>CM052205.1:4083456-4748924 GCA_028454225.1 Lasioglossum leucozonium | reverse complement strand
AAAAATAGCTATACTGCAGTCCCGCGAAGATAGAAAATATTGTTATCTAAAATGCCTCAACGATTTCAAATACTGCTTTCGATTATGATTAGTCTGGATTATTTAAACCTTAAGTTGGATATAAATAACAAATAAATGAAACTGTACGTACAATGAAGAATATGTTTAACTGCAAAATTCAAAATGTTGTAAACAGCCAAATATTAATATGTATATATTGATCAACTACATATTGCTTTGAATAATAAGAGAATAAATAAATAAATAAGAGTATCGTTAAATAATCATGTGTGCATTATATAGCAATTAAATGGTTTTCTTGAAAATTTTCATGAACATTACAAAACAAGTGGCGCCAGCTAGTTCATAGCGTTCTTCCGATTAAAATGACACTGAACTCGATAGAATTTGGACTGAGTCTAATGGTTTTATTCGTAAAATTATTCGAAAGACTTTATGGAAGACCGATAAATCTATGAAGAAAACTTACTTTGAACTAAGAAGCATGTAAAAGTGCTATTGAACTAATGATCCTTTTGCTATTATCTTACAAAATATGAAAGACAAGTTAAACGTTTACAAAAGCTTGGAACATTAACATTGGATGACATCCACATAAAACTTTAATTCCAATTTTTTCATTTGCTGCAATGAATATGACCGATCCTCTGTGCAGAACTTTGGATGATGAAATCTCACCTTTCCCGTTTATAATAATTAAAATACTAGCTGTACTTCTAGGAATGATATCGTAAGAAGATCTTCCTGGAGGTATCTAAAAAGGAAAAGGAAAGCAATACTTACATAAAGCATAGAAAAAATTACTAATACAAAATTCTATTATAGGAAAACCTACTGTAATTTTAGCAACTGCAAAGTCCAACACAGGAGGACGAAGTACTTCTGTGCAATCGTCTTCGCGAGAAGGTTGAAATTTTTTCGCGGAAACGGGTTCACAGTTGTATGTTAACATTTCGACCAATGTTGGCACATCTTTTAATTTAGCCGTCAATCCTGCACGTACTACATTGTCAGAACATGCCATACATTCTATGCAATCTGTAAATATACTTTTAAGACTATATGCTACAGTGAATACGTGGTATACAATGTACAATCAAATATTTACCGCCTGACAGATATGCATGGGGTTCATTTGGACCAAGATAAATAGCCTCGCCAGGCTGCATTATTACAAAATTAAAAATATATATGCAAAAACACCCAACATCTCCTGGATAATCCGAGTATAGTCTTTCTAACAAGCTAACATGTAAAGACTGTTTTACAGACTCGTCTAAAATGAAAGGATTTGGTTGATTACAAGGCTCAACTAAATAGAACAGTTAAATTTACCTGAATTAGATAATCTATCAAATAACCTTCTAATCTGTAATTCTACTAAACCGGGATCACAGATCATGAGACTATGGAAACATGTTTTCAAAGCTCTTGTAGTGTTTGCTTCATCTGCAGTCATAAATTTATATACTTTATCTTCTCCTATTATAGCACGCAACTCTGGAAGAAGTTTTAGAAATTCTTTTATCTCCCTAACTGGACGGAAGCCACATAGAGCTTCAAACGGTGTCAAAGCTATTGCGATCTCAGGCTTATGATTTGCATCTTTATAAATAGTAGGATATTGCTGGTGTAATTCTTTTGCTTTTTCCTAGAATTGTATGTTATATTCAACAATACAGTACTCAAAGTACATAATGTTTCGGTAAACATATATACCTTATTTGGATGGACCTGAATTGACAATGCTTTGTTCACAGATAAGACCTTAAAAAGAAATGGTAAGTGTTCTCCAAATATTTTTTTAACATCGCTGCCCAAAACAGTGCTATTTTCTTCTATATATTTTTCCAAAGGAATATTTAAATCCTTCAAATACGAAGGGCCATTGGGATGTGTTCCCATCCATAGCTCAGCGTATGGCTTTTTCTCATCCAACGTGAACTCTGAATTAGCAGATTTTACTAATGCTGCAACTGTACTATCCATTCCGTATCTCCCCCAATCATATGTTTGTATTTTACATGTAAGTTCCATTGTACAAATATATCTGTAATATAAAGCAGGATATTAATATGTTAAATTTTTATACACAAAATGAAGGAAACATATTCACTTGTCATCATTATCGTTACACATGTAACGTTTCTGACTAGAAATATTTTATAAAATCATATCTTTAATTCAAAAACATATGCTTATAATTCATTATATTTATACGTACGAAACTGACAACGTGGAAGTCGTTGATAATTTACTAAGCTAACATTTACACAAAACTAGGGCAGATAAAGAACAGACTGTGTATCGCTGTGTACCGTGACTGCGACGAGATAAGACTGTCAGCGGTCAGACTGGTTACAGTGCCAGCCAGTGCCGCCAGATGGTCGTCACGTTACGTGACTCATGTACTCTCCTACTTTTCCCCTTCCACTATCCTACTTCACCATTATTCACATCACTCAATCCTCGTCGCGCACGCGCAACGTGTCACATTATAACTCTGGTCATCAGAGTGGGGGTACCTGTATTCCCCTTGATTGCTTCAATCTAGCGACACAGCTAACCTTACATGATGGGACATCGTGGTCTCTCAAAAATTTTGCTATTTTCAAACGCCCTCTAGGATATACTGTGGCTGGAGTAAGAGACAGAAGGCCAGCAACGCTATCTCGTCGGTGTGGAAGACCACTGAGGAGATTCTCATCGGTAAGAAGGTGAATCATTACGAAATCATATCGGTTATCATCAGAGAGCGATACATTTGCTAAATTAATTCTAAATATCGTTTCAGACGCAGATATTATTAAACACAAAAATGGTAGCTAAGAAGAAGCAGGTAAATAATTTCATTTACTACACGTATTTCGTTCACTTTCCTAAGCACATGTTAAGTGTTATTTCTGCGTTGCACAATATGATTTCAATTCTTTTTTTATTCAACAGAAGAAGTCTCAGGATGGCATCAACGCTAGATTGGCCTTGGTTATGAAGTCAGGAAAATGTGTTCTCGGCTATAAACAGACTCTGAAGTCCCTTCGGCAAGGCAAAGCAAAATTAGTCATCATTGCCAACAATACACCTCCTCTACGGTGAGACTGAGATGTAGTACTCCCCCCAAAAATAATAAGACGATTAGATAAATTTGATATTAGATCTACAAGTTTTAAAAATCATATTGTATATTATTTTACATTTTCCATGATGATAATGATTCATCTATTCGTCATGGGAGTTCTACGGAGTAGTCTCATGTCTCTGCTTGTAAGTGCAGAGACAACTTTTGTACAAAATGACAGAGCAGTGTCTATAAACTTTTGCATTTTTCTTTTAACAGGAAATCTGAGATCGAATATTATGCCATGTTGGCGAAGACCGGTGTACACCACTATATGGGAAACAACATAGAATTAGGTACTGCTTGTGGAAAATATTTCAGGGTATGTACCCTTTCTATTACAGACCCTGGAAACTCTGACATCATCAAATCTATGCCCCATGGCGATCAGGCATAAATGTACAGGTTTTACTTAATAAAAATATAAAAAAACATATATAAAATTTTACTTTGTATGCTAGTAGGATACTTTTACTGTACTCTAGCAGAGATCTTAATTCTTAATCTAAGACTTAAAACTTCAATGACATGGGTAATAAAAATAGTGTCGCGTATAGAACTATATAATATCACAGACGAGGTATAAGGATAGACCCAAAGAGACCTATCATCCAATGCATCTTTTTGTCATACGTTTTTGGAGTCACGTAACCCCATTACCATTTTAGTGTCACATCCTGTATTACCAACTGGAACTTAAATACACTGACAGCGTTCTTAGCGGTAGGAATTAAAATTAAAAATAGCTATACTGTAATCCCGCGAAGATATAAAATATTGTTATCTAAAATGCCTCAACAATATCAAATACTACTTTCGATTATGATTAGTCTGATTTAGGTTTTATTGGTATGGAAACGCGTCTCTCTTCATTCCTCTAATTCATTTTTCGTTTAGTCAATTTAACCTGACAGCATCGATGAGGATATCTCATCAGTTCTGAAAGTCAATATAATTTCTAAACTCACCACTCCAAATCGTAGAGGGCATACCAAAACATCTGATTTTTTGAACAGTCGGTATTTCAGAACATGTGACACAAAATCCCATAAGATGATAGGTCTATCCTTATACCTCGTCTGTGGTAAAAGTGATCAGTGATCTGAGGTTTTGCGAAGTAGTTATATTGAAGTGCAACAAACATTGATAAACAGGCATAAACAAATAGTAATTTATGGTAAATTTAATGAATTACTGATTAAGTTTTAAGCAATTTGTGAGACAGTAACAATTTGAAAAATACTGATCTTAAATGTTTCCACTAAATAGACTAAATATTTATTTTAATAAAAGACGTAGCAATCGATCATTTTATAATTATGCGAATAACTTGTGCATTTTTCAGAAATAACAATGTCATCGACGTGTATGGTTATAAGTCGAAAAATTTCGACTTCGTCCGCTTGTTATGGCAAGCGAAATTTTCGAAAATTTCTATTATACAACAAGCGAGGTAGTCGCTCTTTTAAACAGGAACAAGCAACTAATCCGAATTGCGACATTCCAATCGATAGTAAGTACTTTTTCTTTTAACCATTACATCTTTATTGAATGCATTAAAATAAAATGTCGTATTTGTAAATAGGAGATAGGTTATATTGTACTACTTAATTCTTTTTAGGGAGAGGGGTAAGACCAACGGGGCAGCGTGTAGGGGGTAAAATGGTTAATATACCAGAAATGATACCGGAGATTATTGTGCCTTCACTGAAAGATTTTGATTTAAAACCATACGTTTCTTATAAAGTTCAAGACGTGGTTAATCGTGAATTCACGGCTAAAGACTTATTTGACTTAGTATATGCGAAAAAAATTAAAGCGGATTTTGAAGCAAATCAATTGGGTCCAAATGGTGAACCGTTAAATCCCAGTGAATTTGAAAAGTTAACGCCCATGGAAGCAAAACTGAAGGCGGAACAAACTGGTACAGACATTTTTGACGAAGGCAAAAAATTTACTTAAATTAGAACTGTAATTATGTTTGATGTAAATATAAATTAAGCGAATGGAATGATAAAAATGAAAATGGTATCTGAGTAACTTTAATATCCTGTAGACATAGAAGTACATAGTATTTCATTTTGCAGTCTGCATATGGTTTTATTTAGTATTTTCATACACGCAATGTATACACTTGCTGACAGTTTTGCAGTTGATAAATAGTAATTACTTACTATCATACATGACAGCAAGGAAACAAATAAAACAAATAATTTCTTGCAAATATAAAAACGAATATTTTGGTTAGCAACGTTCTTTACCTATTTTTTTTTCTTTTGTTTAATTCGTATTGCCATATTCTAATACAATATGTTCGAACAAGTCCGTGAAGCACTCGTTCTCGTGGTCGGATAACATATCGCCAAACGATAGTAATATGTCATTGTTGGTGATGGTTTCTCCCTTTTCAAAAGATTTGTTCGGTAATAAAATTGTGTTCTTAGAATTAATCATGAAACTAATTTACGCGCTAATCAATAGAATGTCGTACCTTTTACAAATGATATTTGTTGCATGCAACGTGAAAGTATTAGTTTAATAAAGACATGAACGCTGAACGGTGCCAAAACCGATTTTCAATTCCTGAGTTTTTGTTCGCACATTTATGGGAGGGTCTTTTGAGAATTATATGCCAGAACAAGATCCCGGTCTGATTATGCTAACTTAACAGCTATCGTTTTTTTTTACTTATCAAAAGACTTTGAGCGAAGTTTGATTGTTTTTTTTTTGTTGGGTAAAAAATGGCGGAAAATTTGAATATTAAAGTCGTTGTCAGTTGTGCGCGGCCGGTATTGCTTCCTACTGACTAGACTACTAGAATCTAATATATATTTGCCTTGGAAAGTGCTGTATTCGTATCAAAATGTACAAACAGTTTTTTTTTAGTTATGTCACCGATTCATTCCCCTTTTCATCTCAATTTTCAATCATACAAAATGCTCGTGAAGCAGAACTGCTCGTTTATTTCGTTTCAAGTGAAATGATAACTTTGTACTAACATTTATGCGTGGTAATAGTACCCAGTAACTATACGAATGCGACCTGCATTCTTTGTAGAAAACCAGAATGCATACAAAATGTATAATTTAACATATAAACAATCATTTCATTAAAGATCATGTATACAACAGTTTTATTTAAACATCTTTACAGAATGCAGCACTTTATTTTCCTTTTTTTTTCTCAACAGCAGCTACTATTTATCGCTATTTATTATTGTTTTTATTATTTCCTAACTCGCTATAACCATCATAATGAAGAGTGGAATGATAAAACAGCTAAATTTTGTACAATATTATCGCACTAATCGTTTAACGGAAATGTACAACAAAAATGTTCAATGTAGTTCCCTTAATTCCACTCCTCAATTAATTGCATAGAAAAGCAGAAGTGGCATAATTCTTGCATCTGATTCTAAATAAATCTTGTTTCAGTCATTCCTGTGAAGGAAAGATTATTGCACTCTTATACACCTTATGCTATGTATAATTACTTGTCTTTTGTTTGAGCACTGATATTTATTTTCATTCTGTTACAGTACACTAAACTTTTCCTGTAACAAATAGTTTATTAAATGGAAGTTACCAAAGAATCAATGAATCAACTGAAGTGTTTTATTTTTCGATTATTGTAGACCGGAATAGCTTGGAAACAATAAAAGTGTCAGGATAAATACATAAGCAATACCACAATCGTATGATAATTTGCTGAAATGTATTCGGGAAGCACATCAAAAGCACTCTTGTTAATTGTCATTAAAATATGCATGACTATACACATTGTACTTCCAATTAAACATAGCCATTGTAAAGCAAGACATATGCCACTCGCTTATGAATATAAACTTGGTTGGTGTTTTTTTTCTTGTTAATTATCAGTCTATGATATAATTGGATATTCGACTGATAAAAATCAGCCAGTCGGTAGATATGCTGCTACATGACAAAGATTTCTTTTTTCTGTTTTAATGATGTTTATTTTAGTACACCTATATATGGCATGTATGTAATTGTTCCATGAATGAAACATGTGTGTACGTATATAAATATAGGTGATTGAATTTTACGCTCGACACAGAATGTTGTAAAATAAAATTATGCGTGAACAGCAAATCTTTGGCATGTAGTAACATGTACCTTCCTTCTAATCAAAGATTTTGTGTATGAAAGCTAGATGGAGGAAACGGTTCTACAAAGAAATTTATACAAAGTCATTCTTGGACATTTAGAAAATAGATACGATAACATATGTAATTATATAAATAAAGATACTGATATGGAAAGACTAGGAAGGCAATACTGCTTATTGTATCTGGTATGTAGAATCTAGTCTTTCAGACTCAAAATCTCCAATTCAACGCTAAAAGTACAACAGGGTAGATGTTCATTCCATTGGATCCCCAACGTTTTCGAAGATGGTTGAATGAGGGTTGCTTCCAGTGGCCCATAAAAAGCCACCCACACTGCCAGGTGGCAAGTATGATGCTCCTCCACTGAGACCCACCTGATATATTTTCTTCTTTAAATTATTTACATTTCGTATCATTTTTGTGCTCAATATTTTGATCAAGTTGTCTCAACAGAAAGTAAAATAAGATCTAGGAAGCCAAATAAGGAAAGGTACTACAAATGATATGCATTTCTCAAGCTTCATGTTTAGGTGTTGTTAACACTGTATTGTTCAGGGAGAGTCCTTCATCGCAGTTGTGCTAAAATATAGCGGACTATCATTCTCTGTATAGCGTCGGTGTATCGGTGCATAAATCATGTGTTATTGTTTGAATAAGTGTATTTGACAGGCAAACATATCTATATAAATTAACATTGCACAGTTATCAAAACAAAATTTCGGTTTTTCAATTTTGCGATGCAGGTGAACCGCAATCCAATTTGTTTCCTCTTTCGTTTTTGTTAACTGTACAGTAAACGTTCGATCGGGGGTTAGTTACATGCACGAAGTAAGGCAAATCAGAGTGAACAATAAACTGCCAAATTAAAGAAAAATAATTATTTATTTGCATCTAACACAAATAATTGTGCTATTGTATCACAAGTAACATCTAATCACTAATGTCATAAACAACGCTAATAATATTTACATCGAATCATCATTGTGAACATGATACACGCTCACAACAATGTTGACACTATAAAAGGAACTGTAATATAATACTCTGTGTTTGAGTTTGAGTATAAGTACACAATTCTGTCACGATTTGAATTTGCTCCAAAAAGCAATGACGTCACACGATCGTTGAACAGATACCAACGAGTTATTTTCCATTCTTTTTTTATTTCGGCCCGATAACGTTCTTTTTTCTTTCTTTTTTTTTTTTATTAGTCGGCTCAACCCAAACGGTGTTTTTTTTTTAAACTTCTATTTATAGAATTACCTGTTGACTCCACAGCAATGTCCTTTCCGCTAACTGACAATCTGCTGCTAGTCGGGACGGCAGGCTTTTCCATCTTTCCTCGTCCCGTTTTCTTTCTCTATCAAAGTCTCTGTCAACATGTCCCTGAGATAAAGGTGGTAAGATTTGAGTCCTCTGAGCTAGTTTATAACTATCCTGTCTCGGTACATGGTCAGCACGCCTGCCTGCGGCGCTCGTCGACACAGATATTGGTGTCGGGCTTCCTCCGCCTCTGTGTCTATGATAGAGGTTTCGTTTTTGTTGCAACATTCGCTGTTGCACTAACAACTGCAATTGCGTACTGAAGTCACCACGAAGTTTAAATTGTTGTTGATTCTCAGGTGGTGTAGACGGCGGTCTTAAATGAACAAGGTCCAAATGACCCCTTGCTTTGCCAGAATCTACAAAGATAAATCAAAATTACAATTGTTCCTTTTTAGATTTATAAAATTGGTAGAGTGCAACTGAAAACTCTAACTGTATGAAAAATTTTAATTATATTTTTCAATTTAACCTGGTTATAGATATTCTACTGTATAGAATTCTACTGTAACAGAAAATTGACATACCTTGAATACTTCGCTGTTTGGTCGGTCTATCTCCGCCACCTTGCTGACAGAATAGTAGTCTGGGTCCACCATCAGAGGCTCTGCGACCTTGAGACACTCTGGATATTCTGCCGGTTATTGGTGATGGACTCAAAGTTGGCGGTGGCGTGCAGGACGGCAAACTGCTCGTAAACGAGTTTGCCCCGGAGTAATCTGGCGGGCAACCGGAATCAAAACTGGATTCAAAAAGTTCGGACGACGAACTACCACTACCGCCGGCAATGAACAATGTTGTTCGACTAGGAGGATCAATAGGATCCATAAGTGGGGTATCAAAATGGTGTTGATAATCACTTAATCGTCGATTGACTATCTGACTGTCAATTCGTTGACTGATATCATGATCTAGGCCTAGTCTGTGTTCTTCGAGCTTGATCTGAGCTTCTCTCAGTTCATCGCCACTCGGACCCTCTTCCAGGTCACCTTCCGCGCTGCAGCATCCTTCGTCGGTCGAAGAACTAGTCGAACTAAATCTTTTCCCACCTCGAGTCGCATCTTCCCTTGTTCTAGGCAACGAAAATGTAACACATGTTACGAATATCGATTAACGCGGATATTACGATTGTTTAGCGCGCAAATGGTACATAGTCACTTATGAAGTTTTATGACACTCTTGCTTTATCTTGCTTGATGTGTTAATCGCTCTAATACTTTAAAAAAATTTTTTAAATTGCGTATACAAATTTCATGAATTCAAGTACAACGAAGCAGGTAGAAAATATTAAATATGAACAAAAGGCAATCATAAATTCAGTTGTGTGAAATTAAGTCTTAATGTAAAACAGAAAAACAGAAAGCAATAAAAGAAAATGGGGATTTACCAAAACTAAAGCGACACCGAAGTGTTTCCAATCCGACCTGTCCCAATAAAATCTCCAAATATGCGTCACCGACACTAAAGATCAACGTCCCACTAAGCTATCGCTGGAAACAGAAATTATACCATTAAAATTGAATTCAATCTTTTTTTTTTGTTTGTTTTCGAAACTATTTTTGACTGGCAGGATTGGAAGTTGTACAACAAAGTTACGTCACGTTAATTCAAATAAAAGGTAAGAAACGACATAGTGCAATAAACGAACTTATTTGCCACTTACCTTGATTTGAATTTGTCCTCTTTTGTTCTTGCTACACTAGGCCAGCAACTATTGTTTGTCGAGCTACTAATACGATGTTGCTTCAGCCTCTCCAGTAGCAAGAAATAAATGGCAGCGTGATGATCATAGCTGCTGTTCCTTAAAGACTGTTAAAAAGAGAAAACATGTTATCTTAAACTACATTTTCTTGCTTAAAATTTACCATCACGCGGATACACATTGCAGAAATAGAAAATACCTCTCTGGTCCGTGTAATATCTATGCCTAAGCTATGCATAAGTCGCAGTATTTGCTCATTTGGTTCTTGGATGGACGAGGATGGTCTTGTTATGATCATTGAACAAATAGTGTCTGCAGACCCTGCCATCCAGCGATGTCGCTTTATTTGTGGAATGGTGTATCGTTTTGATGGTTCCAAAACCAACATTTTGCGAATTAAACTTTCACAATCTGCAACGAGAATTTAACGTGTACTTTCTATACTGAAAAAAATCTATAAATGCGAGGGGAAGAAAGTACCTGTGCTCATGAAGTATGGAATTCTAAATCTTCCACTGAGAACACGGTCTCTCAAAGACTGAAGGGTAGAACCATCAAAGGGCAGTGCTCCGCATACTAATACATACAGTACTACACCTAAACTCTGTAATTACAAAGAAACAGCTCGTTAAAGTATGTGCGTCGGGTATTGTGCGTCAGACGAATTTGTAAAAGTGCTTACCCACACATCAATTTCAGGACCAGCATAATGTTTCCCTCGAAAGACTTCGGGTGCCGCGTAAGGGGGGCTACCACACCACGTGCTTAATCTTTCGCCGGGCGAGAATCTATTGCTAAATCCGAAGTCAGCGATTTTTACGTTCATCTGAGCGTCTAAGAGTAAATTTTCAGCTTTGAGATCACGATGCGCTACACCCGTCGCGTGGCAGTATTCAACCGCAGAGAGTATTTGAGCAAACGTTGCACGAGCTCTGGGTTCTCCCATTCGTCCGTATCGTGCAATATAGTCAAATATTTCACCTTTGCTCGCATATTCACACACCTAAAAAAGGTATGCTGTTACACTTTTTCTAAATTTTATAAATCTATGTAAAATATGTGTACAAGCCTACCATATATATCATATTTTTTGTTTCCATAACTTGATATAATTTGACAATATGCGGGTGTTCAAGTTGCTTCATTATTTCTACTTCTCTGTAAACTTTTTCAAGATTGGTGGGATCCAATTGTGATTTATCAATTATTTTAATGGCTACCTAAAAAATAACATTCAATTATTTTTATACAATTTCCAGTTAAGGTACCTTTGATAGAATGTATATAAATTATATCTACCTCTGTCTTAGTGATACGATGTCTAGCTAATTTCACCACAGCAAAGTTCCCTTTGCCGATGGTGCCTTCAATGTCATAAAATCCGACACGAATTTGGATCTTGCTTTGTCCCACTCCAGAATCCATGTTTTTGGTAAAAATCGTCCTCTCGCCAGCCTCTAAATGATTGTTTCTTTTTTATTGTAGCTTAAAAATGCCTGTAATTAATATAAAAAGAAAGAAATCAATACAAAACGTCTACGATAAAACAAAATTCGCTTAAAACCATCTTTTCTTTCTGTGAATGATTTACACCAACCACCGTTTTAACCTATTGTATAACATAGCATAATGAGTCACGCATGCATAATTGAATCGACTACCTGACAATTTTTTAATTAACACAAGACTCGTATGGAAATTCGCAGGTAATGTATTTTAAATGTAAAACACAGTTTCGTTTTATTCCAAGTCGCGCTTCAAATTAACAAATAAATATCTCCAAATCTCCGCGTGTCACGATTCTGTCACGGGGTCGATGAAATTGTTTAAAAATATATACTCATAAACAAGCACCACAGTTCCAAAGAGAGTGCACCACGAACGAAACATATTCCTCGAAATGATCAAAGAAAATGTTCTTATTTCCCGACTTTTCACGGACCGTTGACATCACAGTTCTCCTTGACGTCAACTGCTCAAATTATTTCGATTAACATTTCAAACAACGAACGTTCATCCGCCAAGAAAGAAATTGCTCGAAACGAGCAGACGTTTACAATCGTCGCGGCGATTGGAACAAGCCGACGGTCGTCATCGTCGTCGTCGTCGTCGTTTTGATCGCAATCGTTGCCACCAATAAAACAGGTCGTTCACTGTTTACCATCCGAAACGTTTCAGTCCGTCCGGATCCGATCGAAAATTCACATGCTTCGAAACTTTGTCGTCTCGTGATAATACGCGATCCATGAACGTAAAAAGCGACGACATTGTTTCGTTGGGACAGGAGGAGAGGGGGTGACAAAAATGCCGAAAGCTTGCGGGGAAATCTCCGCGCGAGAAGGAAAAACGGGGATGAGGGGGCTAAGCGAGAGAGAGAGAGAGAGACCGAGAAGCTTCTTCGCAAAAGTGTAAAAGCTTCCTGCAACAAGTACAATAGGTATTCTCGACTGACGTCACACAGATCGACAACGACCTCTTGCTCATCGCGGGGTCCAGGATCGATATCCGTCGATAGTCTTCGATAAGACGATAAAACGAGAGAGCGAGAGAACGAATGGAACGAGAAAAAAAGGTGAAAAGCTCCGGAAGCGGTCGATGATCGTCCTTGGTTTCGTACAATCCACGGGACACGGAAGCGAGCAAGGGAGCACGCCGTATCTTTACACGGGTAACGTTTTGTTTGACAAGTTTTACTCGGCTACTTACACAAGTTTGGATCTTGGCCCGAATTACCGGGCGCTGCACGTTCCGGACCGGCAGAACCGTTTCTGAACCGAGGGAAACGCGTTGTTGTCGCTGCCGACCTCGACGGGTGCGTAAGGTCGGGGAGGAGCCCGTGCCATCGGTGAGAAAAGTCGTCCTTCGCGTTCACGAGATTCCGTGGTCTCGTCGTCCCGGAGCGGCGGCGTTCCTGCCGCGCGAGTCGTAGGAGCTTCGCGTAACACGACGGTTCGATACCGACTGACCGACAGCCATGTTGCTAACCCCCCTGCCTTCGGCAGAGTCGCCGGCCCCGTCCCCGCCCCTCCGTCCCCGCTCCACCCCCTCGTCCGCGTCTCAGCCATTCTTAGCGAACATCACCGCTACCACCACCACCGCCGCCGCCACCCTTCCCTCGCCGGTTCTTTCCCTCCCCTCCTGCCCCGCACTCGATGTCGCACCACCGCCACCATCACCACCACCCAGCACCGCGTCACTACGGAGCGTCGGACGCGAACGCGCGCGCACGTTATCTTCGAGAATTGACGTCAACGTATGCGCTACTATCGTCTCATCGTTAATTGTTTTCTGGGTGTAATTGCAAGGCAAATAACCAGTGTGCCACCACGTGGTCGAACCGTACACCGACCGACTACGGCCGACCACTCTCTCTCTCTCTCTCTCCCACTCTCTCTCTCTCTCACTCTCTCTCACTCATTCTGCTTCCGCGAATGCTTCTTGTTCTTCTGCTTCTTCTTCTTTTCTGTTACGTCGTTTCGATTCCCCGTTCCCCTTACGACCGGCTCCACGATACCAGCAACAGCCAGCCGAGACACTATTCGATCCGTCGTACCGCAGTGTCTCGCTTCAATGGACGAAAAATCAAATATTCCACGTGTACGATCTCGGAAACCTCCTCTGCCCGGGAAATGCTTGGGCACGAAACGCAGCCCCGTAACGTTTTACCTGTAACCTTTAACAAATGTATCCCGGGCTGTTTCCTTAGCCTGAACTTTCGCGCCGAGCTTAACGTATCCTGATCGTTGGTGAGCCATTTTCTTTTCTCTTCAGTTATTTCGACGAATTTTCTTTTGTTATATCGGGTGGCCGGTATGTAAATGAGATTCGTAGATCGAAGTAGTGTTTTCTCTTACGGGAGTATTGGGCATATCGAACTCGCGTTGCCCCTTGGGCAGGCAATCCGTACGCATGAATAATTTTCGTGGCTCTGATATTTGAGAATTCTTTTTTTGTATATTTTCAGGGCATAAACGAATGTAATTGCGTTCGAAGAACGGATATTTGGAGCGGTTTTCGGATGTTTGTGGAATGTAAAAAATTGTTTGTTGAAGGAAATGCGGTGGAAGCGTGGCTGTGTGGCCGGTTGCCTACGCAACGGCGGCAACGTAAAATTTGTCTTTTGCGTAAAAATAAAATGGGGAATATAGTTTAACGACAAGATCGCACGAAGTATCGAGTAATGGACGATATAGATAATATTTTAGAAATTATTTCGACAGCTCGGAAAATTCCGATGAATTCTGAAATTATTACACGAAATAAGAACTTTCTACCGAACAAATTAAACCCTATTCGGTGTAACATGCCCCAGCTGTTGATATGTGGAACAGATATTGTTTCGAAAGCCGTAGCACCAATCAGAAAATTATCTCAGCCTTGACGAAAAGATATCAGATATTCAAGAACACTGTATTAGAAGAGAGTCGAGAGTTAAGGCCACAGAAAAGTATGTAAGCACAACCAGTAGAAATGTACAGGGAAAACCCATTCAATTCGATAAAGATATGAAACCTTATTGAACGCTGTAACTACGATACCCGGGTCTATCGTGATCCAGGCTACAAGAACACTCCAACAGTCTACAGCGATACAATTAAATTGTTAATCAACGTGTATTATACAAATGAATTTATTAACAATGGTCCGAGTGAACCGAAACAACAACTGTGCAGCAAAGATGAACCACGGAATCATTCGGCACAAAAACACAGACACGTGTTCCGACATAGTATAACAGATACATCAAATTCTGTCCATTTTTCGCGAATCACGTAACGCGTAATCCTCAGCCTGCGGATATGTATGCATTTGTGGCATATGCATTATTCATTTAAGCAAAATTCACAGAATTTCTATTTTATTTAGATTTGAAGCAGTTTCTCAGCGAACGAAAAAAAATTTGTCCGCTCGTTCCGTTTTCCGTAAATCTAGTCTAGTAATTAATTGTAAAACAAATAATAACATTTCTCTCCACGCGAAACAAGCAGGAATTGCAATTCCAGGTGTTAATTTTACCAAGAAAATGGTAACGAAATAATTTTTCGCAGCAGGTGAAACTTCTAAGTAAAAGTGCAAACTTTCAGTGGATAATAAGATGCAAAGTTTAATGAAATAAAATATAGGTCCTCGGTTACTCCACATGAATTATTGCTGAGGGAACTAATTTATTTTTGAAATCGAAGACACGACACTTCCAGTAAGAAGTGAGAAACGAATTTCTTTCGCGGAGTACCTCTCATGCATTTATAATAACGCTGCGGGTCACTGTGTATTTATGACATGTGCATCGCGCATTTATTTCGTCTTGGAAGAATCCTCCAATAGACGAATGAAATTGTTCGCTGATTCTGCTTTCTACGAAGCAATCTGAGAAAATAGACGATCACAGTCTAGTAATTACCGTTTTAATTCGCTGCGTATCAAACAATTCCCGCAAGGCCAAAGCAGCGTATCCAATGAAACCGAAACTGGAATGTTGAAACGTATGATTAACGGCGGTGGATGCAATTTTTAATTAAAAAATTCATAAAAATAAATTTCCGAGATTGGTCGAGAATTAACCAACTTTTGAGGTTGCGGTAGTAAAGCGGGGAATGACGGACAAATTTCGTATGAAGAGGAGGTCGCGATATTTTCCTCCGAACGTCGCGTCTCGTCGATGCACTCGCGAAACACAGTGCGTCGTTTTAACGAGATGCCCCTGTAAATTGCGACCGGGTGAAAATGGAATACGGTTACGTGACGGCGGTGATGCACCGTTGCTTGGCTCGGGGACACACACCGGACCTCGTCTCTTTCCTCCTCCCCCGCACCGCCTTCGAGTACAGTTTTGATAAGATTTCATGCGCGATCACGAGCCACTTCGCCGCGATCTATTTCGCGTTCCTCGACGATCGAGAAGCCCCTGGGCATCATTGCCCGAATCGACGATCCACGGAAGAACACGATCGACCATTCATAGAAATATTGTAATGCTACATCCAATTTTCTTCCACGTTTAATTATCTTTCTCTCTTACGCTCCGGCTATCGATAAGAATGCGATTCGCCGGGCAACGTCAGCGGTTTGACGGTCGGTGTACCCGTCATCGACGATCGCAGATAGCCGATTCCGGTAAATACCGGTAAACTTTTTCATTCTTTTTTGAGGAATTGACGTCAAATCCGCGCTCTCCAAACGTAAGCGCTTTTTAACTGGCTCCGTTCCGTAAATCACGTCAGAGTCCGACGCCTTTCTACGGATCGACGGGAATGAAAACCGAACCGTGGCCGGCCGGCCGGATTTCTTGCCGTAGGTCAAGGGACACCTCGGTTGTCCTGTTCGTTATCGCGACCGATATACGCGTAGGATGAATCGTCGAATTCGTCGGAATAATTAACACTTTGCTCGCCGGTTACTTAACGCAACTACTCCAAATAGGTCATATGTCGCAACTAAATTTTTCTTTTTTTAATTCGGAAGCACTAGACTTAGACCGTACTGGAACGCATGGTACAGCTAGAGCGTGCTACATAGCTGTGCACGCGTAACTGTTAAATAAATTCATTCTCCCCCCCTGCGTATATTACGTCAGAAGTCGTGTGTTTCAACAAATACGTTCCGGTGATTTTTGCATGACAATAAAAACCGATCTAAGTAGTATCCGAGCAATAAGTACTCGAACGCGTTAATAAAAATCGGATATTCGTTGCCTACGCTGGTCGGTCACGTGGCTGCGGCGTTACATACGCGATATACATATATATCGGAACACGGAAACAGAGTGTACAATTTATTTCGCGATGCAATGTCATCTGTACGGTAAATATGTGTGTATAACTTATACGTACAGTCGCTCGCGAAAATGTTCGACTGCGAGAGCAGCTTTCCTTGTTCGGACAGTAGACTGTCCTCGTGCGATTCGAAGAGTACATCTTTAAGTTAACGATGATTGTTTATTAATACCGTGGAATAATTGCTCGGTTGTTAAACGAAGTTTTGACATCCCCCTGTAAAATGCCCTGCCCGAAGTGACTGTAGGCATATCGTACGTAGATCCGCGTCGTGATTATTTCGCACGACATCCGCGATTTTGTTGTTTACGTTGAAAGTCGCATTATCGACGGAAACGTTCGCCTGTTGTACAGAAAGCGCGCGTTCGTTTCGTTCGCGTTTGTTCCGGCAAGAAACGCTGACGAGAGACCACCACGGCCAGCGGATTACATAGAATCTTAATTTATACGTAAGCGATGAAATTTAAATAAGGCGACCGCGATTAGAGAAATGAAAATATAGAAGGATACGTAACCGCAGAATCGCGTATGCAGAGGACGGAATAAATAACGCGAGCGAAGCGCATTCGTTGAATTTTCCTAAACATTTTACGATCTAATTCGCAAAAAAAAAATTAGGATAGAATTTTGTACGAGAACTGATCTGAAATAACTGTGAAAAATTTTATTCCCGTTTTATGCATTTATCACGTGTATCAAGAAGTTATCGATTCGAACTTCTATCGCGGCAGAATTTAATCACAATGGTTGAGAGGTTTCGATATTTTAAAGTTCGCCTACCGAAATATTCGCGGGCGCGCTCGATACAACTGATTCGCCGCGTGTTGGGTAAAGGTTACACGAGAGACCTGCAGGGATGTAATAGGTAATGGCATTATGCTATAAAGTTACATGCACGTCAGTAGAGGCTTGTGTTGCACCGTTACACACTTACGTGCGTTATTACGTTTCTAATAATTTAAGCGCATCGTCCGTGAATTAATGGTATGCAGTTTGCGCTCCTAATCAGAGAGGCGCGGGAAAATCTTCGGGAACACGCGCGTATAATACGATGAATTAACATGTACGCATTCATGTGGATGATTAATTGCTCGAAATGTCCGGGACCCGGGCACGATTTTCTTTTTCCTACAACGCGCGTACGCTAACTGAAGAAAAAAGGAATTTCACTTAGCCTTTTTTCTTACCCTAAATTTTATTTTAATCGTACGTTTTCAAATTCTAAAGGATTTTATTGTATCGTTATACTATCCTGTTTTTCATTCAAATTTTCACGCGGCGTAGAAATTGGAAATGGATTTATTGTCTTTTTTTAAAAGGAAAACCGCATTTTCGCGGAACCAACTAAAAAATTTTAAAAGGGAGAGGTTAATTGCCCCACGCGAACAGAAATGGTATTCGGTATTGAAATGCAGCCTGCGTCGTCCAATCGCATGAAAAAGAGCAATTAGTTCTTGATCCTTTATTCGTTACACAATACCTTTTATCCAGATGCTATAATTAAAATAATCATTGTGCTCGGTCGGCGAGTGCATAAATAAAAAGCCGGCTGCGTAGCCGGTCGATCGAAATGAAAATATAATCGTGAGCAATGATGAATGGATTCGTCAATAGACCGCGTACATTACTTTTTATTTAAACGTTCACCGCTAAGAATAATGCTGTTATTGTCTATACAGGAATGGCAATAAGTGTAAGTGAACGGCACGGCTCGGAACGGTCTCCCTTTTAATAGAATTGATAAGAAATTCAAAGAACTTCGTTTTTTGTTTAATCTACTCGGAACGAAGGTCTGACGTTGACGTAATTTAACCCTGAAAGAAAACGATAAAAATAGTTGAATCATGCGAATGTCTCGGCATGCGACGTCTCATGTAGTGATAGGTCCGCGTTAAAGCTTCTATAATTCGGCTTTTGGCATTCTCGAATTTTATCTCTCGCTCTCCTGTGTCATTCGGGGTGAATACAGTCAAATCTAGCATTTAACTTGGGCATAAATATACGTTTTGCAACGGGAACGCGAAGATAATTAATACACAAGCTGAACAACGAAGAAAACATTTGTCACTTACGCGAACGTCAGAAACAGCGAAGGTTAATCGTGCGCCATTATTGTCTGGCTGTGATAGGGCCATTTCTCCTTATTAAGGAGTCTGCGGTCGTGTTTATGGAAGCCATAATGCTGAGTAAATGCCAGGATGCTCTTGAATACATTTCTCTTTTTGTCGAACACACCGTTTTATTGCTGTTTTATGATTCGATAATTCAAGAAAACATTTTTTCTGCCGTATATGTTAGTACTATATTTGGAACGTGCTTCGATCGCCACCAATGTCTCTGCAAAATAATGCCTAATTACTATTTATAGACCTTTTGAACGTTCGGCTTATGTTTCAGCTTTTTATTTCAGTTTTATACATATGTTGTACGAGAAGTAATCGCAGTTGATGATTTGTGCTCGCTTCCGGCCATGTAACAGGCTTCTTAGAACGAGCGGTTAATGGTCAAGATCTCATTAATTAAGCTTTCAATCTGACCGGCGAGGTATGATTATTAAATCAATAAGGCAATACGAGTAACGCAGTGTAACAGGCTCGTGTTTAATTCGTGTCTATGACGATAGAGATCAACAAAAAATTAATTCCATTTAACGCTTGCGTCGAGAATTCTTAGAGACTCGTACTTTCTTGAATAATAATTCTGTCGTAACAAGAATTCACTTATCTACAATATTTTTTTTCATTTCTTGTGAAAACAAAGTCGAACGTCAATCAACCACAAAATCGTTGACTGTACGTAAGGCTTATGGGACTATCACCAACGTATTTGTGGCATTTTTCTGATTAAAATGATACTAAATACGATATTCCTACTCGGCCGGCCAACGCGAGTCCTGTCCGGACCTGCCCCGGCGACCGGAGCGCGTACGTGGAGCTAGCCGATTCTCTACGTCATCGAATCTCGGAGTTTTAAATTAAAAAAAATAGTAGAACGTGCAGTTCTACGAAACAGCACGGACCCGAGGGGTTTTTCAGAAGCGAAACTTTCTATATAGGAGTTAGCAGCCGGTGGAAAACATTTCTGGCATTTTAAAAAGTCCGCGAAGCGTTGATAAACGTTGGTCCTCGACGCCGGATCGAAGTTATTTCGATATTTCCTTTCCCCTGGGCATTCGTTTATTCTTTCCCGCGACGCAGTAAACTATTATTGTTGCTATCGCTTGGCATGGGGACGAGTTAATTGTCGGGCGAGGAGTTCGCGAACAGCGATTCGCAATTTATCCAAGTTACTCGAAATGTAATCCTGTTGGCCGGCCAGTTTCGAGCGTCATCGCGCGAGTCTTTCATCGACGTATTTTCGGCATCATGCCATGGACGCCCTGGCGTAATATGCTCGAAGTGCGTCATAATTAAAACAGCCCGAACGCACCGCGGCGTGCCGTGCCGCGCGCGCGCGCGGGTGTGATGCACTCGTCGAAGCTCGTGATGACGATCCCGGAAGGAAGTCGTAACCGCCGCGTCGGATCCGGCGAATTTTTCGCGCGCGGCGCGCGAAAATTTCTCTCGGCGAACGTTTCTCCTCCTTTTTTCCTCCCCCTCCCTCTTTCTCGCATTTTCTCCTCTCCCCCCTCTCACTCTCCCTCACGGCACGATGACCGCGCGCCTTCTTATTTTTCTGCTCCTCTGCGCTTCTTTTTTTATTTCAATAATAAAGTTCCGTCTCGTGCGTCAGACGCGCTTCGCGGCGCGATTTAAAATATCGTTGCCGCTTTGATCCTGTTTTCACCGTGACGATAATTAACAGCTCGTTCGTGGCGGCCCGCGATACGCGCGATTCATCGTCATTAATTTATTGTAGCTCGTAGCGAAACATGCGCCTGCGCCGCGCGCTGCTTGTGTTGCACAGGTAAAGGACAGTTTCGGGAGGCTTGGACGGAAAAATAGAAGGGCGTGGAAGGAAAGTAATAGTCACTTGGATGTAATTATACAGTGTTGCTGAAGTTAGGGGTTGAGCTGTTTAATTTTGTTCTTCGGGGAGAACTTCCGGGCGATTCGACTCTGATAAATGATCCAATTAAGGTGTCCAGCTAGACTTTCAGACGATATTTTTCCAGTCTAATCTCTCCTTTCTAACTAACGTAGATTGCGGCTCGCAATTGTCAATATTGTTGCGTTAAATTCGTTTGTACAAGCAACACGATACGAGGTCTCCAACGAATCGGGAGACCCGATTGTCTAAGTTAAACACGGAAGCGATGATTAAGGATCGAAGATAGCGTTTAACCGAACGTAAAACCGTGTCACAGATATACCGATCAAAACAAAAGTTAATATGTCATGCGCATATTTATTATCTGTTACCTCGAATAGACGCACTCAGTTTCCTTAATTACATTCCTATCTTTTTCGTCTTATTTGAATGTTCGTCAGCCGTACGTAAGCCAGGTGATTTATACTATGCACTTCGTCGTAACAAACTGCGCAATGAAATAATAAATAAATACGTATTCAATATTTCTTTAACTCATTAACTCTTTTACGTACGTGATAGTGGAATGTATATTCAGCTAATTTTTCAATGTTAGCGTAGTTTCGTTTATTCGGAAAACCGTTCGTCGAATAATAAAGAATGCAACGAAAGGCAAAAATACCGGCACGCAAGAGGAGATTAGTGGCTATTCGAAGCGGTGACCAAACCAGAATGCAGAATATAGCAAATTCGAGTAATAGGATCATAGAATAATAGGATTAGAAAAATTGGTTTTAAACAGCGCGCGGCGGGAAGCGGAGCGTTGAACGGGGAAAAAACTAGAGCTACCGGCAATGATTTGTCAGCGGCGGGACGTTAATTTGTCTGTTGATAATTTTAAACAAATGGCCAGCCGCATCGGTCAGCCTGTGTGTTGCTTCCATGGTTCCTCGCCTGTTGACGCGCTCGAAAATAACGTTGCACCGCCGAGCCGCGGCGATACCCGTTTCCGAAATAAATGAATGCGCGTGTCCCCTCTCGCTCGCGTTCTTTCTTCATTCAGTGAATGCATTCGGTCATTTCGTTGGGAATGTGCTCGGGTGCAGCAAGACTTCAAACGCACACCGGCATCAAGGACCGTAAAAGGGTTGCCACAAGCGTTCCTTCCTAGAAAACTCAAGTACCGTCTCAAAGTCGACCATTACTTCCTTCCATTTCCTTTTCTCCGCTCTCTACCGACGAACTTCGGCGTAATTTCCGCGAATTTTTGCTCACCTTCTGCTACACAGAATTCTTATCCGCGCGTCGCTTTGTTTACGTTTTTCCGCGTGAGCCGAACTTTATTCGTTGCCTCTCTTCGCTTCGACAGTTTTCATTCGCGAACGTCGATCTTATATGAAATTCTGCAAATAATATTGGATCATACTATAGTATAGTATATACATTATATACCAAGACCGGATATTGTAAAAAAATATAAACAAAATGTTTATAAAATTATAAATTATTCACGTGGGAATAATAAAAATAATTAAAAAATTCTAGACATTGGTATTCGCCAAAAAAATGTTCTGCACCGAGTTACTGCCAATTGAACCGATGGAGTTCTTAATTTTTCATGGTATTTCCGCTCGTCTGCTATTTTCGGCCTTCCCTGAATTCCGTTGACAGTGTAAATGTATGCATGATAAACTGGTACCCAGAAAAGGACATCGGTTTCCTCGAATATCATATGCACAGTCGTCGAATGAAATTAATATCGTTAGTCTATCACGCGAGCACGACTTTTCATTCCGTGGTCCCGCGATAAACAAACTTTTTTCGCGAGGAAATCCGCTTTCCCTTCGGTCTCGCCAACTTTCCACCTGCTTATAAGGATTGTCCTCCCTTCGCACAGCGTTACGATCACACGCTTCCCACTCTGCGAAGATGTAGGCTTTCGGAACCGTAATCGGAATTACGGTGAACAGAAATACTCAACAATTTAATGTTTCAACTCGTGACAATTCCAAGACTTTTAGTAAATTTCTTTCATTATATCCACCTTGCTCTGCAGTCTTGCTTTTCCTATATTTATTCGAACGTGTTCTTGAACTCGCCGGGAAAGTGTCTTGCTCTCTCGCCTACATATTCTACTTCGGCGAGCAGCGGAACTATTGCTTCTACCCTTCCGGGGGAGCACTTCAGTTTGATATGGCCAGGAGGTCGTGGATACCCTTTTTTCCCCGGGAGTCTTGCAACGCCTGACATAAAAACGCAGTTACAGTTCTATCTCGGATACAGGTCTGTCTGCGAAGAATCTTTAATATCAGAAAAATCCTCGTAAGCGTTCCCCTGAAATAGTGAAAGTCCAGAATGAAAATATCTCTAGCTCGAGAATAATTATTTTCCCCTAGCTACGGTAATTGCGATTGTTCTCTGTAAACATTCGTAGCAAGAGAGTAATTGATTTTTTTTCTCGAGCTCGGGAAATCGTGGATTGTTTCCTGCAAAAATTGTCTGGCTCGAGATAGAATTGATTTTCGATCACGGGTAATGGCGGATTATTCTCCCGTGATCAACGCGTAATCGTAAATAATTCATGGCGAGGAACTTTAGGGATTGCTGACACGAAAAAGTGTTAATGAACGCGCCCGCAGGGTAATAGTTTCCAAGATATTCAGACGTCTAATTTGCGAGTCAATCGCGTCGGCTACTATACGTGTGCTCTAGGTCACGCGTAACGCTCCCGGCTTTCGTATTAAGTGCTCAAAACCAATGACCGTGCTGCTCGTAAGACGTAAACTGAAATAATTCGTAGCGTGGCACGTTCGCTGCGAGGTCGACCATTAATCGTCCGAGATATCGTTCGGTCTATAAAAGTGTCATCGTACGCAGCGCTGATGATTCTTGCCGTTCAGCTCGTTCACTGACCTGTGACTCCCGGCAGGAATCATCGGAACTGTCGCCCGTGGCCTTGCAATCTAACAAATTGGTTATACATGACTTACAAATTTATAACGTGTGTATTTTCAGCTTGTCTGTTCCTGCGTGACCTGCAATAATTTATGTAGATCGGTCTAGCGATTGGTAGTTTCGTACGCTCGTTTGGTCTTCGGAGAAATACGGAAGCTTTTTATTGACCGATGTGCTTGCGAAAATATGAAATGTAGAAACACAGTGTCAAGGATAGCCCGATCTAATTTTGTAACAGAAAACTGTGCGCAAGTTTAGACTATTTAAAAAATTTTCTAACACTTTTAACGATCGCGTGAGAGATTGATCTAAGAAAAATGGTATATTGAAAAATATTCGCCGTCAAGATGTTCCGGAGAATGTGTATCCGGAACTTAAGTTCGTTAGGTAACGAGCTGAAGAACCTTCATCTTGATTTATGATCATCTGTCATCGTTCTACTGGATATTCTATGTATACTCTTGACGTACTAGAACAGTAACATTGTAGCTTGCATGTAGAATATTATCCAACAATTTTTCACGCTGGCCTCTATTAGCGACGTGAGCTAATTTAACGCTAACAATTACTTTTTTGTCCCGACGAATATCTGAATGAAGACAAGTATCGATTTCTGATGAGTTCAAGAAAATGCAAAGAAAAACGAATTTGCACACTTCTGTACTGACATTTCTACCTTTTTTAATTTTTAATTTTTTAAGTTTGCAGAATATTTCAGACTTCCAGCGGTGTCTTCTTGAAACTTCTGTCCAGACGTTCACGAAAGAGCTATACAATTTATAAACAGAATGAACAGGCTTTAAATTACAGGTAAGCGTACATAAATTGAGTAGTAAATGCCATAAGCACCGCGCGATTACAGTGAGTCATTTTTAATTTCCTCTGAGTACGTCAAGAGCGCGATAATGTCTGGACGCGACGTTTACTATGATAGGTTTCCGTACAAATCTGCATATGTTCCCTTTAAGACTGTAAAAAATATTCTCACTTTTATGTTACTCGACATGAAAAATAAAATTGGTGTAGAATCTAAACGAATCTTGCGGTCTGATAAAGCAACACATGTCAGTCACTTCTAGTGCTTCTAGCAGGCTTAGCGTTGAGTTAGAATGTAGTCTTCTGTAACCGGACCACTGACTTTCTAAGCACTGTACGTTTCAAAATAGCGTGAAAATCGAAATCCACATCAAATGTGGTTACATGAAAATTTCACTGTTTCAGTGAAAAGAAAAATAATGAGTTATCAATGGAAGGTAAGGGAGAAGGAAAAAAATACAAAAAATAATGTAATCGTCTTACCCAACTAGATCTGATCATTTTGACAATTTAACAATTTGACAGTTCACACAACAAAACAATTTTTCTTCATTCTAAACTCTAAAAGAACCTTTAAAAAATTACTGCGACCAACTATGACAATACTCAATAATTGCAAGCTGTACGACGGTAAATTGAAAAATGTGAATTCGTCCGTCAGAATGACGGGTTCTGAGCGTTAATGAGGGGATCGGCTACACCTGAGCATCAGCTGTATTGTCACCTACGTAAGGTCGGGGCACCGGGGCTGCGGAAATAGATCCTTTTGTTCCGTTTTTCGGAGTGGCGCGGGAACGGAACGAAGCAGAGCCGAGCCGAGCCGAGCAGAGCAGAGCAGAGTGCAGAGCAGAACGAAGCTCCGGCGACTAGGTCACGTAGGAAGGATATTAGCCGCCGGTGAACGTGGTTCCTGGGCGCTTTCGGCACGGTCCTGCTTGACGTCATTGAATGACGTCAATCCCGGGCCCCACCAGATCCCCGCCCCCGCCAGAGGCTTGCTTTATCGCGCCAACGTAAGAAGACGCAGCCGCCGCGCAGCCGGAGCGTCACCTCAGCCCTCAAAGACTCCTACGACGCCCGATACGGTTAAACCGGGAGAGATTTACGAAATGCCACCGCTATGTTCTCGCGTCGGCCATCTGTAAATAGAACTGGAATCAACCTGAAATAACAGGGCCGCGCCGGGGACAACAGGGAGCAGGGGGTGGGGGTGGGGGCGAGGGATCAGCCGGCGAAAGGGGTGATAGATGTCAGCCAGAGTAATCTTGAACGTAAACCCCGACGCATTGTGATTCGTCTGCGAGAGAACTACGAAATAAGTTGGTCATCAAGTCAACCCTTGGCCTCTTCCTCCCACGTCGCTCCATCGGGACATTTGGCCTTTCACATACTCCTACACGCGTCAACCTTTTACCCTCCACCATCGCATAAAAACTCGTGTGTCTATCATTCTAGTCATTGTATTCCTTCATTTTGATAAGTTTCATTCATATTTACAATGTGGAAAATATTGCCATTAACGATAAAAACACGTAAATGATTTTGTCATTTACAGTAAATATATTTGTTTTAGGCAGCGGTCGAATAAACCTCGTTTGGAATAAACACTTTTGTACAGTACAAGCGTCGTGCGCGATTTTACAACCCGGAATCCAACTGGGGTGCGGGGGCGGAGTTTCCCGCGTGAAATCGTCGGGAAATAACCTCTGGATTCACGGGAACCGCTCATTTATTTTTTCCTTATTGAACGAAAAACCCACGATAGAGAACACACCTCCTCGAATGATCGTTAACGGGTTCTCGGGGTTTCACGCCCACGCTACCGGCGCGAAACCTTGCCGCAGTTTTTGGCGTTGGTTTAATCGGATCTTTAGATTGCTTTCTGCCCCCCGGAATCGTTTGCGGAGGGATCACGCTTCTGTTTGGCCTTCGTTTGTGGACATTGCTTTGACGGACGGTGATTCCGACGGGAGATACCCGGTTCATCCATGATGCTAATCGGATCTTTCGGGGAAATTGGGAATTTTTTATTGATCCCGCTGATCGACCACGAACCTTTCTCTCGTGAATGATTTTATTGAAAGCTGAACGAGTAATGTTGTGTAGTGAATTATTAATGTACTTTCGAATTTAGCAATCCGCGTAGATTTTTGCCGATCAGTTTGCAGGATCTAATATTAAACAGAATTCTGTTCGGAGAGTTTAACTCCAGGACAAAGTTCACTGTTCGAGCGCTTCGGATAATCAAGTATGGTCGGTGTTGAAATTTTAAAGGAGTCCGAGCAGCAGACATCCCAGATTTTTCGAGGAACCCTGAAAGTTAGTGTCCCTTCTGTATACCCGGCGAGAGAGCAACCTTTGACAGTGCTCAATTGTATTCAATGTTCATTGCGGTGGATCCGGCTGGAATTAGACCGGGTTCTCGAACAAGTGAATAAATAGGAAATGACATAAAATCGATGACCATTCACGTCGAGCATATTACTGCAACGGGCTGAATAAAACAAACGCGGATTGAAATCCGCGAGATCTCACTCGATCAGGCCTCCTCGTATATTTATCGACGATGAAAGTTTTATGATAAGTTCGTCTCTTAATTTAGAGACACGACAGTTCGATCATTATCGATTCATTAAACCGCGAATAATGCATATACGCGTTCGATACTCCAATTATTATCGGAGAATGGATTCCTTTAATTTGGCTAGCAGGGATAGTGTTGCGAAGGTTAACGAGGAAATGATTTTTCGTCGCTGATGTTTTTATTGATTCGGCGGCTGGTCGCGTCGTGTACCTAACCCTTTCAGTGGCGAGCTGCGATATATCGATACCCGTATGCATATTTGAGAAATGCCAAGAACGATACGCCCCTGCTCCTTTTATACGACCTCTTATAAAGTTGCACCTACTTCGCTCAACTTTATACCGCCTCGCCTCATCTTATTCATAGATAAGTGTTTCATTAGTGGACTACAAGTTTGAAAATTCTTATTAATCTTTCTTTCGCTTAATCTTTAAGAATTACGATATACATTGAAATTTAAACAGCTACGGAAAGAAATGAGCGAAAGAAAGAAAATTCTACTACATTTATTCCTGTTCTTCTGCAATCGATGCGGTACATATATTTATTTCACATCTACACAGTCTACTTTAAATCAACTGTAATAATAAATCGAAATAGGAATTAATGAGAATAGAGAGCGATCTGGAATACCTAAGCGTTAATTATAGATTGTATTTTGTCCGGAGAGTCGCAAAGAAGTCGTATCTAAATATTTTTGGACGATGGAGGAACTGGAAATAGCTCTAGCGTTCAAACACTGTAGCTAAATCCTCTATTTTATGAATACCACCTTTTTTTTAGAACGTCCGATATTTATTGTACGCTAACTCTAGACGTCCGAGAAAAAAGAAAGAGAGATTACCATAAATCAACGGCGCGATCCTTTACAATACGCTAATAAAAAATGTATATGTTCCGTTAATGTCGCCAACAGTTATCTCGTTTCCGAAAAGTCCGGATGCTTATCGAAACTGAAACGGACCAGGCCTGATCGAAACAATATTTATCCGTAATAACTCCGTTTTCGGGGGCTCCTGTTATCCCCTTCGCAGGAGCGTTTTGGGAAGACGAATAATTTTGAAGTATGCGAATGGTTGCAGCCGAACGGAAATGCTTCAGAGAGTTCAGATTGTTCGTGTAGTTTCTTGTGAAATTACCTGGATACTACGGGGTCTTGAGCATCCCGATTCAAATTCGATATTCCAAATATTCGCGCACGTTTAGTTCTCACGCCTATGCCACATCGCGATTCTTTGTCTCTCTCTTTCTCTTTCTCTCTGATTCTCTCTCGTGTTCCTCGAGCAAGTCCCGTGATTTATTTCGGTCTAGCATTATCCAACTTTATGTCACAATCGTGTCTCGTTGGTATTCTGGATCGCACCCATCGGGAGGGGGGGGGGTGGATTCGAATTTGTGAATGATTAACCGCTACGTCAGCGAAGAAAACACGTCCATCGAAATCAATTTTTAAACTGCTGTTTATAGTTACCACGGTATTTTTATTTTCTATATTTTCCTTTCTTCAATAATGGGACGCGTATTTTTATTTGTGCAATTCAGATCGTGTCTCCTTTAGGCGTTCCAGCACCGGTATTTTTGTATCGGCGATACTCCTGCGACGAAACCAATAAAAATAGAATTTATGCAGTAAATATTCTGTCTTCGGTTATATTCGTGGAGATATGAAATTGTATGGACGTTTGTACGAGCTAGTTCGTGTCTCGTATCTTTCGAGAAAGAAACTGTTCGCGTTGAAATTTTGGATTTCCGATAAGTACGATTCGTTGTTCTCGTAAAGTTACACATCTCTCGAAATAAACACATTCGTGGAAACAGCCAACAGGTAGAAGTAAGCAGCTAATATCGAAATAAATGATATCGCAGCGATTATGTTTACGCGGGATCGCAGAAATGATCAGTTCGAACGACTCTCGAGTCCAAACAACTGTCGCGAGCCATTAGCCGGGTGTTCGTATTTTTAGAGACCATGGTTGAGCGTATGACGCGCGCGAAATTTACAACCCTCCGATTTTCTCAGACGTTTATTGCCATTCCGCGAGCAGTGTCGTCAATGAGAAACGGGGTCGTGTGATTTCGCTGACTCATGCGATCATGAAAATTAAATGATGAAAAAAGAGAACGAAAAAAAAAGAACATGTGCGACGAACTCCGATAATCGCGATACTCCACGATAGCGATGCGAGGAACGGTCTCTCTTTCCCGACGAATCGGATCGCCTTGACGCGACAATCGTTTTCATCCTTGACTATCAAGCCGTTCACGCGAGGCTGTGGACCAAATCCAATTCCCAGCTTCCGATGCTAGCGACCTGCGTCATTACGCTTGCGTAATTAGTAAAAATTCTCTGTTACGAGCGAGCTGACGCACGGTGCAACTGTGCAGAGAAAAAAACGAGCGGGACATCAGTCGTCGGGAGTTCCGGCATTCACGTTTCTGGAAAGTGATCGAACAATTGGCGCGCGTCTACTTGCTTCCATTTATCGGGAAACTGTCACCTTCCACGAAATCTCCCGCGCAAACACGCGTATTTCCTATTTTTCTTTTTTTACGTTGATCGTGATTATTCGATGAAGTATAGTTCCACCGGTTGACCATTCTGGTTTTTTTATTTATCGAGCCAAAGATCGAGCTTAACGAGGTCACGATGGTAGCTGCTCGACCATCGCCAAAGGAATTGAACGGTTCTAAACAAGGCGTAACGACTCCGGCGATGTTAATCTTTTAGAGAGCTCTAGCGTGTGACGAAGGTGGACTGACGTCAAAGTTCAAAATTAGGCAATCGGGGCTTGTGAAATTCCGCAGAGAATTTTCTCCTAATTTGCGCGCGACGTAGACGCGGCACGTTTGTGCAATTCGCTCGATAATCGTGAGTAATGCACGCGCATACGTGCATTGTCGGGCACGAGTTTGGAATTACCCACTCGGTGCCGTCATTCGAGTAGAAAATGCAATTTGCCGTGTACTTGTTGATATAATGGCGCTTCGACGGTGGCTCTTGCGGCCACCAAGAGTACCGTGTCTCAGAACGATTTAATAAAAACCGCTTCGTTGTGTCGTTTGGAAATTGCGAAACGTTCGGTGTTGTTAGGGCCGTTTCAATTGTCACGGCAGAAAATTGTCGCGCAGAAACGGTTCGAAACAGCGAAGACATTCCGTGTTCGAGGTGAACGGTTCCCTGGAACTCTACCTCGACCCTTCACTTTCTTCGGCCACTTGTGGCCATCAGCTTTGACCAGCCTCGGCCAAACCCTTGACCCTCTGACCACTGTCCACCTTACCTTTCGCCAATGCCGCGTTTCACGGATTTCGCCCCTTCTTTCTCCCAACCCATCGATCCCGAGTCCGCTGCTTTGTCTGGTCGTTGACTCCTCCAGTTTCCAGGACCCGCAATTTTCACTCTGTTCTATATTCATCGGAGCTTCCAGTTTCGGTTTCAGCGTCGATAATCGTTTGCCCATTAAATATCCGATTGAACGTTGATACCACGTTCGCTAGAGCTCGACGGAACATCGATCGCCTGCATTTTTATTTATTTGTTCTTTAAAAGTTCATTTTCCAATGATTTGTGTGCGTGAAAGGCATTGTTATTTAAAAGTAATCGGTAGACTGCAAAATGCATACGTAGTATGCAGGATTATTTAAAGGTCGATATACTTGAACGTCTGATAAATGTTCTACCAGATCAAGAATTTATTTTTGTTTTATCAGGACATTAATTTTATTCTTAATAGAACAGCAAGTTTCTTTCGATTCCGGTTAATTACGTACTGGAATTTACATAGAACGTGTTCTTATATGTGCGTCTCCCGGCAAGCACACTTGCATGAAATAAAAGGATTAATCTCTTTGCCGGACAATTTTTCATTCGACTATCGCGCATCAATTTGAAAAATTCGTCATACCTCACGAGCGAACAGAGCGAACAGCCACTCGAACTGACCTCGGACATGGGCAATGACCTCGCGACCACCACAACAGGAATCAAGTGGTTAAGAAGAACGAAGCCGACAGATTAAAAGCCCGATATAATGAACTTTCCATCATACCGGTAATTCGGTGGAAGTCCTAACGAGTTTTCATTTCATCCGTCAAACTCGCCGATCTCTCTCCCTCGCACTCTCGAAACCGGCTGCGAATTTCAAGGAACAGACGGACGAACGCCAGTGCAATTACAAATTAAATGTTTCGTAATTCTTTTGATGTTTTGTTAATATTTTCCGTTTCGTGTACTAAAAATCCACAATCTATTTGTAATCTCGTCCATATGCAACTTCGAACGAAACTCTGTCTCTCGTGCGTTTAATCCGCGAACGTACCGACGCGCGACGGTGTGATTTCACGATTTCCCATAAACTCGACACGAACCACCTACTCCAGTAGCTTTCGGTTTGTCTCGCGATTTTGTCCAGCAGCGTAGAATTTCCCGTGGCCAATGGCGTCGCGGCAGTCCTCGATTTACCAGGAAAGATCAATCTGCACGTTCCAGCAGCACCAAAGAACAAGCAATCCGTGTCTACGTCGTAAACCTAGATACCTTGAAACGGTTCGCATAACTTCGTCGTGCCTCGGAGCGGTCGACGAAGCGAGCGAGCGAGCGAGAGAGAAAAAAGAGAAAGAGAGAGAGAGAGAGAGAGGGAGTGAGAGGAGAACAGTCGACGTCATTAAGAGAGACCGTCCGTAGGAGGATGGTCGTTCGATTCGATGGTTTACAGTTTCGGAATATTAATCCGATCGATTCTGCTCCGGTTCCACGCGTGTACACGTGCGCTGAATGGATCCATGTGTGAGTCACGGGCCGGGTCGGGCCGAGTCGGGCTTGCTAGCGTAACAGCCACGGACTGTGACGTTTTCCTTTCCGATCGAGACCTGAGCGTGTGTCGCAACCGATACTTGACCTTTGTCTCTGATCCCAGAGCTTATGACTTCCGATCCAATAGGTGGGACGCAAGAAAAGAAAAAAATCGATTTTTTGTGAACGGAGAATCAGAGTAGCGCGTTATTGCGATCGATTCTGCGCCGCTTCACGCGTGTGTGCTCGCGCGCTGAATGAATCCGAGTGTGGTTGCCGCGGGCCGAGCCGGGTCGGGTCGGGCCGAGTCGGGCTGCTAGCGTGACAGCCCCGGACTATTACTATGCCGCGATCGTTACGACGTATGACATTATAGTGGTATCACGTGAGACCATTCGTGAAAAGATGCGATCTCTCGAGCACCTCGAGCATGCACCGCGCGCCGCGGCGCGGGTTCGATCCACTCCGCGTTAAGGGGATTGTACTGAGAGAGACAGAGAGAGGAGGAGAAAGAGAGAGGGAGAGAGAGACCGAGACGAAACCCTTTTTGTACCTCGAGTACCACGAGTACGAAAAGGTTTCCTCGAGCGTGACGGCGATTTATTCAATTCGGATCCACCGGGGGCAACGTCTCTCGATTGTTAATCGCCGCAGACCCGCCAAGAACGTTGCACCTTGCTCACCTTTATCAACAACCTCACGCCGTTTTCCTGGTTCATCGGTTTTTCTGTTTCCCCAGCGAAACCGGTAACGCGCTTAATCCTTGGAGACACGTGGATGCTGGTTTCGGCCGGGATTTGCTGTTGTAAAAGATCCAGGTGTACGTACTTGTAACTCCACCTTGGATTGATCTCGTTCTTACGAACCCGTTTCGAGGCGAAGGAAACGCATTTCATTGAAAAAGACGAGACCGACAGAACGATTTTCTGGAAAGTATTCAATTCATAAATGCAAGAAGAACATTTCAATTTGAAAAACCATTTCGATCGTTTTTGGTACAGACTTGAAGTAAGTGAATTTAATTGTTCATTAAAATGATTTTTGCAAATAGAGAGGGAGAGACAATAACGAAACAAGATAGAAACTGCTGGAACGTTTAACGAATTCTTGAATCGTCACGAAATTTTATATTGTTTCAGGTTGCGAAAGGATTGCAGAACCGGCGGGTTGCGATCCGAAGCAATTAGCAGAACAATCCTAATACGAAGACAAAGCGGCCGAGGATCGTTGAATGTCGTTTTCCTGGTAGAAGAAAAAATGTTTTGTAAGAATGGTCAGTTACCGTAGACCGGGGGGAAGGTGGGAGGGAAGAAAAAAAAACGAGAAGCATTGTGCAAGAAGTGCGGTTTCTGTTCGAGGTATTTTTTTCTTTTCTTTTTTGCTGCATATGCCTTTTAGGAAATCTGTTCGAAGAACTCGGTTTCACTTTAATGCACAGTAGTCGCATGATGTGTTTCAGCCTCGTGCGTTTTTCCTTTGCGGAGCATGAAGTATTTGCGCAAATAGAGAGCAGATAAGGGTGTTACGTAATTTCGCGTGAATTTTCGAAAGTACGATCTTCTAAACGCTATCGCTATTGTTGCACAATTGTCCAGATATCTTTGGACACACGCAACGAGTCGTAAAAATTAATACGCTGTCACAGCCACGTGGACTGTTACGAGCAAAACACGTCCCGAAGCGTTTTTTAATAGCGTTCGTGTCGGTTGGCCTTGCATTTGGAAAGAATTACACGATAAAAATTTTATTCGGCCTAAAATTTATGATTTCTTTCGATCGACAATATCAGAAGACAGTTCCCATTGCTACTAATGCAAAGATTCTTCCAAGTAAATAATGTTCGTCAAGAATGAATAATCATATAATATAATGTATAAATTATTCATATAAAAAAAGATGGTACACAAAAACATCTGTTTGAACGATTGATACGAAAGTCGCGCGCCTCGCTTATCGACGCGAAGTTTTTTTTAGAATCGCTACATAGATAATGGAGTAATTACCGAACTAAATATAGCACCGTAAACATCAACAGAGGAACGTAAAAGTATTTCTCTCTGATATTTCCTTCATTATGAAATGAATACTTGCATAACTTCTCGCCGCGGAACGTCCAATTCATCATCACCGAATTAGTGGACGTCGAGTCTAATTAAAGGATGGCCAGAGCTCGTATCAGCTATAAAAAGGGCTGTGGATCCGTAGGATAAATTACACTTTCGTCTACGGACGTTACTTGTAAGAGGAACATATTGCGAGAAAGAGAGAGAGGTACGATTAATCTTGGGAAATAAATAGTTTCCCCCGAACGATGTCCAATATCTGTGTTATCAGGGAGAAAGGTCCGCCGCGACAAAGGGTAGTAATGCTCTCAGCAACAACGGGGCTGCTATTCTCAATGACTTGAATCTCTGCGAGAGCCTTTCACGGCCTTGCCTGCTTCAACCCTGTTCCTGCCGGTGTAAAATACGCCGGCCTTTGTAACGGCGAATTTACAAGGGCAAGATATTTCTAAAGAAGGAGGGCCTTTGTTGCAGCCGGGAGAGTCCGGCAGCCGTGTGCGCAATCTGCAACGGTCGCACGTTAAATGACGAAAATGCCGTGGGACTCTCGTTACATTCGCACCTATCCGCGTCTACGAACGCCGACGAGACGCCGTTGCTACCGCCATCTGCCAATGGATCTTGCCACGGACCGTTTTATCATCCAATAAAAACCGAACCGAACATTATCCGAGTTTTTCTCGAATCAATCCACTGTTTACGCTTCCTCCGAAATTCCTGAAAGTGCAGCGATCAGCGCTCGAATCGTTAATAACGGATCATCTCGAACGGATCGATCGACGAGGTTTACTAAACACAGATCGATAGAAATAATTGTTAAATTCGTAACCCAGATCGCAGTATTTTATGCGCAATAAAAGTTTTTAATCGCAACAAAAAGGAGAACGGTAGAAATTCACACACATTCGCACAAAATTTTGTACGGTGAAAATTTGAATGATGAATATTTATAAGCTAAAATTATTTATTTTTTAGATATAAATCTTAATGGTTTCTGAAGCAATTGTTATTTTATATGTTGAAAATGTGAAGAATGAGCTTCTCTAATGCTGAGAAGGGTGTGTGTAACGTCGCCGATCAATTTGCAGTCGATAACGGGGATAATAAGAGTAACGTCGCTTACAGAAGGGTTTTAATTAAGCGAACGAAGAATTGGAGGAACTATGAGCTGGTAATTGCAGTATTAATTTTGTTTCGTGTTTTAATTGATGCTTGAAAAGAATGTGTGTTATCGACCAGTGTTGCACGAGCTGCTTCGTGCAGTTCTCGCTGGCAGCATTTACACGAGCGTGTTCGGATTCAAACCGAACGGCGGGAAGTGTGGGTGCATGAGATATGGGTACGTTCACTTTCCTTTTATTACTTAATTAATCTCTGGTCCCACAATTTATCGCGATTGGAAGATGGAGAGTTTCGACCACAGGAGATACGATAATTCACAAGTCAAAAATATTGGATTACTTGTAGCTTAGAAATACATTTAGCAAAATTTTTTATGCTGATATACATATGTGTGACTTTTTAAAAATGATTTCAATGTTTGAGCTGTTGCAAAAATTTATATTGTTAGAAATAGACTTAGCAAAGTCCAGAATTACATTTTTCGAAAAAAGATAAAACAATTATTCGCGACACAGTTCAAAGAATCATAGTTAACGTTCCGAGATAAAAATCTTCCATCTCGAAGACAAATATGAAGTTTCGCGGAAACGATAATTTTCACAGGTTTTATTACTCGAAAGCGCAACATTTCCGTAACATACAACCGCGATGCGTTCCGAGAAAGCGTTTATTTGTTTCACCGGAAGTAGCAGCGTGTCTGCAGCTAAAGTTCTACAAACTCTGACCCGCTTTTAGAATTCGTAAATCCACGCTAGCGAAAGAATTCGCAAGATCTCGGGTAGAATAAGCGTTTCTCGACAATTTTCAAATTGCCAGTTTGAATGTGCGCTATCGCGTATGGTGTGGTATTAATGTTTCTGTGAATAAAACAGTGAAAGTGTCCGGGGCTGTTGGATCTAAAAATTCTGGAAAAAACGTATTCGCAGCGCAAAGGGTTAATTACCGTGCGTCGTTATCCGGTGGTCGTCGAGCAAACACAGCGAGCTATCTACGGTAGATAACTGTGTGCGGAGACTCGCCGGGTAGAGCGTTTGCCGAACAAGTATGGGGAAAGATCGATATTATCCAGATTTGCCGCGAGCGAGCGAGCCCTTGTCGGAACGTTATATTTAGATAGACCCTTCCCTCGTCATCAAGCAGCAAGGTACAACGGCGGACCTTGCTCGTTTGCCCCAGGAAAGCTCTGTGAACGTGTTACGGTGCCCCGTCGGCCATCGTGGTCCACGGGGGTCTTCGGAGGGACGGTATTCCCATGAAACACAATACCGGAATCCAATTCCCGGCGGGTTCAGATATCGCGATAGCCCCGTGTACCATCGGCGTGGCATCCTCGGTCCGCTGGATCATCGGTTAGATCTTAACGAAGCATTGTCCCCGGTTTTTCCTCCGTGCAACCCTTTCCCCGTACCCGTGTTCCCTTATCATTCTCGTATCTCTGCGATCCTCCGCGGGGTTAGGGCATTTCCGGCAACCACGTTCGCTTCCGGCGCCAGGCTTTTGTCGGGATTCAAGCGGACAGAATATGCACAACCGTTCGAAAATATTTGATCGCAGACAATGCGCGCACTGTTTACCCCGGGAAACTGTAGAATGGATAACGCGACCCATTGTTTTTTGATCGACGAGCCGCAATTTTTTTATCATGGCGCCGCGCCGCGGCGTCGTTCAGTTACATAGTTTGGTCATTCTAATTTGTAAATCTGCAGTTTGATATTTTGTAAAGTTGCGTGACAATTTTATGCATCTCGTATAAATTAAATTTTATTTTGTATGTAGATCGCCAATTTATTTCGGCAAGACCTCAAGGTACCATTAAAGAGTTAAATTTAATCATTTAACATTTAACAGTACATTTCTCAAAATATCCTTCCAACGAAATTCTGGTTGCGGACTTATATTCGCGTGCAGCATACGGCGACGTTTTATTATTTCAACGGTTGCGGAGTTACAATAATGGACTGCGGATTTTATACGTTTTTATCGGATACGAATGCGAGAAATGCGATAGGATGAAACTTTCAACAAAGTTCGGAAAGTTTTTCAATTTATTTGTAACTCCAGAGAGAGTTAACTGTGGAATCCTGAAAAGAAGGAATCACTTTTTATTTAATACTTGTCTTTGTATACTGCACTGGAAGAATCTCTTTCAAAAATTAATGTTAATGTTAAACACCTAATCTTGTGTAAGCGTTTTCTATATCTTCTTACCAAAGAAGAATATGCGCAACGTTTTTCGTTACACAATTTTGATTGTTCTCAACTTTCTTGGGAATTATAGTTTCTCAGTGAAAAATATCGAATCATTTGAGTTAAGTTTCAAGGATGACATTTTACAAAGTGAAGCTTGTAGTTGAGCATTTTGGCTTTTCCGGAGTCAAGATTGTTTTCTTGAGAACGTAGATTGTCGCAGATGGATTTTTAGTATTCCGTTACGTCGGCAGAATAAGAAGTGCATTAGAGACATTCATGGTTGTCGTTCTCCGCGGTATCATCCGTGACCGACATTAGAATCTCGCAGTATAAAGAGCCGAGTGCGTGCGTTTCCATCGCTGGGGCAGGATATTGTGCAGTTCTATTCCGTATCCCACCTTCGATACCGCGAGCATCGTATTCGCAATAGTGAATATTCGCTTTCACACGTACGCACGTGGACGTCTCTCCGGTCCCGTGATATGCGGGGAATCGCGATCGACACAGTGCGCGACCTGCGCTCTTTATATCTCTCCGCACCTTCAAAATTCAAAATTTTTAATTCAGAATTCGAAATTCAAAATTTTTAATTCAAAATTCGAAATTCAAAATTTTAAATTCAAAATTCGAAATTTTAAATTTTAAATTAGAAATCATGTTTAGTGTCATTTGAATAAGAAAAATGCTACCAATAAGTTGTTGAAAGTCCCATAAAAAACTGTCTATCAAATCAATTCGATTAATAAGCTCAATACCAAGCCAAACTGTTTCACTTCATTGCTTCACGGTTTTCCCGGAGTACATACAATGTTTCCGCATATTTTTCGAAAACTATTTGTCGATCAGTACTTTTTTTTAAATATTAAAATATTTTTGCCGGTTTAGAGGATGTCCGATTTGATGAATATTCATGGGAGACGCATGTTTTCAAATACGACCAGCCAACGTTCCCGTGCAATATTGTTTTTACTCAAGCGTTCTTGTCGAGCCATTGTTTACCATTCGTATGAAATTTTTATGCAAAACAAGTAATACCGTGTGCTAATTGATACGAGTAAATACGATCGATAATTAAAATAAAGCTGTAGCCCGGATTTGAAAAACAAAAAGCAACTGCACAGGGGGAGATATATTGTTCATTCCACATCGATTTGTTTGTTCCACAAATTACACCTGACCCGATGTATTTTAATATATTCTATTTCATTAGGCAGTCGCATCCGTGACTGATTGCTTCTTTCATAGTTTGTTGTTTCAAAGTCAACGTTTGCAAATCGATCTCATTACGGCACGTGAAATATTATGCTAAATAAAATATGTTATCCTCGACATCTATCGAGACTGACTGCAAACAGATATTCGCGCGGCTATACATACTAACCGAAACAATAACCCCACCACTGTGTTTATTGCTTCTCTCTCTCTCTCTCCCTCTCCCTCTCTCTTTCTCTATGTTTGCTGAAACGTACCGCCAGACATTTCTGAACACCGCCGCAACCAAGTTAGACGGTTTATTATACTTTTATACCACGCATGTTTAAACGCTCTTTTTTTAACGCATCGATCACCAACGACGTTTCTGCAACAAATCCAGCTGCTCGCAACATTATATGAGCCCGGTGTTTTTTTCTCCACGTTGGTTTTCGTGGCCTATATTCGCACGCATCGAACATCGATTTATATTGCATCCTGCACACCGGGTGGCTCGCGAAAGACCTGCACCAAATGCACCTCGAAACGTCAGTTAGTAATACAATAATATTAGTTCTATTAAATGTTGACAATCTTGAAAACAATTTTTCTCCACATTACATTCCTCAATCAAAAAAACTTCTTTATTTTTCATTATTTTTTTATGGGACGTTCACCAACTTATTCGTGGCATTTTTTTTTTTATTAAAACAACACCTAAACACGATATAGTTTCAACTATATTCAGTGGTTTAATTCTGGTCTGGTCAACCAGTGCTCCGAGAGTCGATGACTTAAAATTCGGCTACCTCGATATTATAGTATTGTTCATTAGCAGCAATGTAAATGTGAAGCTTCAGATTCTTTGCATCGGACGGTACTCCGTTTGCGAGGACTATTCTATTTCTGCTTTATTTTTACAATTATTGGAAATGCATTAAAACTGCGGAACAGGTTTTTAGTATCGTTTCAGTTCCTGTGCATTTTTATTTCGATTCTTTTTATTATTGTATTTGTACGCATGCAAATGTCATAAGCGAAGATCGCGTCAGTAACTGCGCTTTTGAAGTTCCCTTGCTTTACGGAGGCGGCAGAGTCATCAGCGTGGGCGGAACATGACATTTGAACGTTTATTTTTAGTTGTCTCACTATAAAATCTGAAACTGGAAATGCATAATGTTATGGCAACGGGAATTACGCTGTGTAGCAAACGCTGAAGAATAATTACAAGCATAATTAGAATTTGCTAATGAACTGAAGTAATTCAATGAATAAAAATATGATCGGATTGTGGTTCTTTATGCGCTTATGGTATTCATAAATTTTTAGAATATCAGAGAACGTTTTCCTGAAATAAACATCGATGACATTTCGATTTTATCGATGGTGCAAAGAGTTTTCGAGTCGAAGAAGTAAGTTTATGTTTATGTTATTTAAAAAACGCATGGAAATGAGGATTTTAATAATTATACAAATAATAGAAAAGTTAAAGCGATTGAAATATTTAATTACGATGAAAGAATTTATCCTTTGTGTGTATATATTAACAGGTTAACAAGCGTAGTGATTAATACTATGGTACGAACAGACTAATGGAAAATTCTATCCGATTTCCCGCAAAACGAAAGTCGATGCAGCCGTAAATGAATAAAGATGAACCGACGCAATTTGTCCCCGGATACGTCTAAATACGATTTAACATATTTGATGAACAAAATAAATCACATCGAATACGTACGATATACGCAGAGTAAATTACAGCGAGAAAGACAGAAAAACCTGAAAAATTAATGGAAGATATCAGTCATCCATCAGTCACGTCTGATTGCTGAATACAACGAAGACATTCGAAATAATGTAATCAAGATATAATCAGTTAATGAACAATATTCTTCGAAAGCCATTAGCGATTCCAAAGTGCTCGTGAAATTAATTTACATTATTATTTCCACTCTCGTTATCCAAGGATTCGATAATGAAGAAGCAACTTTTGAAACAGGAACCATTAATCCGCATTCTAGCAAACATTCCCAATTACATATTCCGAAGTTCGCGCCAGCATCGAAACTTAATTTCCATGGAAAAGAAGATTCATTGTTCCCGATCGAAAGCAAGCCAATTAATTAACGCAAAAGCGAATATAATCCTAATTTCAGAAACAGATCTGCTTCATTTGATTTGTTCAGATTTAAATAACAGACGTCCAAGCTTCTATCTGAAGAAATGTTAATAGCTGTAAACCCGAGTCTGTCTGCAGTCTCCGGATCGATCAAGGGGGGCGAGATCCAAAGGTCCATCGTGGCGAAATTCGCGAGGCGACCCTCGAGGGTTGCAAACACGCTGACACGCGCGTTGTCCTAATATTCGGTCCGGCTGATTGCTGGTTGCAGGCAGGCTGCGCATTGATTTACCGGCAGACTCGAATGTAGATCATCCGTATCTCGGCTGGCAGAAGGCGATACCGATATAGGGGGGTGCCGGACGGGCGTCGCGACGCCTCTCTTGTCCCGTCGTTCGTTCGATACATCAAAGCGTAGCCGCCGTCGTCGCCGCCGTCGTGATCGTCGTCGTCGGGGGTGGCTTGAAATCGGAGCAGAGGACTCCGATCGAATCATGAGCTGCCGGTGCGGCAGCAACAGGCGACTTCTGGCTCGCCGGAACAGGTCGCTTCTATATGCAGAGCTACGTGTGTGTAGATACACATTGCTACCTGGAAAGCTGCACGATATGCCTCTGTGATGTATTGATTGGAAGCTGGGGCTACAGGTGTCTTTCCGGCGCTTGCGCCATGAGAGGATATGAATAAGCTCTCGTTTCCTTATTAAAATCCCCCATGAGCTCGCCGGAGTAATCGTTACCTCAGGCCGAATGTGTATATCTCTCGCCTTCTCTTTTCTTCCAGCCTCGCTACGTGCTCGTTTCGCTTCGTTTCGCGCGATCGTTCTCGATCATACGTGAAATTCGTGTTTCAATAAATATAGACGGAATTTACCGTTAATTCGCTGATTAATCTTGTTTGTTTCCAATCATTTCGTCATGAAACATTCATCGATATACTCGTAACGTTTTCCTGGATAAAATGACTCCAAACACGACAGAATTCGGGTGTTGTTTACTTGTTTAATCCGCGATATAATGGAACCCCGATTATCCGAACTAGTCGGTGGAAGTAAGTATATAGCATACTATGTGTATAAGTAAGTATAATATGAACTCCATCGGTGAAAGTAAGGAGGATAAGTTTGTATGAGGTGGATGATTGGGGTGCGAGCGGGTTGGTTCGTATAAAAATAAAGCGAAAGTGCGGAGCTGAATAGTTTCCTGTCGGACCTCATCTCCGAGGAAATCGACTTCGAAAGTTCCTCCGATCGCGGTGGGAACGCGTGTTTGTTGCTCGCGTTGTATTTATTCTGATCCGCCGCGTTTGTATCGCCGAAGAACCGGCAACGAGGTGACTGCGGAGCTTTGCGTTCGGTCGAACGTTCGTTCGTTGATTTATTAAGATCAGAGTTCTAAATTTCTTTTATTAATCTCGGGACGGTACTCTGTTTGTTTAGACTGCAGTTTCAGTTGCACTTCCATCTTCGGCTTTGCAAAATGGCCAAAAGTTTCGCGTTCTACGGTTGCCATATTTTCTAATTTGTCTCCCAGCGTTCGGCAGCGATTGGTGTTTCTACTTTGTTTTTTTTTTTGGAGGATCAGAGTCGCGATAAGAGAATGTTCTGCACGCAGATGGGCATCGGCGCCTATCGAAATGAAAAATGTCGTTTCGAATCCCGACGGTCCGATGTCCCATCGATCTTCCGGTACCTCGAACCACGTTCCGCGACCGTTCGGTGACACGGCTCCGCTTCGTTTATCCGTGGGAGCTTGCTTTTTTCCCGCGACACCATCGGGAGCAGGTGGAGAACCTCGCGTCGTAATGACCCCTACCCGGAAGCGTATGAAAGATTCACGAGCGTCGCGAGGGCGTCGCGCCATTTTGTCGCTGGCAACTTCTTAATTCGATGATCGGATCCCGACTGTTCGTCGGTATCGCCTATAACCCGGCCATTGTGCGCGATAAAACCGGGTTGAATGTTGAAATACGCTTCGCCGGTAATCGATTGTTGATGGAGGCGGATCAGAATCGATAATAGGCTCGCACGGTATTTCCATTTTTATTGTGTTCTCTGCCGGCTAAATTTCTGTACTATATATTTATACTATTCATTTACCATTCATTTGCTACGGAATTTTTATATTTTAAACCGGAGGAATTCTTCATAATATTATTGACAATTAATTAGTGAATCGAGGAAATAATTGGCTTCTCCTTCTTCCTTGGAAAATATAATCGTTTTAATTTAACTTCTGTGATTTTTATTGCGGCTTCGTTGAACAATCTTTAAGGAACTTTTACGCAAATATTCTTCTAACGAATTTCTTCTAATTATTAGGCATATTCTTGCATTAAGTTCGCACGGTTTCCCGGATATTTCTTTTATTTATCGTTTTAATGCATATTGAGCGTGTCAGTGGTTAGTTTCCGAATATTTCGTGTTTTGAATCTCAGAGAACAGAATGATATACGCTGCAGGTTGCCTCGTTTCTGAGAACACTTGAGCTGCGAATCCTTCTCGCGGAAAATACAATTTCTGGAAGGGAAATATCCTAAACTCGCGTACTCTCGTCTGCTAAACATACTCGGCAAGTACCCCGGCGGTAGTACTCAATTTTTTTTTCTCTACATTAAACGCGTCGGGGGATGATTCTCAGCGGACTGGAAACTCAATTTTTCGGGAACGCTAAACTTCGTAGAAAAATGCTACTGGGAAATAGAACAGACACTATTAAGAGGTTTATTTTCCGAGAACAAGTTCAATGTCCAGTTTTGTTCCTCAATTTTTTCGAGAAACTGTCTCATGAAGAACTGGGAGCCAGTACTTTTGCGAATTCGTTACGCGCCTGCCAACACGGTGTCACGGATAAAACACTGCGAAACATCTTGTAGGACGAGACGGAGAAATAGAAGGAGAAACGAGTCGGCAGATTTGTTGCTTTCCCTGCGATTGCTCGGGGAAATCGCGGACAAGGAAAATTTAGCATGAACCAACGCCAAGGAATCGGAACACGGGGCTTTAAACGCGGTTCCGGTTCTGGGAATCCTTTCTTCGGAGCCTAGAAAATATCACGCCAAATGGAAATCCGCCGAGCGATTTCTCTCCTCGGGCGTGATTCGTGAATCGCTTTAGAACGTTAGAAACGAACCGAGGCTCCTACGTATTCTAATTGTATAAATTAAATGGATGCCAGCTGGGCCATGGGAAAACGCATTAAATATTCCACCGGGCTGATCGTTCATAAATTAGATCCGGAAGTTTCCTAATCGGGAAAAGTTCTGCCCCTTCGTACGTGACCGAAAACCGTCGGGAAAAAAAACTGGGGTGCAAGTTCTCGGTGAAATGTCAGCAACACAATCTCCGAACTACCATTTTTTGGTTTCCGTCGCCGTAATTTATTACTCGTGTGTTTCGCCTTTAATAACGATCCGCGCCATTCGGAATTTCCAACGGAAATGGAACGTATTTTTCAAGCTTTCCTCTCCGATGAAAATATTCACGCTGCGCGGAACGTTAATAATAATCCTCTTGTTTGCTTGTTTACGCGGACTCGGACTTCGCTGGGTTAGTTTTATAGATTTTGGGAGGTTAGAGATTTGTTGTAAAAGGATTTTAATATATTAAAAGAGAGAGAGAGGGAGGGAGAGAGTGAGAGACGACTCTTCCAATTGCAATATTCGGTAAAACGATTTTATATTTTCCCCTTTTTATTTGCGTATATTTCAAAATATGTATACAAGTTATATATGTATACAAACGTAGATTTAAAGTTTGGAAATAACCAGTCTAGATTTCGACGTGTATTGTAATTCCACGAAATCCCCGCTTCAATTGTTAATCTTTTTTTGTCTTTTCCGCAAATGTAGGGCAAAACGAAATACATATTTATAAATTTACAGACTCGATGATTGAAAATTTCTGATAGGGATCTTCTCGATATTAGCAATTTTGGTATTATTAGAAGATATTCTAGTCTGGAGGAGCAAGTATCTTCGTGATGATTCCACGTATTCAAGATGAACGACTAATTTTCTGAATTTGGTCGGCCATCCGATATAAAATTTTATGAAAATGTAATTTGCATACCGTAAAATCTCGAATATAAAGCGCTCATTTCGTCTTGCTTGGAAGTCCACGTAAAATTTACGTTCGTAAACAGGACGCTGTAGCTTTCGAAATGTTTGTTAAGAAATGTCAAATTTTCAACGTGCTCATTATCCTGTATTTTCGAGAGAAATTCGTGAACAACATTGAAAAATCGTGCGTCGTAAAACTGGCCATTCCGAGTAATCTCGCGACACATTGAACGGTTAGAAAATTCTTATTCTATTCTCTGTCCAACAACTTTCGTCCGAAACATTTTTTTCGCGTAGGCTGTGATTTTTGTGCAATGGAATTTTCTCGAGGAACCGGGCTTCCCGAGACACACGGTGCGGCGGTTGCATGCGTAGTTGGAGCTCATCAGTGGCATTGATTATGAAACAGTCTGTATCGGTGTCGGTTTACCGGAGGGGCAGGGGGGGAGGGTGCTCCCGGTGACACGGTTACAAGCCGATCCCTTCTGCATCTCTCCCGGCCCTTTCCGCGAGGCGCTATCGGCCACGGGGAAAACCGCCAGCAATCTTCCTTTCCACCCCCGTTTATCGTTCGCCGTGTGTACCAGGGGGCTGTAAGGGAGGGTGGGGGCTCGATGGGACACGAGCACGTCTGCGCGATGCGCGACTCAAGAGAGGAGCGAGCCTCTTTCGCGGCCGGTCCGACGTGCTTTTCCACCCTCGTCGACAGTCCTGCCGCACCACCGAAACGTGCCACACACAATCGTGAGTAAATTTTCCTCAACGCTGCCTGTTGACCACACTTTCTCTCTCTTTCTCTCTCTCACTCTCTTTCTTTCTTTCTCTGTCCCCCCCTGCCATCCCCGTGCTCTCTATCTACCGTGCCCTTGATCCACTCTCAAGTCGAAACTCTTTAACTACCTTAAGCAACCCTTAAGCAACGTCTTCGCGGATCTTCTTTCTCTGTGAAAGTTCCAGCGGGATCTCACGATATTTTCTGGCACTTTCGTGGCTTTACAACTATTTTTCGTGGTTGTGGATTAGGGGTGTTGGATACAGTGGGTGATTGAATTTTTAGAGCCAGTAAGTTCGTCCGGGCTCTGGTTTTTTATTATATTTCGCAGTATCGATGTTTCCAAATTGTAAATGTATAAATATGCACAGGAAATATGCTATTCGTATCGTGGCTCTAATAATTTGATCATTCGCGGTATGTGTTGTTTTCTCTTTATTTTAATTTGATCTAATGGTGAGGTTATCAAATTGGTTAGTTATTAAAGATGTCGGGGGAAGTTTTGTGGCAATGATTTCTAACCATGCTCTTTTTTTGTGTGTAGTAATTCTTTGTTAAACCGTGCTCTAATTTTTTTTTACAGATGATTTCACATTTTAAGAAATCATAGCCAATGCACATGTTCCTCCTTTTCGAAATATTATTTCAAAGATCTGAATTAATTAAGGATCGTGGCAGGGTTAATTGTAATTTCTCTCTTTCGACCAAATGATCATACAGGCGGAGTATTCATTATCTTTGACAATTTGGCGCGCTTCGTCGTAGGAGCTTCTCGAACCTGTAGGAATGGCGGAATACCCTGTGCGTGCTTTTACGATTTTGAGCGGTATAGTTCGAGGAAGTAATTATTCAATTAATCCCTGCAGTACAATATTGTACGAGACTCGGGATTAAGATTTCAAATGATATTGAGCAAATGTTACGCATTTAAAAATTTTTCTAAATTTATCTGCTATCGATATTCAATCAGTAGTAAAAATATAAAAATACAATCAATATAAATTTTTCTATGTACACGTATCTGGTGCTACAGAATGTTTAATCTACACATTTCTGGAAATCATCGAAAGCTTATTTTTAAATCTGCCATACCCGAGAGGGTTGAAAAATTCCTTCCCTTTTCGTGCAATTTTTATGCCCGTCGATTCAACATTAAACTTGTCAAGAAAAAAAAGAAAATGATTTTTATTACTCTCAAGTCCCTCCGAAGCTACGAAAGTGTCGATGTAGTGCGCCCTCGCCTGCGCCCGTTGTTCTCTTAAGGGTTGTTTAACGCGTCGCTTCTTTATTTCGAAGTGTTTTGGCTCGTCGTTCAGAGAGCTCGCTCCGTCGAGAGCAGCGTAGTTTCTTTCCCGTTTCGCGGATTGCTGCGCCCGGGTGAAGTATATTCAACGATCACCGACGAGATACGTATCTCGGCTTAAGGGTTGATTCAGTGGCACATTATCCGGTCGTTTTCTTTCCTTTTTTTTTTGAGTGTTCGCCGAACATCTCGTGGAACGACGGGGGAATTGGAGTCGCCTTGCATGGACGAACGAAGAGCGGCGAACGAGGACTAATCCTCCCCTTTGTCATTTTCGAGTGCCGACATCAAACGATAACCTCGAGGGCCTCGATCGGATCGAGTGCACTATTTCCGAACGATCTCGAGAAGTCGCACGTGCGTACCAACGCCGCTTCACTAATTTCTTAACGACGCAAACTCTATCGGAATGTTTGCAACGAACCGGAGTTCGCGCGGGTAAAAACCGCGATGGATTTCCCGGCGCGGAGCTCGGCCGAGTTTTTATCGATTTATTTCTCCGGCGATATTATTATTACGAGCGCTATTATTAAACGATTTCGAAGAGCTGGTCTAAGGAGAGACAGTCTATACGAATTTAAGTTATCGTTCCTCTTGCATTTTATCGAACCAGCTAGTTTAATAACTTTTGATACGCCTGTTAAACCAGTTGCACAGGCGCCGCCGTTGAAAGAGCTCTTCTCGGCAGTTCCTCGAGATGCGACATTGTTTTAGTCCGGCAACTCTTTGACGAGGGAAACGACGAGAAGGAAACGCGCCGTCGAAGAATCGGGAAACGCGGTTTCGCTAACCGGCCCGTAGCCGTTCCTAAACGATCCGGGTGAAACGTGGTTAGCGGAACGAGATTACAGGCGACGGTGTCGCGTTGGATACTGATCTAGTTTGATACAAAGCAAATACCGCCGTCGGAGACGGCCGCCCCCGTCTTCCACGAGATTCGCCCTTCGTTACGTGGCTCGGCTCGAGAACCCACGAAGCGCGAAATTTTAAAACTCGATTTACGCGCGCCCGGGAATTACGCGTCCGAACGCGCGTAATTGCTGCCATGCCATGCGTTTGAGCCAGGCTGGTAGAGAGAGCCCGGTCGCCATTTCAGCCCGACTCTCGCAGCGTTTCATGCTGAAGGATCATTATAAAAGTAATTTAACCGCCGCGTTGCTTAGTGCTTCTGTTCCGATCCTAATTGGAATATTGCTCGATCGCTCGAAACGGACCGTCTCCTCCGCTGCTTCTCGGCTTTACCTTCGGCTTTCAATCGCGATTGATCTGCTTCGACGGGATTTGTCGGTTTTCCAGCGTAATAAGAAGCGACGCGCAGCACCGGCTCTTGTTGCGAAGCGCGAGAGCTGCTACGTCGAAAAACGGAATCTGCACTGAACGTGTGCACGTTACTTTAGAAAAATAACGAATACGCGAAACTTTTCGGTAATCTACGGAGCACCGAACACGAGTACATTACCTGATAAAAACGACAAATACGTGAAACTTTTCAGTTATTTTGTGAAGCTCGTTTCCCAGAGGAACATCGTTACTTTTCTACTAGCCTGTAACAAAAAAGAACGGCCAGCAATCGCACGCTCGATTAAAGGTTGATAGACAGTGCTGATGTAGAAACGATATTCAAGTATAATTGAATTTTCCGTATCGTTGTGTTAGTTATTAGCGAGCACAAAGGAGAGGCGAATTTAAATGAATATTTACAAAGCCGATGCAATTAAAAGTTTAACTGCGTTCAGTTGTTTCCCGGCGCGTTACACGAGAGTATCGATCATTCAATAAAATGTTTGCGACTGTGCCCCGACGGCATTGTTAATGCTCGATATAATGAATAGCAACATGGCTCCCCGATTATGGAAGCGAGATGTCCTGGCTGCGCGTTCACCTATTCGATATTCTATTAATTAAACGTCGATTCTCGAGCCGAACCGCATCAATCTGATAATTAACATGTATGGAATTTTTTCTTGCAAGGTGTTACACACACGTACCATACATACATACACGCACACGAACGGACAAGCAGTCCTTACAGCACACACGCCCTCAGCCCTCCTGTTTTTTCATGTATGTGAATCACGACAACCGACCCAGCACAAACACCGTTCTGTGTTTATCTGTGTGACGATTAATGTAACTCCCTGGAAAGTATAGCGAGCACACCTACGTGGTCTCTCTTGATACGTACATAGTTGATTTGCTATGAATGACGTGTGAACAAAAACCGACAGCCCAGTCGGCGAGAGCGCATCGGTGTCTAGAGGATTTTTATTGCACACTGATGTGATTGGTTTTGTTACACCGAGCATCCACCGTAGTTTAACAATGAACTTCCGTGTCGTAAGCCAGAAATGGTGGGAATCTCGTTCGAATAAAATCGTCCACAGACTTTTCCACCTGACACGAATAAAGAAAAAAAACCAAATTTCGCAATGTTCTTGCACGGTGAAAAATGACATAAAACAGTCTACAATTGGGAATATTATTTACTGTTCTTTCTGCAATATAATTATAGGAAAAACAGAACTCGAGACTGTTAACGCTAAACCTATCACTGCCGGTTTTATATTTCTCATTTTTAAATTCTTGGAATTATGAAGTTACGTGGAAATCAATATAGAAATCAAAATTGCACAAAATCTGATTGAGCAGCAGAAGCTTGTCATTTTTAAAAAACATTTTAATCGCTTTTAGTGCTCGGTAGGTTTAGCGTTAAATTGATCTGAACAATCTCGACGAAACCAAACATTTCATTACATCCTTCTAAGCTCTTCCAACGTTTTCAGTCTTCTATCCCGATCGCTCGTTCCCATAAATGTATAAACTGTATTCATCAAATGGATACACATGTTTTACAAAGAGGGTCGAGACCGAGTAATGAATGTTTAACGTACACTTGTTGCTGGACACAATTTTATTCGGATGAAGATTTTCCCCCTCTCTGGCTGAATTGCTGCGAAGCTGTCTCTCTGTGCTAACTCGTGTCCAATTCTAGCGGAATCTTTCAGCGGAAAAGTACTGGGAGAGTGTTTCGTGACGAGAGGTTCGCCGAACGTAATACGAAATTGCACAAACTTGACTTATTCGAGATAGAATATTCGGACGACTGAACTGGGGTAGGGGGGGATTATCCTCCGCAGCGGATACGGATCTCATTGTTCGGACTCGGTACTGCTGTTCCGACGCGAGCCGCCATTCCTTCGATTATTATTATATTTTTGCCGGCTTCGGAGGATATTACGGGTTGCTTTATTATCGGCCGTGGCAGCCGTCGAAATTATTCGACGATTAAACATGCCCGAATATTCTGATTTATTCTGCCACCGTTCAAGATGGCGGCCACCTGTACTCCATAACTTTTCTTCTCCAGTAATTCGCAATAATTCTGTTTATACAATTTTTAAATAGCGATCTCGTGCGGTGGGAATTTGAAAAATCTCGCGTTTTATTTGACTAGAAGATGAGATTGACGTATTTCCAATATGGCGGCTCCGAAACTATCCGGATCAGGGAGGGACTGTATCAGTTCTTGTCGCGAGCTGTAAAAATTCGATGATATTTTACGAAAGGATTTGAACGGGACACGTTGTATGTAGGATTACAAGCATTTAGCGTTTCTCTCTCACTTTTTTTTTATCGCTCTCCGATATCTAGCAGTTCCTCCGCTCTTCCTCCGAAAATAGACTGTTATTCATTTCCCAGTTTACGACCGAGTGACAAGTGAAATACGGCTAGTTTCGATGAAAAATAGCTAAAAATATGCTCTAGAGTTACTGACGTCTGCGGTACGTCTACATGATTCACGCATTTCTTCATAAATGGCCTCGAATGTTTCCTGCGTCACGCGACGATCCAGATAGGATCTGCATTCGACGCAGCAGCGTTCTTTCGTGCAATCAGAAATGTTGATGGTTTTTCAACGAACCGAAAATTTCAGCTCGACCATATTCGTTGACGCGTGCCAATTTGATCGCGATCAAGATAAATACACGATTATTCGAATAATCCTACGAGACTCGATGTTAAATGATACTTCAAATAAACTTTTAGTATTTCGCAACTACTTTAAAAATTCTCTTTCTGTACATGCATAAAACGAACGACAAGAGAGCAGCGGAAGAGAGCTCACCGAAATAATTCATATTTATTCCCACACGTGTTTTCGATAGCAGAACGCACGAACGAACTCTCTAATGAAAACAGAAGCTTCGCGCCGCTCTCTCTCTCATTTCGGATCGAAACAAAATATTTTCCATTTTCGCCGAGTCCGCAAAATTTCCGAAGAACCGTTCTGTTTTCGCGTGGTCGTGTCCCATCTTCGAAAAATATCGCCCGAAAGACGGTCAATCTCGCTGTGGCGCGGACGTCGGGCGCGAGTCGAAAGTAAATATTTCATTTGCAGGAAGAAAGGGACAATAGTCGCGCGAAACAAGGACACACACCGTGTCGGGGCGGGAGCAGTCGCTTATTGGCTTTTTATTATTTTCATTTCGCGGCACTTCGATGAAAACTATTTCCTATTTTCGCCAACCCCCAGGCGGTTTCCCTCGTCGCACGCGCCCCTAAATATAGCGAACGGCACTTTATACCCGGTGAGACGAACTAGATTCATCGGTCGAAACAGAGAGAGGACGAGAGAGAGAGAGAGGGGGCGGGGAGAGGGAGAGCAAAGTTACGTCGCGCGCAGGTATCATAAACAGCCGAGTGTTCCGCGAGTGGGTCCATTGTTCCCCGTGAAAAGCAGGCGTGAACGCGCCCGCTCTGATTTCGAGCAGTTCCGAACTGTTTTGTCGTTAGTTCGTTCGAAACGCGTGGCTCATATTAAACAATACGGCCGCGAGCAGCTTCAAAGCGCGCGACAGGCGGCCGCCGCGCCGATATACATAACAAGGCTGCGTTTAGGCTCGGTTTTTAACGCACCAAGAAGGGTGAGAGCCTAACACGCAACTGGGTCAAAGTTTTTCGATCGATTCGGACCCACCGGGGTTCGATGTCGCGTTTGGAAAGGGGAGAAACTTAGGAAAAAACCTGTTGGATGGTCGTCAAGGACTCTTCGGGGTCTTCGGGAACGACCGCGTGCCTTCTGGCTAATCGTGTACCGAGTCAATTGAATCAGCTCCTGCGTGGACAACTGGGTGCCTGAGTAGGCACTCGTGTGCTCCTCTTAACGGGTTTTGTATTTTTGTGAAAATATTAACGACCGGTTCAAGGTTTCCGCCAGATTTATGTACAACAGACAGCCGCACGCTTGATCTTAGGATTGATGATTCACATGATCTATTGAATCATCTCTTGTGTGGATAACTGGGTGTCTGAGTAGCAATTTATATATTTCTCTCAATGAGACTCGTATTTTTATGGAAATATTAAAGAATCGCTCAATGTTCCCATCAGATTTATGTAAAACAGACAGCCGCGTGCTTGATCTTAGGATTGATGATTCACATGATCTATTGAATCATCCCTTGCGTGGATAACTGGGTGTCTGAGTAGCAATTTATATGTTTCCCTCAATGAGACTCGTATTTTTATGGAAATATTAAAGAATCGCTCAATGTTCCCATCAGATTTATGTAAAACAGACAGCCGCGTGCTTGATCTTAGGATTGATGATTCACATGATCTATGGAATCATCCCTTGCCTGGGCAACATCATGTCCGAGTATTGAATTCTTCGTTTTTCTGAAACGTCCTAGCGGTGGGATGGGACTGCGAGAACTTGGAAAATCATTGAAGCACATGCTTCCCGTAACAGGATTCCGGTTCGGTGTACATTCGGTATAACATTTCGTCGAGCTCTCGCGTTACGTAGCTCGGAATCCCGACCCGAAAAATCGCCCGCGAATTCCGGGTCGTGCAATCCCGCGGACAGTTTCCGCAGGACTTCGCCTTCCGGGGGCAATCGTGTACCCTCTGATTGCAGACTTGGAGTGCATATGCTAATTTTCCGAATCTCCTTTTCTACGGTCGGCGGGCTCCTCCTCGGGCTTGCGGAAAGTGGAGGAGATGTTCATCGATTTTCCAAAGCCCCGGTGAGATCTGCTTTGAATCCGGCGCGGCGGTGAGAGCCGAGAATCGTGTTACCCGACTCCCGATGACCCCATCGATGCAGCTGTTCACCGCTATGGCGGTGTCTAAACTCGGCCAATATCGTTCGCACAGATACCTGGACGCGCGATTTTCTTTAAATTAACCCGCCCGTTCGACCGATCCGCTGGATCGTTATCGCTGCCACTGATGTAACGATGCTAAATAAATGCCTGCCGGCGATTATCTATCTTTGAGTGGCTTGTTACCGTCGTTAGTTAATTCTTGATGAACGTGGAACTGACGAGCCAATTAAAAACATAGACGTCGTTAAACTCCTTTGTTTTTTTCTTTTTGGAGCGAGGTAAAAGAACAGGCTAATTATTTCCGCAAAGTAGAAAAATGCTTCCGTTTAATAGTTCGATAAAACATTAAGTGTATTAATTTTCGATATTAAAGGAGCCAACAAGTCTGGTAAGTATAGCGTATCTTCCGGCGAGACAGTTCAGGGACGCGAGAATTCGCACGAGCACCTCCAATTTATTAGTGCAGCGACCAGCCCTTAAATTTCGAGCTTTCCGCTGCCATCAACAACGACCCGAACTATTAATCGAAGCAGCTAGAATGCCGTCGGAAAAAGGGACGGCGAAATATCATAAAACAGAGACCGTCGAGGCGAGTCCTGTCATAAACTTCGAAGGTGGAGGACCGAAAACTTGCGCGGGCCTCCTCCGCCTTTCTCAATTACCACATTTCTTATGTACTCTAAATTCCCGGGTAGACAGTAATGCTCGTAGAGGGTTTTTGGGAACGCAACTTCGTCTGTATGTATGTACACCACTTCGGCAACGGGACCGGGGAGAGTGTCTGTCAGGTTCGAGACTCAGGAACGATTTACGTGACTGCGGAACGAACGCGTATTTAAAATCATAGAGATCCGAGAAACGTGTCCGATTCCCGTTCGTATGGAAAAGGAATTATCAGAACCCGGTGCATTAAATTTTTAGACGCGTTCAAAAACGATGCGATCGCTTGTGCGATATCTGCGGGAAGCGTATTTATTCGCGCGGTCGTGTGTGTGTGTGCCGGTGCACGTTGTTAAGAACTCTGTGCAGAATTTAAACGGTGTGTGCCGGGGAATTTGGGTCACCATGCTTTCGGTATTTGTAGAAGCTTAGAATGTAAATTTTTTGCTTCTTCGCAGATCGAAAAATCATTAAACCGATACCTGAAATCTTCGAATACTTTTGACGCTGTGCCTTTTAAATTATTAAAAAATGATTCCGCGTCTGTTTCACAATTTTTCGTTGTGTTGCATAAACGGCGATCAATCTTCCAATTGGCGGAACGAAATCAAACATTCCGAATGAAATGAAGCAGGACGAACGAACGAAAGTTCACGGTATGATTCGTCGAATCGTTTACCGGAGAAGCTTCGGAAGATGAAAAATCGCTTACCAATATGGCGTGAAGCCGATAGCCCTCCCCCTCGCGCCACGCCACGGTTTCAACTCCTTATCTATTACAGGCGAGCGAGCGAGCCGGCACGGCGGGATTTTAATTAATCGAGACGTAAATGTGGACCGATAGCTCATCCATCACGGTGGCCGAGCTAACCGATTCAATTCCAATTAATCAGGCCGTTCGCCGGACGCGAAACAAAAATCGAAATGGCTAGGAACGAGAAACATTCCATTTCTCCCTCGGAAACTCTCAGATTTTTTCCCCAGCAGTATCATCGGCGTGCTTGTCACGTTGTTACCAATCATCCTCCTCTACGCGGAGGTTTGTCGATCGTTAATTTCTGCGCAGAACCCGATACCGTCGCCGATAAATCGTATTTCCGGCTGTAATTCACTTAACGATCTCTCCCGGCGCGTCGTTAATTAACGACGGTCAAAATATCGAGACCGGGGAAAGAGAGAGCGCCGTGATCAAATGGAATAGCCGGCTGCGCACATTTTCACCCTCGATCTTTATCGTCCATCAGGGAAACTTGCCGATTAACACATTTTTGGTCCTTAGGGAAAAGGATTTTCCGAAAAATCTGTGGATCGAATGAACGGGTCAATATTTCCCGAAAATATTCAATTTATAGTAACACAGCATTTATATAATCTCCAGAATATTTCTACATTCCGAAATCGTGCAAAAAGTTCGATTCCACAGTTTTCTGAAAATCCCACCAGACTATTTAATTGCACGGCAACGATTTATGAAACCGTATAACGTAAATAATACATTTAGGAAAAGCTTCGTTGCCTTACTGAAATGTTTAATTCAATTTCGGGATGAATATTCATCCAACGAATGCATAAGTAAAATACGATATAGGAAATTTATTATAGTTAATATACATACAAGTGAATATGCATAAGGCATTTTTAAGAACAATATTTCTTATCATATAGTAGATAGAATTGTATTAGTTGTGAGAAAGTTACCCTGTCTCTGCCAATACCGGATTAGTCACGTGACATTGCGACACGAGAGGAGACGCGTCACGTGACCGGACCATGATGCGTGGGGGACTCGCGTCGTAGAGGGGGGAGATGAATCTTCAGCTAGCGACTCTGGTTGCGCTTTAGCACCACAATTCCCCTAATTTCACCGCCAAGCCCCGTAAATTAATCGCCTGAAATTTCTTCTATTCGCTTCCGGTTTCTCGCGTCTTTGTGACCGCGGCGACGATTGTCCCGGAACGGTTGAAAAAGTTTTTCCATCGGTTTTTCCACGCCGTTGGGGAAACAAGTTTGCGACGGATAACGTTATTAGGTTCTTGTTACGATTACGTTATGATTACTCGCAAGAAATTCCAGGGCCGCGAGCCAAGTGCGGTTTTCTCCCCTTTCGGCTCTAACGGGCCACGGATGAAAGAAAAGTTTATTGAACCTCGTTTCGATGTGTACTTCTTTCAACTTTTGCGAGTGAATCGGAGTTCCTCCACTTTTCTTCGGTTCAGTTTCGCGAACCGAGAGATCTTTCCTTCGCGAAATTCGTTTAAACGAGTCGAGCGCGCTGTTTTCTTCGCGGAATTTAATTCCTCGGTCCGCTTTGTAAAATCGACTCTGCGGCTTAATTCTATCGGTTCTTCTTTCAACGAAACGATAACGAACTTCCTCGCGCGAATGATTTGTGCACGGTTACTAGATGCGTAATATTTTATTAACGGTATCCCCCGCCCCGGCGCGAAACAGTAAACCCAAATGAGGTGGTATAATACGTTTACTATCGGTATCGTCCACGGCAGAAACAAATAATGCCGCAAATTTACACAAAGCCGTGGATTTACATAATCGATGGAAATCTGTGCAGCGGCGCACGCTCGACGCTTTAATCGACATCAAGATGAATCGTTTAATTATCAACCAGCCGAGTGACTCGCTACGCTACGTACCGCATGTAAATGCGTTTTGGTAGCACCGCGGTCTGTGTCTTACGAAACGAAAAAGGAAATTACGCGGTGAAACAGAGCTCCCTCTTAATGCATCTAACACGATGCAGAAGTAACAAATATACGATTTCGAACGAGTCAATTATCGCTGAGTTTAAACATCAAAATTCGAACTGGAACAGACGCAATTTGAAAGTACTGTAGCTTGAATTTTTGGAAAATCTAATATCCAAAATAAATATAAAAAATTTTTTATCTCCTTGGAGACACTGTAATGCGAGCAGTGACCATTTTCCTTCTTCGGGTGTGACGATTACGGTCCGCCTAAGTTTGCATAGATCCGCGATTCTTTACCGGGCGGGACGCGTAATTGATTGTAGTTGAAATCGCTCGGAAACCAAAGCAATTCCGGTAAATTACCGGGGAAAAAAGCCGATTAAGCGATCTCTCCGTCCGCGACAGCAAAATATTCGATCCACGTAACCGAATTAATGGCGCGACGCGGAACGAACTACTCCGGCGGACCTTAATTACGCTATTACAATAATACGCCTAATTGGAAGTAATTAATACCGAGATCGGACCGCCGATTATCCGTGTCGAGTGCCGTTCGTTCGAATCGTAGAACGCGCAGATGCGATATCGATGGTGGGGTTTAACAACGGTTTGGCGTCTGTGTGTGCGTCGACGTTAATCGTTTAGGCGTGCACTTTAGACGTGGTCCATTGCTTCAAAATACTAACCGGGGAACTGTGTTAGAATAATCCTAACGTTTAGCCGTTCAGGAACGACGTCTACGCACTCTGTTAATCCTGAAGAATATTCTAAAAATTTATTCAGCTAGATTAAATTAATTATACTGCATCATCGTTTACTTTCTGATATTTGTAGACGGCCGTGTGTAAAAAATATCGAAAATCTTCAGCAGATTAAACAGTGAAGTCACGCGCGGCCAGAGCAGTTGGAAAGTGAGTTGTGAATAATTCTAGCGGTCTCTGGTTACTATTATGCTTCCGTGGACACCTGATAGTTTGCCCAGGTTGGTCTGTTTGGATAATTTAGTGGAGGGATACTATGTTCCAGGCTTAATCTGGGCATAATGTTGCTCTTGTTGAACGATCACCACTGCAAACAACAGTCTAAATGGGCTGTGTACAGAGTGCTTTTAATTTAATTCGGAACGATTCAGAATTTAGAGGTTTTGCGTCGAGGGATTCGAGTACTGGAGGACCGACGTTTATTGAAAGCTCCAAATATCGTTTATACACAATATCCTAATCAATCCGACAAGGGATCCACGTTCAAGGCCCAATCCTAGTTGATTCAAGGCCCAAGGATTCAAATCAATCAAAAGATCCAAACTCAATCGATTCAAAGTTATAGAATCCAAGTCCGATCATCCAGAAACTAAAGGTCCAATCGATTAAAGTATACAAATTCAATCGACTCAAAGCCAAAGGGCTCACGATCGGCAAGGCTCTAGTTCAATTAAGTCAGAGTCAAAGGACGCGAGTCTTGTCTTCTCTACGTGGCGGAATTTCAGTTTAGCTCGACCAGGCTTGGAAGATCAAAGTTCATCATTCAGGGTCGAACATCCTAATTCAACTAATCCATCCGTGAAAGATTTCAATCGAATCGAATCACCGGATCAGCTACTCTCACAATGTCTGAATTGTTTAGTATCGGACAACGATCCTTCGGTTAGCATTTCAGAATTGGAATCGCCTGAATTTTAATTCTTTGGACTATGAATCTTCCAGGTAGAGTACTGCTTAATTTTTAATTACATCGATTATCCCGATGCGATGGAGTTCCACTGTTTCGATCGAACGTGTTTTGAGGAATAAAAGACACGTTTTTCAAGAGACGTCTTCGGAAGTTTCCCCCGTGGTACACACTTTTGTCCGAAAGGCTGCTCACGCTCGGAGTTCATCGTCGTCGGTCCGTCCTTTGGTATACTTTATCTTCGTTCGAACTTGTTTATTTCGTTTTAGCAATTGGAAACTGGCCGCGTTCGGCCAAGAATGCATCGGGCACGAACGTGTTCAGCGGAGGAAACGCGTTGGATTCAATTAGTCGGAGAGAACGCGGAATGCTTTTATGGGAGATAGAACGGCCGTGTAGCAGCGTCCACCTGATGAAATCGGACATCGTCGATGCCTGTTCGATAAAACTTGAAATTCTGACTATCGTTTTCGCGGGAGAATTTCTCAGAGCAACCAGCCAGTCAGCCAGCCAGCCACGTTGTCTCAAAGCTTGGAATTCCTCTTCGTTGAACGGTCGTCGCCGCGCGTTTTACCGCGATTTTTTCCACGACACCAGGCTCCGTTCTGAATTTTTCATGAGCGGCTGACGGTGCCAAGTTGCGAGCCGCTTTTATTTATTAATAAAACGCTGAAGGAATCGCGGGATGAATACGATCCCTTGTAACTTTTATACGAGCCACGTACACAGGTTTTCTCGGACGCTTATTTAGTTTTTTATTTCTTCCAACGACACCGTGTTGCATAAATTAGGTTACTTCTTAACAAATACAATTTATATCGGATTGGATCGTAAACAATATCAATCGTTGTTGTTAATTATCAATAGTACGCTGTAGAATCTCCATGCGTAGAAGGTCTGCGTAATTGGGAGGCTCTCTAATTAGACTGTGCGATTGTTGCTCTTCTTGTATGGTTTTGGAAATAATTCATTAACGGCGAGATGATACATAATTAGTCAGCCGCGATGGGGCTCGGTTAAAATTCATATCTTCGCGCTAGCCGAGATGTGTTTTGTTCAGAATACTTGTTAACTGATTTTTATTATTGTAATAAAATAATATAGACTGTTGCTTCTTTAGCTCTCGGACGATTAAGATTGCATAAATTATTTCATTAATTTACATATGTAAATTTCATTTTATCGAGGAACAACTGATTTTATATAAACATCTAGCGTCTATTCCGCGAGAAGCTGGAAGAGGAGCCCAGTAACATAATCTAGGAGAGGGTGAAAGAGCACGGCGTGCGAAGAGCATCGCTTAATTTGTGACCGTCGAAGTATCCCGTTTAATTAAATTTTTAACGAACCAAGGTAATTTCTCGCTAATAGACCCTGTAACTGCTCTGCTCGGGCCTGTCTTAAGAGCCGTTTGAGCGTCCAAAGATTCCCGGATTTTCTCGCGAATTTGATATTTCTTCGGGCTTCTTTTTTTGCGAGCGTTTTTAACAGCGCTTGTCTAATGAACCAGCGGCGAAAAGTTCAATAACGGAATAATTCCGCGACGTTTAGGAAATGTACCGTGCCCATTAAGAACGCATGCAGTGCAAAATAGAAAAGAAAGGCCGCGTCGGCCGGACACGCCGCATAAAATCCAGGAAAAAGCAGCAGGTTCCGGCAAAAGTTTCGCCGAGGGAAACTTTCGCGGAAGTTAAGTTCACCGGTGCTTGCCGACTAGATTATGGAATTTTGTGCAAATGTACATTTTCGTGGTTGAATTCTACAAAATGGAAACTGGAATAAAATCGGGCTCGAAACGAACGACTCCCGGGCTTGTGAACGACAATTTCTACTAAAGGATCGAAGATCTCGGGCTGTATGCTTTGAAAAATATTCCCTCAGCGATTATAGTCTTTTGGAATTCATGCTCATACGTTTTCTCTTATTTTTCCATCGAATTATTCTTCCCGTAACGACCACCATTTTTACATTTCCACCGGCCATGCTGTTTTTCCAAACCTTCTTTTTCGTTTATCTTTTGCCCGTCGTTTTCGAAGCCCCCGCTTGTTCGAACTATATTTTTTCAGCTCTGCTCACTTCGGTTGCTTGCTCCCCCTATTCAATTACTATTCCCCCGAACCTCTTTCTTTAAAGTATTCTCTGTAAACATTTGTTTTCCACGCGTCCCTTTAAACCCTTCATTGCTCCTTGTCACTTCTCCAACGAAATTCATTTTTCCTTTCACACAGAAAATGTCGAATCACAACTATTTTTCCTCCGAATATTTTAGCTGATTACTCCTTTCACACGCTGTATGTGTGCGAGTGCGCGCGCCGAAGCAATTCCTCGAACATTTCGCGTTCACCTCTCTTTTCAATCGTTCCTCTAGCGGAGTTTCCTTTCTCGGTGGATGTGCTTTTTCTAACTATCTTCAATTCGAAGCGCTTCTTCTCCGCCATTTTTCAGCCGCTACTCTCATTTATTTCTCGCAGAACTACATTTTTATGTTATTCTTTTGTCGGTTGTTTCCAATTTAAACTGCCGGTAGAGAGTCTGCGCTGCCGTCTCTCCCGGCCATTCTATCCAGACGATTTTTGTACCGCGTGCACAAAATGATTTTAGTGCCCGATAGAATTATCAGCTTTCGTTCCTACGGATTCGTCACGCGATTTAATCGTCGATCGACTAGATTTTATTCGACAATCTTGCAATTTTATTTTTGAAACTCGAGATCTAAGCAGCTCTTTCGATAGCTGCTAACACTGGTTGTTTCAAATAATTCAAGAGGCAGAATAAAAATCTATTTCTCTAATAATTTTGATGAAAACAATATTAACGCTACCATCACCGGTCAAATGACCGGCTCTAGATTTTTTATTTCACAATTATTTAAATTATAAAGATGCTTACAATTATTTAAATTATAAGATGCACACATTACGATAAAGTCTAAATAAGTCTAAATAAATTCAGTCTTGTCATTTTCATAAGGCAACCTAATCCAGACGATTAAAAATAATATTCTCTACGATCGCAATAGGATGACCAGCGTCTCTATTATGAGAGCGATCAATGATTTCCGAACATCTTGGTCCATAGTGAGTTCCACTCGCGCTTCCGGGAATCGGTTTCCCGGGGGCTCGGGCGGTCTGTTTGAATTCCCGATTAGACGAACCGCAACGCGGCCGGTCCTTCCGCCGAAATTCCCAACCGGCTCTAATTGGGATCAGGTGTGCTACACCTGAGCTTATCGACGGCGTGTGACAACGGCACGCATATCTCTCGACGGGTCCAGCGGATCTCGTTCCCCGTTTCCGCTGGCACCGTCTGTTTATCGATTAAACTTTCTTGCGGTGGCTTCAGCCTCAGCCTGAGCTGCAACGGTAGCCGCCGGTGTTTTCCCAAGGAAATGGAAACTGCCGCTTTCCCGCACCGACAGATCCCCGAGCTGGCATTAATTTTACATGACCGAGGCTCGGCTAATCACGCGAGACACATACGAGAAAGTACCGTTCCATTTGCGGCGAGCCGCAGCGAACAGAGCCGTTCGTGATTGTCGTCTCTGTCTCGCCGAGATCGCGTGTTTGGTGCCGATCGACGCGGGAAACGATAAATCGCTTTGTTGCCGATCTATCCCGAACGGCCTCTGAAAATTTTATCGCGACCCGTACGCGCCGAGGGCAATTTCTTTGACAGCGATTTCTGCGTAAAACTGTCGATGTTTTGTGCGAAATGAATTTTTTGTTTTCAGATTATTATTTTGTCTGCATACAATGATAATATTTTGTCGAGCTCCTTGTACCTTCGTGGATTTTATCGAGTAGATACGATCTTGTCCCTTTTCCCCTCAAAGATTTTTATGTCAAGCCTTAATTTAATTAAGGTTAATTTTTCAGTTCAACATTTTACTAACCTTTGTTGTCCATTGTTATTTTTTCCGTCATTCGTATTTTTCTACAGCGAAGAGAATTCTTGCGAATGTATAAATGCTCATATTTTTACTCAGATATTTTACTATTCCATTTAATCTGACATTATTTTACTATTTTATTTTATCTACCATTATTTTACTATTCCGTGCTTCATATATCCATAGACAAAATAAATGGTCCTTTTCTTAGCTATTGCAAAAGCTCACTCACACAATTTTTGCATCTAATTAAAAATCCACGTTTGTTTTAAGCGTAGGAATTGGATAGGTGCGGGAGACACACAGAGAGAGCAGAATGCTTTAAATTATTCCTTTCGGTTAGACGGGGACGGTATTTAGAGGGAGCGTTAGTTTGTTAGCGAAACCAGCCGGAATGATTTCTGTAACTCGAATCGAATTAATCCGTCGCGTCGCGTTTCGTCGCGTCGACTAGAACAGAAACATCGTAGCTGTTCCCCGTTGTCTGATTTAATATCGTGCATTAACTATCTACAGTCAATTGTCGTTGCGCCCGCGTCTCCAGAGATTGGTCTCGCGGGCATCCCTGTCGCACCACGCTCGAGAAACTTAACTACCACCTGTTGAGAGAGAAAACTTGTCCACGAGGTTCTTCGACGCTCGAGTACTCGGGCCGGCTAAGGTCTCGTTCGTTGAATGCGGCGGTGAAATGATCCGTCGAAGATCTCTGGCCCGGAATTACGAATTATGTCATCCCGAGAGGAAAAGAAGGGAACGTGAGCGGCTACAGTGCGTTTCAAAGTTCGAGGACTGAAATTTCAATAGAAAATCCTGTATATGAAATTAACGCCAGAACTATCGGAATCAAAATGTAGAAAATTATTAAGTAAATCGAGTAGCTTGTGTAAATTATACTAATCCAACAATAGTCTCTATTATTGGAGTCTCGCAATTTTTATGAAACATTTTCGAAATTCTCCTCTTAGAGAAATCCTCGCAGGAAGATGCTTACCTCGATAATTTTAGCATTCAAAGATGCTCCCATGCTCCAGCATCCGCTTTTTTATTAACAATTACCGTGTGTATGAATATATTCATACGTTCACAAGTGCGTCGTGATCGCGTAATCATTTGAAAATTTATGCGTAATTAATTGGCGCTCTAATGGGCTAGACAAGTACCGTGTTGATCATTCTAATTCCTTTCTCATGCATAAATAACCGGAAATCAGCGTCTAATTAATAGTAAGTGAACGATCCGCAGTTAATCTCTGTATAAAACACCTCGGTGGGTGAAACATTGCTGCATGTTTGTTGGAACTTTTGATCGGACGGCGACAACGATCAATTTACAAAATTACTTAATGTTTGAACAAACCCTCGGGCGTTTGTCAACCATTTCCGTCGGCTTATATCTCATAGAAAGTAATTTCGCGGAAAGTGACACGCAGTTGCCCGGTGATGTGCCTTTGAGTTCAGCCGCAGTACCTCATTAGCCAGTTTTTAACAGTGAAATTCCGGGACAGGATAACGTCACAGGATTTTCATTCTCGGTGATCAAAGCAGTCACTACAGCGAAGAATGAAATTTCCCGTGGACTGGTGCGAAAATTCGCTTGGTCAATTACATCGCCGATGTCATTTCAATTTCAGAGAAACAACGTTTACTTCTTCAAAAACAATCCGGCAAACTGGAAACTCGAGTCGATCGTACTTATATTCTTCTAACAATGAGCGAGGAAAGTGTGTCGGTCGCTTTATGTTCCATGCATTCAATGTGTGCGGATGAAAAATTTACGAGAAAGAAGTTTCGCGAAATATGGAATAAACAACCGGTGTCCAATTTTCGTACAAGAGAGCCAGCAGTCCTCCGTTCTGTCCTCGCGAAAATAAAGTCGGCAGAGCGATCTGATTCGAGTGTCTTCGTCAGCGGCCTCGGAGACAGGGGGGATCCAAAGGGATCGAGGAATCAAAGAAGCGTAACGAGGAATTTGGGAATATCGCGAGTGCCAGTCGCTTTTGAAAAACTCCGACTCCATTGTTTCGCTGGACGGTTCTCTTTCCGTAGTGAAACAAATAATCGATTATCTCCGATACCTTGGTCATTAACGAGCACCTCGAAAGTTGTGAAATAATAACGAATGCTTTTTCCCAAGAAGAGCGTTCGCTCTTAATCCCCGTAACATGCTGCCGCTCAAAGGATTCCTTCATTTCCCGTCGACTGAGAGCATTTCGAGATTTTAACGACGCAAGACTTTTTACGGGGGAGGGGGTAGGGGAAAGAAAAATATCCGCCAAGGTAAAACGCGAGTCAAGAGACGAAGAAACGAGAGAAGGAAATTGTTTAGTCGACGGAGAATTTCGCGGACGAACGTTCTCTATTCAGCGGACAATATGGCGGCGTCGCGGCGCCGTTTTCCAGCCGATTCGATACACCGATTAGAAAGCAAATTCATTTCCACGCGGGACTATCGAAAACCGATACACCTCTGTCCCTTTATGCGAATTCTTCGGCAATGTAATCGACTAAGCTGCCGCACGCCGGCTTATTCGGTCACGCGAAATTTACGAGCGTTATCTGATCGAAGGAATTCCGGCAGCTCTTTCGAGGGCGGAAAAAAATCGATTGCCTTCACGATATATATCTGTTCCCTGCGTCCACAAACGCCGTTATACCGATACATTCATTACCCGATTTTATTCGTTGTCGATAAAGATTGCGAAACGAGAGGAACGTTCTACGCGACGCGGCGCATCAATTATGTAGAATGATGCACGTTCCGTTACGGATATTTTAATAGAAAATACTTCCGCGGCAATATTTTGCCCCGCGATGTATTTCGTTTTATGTGCGTCACAGTTTTTGGAATTACCAACGTTTCTTTTTAATGGTTATCACAGTTTTTATCGATGCCGGCGGTAAAATAGCGGGCAAATAAAATCGTGGCCAGTAAAAATCAGAACGGTAAAAAGTAAGTTTCGTAGAAATGGTTTTACGGTTTATATACGGCGTGTTCGATAATGTACGTTTGGAAAGAACAATGTTCTGTACAAAAAAAACCGTGATTTTTATCATTTGTAAAAGAAAAACAATTAGAAATCCGTCAATTTCGAAGATTATTATGTCTGTCAATCCAATCCGTTGTCGGGAAGCGCGCGTGTCTCTCGAGTACATTTAATAAGAGGAGGAGATTTTATTCGAGCCAGCGCAGCATTATCTTCAGCATACAGTAACCGTCCGAGTGTAATAAAGTGATGTTGTTATTATTATGAGAAGGCTTTCCTCTGGAGGGCAAGTTCCCTCAGAGATGCGGAAGGGAAACAGCGGTTTCCCGGGTTCGGGAGGATCCCTTCGCGGAGATCTGGGGCTCCCGAGGGTCTGCGGATCGTATAAAAACGCCGCGCCGTGCCGGTACGCCGGAAATAATCGTGAATAGTTCTTTCCCGAAGACTTAACTATACACGGCCACGAATTTTTCAACGAGGGAGCGATCCACCAACGGGGGTGGCAAAAAGATAGCGGAAGAGAGATTCGCGCGTCGCTCTTATCGGCCATTTATCTTGATTTCAGGCGCGGACGATAATCGGGAACAGAAACGAACGCCCCTTTCTCGCGTGATGGCCGCCGCGCTTCGTTGCGGATCGAAGGGACTCATGCTAATCCAATTTGCATGCGTCTCACGTAAATGCCGCGACTAATCTTTCTCGAACTATTTATGCAAAAACCGGGACGATTATGTAGATCCTAAGAAGATCGTTCGAACACCGGCGTAAAATCAAAGTTACTTTATATCTGATTTCTTATCAGCGAAATAAAAACTTTTTCGCGCCGATCGCGAGCAACATGGTCGCCAGAAAATTTTATTTCTTATTTCTTAAACAATTCGATACGATTTTTTACTAGTTCGTTTATTTACCGGTGGTGTTCCTTCAGTTTGTTAAATGGGAACTGGTAGTATTATGTTTGTTCCAATAAATTTGTTATTCTTTGTCATATTTGACTTCGCTACGAAACGCTCGTATGCATTAATATCAAATAAATTTAATCACCATTACGTTATTATAATGTTACAACTCGTTTATATGTTAATTTTCTCCTGTTTATCCGGTGTTAGCTTCAATGCAATTTCCAGTGTTCAAACGTTTACTTCAAATTAATGTTACATCATTTCAATGTAACATTGTTGTGGCAATATATGGCTTCGTAGAATTTTGAAAAGCGGAGGAATACGATTTTCGGTTAAAACATGACACGACACGAGTGTGCTGGTATCGTTATCAAATGAAAAAGCCAAAGGTGATAATAAACAGACTACCAAACTCACACGTTTGTCACACGTTTGAAGTAGAAAGTGGCCATTTGCAATGTTTAACATTCAGCTGTGGAAATTAATTTCTGCAGAATTGAATTTCCCCAATATTGAATCACTCGTCACTGTCAAATATTTTGTACGTACGTTCTCCAGCAGTCGGATGGTGAGCATTGCAACCAAGCTGAAAATAAAGTCTGCGTACAGAGCGACGCGTCTAGTCTGAATGAAGTGCAATTAAGCGATTTAAAGGGCGGAATGCGGAATATCATTGTAGAAGTCCTCCACTTGAGGAAAGCGCAGCGATACATACAGGAAAGTAATTAAAATGTTTCGAGCTTTTTTTTCTTTTTGCGAAACAAAGTGTTTAACCCGTTCCTCGAATAAATTGCGAACCTTTGTGCACGTGTGTTTGCGAACGCGCTCTCGTTGCTTTGGATCCGGCGGGAAACCGCGGAGAATTATAATGGAATTAAAATGAGAATTAAATTCGCTGGCGAACCGATCGACCACGCCTTTTTTCGGGCGACGCAATTGGTATCGAACAGTGAAATGAAAATTTGTCTCAGACGCAGAAAATTTTTCTTTAATAATTTCTCGTCGCTAGACTGCGAAATTCTGCGCGTGCACCGTGTACGATACATTCATGAAACGATAATGTGCAAGATTTAACAGAGTCTAACGCAGCAGAGTTTCACGCGTAATTTACCGAAAGCAAATGCGACGGAACAACAATTATTAAAATTGAAGTGAACGCAAGAATTTTATTCAAGTCAAACTACAAGTACCACGGGAACCTCGTAAAATATTTTTTAACATTTCCGGTACAATTCGGATCGGTAAGCCGATCAGTTATTAAGACGCATTCTAAACAACCGTCCGCCATTTTCCAGCCGGAAAAAGTCTGTATACGGGCGACCTCAATCGAGACACGCATCCACGCTAGTTTCCGAATTCCAAGCGTTCCCGAAGAGGTCAAGTGCCACGGAGGAGAACATTATCGTGGAAACGCGAGGCGAAGACGCCAGGGTCGCATTACGTTGGTTGCAGGCCCTGGGCACTTATGCTCTACCATAAGTATTCCTATAGCTCCAGCTTTAACAGCACATTTTTGCAGAGTCCTTTAGATTTCCAAGATTCGTAAAAGAATTTGACGAGTTTCCAAAATTTTTGTTCCCCCTCTCTCCTTTTTCTCTCACTCGATGTTTTTTGGAGATTAATACAGAATCCATTCAGACATTCTAATGTTATGAATTATTGTATACATATGTATATGCACAGCTCTTTGGAGCAGCATTCTGGCTCCCTCGGCACTCGGAGCACCGAAGCCACGCCTACTCGGAGCATCGAAGCCACGCCCACTCGGAGCATTCTAGACAAACAAGTAGCAAGAATTTGAAGAATATTCTTCTGAATTCGTGAATCATAGACAAGTGAAACGTATAGTCTTCTCTTTGGAGCACTGTTCTGACTCCTTCGAAATTCAGAACATCGAAGCCACGCCCACTCGAGTCATACGAGGAAAGAGCAAAATAAGTCTCTTATCGATGCTAAGAGAATCTCTTCCTTCTCCGATGTTGTCGTTTGATTCCTCGAAGCGTTGCCTCGAGGGGCAATTCAAAGCGCTCCCAGGGCAAACAACGCTTCGTGTGTACACCGACTCACGAAAATACTTAAAACCTTATCGCGAAAAACGTTCTACGGACGTAATATACATATGCGTTACGCGAAACTTTCTGAAATATCACAGCTCTGAAACTGGGTGGTGACTACGACTGGGTGACGCGCGCGAAATGTACGTTTGTAATAAACATTTTACAACTCTTCACCCGTATAATCTTCACAGTCGTATCTACGTAGAGCGCGATGATATATCAGAAAGTTTTCGGCCGGCCTGTATCATCTACGGTGCAGCTAAATGGACGTAACTTTCGAACACTGATACTTTATCGAAAAAAAAATTCAGTCATTTAAAAATTTTTATCCGATGAATAACACAAGAGAGTGGATTTTTTAAAATAATTTTTTATGTTTATTCAATGAAATGAAAAATTCTTTCGAATAAATTCGAAATTCGTCTGTTTGAATTGAGCAACATACGCAGCCAATGTAAAATAATATATTATTTTAACAATTATTTTCGAAATTATTTGGATAATTCTCTTCGTACTCGCTTCTGTCCCAGACCGGGTATTCCGCTCCACAAGAGACGGTCCTGGCGAACGCTCGTGAGCGCTATGCATCGGTCCTTGATGATTGAATCATTTCGCGCATTCCGCGGACAAGGTGTGTGTCGCTCAGTCCGGAATTTCACGGAATTGCAACGGGAAGCAAACGCCGAGCCGTGCCGCGCCGTTTGCGTCATATTCCGGGGGAGAAGAGACTCCGCTCGTGTTTCTCGTTCGACTTCCATAAATCGAAGGCCAAAGCCGCACCGCTCTGCGATTTCCGCTCTCGCAGACCGTTCCCGGAATCGACGGGAAAATTCTCGTCTCTATTTATACCGGGTATTTCTCCCTCGATTTTTCCCGGAGTTCTCGGCACGACGAGTCCTGGGCGCAAGGTGGCCTCTCGATATCAATCTTTTGGGGGATGGAAGTGTGTTTGCCGGGAGAGAAAAACCGGTATTCTCTGCGGTGAGACGGTCCTTTTTGTGACTGGTGAAAGATGCGCCCGGTCTCTTTGCCCGCTGAAAGTGACGATGACAATCCCTGCGAAAGCCTTCGGGCACACCTTTTTGGTACTTCGCTGATCGTAGTCCTCGGGTTAACAAATGGCAATGACAGTACATCTTTATGGAGAGTATTCTCGTGGATCTGTTTGGAAAAATCAAGAAAGATATTCATCGCGGTGAAAACAATATTGGTGTAACTTAAAAAAGAATTAAAAAATATTGTTATATTATTTTCGAGCTATTAAACATATTAAGAAAGAAAATAAATCTCTAGTTCACTCCAGTTTGGTTCAATTCAGGTTAAATATGTTTATTTTGCATAAAGATCCGCTGTCTAGTGATAAAATTACTAGAGCCACGGTACAGCGACTATTGAAATTTTTATCGAAATTCAATTTAATACATAGTTTAAAAATACGCGAATCTGAATTCTTTCTTGTTGCTAAATGTGTATTCACGATTTCGACTTCTTAAAATAATAGAAATTCAGGGTAGCAACATTTCACAACTGTACCAATGTAAAATCGTTAATCTATTGTTTGTTAACGCGAAGGTCGGTTGGAATTTTATTTCATTACAGAAATACAGAATCTTTCACATACATATAAATAACGTAATTCTAGAGAGACGGGAATCGTAGTCATACAGTGCCCAGTAATCCGGTCTACAATATGACAGGGGTTACTGGCTATTGGCTGATACATAGTAACTTTAGAACGAGTTACAATGTTTCCTCAAGATCGGAGATTGTGGTTACTAGCTTACATGTCTGAAAATCCTGACCGTAAACACAAAGTTATTATAATCTGTAGTAACATGCGATCCGATATCCAGTATTTGTAGACTGGCACAGAGAGCGGACTAACATATGTGTGAGAAAGAAAGCCAGTTAGAGTATCTTTTTACTTCTGGGAATACGTCACTGAACAGGACTAAATAACACGTGATAATATGTCGTTAAAGTGTAATTTTGTAATTCTCCTTATAACACAGCAAAATTCTGAATCCTAAAAAAATATTCTCGCGATATTTTCTCCTACGAATCCGACCAGAAAAATTAAATTGACGAATTCTGTGCTCTAATTGATATTGACACTTAGCCACTCTCAATTAACCAGTCTCCCCTCTGGAACTGCGTAACCATAAATTACAAATAAATCAGCGAGCATCGCACAAATATTTTACTACCGTATGTCCATCGTTAGTGTACATATTTGCATAATCCGCATCATGAATATTTACAGTGGATGCAGTTAGATAAATACAATAACTCCATAACCTGGTTCAGAGTTCGGGAACCAGAATAATGAGTTCAACGATACTGATTACCGGGTCACTTGTTGCCAGGCGAGCTGTGTTACTTCACATTATCCGTTAGACAGTTACCCAGCCTGCTCTCTGTTACCGAGAACCGGAATCTGATTCGAGGCATGGTTACGATCCCCGTGTATTCGCTAATTGGGCAATACGCGGTCGAAACTTTCCTCTGTATAGTCTCTGCGTAGGCTTGCGATTTTCGAGGTTTTCTCGAATGTGTAACAATGCCGGGAATCAATCGGTTAATTAGTGGTCATTGTGGTTTCCAGCAGCGGACCTTTGTAATTGGGAGATCTTCTGACATGTAAAAGCCATTGCCTCCTACGTTCTAGATATAATAATCGGCCTCGCGATAGCAGAATCAATCAAGGCTGCTGTCAGCCGAGTAGAAAAGTTTTGTTGGAATGGGGCACTGTTGAATTTATTATTCTAAGACTGCGGGTATTTGCACATTTATAGTTTCCAAAAGTTGGCTAGTTTAATAAATTGTGGACTTTTTAAAAAGTTTTTTTAGCTTTCTAAGTTTAATGAGTCGTGGACTTCCTTAAGAAATAGTAAAATCGCCGGGAAATAAATTCGTTTCTGTAAGGTTTTGTAAGTCCGAAAAATGTCAGTTATTGAATTTTATTGAAAACGTGCTCTGTAAAAATATTCATCAAAGAATATTGACTCAAGAAGATTATTAGCCGCACAAATTAATTCGTAGCTCTCGCGATTAATTGTAACGTTGTTTCGAATACAAAATTGTTACACGTGTTGTCGATTATCTCTAGAACGAAGTGAATATAATAGAAAATGATGAGGAGTATTTTCCAGACTTCAACGTATACCCTGAGGAGGTAAATTAGAATTAAAGGGAATTAGAATTACGAGCAGTCCGTAACCAGACAAGTAGTCAAGGATGCCTGTAGTCAGACTTTCGAGGCGGCCCATAGTCGTTCCCTCAAGTAGTCTGTCAATTTGCACTTTCATTCTCGAGCTTATCCAACGTAATAACATAGAACTCTTCGTAGTTGCTTTATTGGTAGACACTGCACTACAATAGCCTGCGAAAACATTATTACTCGCACTTGATAGGAAAGATTGAATGCGAAATAATTTCCTTGTATTCCATAAGGAAATTATAAGCGAGGCTACTGTTCGTTAAAAGCGCCGTAGAACGTTCTGTCGGAGTGTTTGACTTTCGACAACGCACGTCGAATAGATTTAGAACGAGATTCGTGCTAATTGCAGATAATAACTGCACAATTTCGAACGATCTCGACGACGAGCTTGTTGATGAAAAATTAATTAAATTTCAATCGAATTGCCTAAACAATGCCGCCTACTGTTCGCGCACAACGAAATGCATTTAATCAAAGCTGTGCCGGAATGTCCGCGCAGTCCGAAAAACAAAATTAATTCCGCCAGCGAAATAAACTACAATAAATCGTGAATATTCTACGTCGAGATCGTTCATTACAATTACAAACGAGCCTTTGAAAGAAACGACGCCATCCGTGAAACACGATGACAAACTTTTTTGAAGCATCAGAAAATTGCGTAAATTGCAAATTTTCAAGCGAAAAAACTAGGGAATCCATTTTAAACAGATTTTCGACGTCGGAAAATATTGCAGCACTCCTTTTTACGTTACACCATGATCGTGTCAGAACACAGCGGACGGAGGTCGGACGCAAATTTTTTTTCCATAACGTTGATGCATACCGCCGCCCCTAATTTTTCATCGGCCTTTGCGTCGCCAGCTTCTGTCTCCTTGGCTGGGAAACGCACTAATGGAGTTCCCCGCACAATGGACGCATTGTATAAGCTCCTTCTCTCTCTCTCTCTCTCTCTCCCTCCCATCTTCCGGTGCTGAATCTCTCGGTTTCTCGCGCCTTCCCTTGTTCGAGCTGTTTGTTGGCGAACACTTGGATGCGTGTCGATTCCCTTCCAGCCGCGCAAATACAATATCGAACGATAGTTCCGCAGCTTTCAATTGACGGTCTAATATTGCGGCCGTGGGAGATTACGTTCCCATCGTTGGCTCTCGCGTTACGACCACTCCGCTGGATTTATCGATAACTATCGAAAGAGTCACGTTTCCCGTTAGCCAAACATGAGACGGGAGCTTTCGCGTGATCTGTTTCTCCGCGTTGATCTTTGATCGTGAACGAACTCTCCTTAGTGGCTGGCCGATAATGGTAAAATTATGTGCTTAAACAATTTATTCCTCTTCAAATTTGATCTCTAGATTTTGCTCTTTAGGGCGTCGGACGTTTTGTGCCCTGGTCTTTTCACGACTTCAAAGGGTTTTATATTTTTCATAATTAATGAAATTACGAAGTTGCTTACATAGAAATTGTTGAGATAAATTTTTTTATCCAAGCAAATATTTAGATAAAAATTGCACAAAATCTAAATAAATGGAACCTTGTCACTTTTATAAGCTAAAACATTTTTAATCGCTTTTAGTGCTCGGTAGGTTTACTGTTAACATTGATTGATAACAATTGGTGGCAATTGTTGACGTAGCTCTCTTTTATCCGAACACAAGAATGCCGAAAGGACGGCGGTCGTTTCGCTTCGTGTCCTTTGTTTAGTCGTTACTCGGTAGGATTGCGTGTCCCGGCGCGTTTACAGCGTACAAGAGATTCCGGAAACGTTAAACATGCTCGCATCCGTTTAATTAGACGTAAATGACAGCACGGTTAATAGCGCTCGGCGGTGCGCGCCGCGTCGGTCTCGCGGCGGCGTTTATTATTCCGCGCGCGCGTTATTTTTATGAAAGGCCGGCCACGTAAATTGGATTCGAAGTGTTTTTTAATGAATGCCCAGACCCGAGCGAGAGCCGCAGCACCAAACGCCCCCCCCTCCATCCCTCCGCGGTGAAATTGTTTATTTGCACGTAGTCCGCCGGGCGGCACGGCAAGAGTCGGCACGTGCGAGCGCGAAACCGTTTGGCGAAATTGATTTACCTTCTCCGGGGGAACAGCTTCCACAGGGATTCCCGTCGAAAAAAGGCCGCGCGCGATACAATTTTCTGTTCGATTAAACATCGGCTTTCCTTAATAAAATTTCCTTCGCCGCTGACAACTTCTTTCCCAACAATTAAACGCCGCTTATTAACTTGCGAGAACGAAACCGGATCAACCGAGATATCCTGTCGATGGCGGGGATTTTTTGAAGTTATTTGCAAATAACAGTTTATTTGCATTTCTAAAGTGTATTCTTGTTATTCGTAACGAAAGTGTCGAGTTTCAGCGGTTTATGAAAAATTGTGTTCGTCGATCTCGTGATTTTTAAGACGTCGACTACAGTTGTACGATGCACGTGCAATTCAGCACGTTTATTAATCTGCATATAGACATCGATTATTAGAAATATTATCGGTCGCTGTGAATTTCGAATTCTCAATTTTTCTACCTGCAAAAATAAATTCGACTTCGCGGTATTTTTATGATCAATTTTAACGAGTTCATTAACATCCACGATCACCACAGCAGAAACGCTGCCTCATGAAAAAGTTGGTCACGTTATTCCGTCCGCTAGGCGAACTAATAATTAATGAATTATGAGATACCGGTGATTGAGAGCTATTCATTAAAATTGATTATCTCGGGACCGGTTGCTCACGAGCCCTACCTTTCTTCGAGCATCCACGCTCCCCGACGAGTTCCGCGACGCCAGATAGAAACTTTCTCTATCAAATTACTTAGGGCTACGCGCTCGGGCGCGCAGACGCGTTCGCCGGGCTGGTTACGCTTTTACTCGGTGTGTGATTCACAGTTCGGTAAATAGTATTCCGTCGCGTCGTTCGTAAATTGTAGGGTACTCGGGCATCCTCGCAGCGAATACGCTTAAGTTACACAGGGACGGAGAACAAGCCGGGTGATTGTCGCGGAGCCACTTCATCTTTGTGTCTGGTATAATCGCGTGGGACAAATGGTTGGTTTCACGTCAATTACAGCTTACACTGTTTGCCTGATTATAGAGAGATCCGTTCTACTTGTCTGAAATGGGCAGACTTGTTCTACTTGTTTGAAAGGGGCACACTTGTTCTACCTGTCTGGAAAGGGTACATTTGTTCTATCTGTCTGAAAAGGGCAGACTTGTTCTACTTGTCTGAAAAGGGAGGATTTGCTCTACCTCTCAGAAAAAGAGCAGACTTGTTCTACCTGTTTGAAAAGGGAGAATTTGTTCTACCAGTCTGAAAAGGGTCATACTTGTTCTACCTGTCTAAAAAGAGAGGATTTGTTCTACCTCTCTGAAAAGGACAGACTTCTTCCACCTGTCTGAAAGGGGTAGACGTAGGTGCTCTATTTGTTTAGTCGAACAAAGTTTTCTCGAACGTCCACCGACTGTGTTTGTTTAAGCTTGTACTACTGGACTATTTGCCGGACTACAGTCTGTTCTATTCCACTGGCCACCATCGAATGCAACCTTGCGCAACTTTTGTCTCGCGGCGGTAGTTTTGCGCGAACGGTGAAACGTCAAACTTGGAAAGCGTTCATCAAACGGAATAAATTGGTTTTTCCTTCTTCGTGGCGAGCGCAACAACGCCGACGCGGGATCCGGGGATCGGGAGCAATGGCGTTTATCAGGAATAGTGTTCGCGCTAGACGCGGCCGCGCATCTGAATGTCACAGTGAATTAAAGTTACTCGATGCCGTGTAATCGAATCCATCATCGGCGAGTTTATAACGCAAAATACAATATCTGACAAAGCATCGTCCGTAAACACGGTATCGATTTCGCAACAAAACCGAGTACCATCATCCCCCTTCCACGCCCCCGCACCCCCCGGGTCGTCGGTCGGCTGTTTAACAAACGAATTCCATTCACCTTTCCAGGATTCAGCGGAACGATTCGCCGCGCTGCGCAGCGTCGATCGTTTTGTTTTTGCTGTTCCGTTTGAACACGTACAGCTCTTATTCGACGACCCTCTACAAAGACGAGGAAAATCTGTCCATAAAGAGAAGCTTGATTTTGAATTTACAACAATTATTGAGACCGTAAACACTCATCAATTGAGAAATCATTCGACAAATTTATCTTTAGGGTGTGCAGAGAAAAAAAAATTGCTAAAAAATTTCGGCACTCGCGTTCTTTTTATTAGTGCTCCCAGCGTTAATAAAACGCGCATACCGGCGAAACGAATATTTGACATTGCGCAGTGGACTATTGTCTTTCCCACCGTTCCGCGTTTTTAATCCCGTGACGCGGTTGTCGACATGGACGTTCCACTTTGTTTGGCGATCGGTCGCGTGACGGTTTCTCCATTCAGGAAACAGGTCTCGGCGAGCAGCGCGTAAGAATGGCGCTGACGAACGCAAAATTGTGTCGGTCACGTATTATTAAAGCGGTGGAAGGCCGCGAGGCGTCCTTCGCGCCTATTCTCATCGAAGAATCAACCTGAAAATAGGACCGCGCTGTGCACTAACGATTTCACCGTCGTTAAATATGCACGAGACCCGTCCATCCGATCGGCAGAACCGATGCCGTTTCGTAACATCGCCTCCGGGGCGACGAACAATTTACGACGATAATCGTCGTCCTGCTGCGTCAAACGTAATTGTTTCCAGCCGCACGGAGAACTTCGATAAATAATTCAGCGCGGTCCGTTGTCGACGCATGCTACCACGTGCTGGCCGAACAGACAAAAATTTCACGACCGCAGAGCGATTTGTGCGGCTCGACGATTCTCTGCGATTGACTCGAACCGAAGCAGCTTTGTCCCATTGTTTCCCGCTTTCCGATTTATTTCTCGCGTTCCAGAGACTCGATGTCGCGGCATCGGTAATCAACTGTTGGCTAAATAGAGAAATTTTAGAATGAAAATTTACATTCGGTCTCATCTTAATTTCCTAAGGCATTTCGCGCGACCATTTCTTCTGACTGTTCCGTTGTGAACGATCTCGCGAATCGGCGAGAAGATCGTGCAGTTCTATGGTATCTCGTGGCGGGCAGACGCGCCATGAGAATCATCCACCATCTCTTCCGAAGCGGTGTGTTATCGGTGTTGGTAGCGGCTAGTTGACCCAGTTCCGCGGAGCCGGTGACCCAGTTCCAGCTTTATCCGTCGTCGATCCGCTTTAGCCCGTCTACGTGTGGCCGCGCATACCGAGGCAAGCATCCCCTGTTGCGCCGCGGCGGCGGTAGCAACGCCGGCAAAGGCAGTGGTGGTAGCAGCAGCAGCAGCAACAGCAGCAGCGGTGGCAGTGGCTGCCGACAGCCACCCCAGCCAGCTCGTGAATGCTGCCTCGAGTGTATAGGGGTGACGTGCGCCCTACTGTACACAGCCAACAGGTAGCTGCGCCGGTTCCCTGGCCCGTATAAATAGACACAGCCGGGATCATCCCTGGACCGACGCGGTTGCCAGCCCCTCCTTCCCCTACCTTCGCCACTCTATACCCTACTACCAGTCTCTCCTCCTCGTCCGTATCTATTTCCCTGCGTTCGTGCCGTCGCGCCGCGTGTTCTCGGTTCGTTCCGACCGCCATCGCTGCGTGGGTTTTCGTCCGGCCCTATCCTAACCCTTTGCACCCTACACGATTTCACTCCGGAACTTTTTTTATTTCGAAAGCGTTCCTCGCGATGCAGCGAACAGAAGTTGCCATTACTTTATCCATTAATTTAATGCGTGTACACTTAGTTCGAATGAATTGCTTTTAGCTCCTCACCGATTTGATTAATCCTACAATATTTGCACTCTATGCGAATTGTTGTTAAAAAAAAGTGAAAATTAATTGTTTGCAATCGTATTCTCAGGCTCGTGGGAACACAGCTTGTTCCACACGCTCGATCATAGATTGTTCCATTGTATTTGTCTGTTCACAAGCAGACCTGTTCCACGTCTCTGAAACCGACTGGCCTATCCTACTTGTCCGACCACAAACAGTCTTGTTCTATTTGTCCGTCCAATAACCACGACGTACTGTTTGCATAACCAAGGAAACAGTAGTCGTCTGTTCAGGTAACGGCTAGTTCTATTGGGCCGGTCAAGAATCATTTTATTTCACTTTTCCCATTCGGGGAATTAAGCTGGTTTCGTTCTCCTTGTCCGGACAGATCGGTGCTATTCGAACTTGCCCGACCAAACTGGTTTCGTTCCATTTGTCCCAATTAAACCGGTCCCATTCTATTTGTCTAACCGGATCGATCGTATTTTACTTGCCCAGATTTACCCGAATTGTTCAATTAAACTACTCTGCTCCCACAACGAGGTCAGTTATATCCTCTTCTATCTCTATTTTATTACGTGATAAAAAGACTTTTTTATTTACATTGTGTATTATGCGTGAAAAAAAGATACGATGATATGCTTTCAGCGGAGTGTCGCCTCTCTCGTTGAAGAATCATAAAAAGATCGTACCGGAGTATAGCTCGGAGCCACGAGCAATTGTTGTTTCTCTTTCGACACTTATTCGACAATATTCATCCGATTTATCCGTTCAAGTTGCGTAATATTTTTCTGCCGGCTTGGCAATGGTACATGGCCGACAGCAAATGATTCTGAATGGTCAGTTTTCAGGATCAACGAGGAGGAATCTGTAGTTGTAGATCACAACGTTTGCCGACGAGAAGCAGTGGCTCGGTTTCCCAGCTTTTCTCTTGGCGCTTCCATCTTGTGGAAGCTCTTTGGCCGGTTTGTTCCTTAAAACCCTCATGAATCCTTCTGTTTTCTGGTTCCTTTGATACGAGCTCGCCAATACGACGGTGTTCGGTTAGCCAATTGGATCCAGCAGACAGGGGACTTTTCATCCCCCCTCCCCCTCTCGCCCACTATTCCATTAGAGACACCGTATATCGATGCTCTCTTTCGTCTTCTTTCACTGCTTTCGCTCCGTTTGCCGCAACGTTTTCCTTCCGGCACCACCGGTAATGGTTTTAAGCGACGTATAATGGGAATCGGCGGATCGCTGCGCTTTCCCATGGCAAGTAGACGCGAACGCTCGCCGTCGTATTATCGCCTATCGACGATGGCTAAGTGGCCGCGCTCGGCCTGTATCGACCGTCGACGAACTTACCCTGATGGAATTAGTTTTATTTTAATTCGATTCGTCACGGTGAATCGTTCCGTCGACGACGACGTTACTTTTAACAACCGTTACGTCGTCCCTCGCCGCGCCGTTTTCCACCGGTTCCTTTCATCGAGTTTCTCTCCCCAACGAAACGAACAGAACTCTGCCGGGTAATTTTCAACTGTTTTCGCACGAATTTTCCATTCATACCATTCATTTTTTTAATAACCTCCGAGAAATGAAGTAACGCAATCTGTTCACCATACTCGCGCTTCCGGGTCCGTAATGAATGCACGCTGGACACGGTGCTTGAATAATTTCGAGTTAATTAAAACGAAAGAAAGCTGGTTACATAAACGTGGTATTTTCGTTGAAAAATAATATTCCGCTCCCTTTATTAAAGCATCTGCTATGTATATATGTATCTATATAAAATTCTATAGTGCTGCCAGACTTTTCGAGAGAGACTCTCGTTGATTTTAGCGAAAGTAAACGGCGCATTTTCGTTAGCAACGCCGATCCATATTAGTTCCCAGTAAGCTAACATTCGGTAGGCGCGACGACAATGGCGGACTTGAACGGAACACGACTTTCGAAGAGAGCTCGTTCGCCGAATGAATTGTTCGCCGGCCCGGCATTGTTCTCCGAAATACGGTTTTTCCCATTACTCCCGCCCCTCCTTTTATTTGTATCTTTTATCGCGCTTTGTTTTTCAGCGGCGCGCCGCGGCCCAGTTTTCGTGCTGCGTTTGCTCACTTCGGGGATCCACTTTCGTTCGTTCGGCGGCGGCAACAGGGCCAGAAACGGCTGCGAAACGGCATCGGTATAATGCGAGATCGGGCTGTTGTCGCGTGCTGCTCCGGGAAAAGGATATCTCCCTTTGTCGTAACGAGCAACATCGAATTTACTCTTTGCTAGCCGCTGTTTGCGCACGGCGACAAAACGTTTCTCGCTCGGATATCCCATTTTCGTGATTCCCGCCGCGCCGGTTTCCCCTGCCGGGGGTAACCGTTCCCACCGTCTGCAACCACGGAATTATCGTTCTTTTCAATTAGAAGCGAAACGATCGCGCGCCCGTAATCCGCTCCAACCAACAGTTTTCCACCGGGAAACGATTTCCGGTTTTTCGCATTTTTACCGAATCTGCGGCGCGGCTGGGTCACAAGTATTGATCGGATCTCTTAGAGATTCAAGAGCAACATAATTACAAAAGTGGTCTTGTTGAAATATAGTACTTCACAATTTAAATTTCCAGTGAGGTTACCTCGAAGTTGTATCTTGAAGTTGCACTTTAAGCTCCGCTTATAATGTCCACAGTTCTCTTAGGAATCTGTGACATGTTTAACAAAAGAAAAATTATTACATTTAGAATTTGTATATATTAAATTTTTGAATCTTTTCACACCTAACGTCGTGAGAAAATTTCGCGAAAACTTGCGCAGTCGAAGTTCTCTCTTTACAATTTGCACTGAAAACGTGCAAACGTTAACGTTAGAATGTGTGTACGCAGAGTGAAGATTAATCTGCTCCCTGAAGCTGAAGAAGAATTTTTTATTTTCTTCTCGAAATTGTATTGCACGAGCGATGTAAACCGACCGAAACGTCGTTAAATATATTGCAAACATGCTATTAAATAGTAACAATTGATCGAACCCGAGCGCCGAAAACATTAATGTAATTATGAATGGAAACCAAGAGGAGAATAATTATAAATGTAACTTTTTGTTAAAACATGTGTTCAGATTTTACTCGAAGGTGTATGCTCGAGCGAGTATGCGCCGGTGAATCGTTGGCCCGAGCAGTCGAGCCAGGGAGAGCTTATTTTCTTTCTTGTCAAGCATCATTCACGGCGAAAGCCCGGAAACAAGGTTTAAGCGTTTGACAAAAGCATGATCCCCGGACAGGTTCGTTGGGATGCCAGATGTTCCAGAAATGAATGATATCGATCGGTAAAGAGACGTTCGCAGTTTCCGTTCTCCCTATCTGTTCGTATCACGGAGCGAATGAACGTGTGTCCAATAACTTCAGCTGCCAGGAGCGCTATTTCTTCGTTGCGATGCCGCGAGGATGTAGACTCTCGCTTTCTTCTCATTATTGGCTTGTCAACGGAGAGACGAAACGAACGGCCTCCAGTATATTTCCCGATAGACCGTTCTTCTAGCAAATACCGTACCTCGTGTTTCTCCTCCGTGACACCAATTATCGTTTCAAACAGCACCGACACGCGTTAGCTTCCCCTACCTTATCACCACTTCGAAGCAATAATTCTATTAGCACTGTTCATTCTTTGTCATCGAACAGAGCACCACCAACTCGTTTATAAAAGTATTATCAGCATCACACCGCGTTTTGTACAATGAAAATGTTAATAAGCACATAAAAGTCATAAATTTAACATATTTGTTCTATTTACTTGACTGGACACTTGTCTATGCTCACAGTCCAATTATATTCCGTTCTACCTGTCTGACTAGTAACTGGCTTATTCTACTTAGTAACGAGCTCTTGTTATAAAGGGCGTCTCAAAGGGACCTGACATTTTAATTTATTAATAAAACGTGTCATTTGTTCGATAAGTACGGTTTTTTTTATCTCACTATAAAGTACAAACAATTCGACAAATGGCCGCCTCGTCCCTGTTTGCAATTCCGTCATAACTGCGGACTAATTTCAGTAATTGCGCGTGCAGCAATTTAAAATGTCAGGTCATTTTGAGACGCGCGTTTCCTCCTGATCGATACTTGCCGGGTCAGCGATGGCTTCGTATCGCTCCTCTAACTATAATAATCAATCTGTGCAACCTCACCGAAATTGTCCGACTACAGACAGCCCGATTCTACTCGTGCCCACGAGAAATATTTCGATCTTCACCGCGCTCCACGTTCGGACGGTTCGCAGAAATGGTTTTGGCGGGCGTAATGAAACCGCAAACACGTTTTTCCGTAGTTTCCCACGATTAGTTTCGGCGCGGTCCAACGGTCCCCGTCACGGTAAACGCGGGGAACGCGTCCGCTCGAAGTGTTCCGAAGCTTTGCTCGAGCAGCCGTGCGCACCGGCGGCAAAGAGTTCACCGTTTAATTATTCAACGATACCTCAGCGAGAGGAACATTTGATTTCACCATCGCCCATTCAAATTGTTTCCCAACAGCGAGCTTAAAGGCAACGGCGTTTTCCCTCGCAGCGCGGCGGTCTTTTTCCCCGATCCTGTATTCGCCACTTCCCCGCGCAACGAGGTTTGTCGCAAAGAGATACGCGGCGTTCCACGAGCTGCGTTCGTAAGTGGATAGCACGTGAAATATCCTTTTAGTGCCGGAGCGCCGAATCTCGAATCTGACTTGCAAATTTGATCGATGGCATTTCAGCGAATCCCAGCGGAGGATATTATATTCGGCGTCTTTTGGGGTCTAAATATTATCGGAGCCGTGCTTCATTTAAGTCGGAGATTAAATTAAATGTCCCCTGTTAGCCGTGAGAGAAAAACACGCTCTCCGAGAAATTGCCTGGAAGTATGTCAAGAAAAATTAACGGTCTTCCGCGTAATGCCGTGTTGTGCTTGAGTTACAGGCTAGTTAAATTAAATATGTTGCCGTTAGCTTGGAAAAGTAGACGCGTCACTGAGAAATTGTTCGCAAGTTTCCCAAGCAAAATTAACGGCCACTTAATAACCACTTGGAAATATTCGTTTCTTCCTCAGCTAAATAATACTACGACGGACGTTATCGATTTTCTCTTCCGTGCAGAAATACGTTCTTCTGCTTATCCTTCCTTAATAAAGCAAACATTTCCCGTTTCGCTCAGAGCAAGAAATCGTCTTGGTATGCAAAAGTGTCTGTTAGAACGGATCTGTTACCGTCGGTCAGTACTCGCGCACAGTGGAAAGCAGCGTTTCTTGTATACCTCTCCGAATTACAAAGGAATCCGTTTACAAAGGAAATCTTTCGTCGCGATTATATCTCTGAATGAATTCCGTATTTCAATTAACTATTAGTTGGTTTTAATGAAATGGCCGCTCGCGCGGTCGCCGGCGAATTCGAGCGAGCCTGGATTGTTTCGGAATTAAGTGCGCGCCACTGAAATCGGCAAATTACAATTTCTCGCATGTACCATAATTATCAGTCTGCGGACCTTTATGCTTCTGAAGATTTTCAAAAAATATATAAACTTCGATAGTATTCAGTACGATTTTTATTCGTTTTGGATCGGCAAAGGCTACCTAAAAATTTGTCTACAAAAATTGGAAATTGCATAAACGTCCGCAGTCTAGTAGTTATATACGAATAATAGTCCAAGCAGAAAATAGAAATCAATTGAAGACTTCAATTAATATTGGATCGCTTCGATGGTGATATGCGTGAATCCGTTCTCCGGAGTGCAAGGAACGTGCCACGCTAATTCGGATAAGAGGGACCATTTAAAAGTTGCGCACGGCAGGCGGCCATGTTAATCCTTGTGTCCTCTCAAAGCGTCTATTTACCTGATTGCGTCGGGTATTTACGGCACCGTGAAAATGTCACGGTCTGAGCGCGTTGCGCCGAAAGAATCTCCGGGAAATGTCAAGCACGACTTGGCTGCGCGATTTTGTCCGGCAGACCGACTCTCGGAATTTGTGCGGCCGATGCGAGCATCGAAACGGCCAGTGTTTTCTATTTTTTTTTTTTGCGCGCGTCGCAGGATTTAATAAAACTGTACAGGCGAACAATAGATCCTGCTTCCATTAGGGGATTTTAGATAGTCGAAAAAATTTACGATCAATTCGAATCCCAATACTACAGTATTATAAACGAATTTCCGTTTATCACATTATTTTACAGGAATCGCAAATAATTTGTTTCATCCGCTTGGCGCAAAATTTTACAAATTCGTAATAAATGTTGTTTTCGCGTGCCAGAATGTAATTCGAAGCTCCTGGCGATTATGAGATTACGACCACTAAGATTAACGATGCTCCGTGGCGAAGTGGACGAGGCATGGTGCTCTTTTTCACGAATCCGAGGCAAAATCACCGTCGCTGAACGCGCCAGATTGAAGTAGCTAGTTTGAGAGTCTCCCTGAAGATGTTGCTGACATTGCATGCCACCGAGCAAAACCAATTCACCCTTGAAGAACTTTAATTTTCCCTTATGGGACCCTCGAGATTCCCTCCTTTCTTACGGCAATCTTCTTATCAGGACACTATCAACTGTTCCTTACCTTTCACCTGCAAAGTCGAGAAAGATTCACTGAAAGATACTCGAAATATTTCTTCTCTCTCTCTCTCTTTCTCGGCAACGCAATAAAAAGGAAACTATCGTTCCGAGAAATATTCTCACGGAAACACAGAGTTTTTCCGCGTGTTTTCGAAAATCTACTCTCCCACCCCCTCCCCTGTCGCAGGCGAAAATATTTTTAAACAATTTCCCGATCCACGGATAATTTTTCAATTTGCCCGCGTTTTAATTTCGGGCAATCGGTGGTTTTATTTTAGCGAAACAAAGATGGCGGCGGCTGTCCTCGGATGCACGGAACGAACTCGCACCCGATTGAATTTCAGTTCCATCTATCACTGATTGCAGCCCTTCTGCGAAATAAATGATTCAACAAGCTAGACACGCAAACAGAAACTGATTACCAACATTCATTTCAAAATTAAACATCCATTACAAACAATGGACGATCGATAGCATGGGAGCAAAGCCGAACGCAGGTTAAATTGTTAATTCCAGCTGTTTTAGCGAAATTCGAACCCGAAACATCTGACACTTTGCGCGTGTATTTAATGGTGAAATTCCGATACAACGAGGTGGCACGATTAAAAAATTCATTATTTGCGGAAAACGGCCGGCAGTGAGCTTGCGTGAACACGCGACGTCTGTTTATTCTCGTGGCAACAAGGAAAACGTCCAAGTAAATTCCTTTTATTAGCCTCGCAATGTCCAATAGCACATTTCGCTTCTCTCCCTCCCCCCTCTCTCTCTCTTGAGAGAAAGAAGTTTCCTCCTCGACACCGATCGCTAGTAAAGATTACACTCGGCCTTATTTGCTCGGCGAGAAGTGGATGATTCTCGTTCTTGAAAGATTCTTGTCAGGGGCTCGATAATTTCCGGTGCTATCGGCGTTCTGTCAGAGCCAGGCGATCTCCAGATCGACTGACACCAGCCTGCGAACACTGTTTCGTTCGGTAGTTAAAGCGGTAAACGAGATGGCCTTCTCCCAACTTGTTGCGCGACACCGTTTCTCCCGTTCGAGGGGCCAGAGGCGAACAGCTTCTCGGAAACGCGTAACGAGCTGCAGTTTTCGCCCGCACGAGGCGCGACAGAAATTTCAGATTCGAGCTTCGTCACGGAAACGCAAGAATTGTAAAAATCGTTCGGACCGATTCTGTTTCGGCGTAACGCGAATCAACAGTAATTTCGCGGAATTTGTTCTATCGCGTCGGATGTTGCAATAATTAACACACCGTCGACCCGTCCGACGTTAACGAAATTTCCAATAATTAACCGCGCTCTGAGTGGGTTATAATTTTTCAGCGAGCCCGGCGAAACGTTGGACATTCGATCCACGAATATCATCGGGTCTCGCCAACGATATCCGGTTTCTTCGGGACCGGGGAAAATCTGTTCGTTAATTGTCAGCCGGACCACTTCGTCCGCGCGAATCGGACGGAGTTCCCATTAAAAAGTTTCTTATTACCATGGGGTCGAAACGTAGTTACCCGAATCGATTACCGCGTCCACTGGAAAAAAAACTCGATTTCGATTAATCCGATAACTTTCCGACCTACTCGAGGCCTCGGAAAATTTCTACGCGACCTTTCATTTTATTATTCTAGAAAATGGCGAAGAAAACTCGCGTTTGTTGCAAGAAACAGAAGCCACTTATAAATTTATTTCTAGACTTAATAATTTTAATAGAACGAACTACTCATTTCTGTTATAAATTGCATAAAGATCCGCAGTCTACCGATCATCGTTAAGGGCTATTAACATGGCAATCTCGGCCGATAAAAATCCATTCGTTTCAGCTCGGAGTTCTCGAAATTCCGGAGCAATTTCCCTCGAAATAATGTCTGATATTTCTGCAACGGGCAAGAGAATAACCGAGAGGAAAACGATACTTCGCTTTTCGATTTTCAAGCTCTAGTTTCCAGTTTTATTAACAGAATGGCCAGTTCTCTATAGCGAGTCGTTGAAGCCTCTGACGAGATGCGTTCGTCTGGAAATTGGTTCTCCCCGTCCAAAATTCCGGCTAGTTGCATTAGAGGTTCGAGGACGCATCGATACGGAAGTTGACCAATCGAATATGAGAGTGAAACTTCGCTATCAGTCCCTGGTCTTGCCTCGTCGCGTTCTCGGAGCTTCAACGACGTTACGTTAAATGATCTGCGATGTTGGGAAACCAGTTTCCTAATGGAGATCCTTCGCAATCAATACACTTCTCGTACATCCTTGAATTGCTGTACTAATCGATCGATCTTTCCACGGAGCAAGAAAATATTTTTATTTTACAGAACATCTACAATCTTATAGCCTAGAAAATGATTTTATATGGTTACTTTGCACAATAAAAAGTTCTTCTCTTTATTTTTAATCAAATGAAACTCTTTTTCCCGGAGGAAATGAAGTGTACGTATGGATTTTTCAGCGTATCAATTAATTATATGAATAGATACTTTATATACACTTGAATATTTATATTGACAATGTCGGTGACGGCGGTCTCGGAATTTTCAGACGTTATGAATGCATTTCCCCGATTTAATATCCTTTCGAGTGACAGCCGCGACACGTCGCGTCATGGGAAGTTTTTCGAGTCATCTTGAAAGCCAGCCCTCCGCGCCTGATCCACGCATAATGCCACGTCGAGGATGACGCGGCCGTCTGTCAAACACGATGCGGGGAAACAGTGAATTTTTGTGTTTCACGGGGTTCGAGCAATTTTTGAAAGGTCGCGTGACGGATGGTGGAAAATTACGGTGATTGCGTGGCGGCGGCGGCGGACAATATTTGTCCGTGGCGCTGGCACGCCGGTCGAATTTCCTTCGTTTTGGAACGCGCGGAATGTTCGATCGGGAACGGGGCTGGCACCCCGAGGGAACGGGAAATGTAAAAAGTTCGTGGCCTTTAAAAGTTTCCTTGTTTATCAACCGCGGGAGAAGCCAATCGATCGCTCGGAATTATATCAACGCCGCCGGGAGCATTGTTATTCCGTCCGAGGAATATTCAACGCTTGCGAATCAGCGGCAACACGATTTAGATGAATCGTGAATTAATCCCTTAGGGCAATTTGGGAACAGATGCACCACATTGTGTCTTTTGTTTATAAAAATTTTGTTAGAAGGAATTGAACGTGTAGACAGGCATAGTTGAATTGTTTATTAAAATCTTTTTAATAAAATAGAACGATGAATGAGTAAAACTTTTATATTAATATATTAATAAAAAATTTCGAAAAAGTGCTCCTCTCCCTAGAGCCTGTGGCTAGATGCACTCCTAATTAGAGATAGACGCATTTGTTTATTTATAGCCTCTTCTCCCTACTTCTATTCTTTTTTTTTCTCAACAACATATATTACATGATGTAGATTACATAGTATATGTTTCATGGAGCTATTCGAGGCATTCTGAACTAATTCTCGTTACGTTGTCACTAATTTTCGTTACCATTTCGTTGCGAGTGTTTAAAGAACGTGATATCGTATATTTTCATTCCTCCGCGAATCGCGATGAATTTTCTATAAAATGAAACTGCACGAGGTCGTATATTGCAATCTAAATCTTGCGCAAGTTTTATCACAACGTGTGCTTCGGTAATAAAAATTCAGTAATTTCCCACGAAAGAGTCTTTACGATTCGAGTGACTGTAAATCATGGTAGATCGTTAATACGCGGTCCTCCGGTCCCAGTGTGCGCGAGCACAGATTGAAAATTGAATGATTTAATACAGCCGGTCGCGGTGTCAAAGGGAATTCAATTTCCGGCGTTTGGTGCGCGCCAGGCAAGATAATTTGAAAGGAGGAACAACGAACGATAAGTTATATAATTCATTTTCGTGAATGAACGACGCGATATACGTGTGCATAGCCGGTCGACGCGATTCAACAGCTGCGGAAAATACTTCTGATTGTGGGCGCGCGTTGTCGGAAAGCCAGGCGCTTCGAAGTTTCGATTTCTTCTGGGGTTGGTGCTGCTTCTGAAATTCCCACGACCTACTGCGCCGTGGATAGCTGTGTCATCCTGAACGTGGCACTTCGGCGAAGCCACGATTCGCCCTCCTTTCACTTCCGGCAACTCCTGTGCCGGAAGTTTCCCCCGAATTCAGTCGCCGAATATACGATGGGGACCGGAGTTAATGAAACTCTCTAATTGAACAATATTATCAGCCTGCGCTTTATTTCTCCACGAAGCCCCGGGTGCGCACGATTCTTTTGCTGTATATGTATATATTCTATTGATTTAATCAATTGTTGTTTAATATCTCGCACATACCCGTGCCAATTTGCGTGCCGAGCATTTTTTTTTGTACCGTAGTTCCATTCGTTATTACCTCTTTCGTAATTTTCAACAACCGGCAAAATTTAAATACATTCCCCGGATTGAATCGCTCGCTGGGTTTACAAAAAATTTTCCGGAACGCGCGGCTTTCTGCGAGCACAAAAAGAGGTGGGTTTTTATTTATCGAACAGGAGGCAACGTCACGTCATCCGCCCACGTGCACGCGACAAAGAATTTTTTATATTCGAAGCGAAAAATTAATCTTCCCTCCCATCGTATCGGGCTAAACAAGTTTTATCGGACTCTCTGATTAAATCAGGAATTTCCCTACGCGGACGTAAAAAATCTAGCTGGCTGTAATTCGCAAGAATCGAAGTTTATTTCCTCTCCTATGATTCGAATGTGTTTCACGTCGTTTTCGAGTTTCAGTAGACGAGAAAGACCAGCGAATTTCTTCGATAAATATTCGGATTTTTAATATTTTCAAAGATCCTCGTTCTCGAAGTGTTCGCGCTAAAAGCAATTGAAATGGTTTAACTTATGAAAATGAGAAGGCTCTGTTTACTTAGATTTCGCGCAATTATTGTTTCAACATGTGCTCGGATAAAAGAATTGATCAATTCAATTTCCGTGTAAGTAATTTCATAATGTCGTGTAAATAACTTCATATTATTACAAACTCTAACACTCTATATAATTTTTATAGTAGGTCTTTAAAAAACACTTATAAAAAACAATTACATAAGATTATCGGATTATCTATTATGTAAACATTTATGTAAGAGGGCTTCGGTCCGTTTATAATAAAATAATAATAATAATATTAATAATTGTAAAATAAAAAAAATATAAAACCGGTCATTTGACATTGGTACAGTGTTAATACAAAACTGGCAGTATATTCGTGCAAGTGACTCGAACAATTTAATCAGCCAACTTCGATTAAATTGAATTGAAGCAACGTTTTGAACAGAAGCGAGCGCTTTCGGATCGCAAAGGGCTGCCGCAAGAGCATCGCGAAGCCCCTAGTCCGGTAATTTTCAGGGTGTCTTACAATTTAGTCGAGTGGTGCGGTAGTATTTAGTCGATATGTGCTAGTTTTCGTTAGCCAGGTGTGTAGGGCATAGTGAAAGGAGCAGTCTGGCTCGCGGGAGTCGCAAGGACGGCAAATCGGATTTTACGGTCGAGGTCCGCGAGAACCTCAATTACGGTACTAATCCCTGAAATACGTTCAGCCTACCAGCACTGCCTGAACTCCTCTTTGTTTTATTCTCTTGCCTTTTAGCTTGGCCGCCGCGTCGGCAGTCGCTCGGTTAATTTCGACACTCGACGACCGTCGCTTCCGGTTCGATCGCTCGATCGGTTATCCAGGTTTAAGGCGATAAATCGTCGGCTTCCAACGACGATGATGGGATAACTGCGACGCGTTCTTTTTCATTTCACCCTTAACACCTCCGAGCTATTTTAACGCTTTCGAGGGGAGCTGAAATTTTTTCGGTTCATCGAAATCGAATTCTCGTTATTTTGTCTGAACAAAAACAATTTTTAGAGAGCTATAAACCGGTGAAAAATCTTGAAAAATTATCCCGTAGAATCGCGTTTCCTCAACAACCACTGGATCGATCGAGTGGAAATTCGGAGTACTTTTACCGCGAAATGTAACACGTGTTTTAGCTCAAAAGACTTTCTCGAAATTCAGTCCACTGCCCACACACTTTTCCCACGAACGCATAAAATCCTCGGTATACATATATGTTTATAACACGGTTGTGTTCTCACACGTTAATCCGTAAAACATTTCATTTAGTTTTCGTTCCACCGATCTTCGTCATTAATAATCTGTACCTTCGACGGTGGCAACATTCGGGTCAATGGATATTTAAATTGCGTTTCAGCATCTATTTTTAACTCGTAAAATCAGTGGAAAATACATATTTCTGTCGCGAACGTTAACGATTATTCCACACGGTCGACAGTATCGCGTTTAATGATCGTTATCAGATTTTCTGGACAATTGTCAAATTTCAGGACTTGAATTATCATCTCCGCGTTTACGGGAAGAGTTGTTTTTTTAAGAGAACGGTTCACTCGAGACTTGAGCAGTATAGGGTGCAAGGTAAAAAAAAAGTTAGACCTTGAAAAAAGGGTCAAGGTCAATTATACGGTCGATTGAAATCTGAAATAGAGGTCCTGACCGAACACAGGAAATTAACGAATTCAATTCACAGTTACCTTTCACAGTCGCGTGAACGCTATTTTTCTTGGAGCCGTGAATAGTTGCGCGCAAAGGAGCGAATTTGCGTAAACGCGTCGGGCAATTTGAAAAATTGCTGGAAGAAATTCCCGTAAAGCCAGCCGAGAGCTCGCTTCGCGGAGGATAGTCTTTGTGCTGGCCCCTTTCGAAGGAAGAATCTTCACCTCGGGCCACCCGTTTCCTTGCCTCGAAATGATGTTTGCCTGGTGGAAAATTGTGAGTTCGCTTCAAAGAGTAGATGGATCTTTAGCGCGTTGTCCGCCGTTGCGTTCTACAACGATCTATTCTGTTCTATTTGAATAGGGGCGTAGACTCGCGTGAGACCGATTCAACGCAGCTGCGAGCCATTTAACGGGGAATTCCGTGATTCCGTTGAATCGGCGCGGCGCGGTATAGAGACGAGACTCCGCGCTAGACTCGTGACAATTATTACGCTTTTAACGGGATCCGGCTCGCCGGGAGTGCACAACGATTCGCTCTTAGATCGTCGCTGCGAGCCACTTCCTTCGGGAACATTCCCTGTGTCTCTCGCTTTCTATCTTTCTGTCGCGTCCAAGTATTTTCTGCGAGACCGGGTTTTAATTAAACCCCGTACTCCGTCGTGTCCCGGCATCCGCCGCGGCGAAATTCTACCGAGAAAAATTGTCAGGTAAACTGTTTATGTTTAAACTGTGACCGTTCGCTCGGCGAGAGTGCACTCACTTTGCGTTTGGCTACCGGCCCCCTTTTATTTGACCGGGAGCCGTCCAATGCTAATCGAATGACGTCAAAAAATGAACCTCGTAAATTGATTCGTTTCATGCGAATACAACAATGTAGCTGTCTAATTACTTCTACTCGGTATTGACGATTTTTCTGCGAATTCTTATTGCGATCAATAATTCATACCATGTGATCCATCAGGTCCATCTCTTCGGGTTATTTCTTACGTAATGTGCATCGTGGAGAAAATCTGGCAAGAACATTTTTTCCCCCAAGATAATTTTTTGTCGGAGTTGTCAAGGACATCGGTGTTTTTTGATACATGCATTTTCGTTTTTATTGCGTCGTGCAGCTGAGCGAAAAATACATTCGGCCACGTATAACAGCGTTACCTTCAAATGACCTTGATCTTTGAAAATTAAACACTCCGGAAAAAATAATCCTTAAAGAAAAGTAACATTTTCAGAGAATTCGCCTTATATTGCATCAACAAACATCTTTTATGCCGTCGCAAATAAAGGAGACGTTCGGGTGGACCACCCTGTATTAAGAATTCATTGCGCGAGTACGCATGCTCCGCAAAATTCAAGATAAAGGAAGAATGCAGAAGAGAAACGTTATTGGTTCCTCGAGCGTCACGATTGTTTTTATCGCAGCCGAGGATTCGTTGATAACGAACGGGAACTCGTAGGGGAGTTCGCAAGAGCAATCTGAATTTTAGTGTCTCGTATCTACTTGTCCGAAGTGCGGAAGATCATTTCGAAGTTTCTCCCGTCGAAAATATGGCGCTTCCTTTCTTTCCTCGCATCGATCGCTTACGATGGCGAACGTAGAAGGATCAAGGATAAAAATATAAAAACGATATCGTGGATTTCGTTCTCTTCCCGAGAACGTCCGTGACGGTCTGTTGTCTTCTCGTTTGCTGCTTAATGGTTTCTTTCGCGTCCGAGGATCTCCGACCGTTGGGCGGTTGTTTGCCACAATTTGCGGCACAAAAATGAAATGTTTGCTTAACGCGCGACAGGGGGATTCCTTCGAGCATCCCTGCTTGCCAGTGTAGTCACGCTTCAGCCCTGTTTCGTAGGCACACGTCGCGCCGCGTCGCGTCGACTAATCGATAGAGCAAACTGTTGATTCTGCCCCAGAATGCCGACTCGAGAGCGATTTCGGATTTTCGTCGGTCGGGGACTATGGCCGATGACTATTGCGTCGGGCGCCATCTTGACGAAAAAGAACCGCTGACGGATAGAAAATATTTACTTTCAATCACGCCCTGTTGACGATGCTAACGCAACGTTAGATTAGAGAATCATTTATTTAATTCAAATTAATTAATTTAAACAGGTCAGATTTTTGTTGCTCGCCGGTTTCCGTCAAGCGTCCCACATGACGTCTCGATGAGTTTCGCGACTCGTGAAAACCGGGAGGATCGTCGCCAGGACGAAGCGCCGCGGGTTGTGAACGGAAACTTTTTAATGAAACGGCCGTCGTTCGGCTGGCAATCGCGATGATTACGGTCTGCCTTGTTGTCGGAAGATGCTTTCACCTTCTTCCTTGTGACCGGACACGCGTGCGTACATGTGTGTGTGTGTGTGTGTGTGTGTGAGAGAGTTTCAAGGCTTCGTAGAGCTCCGTGTTCTAAACTCTAAACTCTCCGAACCTGTTTGGCGAAACTTGGAACAGTTTGCATTGGAGATAGAAGAGACGGAGGAAATTCAGCTTGGTCTAAAACGGGCACGGATGAGGAGGAAATGATTCTGCGAATCCCCATGACTGAACGGAGTAATAGTTGTTCGCGATTTCATTTCTCGCGAACAATTGAATGTTTATTGGAAAACGCCTCAATCTTTCTGTGACGTCGTTGAATTTATCTTGAACAGTCCTGGATATCCTGATCATTTAATTAAAAATGTTTTTACTCGAATGAATATATTTGAAATTTTTTATTCGCGCTTCTCCCTATGTATTCCAGTTTTCGATTTTATAATTGATAAATAAATAATCGATTTTATATTTTTCATTTCACTATTATTGAAATTATGAAAATAATAGCAGCATATATTGCGTAAAAAATTGCACAAAATCTAAATAGACCCTTTTGTTATTTCTGTAAGCTAAAACACTTTTATCGCTTTTAATGCTCGGTAGGTACACTGTTTACTGTAGTTATTGTGAAAAGACTGTTCCTTAAAAGTTCCTTATTTCACCCAGAGCTCGAACGGCCACGAACGAACAAATCTCCGCGGAATAATCATTGTTGAAGTCAATAAATACAGCGTCGGTTGGTCAGGGAAATGTTATTGACATCCGCGAAATTGATTATGACATATCGATGGCTTGTTGATTATTGTTTGTGGTCGCGGTACAATTACAGCCGTGCAGAGTTCGGGGGTTCAAGCAGCCAGTTTCTCACTTACAAACTGTCGTTCGTCCCATCGATCTTTCGGTCCGAATATCGCTGCTCCGGCGATCTTCCCTTCCTTGGCTGGCATAGTTTCCCATTTCATAACACAGTCTCCTTTTCTCGCCGTCAATCTCACGGTCTCCCTTTCCCGTGGCACGGAAACCCTCGTGCAACGATGCCATGGGGGCTGATGGCATGGCGGAACTAACCCCCATGAGGAATCGATGAAGCTTAAGTCCCTGGACAACAAGGGGCCGACGGGATCTCCGTGTGGCTGTTGCTGCGATCGTTACGCTGCTAGATATATATATATATATATATATATATATATATATATATAGTTTTTCGGTGCTTAAGCCTAGTACACGTGTCCAGAGGAAGTTGGATTAATGGCATCGGATAAGTTTGGCTGTGTTTTTCGGTAAGAACGCGTCGGGGGTTTCTGTTCGGAAGCTAATCTGTTAGAAGGAAACGGTGGTATTGATCATGGCTCTCACTGTTTTCTACGTTCCACGGAAATACCGGCCTCGTTCGTTCATTAATTTCCTTCGCTTACATATCCGATTTTGCAAGTTTGAATGCAGATATTGATTTTGCATGCGAAATATTTATTTATAACATTCTCTATAATATCGTATATACCGATAATTAGGTATTTTATACTTCGGTTAGAGCCACTGGACTGGTTAAAGCCACAAGATTCTCATTTCTTCGTTTAACACATTTCTGACAAACACGAGTCTGAAGAAAAATCTTATTATTATAAATCTTCTCTATAATTAATAGACTCTGGATCTTCGTGCGAAATAAAAATTGTCTGCCTCGATTGCGAGGAACAGAAACTAAATAGATTGTTACGTCTCCCCTTAATAATTATTAATAGATCAGAAGTCATATATTTATTATATGTTTCAAAATTTTCCTACTATTTAGATAAAGATCCGCAGTCTAATAATTAGGTACTTTCTACCTCGATTAGAACCACTGGACTGGTCAAAATCACACGATTCTGATTTCTTGGTTTAACAAATTTCTGAAAAAACACAAACCCGAATAAATCAAATCTTGTTGTTATCATAAATCTGTAGACGTCAACTGCGTCCGATGCTCAATGCAGATTATTTTGTTGACAGACAATGTTGTTGAATGCGGCAGAGGTATTTCATTGTACGCGTTTCGAATTTTTGATTCATGAATAATGGATTTTCTTATTTGAATTGAACGGATTTGAATAGCGCGGGATCAAGCAGGATGTTTTCGAGCGAAATTTTGAACTTTGTCTTTTCGATTCCGATGCGCCGGTATACATACATATATCGACAGCGAGCCAGGAATGTTGCCTGATCGATCGGAACCGCTGCAATGGCGAATGCAAAGCACGTATCAAGGTGAAGTGGTCGTATCGGCGGAAAAATCTTCTTTGAACGGCGGGAAAACTGGTCCGGACCGATTCGCGGTAATTCCTAGAGATTGCGGTTTTACGTTCGGCATGTTGCATTTTCTGCGAATGCTGTTTTGTGTGTGTGTGTGGGGCCGCGCCACCGTAACATGATTTATGATATTCAAAACTTTTCGTTCCTATCTCACCGTTTTACGACGCTGTTGCAGTTACGCGCCGATGTATACGCGACACGTTTTACGGCATGTGGACATTTTCTGAACATCTATTTCGTGGATTAAAACGGTTTGCCGAAAAAAGCAACGACGAATAACACATTCGAATTACGAAAGAATTTACACGAGCCGCCAAATGTAATTAATTAGCAACATCGTTTGCACTGTGAAAAATATTGCAAATTTAACGAATTAAGTGCCTCGTACCGTTCATACAATAAGCTGCGTCTCTATCCGTTCATTTTTTTGAATATTTTAACAAGCGGAATAAGCTTTGGAAACACCCTTCTTTATAAAGTATCGCAATTAAATCTGTATTTGCACAAAACTCTGTGCTCTAGTGTCAATATTAAATAACCCGTCCTTCGAAATTGCACGATATTTTACAATATCATGTTTGTTCGTTTATAATTGCCAGCAAAAGAATTTGGAATAAAAATATGAAACAAGATACGCAATAAAATATTTTCGCGATATACATATTTTCGTGGATTTTCGACGATTTTTGCTTGCTCACGCAACGGCAGCATAATCGGTATCGACCGAATCGTTATTCGACCTGTCTTCGCAAATAATAACGGAACCGTGTGTTCTCGCAAACAGCAATGATTGTGTACACAGGAGTATTGACGAAGACGGCCGCGTGCTCTAGAAAAGGCGCAGTGGCTTTTGTTTGCTCGTCGGATTATACTATCCCCGTCAGCAGCGTATACAGGGTGATCCATCTAATTTCAGATTCAGGAAACGGCTCCGGAGAAGAATATCTCCCTCCCTCCCAAGACGAGCATGTTAATACGGAGGAACAAGTTCGTTCGAGATCATATTTTTCGCAATATCACTCTCGCGCTTTGTGCGCGCACGGTATGATCATCTCGTCCTGTTGTTTCGGACTACACAAAGACATTTTCTTTTGAGAGGAGACTTGGTCCCCGCGAGGATGAGGATGTTGCCACCAGGAAACAACTTTGTTCGCGATCCCATTTCGCGCAATCTCAACTTTAATATTATTATTATTTATTTATTGCTTTGAACCATATAAAGTTTACATAGCATACACATTACAAATTATACTGTGTAAGTTACAATTAGTTTATAGTAGTTTTTCTAGGATAGAACTATCGCGTTGAAATTAAAGTTTAATTGAACATGACTTAATGAAAGCAAACTCAACTTTATTGTCATTTCTTAGCTCGGCGCTGCGCGTTCTTGAAAGGTTCTATGTTGAGTGAAAATAAAAATTGTGTCGCGAAGCAAAATCCTGTCCGAGTAAAATGTTAATTAAAGGAGGAGGTCTTCATACGATTTCGAGAATGTTGTTATTTTATGTTTAATAAAAGATCATGTTTTTTAAAATATCTACTGGAAATTCCGGTTTTGCGTCCGGTTGTACCACCGGTTACACGACACCCTGTATATTTTGACGATTTTATCCTATCCAGGATGTCAAAAATAAACGAAACACCCCGTATAACTGTGATTATTAAGCAATTCTGAGCCGATCACCGAGGAAAACTGATTGGTTATTACTGCACAGGAAAAGGAAGCTGATCTGTTTTAATTGGCAGTCGTTGAAGCTATTATTCTTCTCGATTTGACGAGGTACGACACTGATACCAATAACTTTTTCCGAATCAGAACAAATTAGTCGATAAGCAAATGGACCGTTCGAACTCGAAGGATTCAGGAATGATCGATTGATCATAATGTATATACAGCTGGATATTTCTAGTGGAAATTAATTCATTATTATTACAGAACTAACGAGGATTGCAGAAATACGAATTAATGCGAACACGATTAACGTTGTCCCGTAATATACGTGACAACTCGTGAAATTTTGTATATTATTGTTACTACAACTGAAAAACACACGTGGAATTAATTGAATGGTTTATACATCGTGCCAACAAGCAGTGATAAACATTATTGGTATCATATGTCGTATTAAAATTTATTCGCTGTTTTTTTAATAACACTTTATTTCCTTCAGTACTTCACAAGCATTGATCTACTGTAACCTAACGAACCGAACATTTTTGTTTAAACAAGTCAAGCATAATATTGAAAATGAAACGAAATTCTTGTTGTAGCTCTGTTCGTTTTCACGCTAGGTTTCATCGCGACGCGAAGAAGAAACTCCATTTAAATCACAGAGTTGGAAAATCAAAGAAGTCTCTCGTTCATTTGGAAAATTGATACGCTCGCGGGAATGTAAAAATAGAGTCGAAGATAATTGACACGGCAACGAAACATCAGATATTATTCCGTGCGGGCACGAACCAAGCCGGTGCAACGTTTGCTCGGAAATTAATGGAAATCTTGCTCGAACCGGACGAATTTCATACGGGAATAAATAGTACCGTAACGCGAATGGAAATTTTACGAAACGGCGGCGCACCAGTGCGCGGAAACGTTACTTCGGCAATGAACACGGTAATGGAAAATATTTATCCGGGATTCGGAAATAACCCACGCGATATTATGTCTGACATTTGCACATCTTCAACGTTTGCTCAATGTTCCTTCCAAATATCGTCGAACGAGCCGATCATATTATATTTGCTTTACGCGTGGTATCAGCAAATTCATATTCCGATTGCAGGTTTCGAACCCGCGGAAACGATCCTCATTATTTTTTTGCAATGAAATACATCGGAATCCTTACATCGTGAAGTATCGTACCGGGATATTTCGAAAATTCTGTACAAATACTTTTAAGGACAGAATTGAATAATGTTCTAAAGAAGTTCAAGACACTTGTACTTTACAATTATCCTGCGATACAGTAGCAAAAATGTAGCTTTTTAATTTGTTTACATTTTTTATTACGAATGTTCATGTTAAATGGGTAATTGTTTACGAATTTATAATAAAATTTTAACTATTTTTTTACCGTGGAATGATAAATGAAATCCCATGAGAAATTTTGTAAATGTTTATGGACCAGTGGGTAAAACAAATTCTATGTGATTTTAAATTTAGTACACTAGTACGTATAATCACCAGTGAATTATCAGCACGATTCCATAAATTTTGCAAAGATGTTCGTCTGTAAATCAAGTGTTGTTAGAATTTTGGTGCTAGTGCGCGCGTAAATGCGTATTTGTCGCTATCGGCGCATTAGCCCGTGAATCGGTGATCGATTTTCGATTCAGCGTATGCTAATGTAATATTTCTGAATAAATTTTCGAACAAACGACGCTCGATAAATCAATACTTTCTATTTAGACGCCGAGTTCGCGACAGAATGTAATTACTCTTCGGAAACTTTCGAGTTTATTAATCGAGCAAGCTTTTGAAGTAATTTAAACTGTGGGAAGGAAGAGCCGTCGAATAATGGCGCGAAATTTGAATGGGGCCTGCCGCTGCGAGAGCTTGACGGACAATTTAAAGCGGTTCTCATTAATCAATAGACGTCGTTCGTTGTTCTTCCGATATTTTCCTCGATCACCTATAGGGCGATCCATAGAACAAATAGTTGTAGTGTAAAAAAAAAAGGTAACTCACTGTATGTATTTTGTATAAAATAGTAAGAATTGTTTTTGTTCATTACAAATTATAAAATGTTGCGAAATTGATACAAAAATCTCAGTAAATAAGTTTCCCACATTTATGCAGACTTTACAAAAATAACGAGTCACCTAATGGCCCGTGTTTCTGAAACGCGATGGTCCCCTTTGAATGAACGCTTTCTAAACCTTTTCCTCGAGGTGGTCGTCCATAAGACATTAATCAAAAAAGTGGATGTCCCCTCCGCGAGAGCGCTGGAGGTATTTTCATGGGAACATTTTCGTTCGCCCTAATTTCTTTCCCAATTTCCCCGTTACATCTTTCGCTTGGTTACGCTAACTTCTTCTTTAAAAAAAAAAAAACAGAAAAAATAACGTGAAAGTGCGGAAAAAGGTTAATGTCAAGACCTTATGCGAGACGACACTCACTTCCTGCCGTGTCTAATTTTGTTCGGGCCATTTCTATTGATAAATAGCCATTTTCCCCCAGAACCTTATTAAAATGTAAATATTACGTGTAAAATAAAAACATCGCGACCAGGACAATTTTATTCAAGAAAAAGGAACTGTAATATCCGGTCCGGAAAATTCTGAACGGTTGTGGTTCATTTGAATGCAAGGCAGGCGAGCGAAACCAAAAAAGAAAACAAAGGAAAAAAGATCCGTGGTCCAGTTACTACATTTTTTTCAGCGGCTGACGTCGCAGAAGGAAATTCAACCGCGGGAATCTGATACGGCCGAGGACGAAATTGCTTACGATATGACCTAATATTTCACTGGGCCGATATTAAGATAATTGTGATACATGGAGAGCAGGATTTTCCGCAGGTGCCGCTGGAAATCATAAATGAACGATGATTATTGGGTGTCGGTTGGCACGTACAGTTTCCGGTCGCGGTTTCGCGTCGGAATACGCGACGGGATTTAATTCCGGCCTTAATTAGTCCACTGTCATCGGCGCGGCGGGCGCGGACGTCTCTGTAAAATCGAAATTCGACCGGCGCGCGTCGATCGTTCGATTTTCTTCGGGAACACATTTCCGATATATAATCGTTTTCAACCGAGATGAGACGGGGCGCACTCGCGGAACCGACGACGACTTTTCACTACTGAAGATGTAATTAAATTGCGGCTTCTGACCGGGGGCCCCCGATGAACTCGTTTGAAAAGATGGTTCGGCTATAGTTGCCGCGGGCTTGAAATTCCTGGTCGAATCATTCGGCCGGGGATAGTAATTAGCGGGCATCGATTTCGTATTATCGACGGTAAAGGCTTCAAAGATGACGTTTCAGCGAGTTCTGGCCGATTTTATGGGAGACTCTAACGAGCGTTCATACCCGCCATCATATAAATCTCCGACGATTAATAGAAACGTAGTTCCGGCTATATTTAGTTGTGTTTGCGCGACGTAGAAGGAAAATCAATGAATTGATTTTAATTCGGCTTATCGCGTGAAACTGTCTATCAAATACTATTAATATCTTTGGTGACGTCCACCACGGACAGCTGAAAGTTACTTTGTACATCGCTGTCACGAAGGAACAGTGTGTTCCGCTTTGTTGACTTATCTTTCTACTCTGCAAAATGGAAAACGGCATACAGTTGCGCGCTCTCTTGCCCGCGAAAGTTAAATTAAATTTCGTTCGCAAGTTTTATTCCGACATGTTCGGAACAATTCCCAAGCGGTACGATTCGCCATTTCGGTTCGGATAATTCGCCACTGTGAATACATGTCGGTGTCCAACGTATGACGTGGGAAATCTAGTTCCCGATTATTAGACTGATCTTTTTCTAATCTACCATCTCTGCTCTCTCTCTCTCTCTCTCTCTCTCTCTCTCTTCTTTGTAGTTTACTCCACTGTTTGATTAGCGCCGACTTGTACCACTGTCCGACTAACACAGACTCATACCACTGTCTGATTCGTACCGGCTCATTCCACTGACCGAGCAGTCGCATTTTTAACTACTGTTTCCACGTTAATTGATTCTACTCTCTTCATTCACGCTATTTCCGCTTCCCCGAGCAGCCCTTTCTACTGTCCGATTAGTGCCAACTTGCTCTACTTTCTCTTCAGACAGAATTGATTCCGGTTTCACAATTAGTTTCGTCCTATTCTACCGTGTAATTTCCTACGTTCCACTCTCTCCAATTAAGTCGTGGGTATCTCTGATGTCTGACCAACCTCGACACATACTACAGTAACATTGTCCATTACTCAGTCCATTGTTATAAACACTCATATAGGTATACATATGTATAGCGATAGTAAAAAAAACCATAATTTTTCAAAAGAATTTGCACTCTTCATCCTTCCGACGAACAGAATAAGATACAATGCAAAAAAAGTGGTTTTGACCTTGAAATTCTAAAGTTATTGTTATTTAAAAATAACAAAAATTATTGTTATTTAAGTCATTTCTTTACACCCTGCGCACAGAAGATTTTCGAATCAATCTTTGCGATAAAGTCTGAAGTAATTCTCGACTCTAGGTAAATTATATTGATAATCGACTTAGTCCTCAACCTGATTACTTCGAGTTTCTGGATATATTAAAGCGTTAACAACGTCGCCGATTAACGCGGATCTCGAGTGTCAGGGATCCCGGACAATGGTTTCTATTGTTCACCGTAGAACCAACAGACAAAGGGCAGCGTGTCGCGCGGTATTGACAAGTTCACACGCAATCGACAGACTCGGTTAAAATTTTCTTTGTATCCCGCAGCAGCTAGCCCTGCAGTTCGCCCGTTCTTTGTCGGCGAGCCGCGCGTCTGCTCGGTCGTTTGTAGTCAGACTGCCTTGTTCACAGGACTGTTAACGCTGCGCATGCTGCGGTGGCAGCCATTTATGCGAAAACCTGCTCAAATTCAAACTAACGTCAAAGCGGACGAAAATAAAGTCTACCCGGCTCGAACAATAAGAAATCGACTTTCCAGATAAATGTCTCGTAGAAGAACAAACGTTCTAATTTCGCGGCCGTGTGAAAAAATTTTAGCAGAACCCTTCGTTTCAACTTCAAGAAGGCCGTAAGTTCGATTAACGCTAAACCTACCGAGCGATAAAAATGTTTTAGCTTGCAAAAATGACGAGACTATTTATTTCGATTTTGTGCGATTCTTAACACTGTACGTGCTTGGGCAAACTTTATATTTTCAATAATTACAAAATGAAAAATATAAAACCGTTCATTCGACCGGCAACGGTAGATTTAGTGTTGACTATTTACTGAATATTGTCACAAAATTTACTAAACGAGTCGATAATATCGATTACACCATTTCTGTTACAAAATGTGTTCCGCGCTGTCCGATCGTCTTTTTATCGCCTCCTAGAAAAGTTTTTATTTTTGCACGCCGGAATACTCTTTTCACAGAAACGCCAAAAACATGAAAAAATGATTCGATATCTGTCACGAGGGAAGCATGATACATGATGTATCCGGTACAATACAAAAACAAAAGTGTGCCGAATGTACTTTTGATCACGTTTCTCGCGATCTGTCGAACTCTCGTATCCCACAATACAACGAAGAAGTTGTTCACGTTTTTTTTTTTCGAAATCGAGACATTTCAATTATCGACAGACGGTCACGCACGTTTGTCGCACGGTTTTAAACGACGTCCTGTGTCAGCTGCCTTTCAATCCACCTTTCTCGCTTCTTGTATTGCGAAAACGCGCGAGGCGCAAATTCGAAACTGCGACAGGCAACGTGTAAATACTCGCTACGACAATTTAATCGAGTCGCTCTCTTTGTACGCACATTTACGTGTGTCTAAAACAGCAGTTTTCGTACATAGTTTCCCTTCGATTTCTACAGTTTCTGTGCTCAAAGTTCTCTTACGCCAACGAAGGAGCAAATATCCATATGAAAATTTTATGTAAACGGTCGACGAATTGTCCGGACAATTGTAGTCAAATAATATTTGTACTAGTTTTCTAGATTATTAGTAGTTTGTTTATCAATTGTTTGAACATATTTTCGAAGTCGCTTCTTCTTTTTCTGGTGTTACACCAATTTGTTTAATTTAATCGTTAGAATTCGTTTCTTACGCAATTTTACACAAGCTGACGAAACGTGCACCGTCGTATGCAATAAATTAAATCAATAAACTTTCAGTTCTCCAATTTCACTGTTCAACGATCGAAGTTCCATGACAAAAATTTTTTTTCGAGGCGCGTGATTAATCATAATCAGCAATATAGTGTTCCGGAGGCTACGGTAAAAGCATTGGTCAACTGAGGGTTTACCGAACTATATTCCAAATCGCAAATAAACATTCTTGCGAGCGTTCCGCGCGGTCGGACGAGAAATAATATTTTCGTGAGCACCGCATCGTGTAAATATCGGTTCGAATAAATTTGTTCGATGAGAACGCGACGACGGCCGGAATAATGTCCAATGTTTATAAAAACACGATATTCGCGTGGCTGCTGTTGACGCGGGCGCTTCTGGTAATGAATAAAAAATGATTTCGGGGAATCTGCTCGTCGATTTCGAAATTTCAGTGGGCGCACTGTAATATGCGTACAAACGGCCGCGAGTTTTACGCTTTCCGAGCGCGTCGTTGTCAATCCATCATGTTGTAACTGTTTCCGGCACTCTGATCGTATTAGCATTGATCGGATTTGATTGAACATGGAAACAACGAATGCCGAAGATAAATAATTGCTCTGTTAAAAATAAATATACCGATTCGGGAACGCGGGAATGGATTTGAAGATGCGCGATTAATTTTTGTTGCAGGTAAATGTGGTATAAGAATTGTAGCGTTATTAGAAAATATACATTTTAACGAAAGTCGGCGCATCGTTATATTTTATATCGGTACATTATGTTATAATTGAGCACATTATTGTACGTGTGTTAATGTACTAACTTTAAAATTAAACGTACAAATAATTACCGTAATGAGAATATCGATTATGATTACGCAAATTAAGGAGGAAAAGCTCAGCTTTGGAAACAATTTCCAGATCTCGAAAAATCCATCGAGACTTTCGAATAAATTTTCGAGTAAACAAATTTCGATTGAACGAGATCCGAGACTGTTCCTCGTAATTTAACTATTATACAAAAACTGTTATGTTTACTAAACACAAAGCAGCAAGAAATGGAATGAAAATGATTATTTGAATCTCACTGGCCACGTTTCGTTTAAATATCAGACTTTATTCGAACTTGTATAATTAACTACTGAGCCGGTTATGTAGTTTTTTATTCCGCCTGGATCCCGCTCACAAAGCAACCGTTATACGACTTTGTTCTCGAATCAGGTCAGAAATAATTCTTACAGTTGGAAATAACGGTGTCGTCATTATCCCGACTGTTCGAAGAATACGGCAAGTATACCGCTTTCGAGAAATATTTTGCCCGTGTAAAATTTCGAACGAAGTACAACGGTATCTGGTGCATTTAATGTTCCGGTGGAGAATAAAGGCAAAATGGCCGCGTGGAAAATTCGAGTTATTTTAATTAGCGAAGTATACTTCGTACAACAGAAACTTCAAGCCGCGGTTTACACCGCTAACGAGCGAAAATGAGAAGAACGCGTGTTCCTATGAAAAATTACGAGACCGAATTATGGTAATGTCAAACGAAATTCTGTTATTCAAACGACATACGAGGTATAGGGGTACACCAATTACCATAGAGGTTTCGTGTCTGACGATATAGCAAAACGATAGAAACTCGAAGTAATCTTATTCGCGTTAATACAAAAAATGAACCTGCTGGAATAATATATTTCGTTCTGAGGGAAGGTGACATTGCAGAATGTTACGGAAGGAAATACGTTTGAAATAATCATAGATATTAATTGACAAGATCTTTATTGAAAATTTTTTAATACATTTGTTCTTACATCTAGCACATCTTACACTCTAGAATACAATATTAACGCGAATTCTAATTGTGCAGCTATTAGCTCGATATTATCCACTATTTGTAAGATACTAGAAGTTCTTACAAATAGAGGATAATACCGATTGCCCAGGTCTCACCACGAGGAGGTTGCTGCACAAGAGACCCGGAAAGGGAGTCAGAACGAATGCAATATTCCTTCTGGCTCCCTTTCCTAACAACGACGAACTTATACTAACGCAGTAACGCAATATGTCGAGTAATTATTGCGGGGAAAAAGGTGTGAATCGGAGAAGAAGTCTCCGATCCACGGGGGAGCAAAGGCGAATCAGGCAGAAGGCTCTGATTCTTTCAAAAAGAGAAACAAGAACGAACCAGAGCAGAAGGCTCTGGTCCGAGGGTGACGCGAACGCGTACAATGCTTGCAGCCAAACTCCAGTCAGCACCGATACCCGACATAAAATCCAAGAAGAGCGATGGCCAAGAGAAAAGCTCACACGGTGTCCCATTTACTCCAGTTACCACCTGTTACCAAGCAACTTACGTTGAGGTAACTCGGGTGGAATTACGACAGAGAGGACTTTTCACTTATACAGTGTAACACAGCGAACAGATCGCTTGACCATCCACTCTCAATGAATTTCTGCCGAATATCGATACCAACTGGATTGGTACATACAAGCAAGGTCCGACACAGCGGAAGGCTGTGTCGGAATCAAAACAACGAACCGAGCAAAGTGAAGTTAGATTGAATTAAATTAAACTAAATGAAATGAAATTAAGTTAAGTGAAGTTAAGGCAATAATTACTCGACATATTTACAACAATGACATACAATCTTAATAAGTAACGCACGCACGCAAGCCGAGCAATTATTGTCGCAAAAGAGGGAAGAATCAAAGCAAAAGGCTTTGAATTGCAATGAAGAAAAATGAACCAGAGCAGAAGGCTCTGGTTCGGGGGGTGACGCTAAGACAATAATTGCTCGGCAAATATAAATAACTTAACATACGCAGTCGTCACGATGTATTTTTTTCGTTGGGGTGTCCTCTTCGTTCGATGTATCCTGACCGACTGCTAAACAATACATGACCCCGCATACGAGTGCGAACACGACAAGAAATACGACAAAACTAAATCCCGCACACGAGTGCAGCCTATAGGCGCTTCGGGTGCCCCGGGGACGCGACACCCCGTACTCACTCACGGCCCCACCCGTGAGCGAGCCCTTGAGGGACCTTCGATCGAAGGAATACCAATTTGAAATAAGAAATATAAATTTTCAGAAGACCATCTCGAGAAAATTCAGAAGCAATTCTATCATAAATCGAGCAATAAAACCAACGATGATGAAGATGCGATGAGAGTAATTATAAAGCCCATACACGAGTACTGCCTACAAACCCCGCACACGAGTGCAAATCTAACGACCTCACGACAGCCAACCTAACACCAGCTCACGAGAGCCAAGCTAACCCCGCACACGAGTGCGGCCTGCCTACGCCGCACACGAGTGCGAATCTAACCAGCTCACGAGAGCCAACCTAACACCAGCTCACGAGAGCCAACCTAACACCAGCTCACAAGAGCCAAGCTAACCCCGCACACGAGTGCGGCCTATAGGCGATTCGGGTGCCCCGGGGACGCGACACCCCGTACTCACTCACGGTTAAGTGAGTGAGCCCCTGAGGGACTTCTGATCGAGGGTATACCAATTTTTAATAAGGAAGATACAATTTGCTAATACACGAATACATTTGGTCTTACATCTAGTATGTCTTAAATTCTAGTATACAGTGTTATCGAAAATTCTAACTGTGCAGCTATTAGCTCGATATTACCCACTATTTGTAAGATACTAGAAGTTCTTACAAATAGAGGATAATACCGATTGCCCAGGTCTCACCACGAGGAGGTTGCTGCACAAGAGACCCGGAAAGGGAGTCAGAACGAATGCAATATTCCTTCTGGCTCCCTTTCCTAACAACGACGAACTTATACTAACGCAGTAACGCAATATGTCGAGTAATTATTGCGGAGCAAAAGGTGTGAATCGGAGAAGAAGTCTCCGATCCACGGGGAAGCAAAGGCGAATCAGGCAGAAGGCACTGATTCTTTCAAAAAGAGAAACAAGAACGAACCAGAGCAGAAGGCTGTGGTCCGGGGGTGATGCGAACGCGTACAATGCTTGCAGCCAAACTCCAGTCAGCACCGATACCCAACATGAACTCAAGAAGAGCGATAACCAAGAGAAAAGCTCGCACGGTGTCCCATTTACTCATATACCAACCGGTACCATTCAACTTACGTTGAGGTTACTCAGGTGGAATCGCGACAGAGAGGACTTTTCACTTATACAGTGTAACACGGCAAACAGATCGCTTGACCATCCACTCTCAATGAATTGACGCCTAATATCGATACCAACTGGATTGGTACATGCAAGCAAGGTCCGACACAGCAGAAGGCTGTGTCGGAATAAAAAGAAACGAGCCGAGCAAAGTGAAGTTAGATTAAAATGATGAATTAAATTGAATTAAACTAAATTAAATTGAATTAAATAAAATAAAAAGGCAATAATTACTCGACATATTTACAACGACGATATACAAACTTAATAATTAACGCACGCAGGTAAGCCGAGCAATTATTGCTCAGCAACTATAACTAACTTAAAGATACGCAGTTTTAGTGATGTGTCCTCTTCGTTTGATGTGTCTTGGGTGTTGTATTCTAGCTGAACCCGACTAATGATGATTCGACAAAATACAAACCCCCACACGATTCCGAATACCACAAGCTCATGAGAGCAAAACAAAATCCAGCACACGAGTGCAAATCTAAGACCAGCTCACGAGAGCCAAGCTAACCCCGCACACGAGTACGACCTACCTACCACGCACACGAGTGCAAATCTAACTAGCTCACGAGATCCAATCTAACACCAGCTCACGAGAGCCAAGCTAACCCCGCACACGAGTGCGGCCTATAAGCGATTCGGGTGCCCCGGGGACGCGACACCCCGTACTCACTCACAGCCCCACCCGTGAGTGAGTCCCTGAGGGATCACCGATCGAAGGAATAACAGTTGTAAATAAGAAACATAAAGTTTGTAGAAGAGGATCTTGTGAAAATTCAGAATCGAACATCAATTAGACATCGAGCAATAAGAACAACGATGATGACGATGTGACGAGGAACAACTGTAAACCCCGTACACGGGTACGGCCTACAAACCCCGCACACGAGTGCAGATGTAACCAGCTCACGAGAGCCAAGCTAACCCCGCACACGAGTGCAAATTTAACCAGCTCACGAGAGCCAAGATGACCCCGCACACGAGTGCGGCCTGCCTACCACGCTCACGAGCGCAAATTTAACCAGCTCACGAGAGCCAACCTAACACCAGCTCACGAGAGCCAAACTAACCCCGCACACGAGTGCGGCCTATAGGCGCTTCGGGTGCCCCGGGGACGCGACACCCGGTACTCACTCACGGTTTCCCAACCGTGAGCAAGCCCCTGAGGGATCTCCGATCGGAGGAATACCAATTTTAAGTCAGAAATATACAATTCGATAATGAACGACGATGTTCGTTGAATTAACAGTTAAGTGTAGAATCGTTGCAGGTGTGCCAAGGGTAATCAACGTAAACATTGTATAACCCTTGGCCCACCCTGTGCTGTAAAGCAGAAAATAAATCCTCACAAAATGGACACTCAAAAATTAAAAAAAAAAATAGTCAAACTCACCGTTGCTGAAACCGGGCCAGGTGGATGACTACTGGTCAGCTACTGGTCAGCTACTGGTCAGCTACTGGTCAGCTACTGGTCAGCTACTGGACAGCCCCTGGACAGCCACCGGTCATCCTCTGGTCCCCCTGGTCCTCCTAGTCCCAGAGCCGGACCGCTCCTGCCGGAATCCCCGGCCCAACTGACTGACTGACTAAGAGTGCTCGCCTATATGTCAAGCGGACCTGCGCAGTTATATGAAACTTTCCCCACTCCATCTAATTTCCATTGATTTCGATCGCCGGGATCGTATTGATGAATTTATTATTACTGGTTGTTCAATGTTTATAACAACTCCTTTTGCCAACGATGTCCACTAACGCTTCCTCGACTATCTGACCACCGAATTTTTTAGCCCAGATGGCCAATAGAATTCGAGATACAGAATAACTTTTAAACCATAAACATTCGCACGCATTGATTTATTGAACACATGTTTATTATCTCTGCTTGTTCAACGATTATAAGTATTCTTTTTGTCGATGTCCGTCAAAGGTGGATACATCAAGCATTGGTCAGACAATGAAAAATGTATTACTTTTAAATGAAAAATGTATTACTTTTTTTCAACAATCCGAACAAGTCGATGATAATGTAACATCGTACTTAAATTCGTTCGAAATTTTCGAAGTTTTCCGTATCTCCTGCTCATTTTTTCTTATAAATGCATAAAATCCGCAGTATATTTACGATATTTTGTTTATCCATTCTCATAAAGGGGTGTTCCCTGCTCCGAGGCATTCGTGCCGACAAAATCACATGTAATCTCGTGTTCTAATCATCAATTTTAATCGGCAGCGTCTCCTCGAGTCCAGGACCGTGCGTAATTAAAACCGCCCCACTGAATTTAGCAACGAACTATCCGATTCATTGGAAAATTTATGAACGTACAATAACGGGGCTGGCCGTGCCCCGATATCCGATATCGGCATCTCGGCAACTAATTGAAATATTTGCCGATATTTGACCAAGCCGGGGCGACTATGCACCGGATCGAGTTTAAAAGTTCTGCGGTCGGATCGCACAACCCGGGCATGCTCTTTATTGTTCGCCGGTACGAGCTGCGTCTGCTTTTCGCATGATTTCGAAATAACACGGTCCGAATAAATACCGTTCCGCATATAATAACGGCGTGTTTAATTCTCATTTGTGTTACGAGGTTTTATTAACTTTCGCGACTAGCCTCGATACAGGAGCTTCCGAAACAATCATTACCACGACGCCGCGCCTCGAGCTGAATTCAAGAGGACATTGAATAATTTCGCGAACTATGTATCCAGGAAGCTTTTAATATGGGTCAGACGTAACGAGGTTCTCTACTGTGTCAGCTTAACGAGCTGCAAGAAGCTTTCCGTTTGTCGACGATATTTCCTCTGAAGGACATAAACGTTTTAAAGAGATTGATCCAGCTAGAGGAGACAATCGTCGATGAAATCAGAGCTGTTAACAGTCCGGAATACTCGTGTCGGCGAGGCTCTGATCGAATCGATGGTTTAGAATCAGAAAGTTTTCGAGAAAGATCTGAACTTTTTGTGTTTCGCGTTTCTAGTGCGGCTTTCGTAAGAGCTAGCTCGTGTATTAATTAATATTTAATCATGTAGATCACGACAATTTGAAAATTAACAGAATGCTTGAACAAGTAAAAACACCAACAGTGAAATATAAAAAATTATAGCGGCCTGCTTTGTTACTGCATAATTTAAATGTGGTCTCGAATGTTAAAAAGGTTCCTCACCTCTGCTCTATATCATGCGATGTCCTACTCTGCAGACCTACGGCGGAGACATGCAAACTGACCTACTCGTTTCTGAATGACTGTGAGTTAAAGATTTAAGAGAAGAGTGCATCTTGAAACTGCTTGTACAGTAGGCATACGATTGATTATAATTTGCAGCGTATTCATTGAAACGTCTGCATCTGTACAGTAATGCAAAATAATCTTTTCCTTGAGATTCAAATTTCATTGATAAAATATAAAAAAGAAAAATGCTGTCTCACTAGGATGCTCTTAAAGCTTCTGTACATTACGAATGAGTCGAAAGTTGTACATGTTCGAAGTTCTGGAAGTTCGTTCAACAGCCAAACAGGTTTTGTATAGTCCTGAAAGATCGTCTAACGTTTCCGGTAATCTTTTGCAAGTCTTTCCGAGAGTTTCTACGTTCTCCTGCAGCTTCGAAAGCTTCTCAAGAGTATCGTCAGCTCTTTGGCAGTTGCCTAAGTACTTTGCGCGTGCCTTGGAAATTCTCTGATGATTTTTGGTGCTTCTCAACTGGAAAATGTTCGGTGGGTCGTAGAGCTCTTTGATGATCTCGGAGATCTTCGATGATTTCGGAGAATCGCGGTAATAATCTTGGCAGCTGATCGATCACGTCGGTAGCTACCTATTATCGTGACTGGTTCTTGACAATTTTGACAGTTTCTTGTTTATTTCGCAAACGTACCGGTGGCTTCAGTGGCTTCTCAATACAATATTATTTGAAAGCTTAAACAATTTTTAAAGCATTGACAACTTATTAGATACTGTTCGCAAACTTGAAAACGTGTCCATAAAATTGCAATCCAGTTAATAGTTTTGACAGCCTCTAAAATTTGTTAACAGTTTGGAATACCTTTTGGTTCGAGTACATACTAGGACTCTTCTACGCATTCAACAAGCCGGTAACAGCAATTGAAAGGATTCTATAGGATTCGAAAACCCTTTGCCAAACTTCGATACCTTTTGATACTTTCGGCCATCAAATGTAATCGCTTTCAATCTTTACCCTTTAACAGTTAAATCGTATCACCAACAAAATCGTCTATTGGTCATCAATAGACTGCGGACCTACATGCAAAATAAAATTTTTATACATCGGTTACAATCTGTAGAAGCTAACAATTTATTTTCCGCGTTAATCATTTTGTATTGTTAAAAATAATTAAACTCGTTTAATTCTTTTACTGTTTCGAATTACGCCTATTCATTTTTGTGATAAACGTGTACAATCCGCAGTTTAGTGATCAATAATGAGAAAAGTCAATCCATATTTATCCGTTCGTATCCCTGGAAGAGATATCTTGTGAATACTGATCTCTATGAACGCTTTTGACGAGATATCTCGCGCCCCATACTGACCGATTAACAATCTCGACGCAATATCTCGCCACGTAGTTAAATAAAATTAATTTCAACAAAATGATAAAGATTTAATTCATTTCTTCCTTTTACAAATCAGAAGATAGTTACTTATAAAATATATTTATCTATAGTGCCGAAATATTGGTGCCAGATGGCGAGATATCTCGTCGAAATTGTTAATCGGTCAGTATCGAGTCGCGAGATACCTCCGGGGATACGAAGGGGTTGATAAAATAGCTTGAATAAGCGTGCCATTGAACGAGCTGGTGTAAGAAGAAAGGGAAGAGCGAAAGGCGACGGCATCGAGACAAACAGCGTCGTCGAAGTTAATTCGAAATTGTCTTCGTTGAACCAGCGCGGAACAATCGTACGACAGGCTTCATCGACGAGTTCCTCGCGGCTCCGGTTCCCCCGGCAAAACAAAGCCCCGGTCGAGTCCTAGTTCCCAGGGAGCCCAGACAACGAGGTCTTCGGTATTTTTATTTTAATCCACCTTTCCCGTTTAATAGACGTTCGCGGCTCAAGGCACCGCCGCCAGGGGCAGACCGTATGAAACGAAACGATGGCCCATTCTGAGCCACCGAGTAATTCCGGGCCGAGGGCCGAGAAAAGAATAAAATTCGAAACAGGGGAAACCGACGTTAACTGGCCGGCATGCGGGCTTTTTTGATGCTGTCCCATTGTTTCCGCCGCTTCCCGCACTTTTTGTTTTCGTCGCTTCTCGCCGGCGACAGCCACGTGGACGCGGACTCTGCCACAAAGACGGGACTCGCTACAACACTTTCAGACGGACAATTAATCTGCGAAACGCGGTCTTCTTTGCCCGGCGCCCGCGATTTTCTTTCGTCCCGACGCTGAACCTGACTGGCCGCGATCAAGTAGGATTAATTTAATAATTTTATATAAGCAAAGTTTAAGCGATTCTTTAAGAGGCTTTCGTTTCACGTAGAATTTAATATTTAAAATTTTTATCTGGCAATATGCAAAGTTCGATTTTTTTATTCGAGTTAGAATTTAAATCAGTAGATTATGGAATTTTCAATTTTTCCAGGTAAATTTTCTGAAAGTGGAAATATGTGAAATAGTATTTTCAGTGGTGGTGCTCTTTGTAGATCTGGCATAAATTGAAATCGTACCAAATTCTATGGAACTTTATATTCTAGCATTTTTTTTCTATTATTTACTTTTTTGTTAGTAATTATTATTGCACTTTTCTATTAATTTCTTCTATTAATCGGTCTTCTAATCAATCAGAACTCGTTTTGCATTGTGCAATCGAATTCGAAAACAGCGGAACCACTCGAACATTTCCTAATATCGCGCGCATTACTTGGCATTTCGTTTCGGAGAAAATTCCATCGGGAAGGCGATCAATTCCGCGCGGAGCGAGCGAGCCCGGGGCGGCGTTCATTAATTTTCATTAATTCGGCAGCGATCTCTAAAAACGGATCCCCCTTAATTTCCGCGATTAAATTACGACGCGGGACGTGGTTCTCGAATCGCGCGGGACAGGTTAACCATCGAGTGTCGAGTCTCGCATAAGCTCGTTAACCCGGATTGCTGCCGGTGAGCTCGCGTTGCTGGAAAACGGCGTCGTTCGCGACGGTGGTATCCGCGTGTCGGAAGTCAATTAGGAGCGGCCGGAAGACGGGCGGGACGGGGCTTGCGAGCAGGCGAACGGTGGATTCCCCGCGTGAAACCCGATCGCGAAGTTCGTCATCGCGGGCAAATTGTATATTCGAAGGGCTCGACGCTCGGGAAATTGATGGGCCGAGCATGATCTCTGTATTCGGGAGTGTACTGTTTCGTAAACTTCCGGTCCGCGTTCGGGGAGTTGTACGGGAACGGCAACATTCGGAGAAGCGTGAACGAAATATAAAACGAGAAAAAGAAAACGTACAGAATACGAGGAATAGGAGGAGGCGCACCGGATCGAATATTCGCGCGACATTTTACGAAAAAATTGACTTTCTAATTCTTTCGATTGATATTGATCTCTAGATGCCTACCGACCACGAAAATGAAAATATTAATCAACTACAATAGCAGTTCTAGTTGTAATACATGCATGGAGTTAGACATTTTAGAACGGCGATCAACTTCTTGTTCGGAATATTTTTCTACATCAAAATGCATACTTTATTGATAAGAAATGCTTTTATTGCTTTTCACTGACATATTTAAAAGAAACACCGAGCAAAATGAAAATAATCGTTAAAAATTTTTGTAATCGTTAAATATCAACGAGTATTGGTACAAACTCGCGTTTCGCTACTCTGTTTGATTGAATTATCACGATCCATACCGAGCAAAATGAAAATAATCGTTAAATATTTTTTAGAAAGTATATATTTATCATGACAATTATCAGTATATAAGAATAATTTTTTAACGAATTTTAGTGCAAATTTAAGTTGTAATAAAAAGTCAAATTGGGAAAATGGAGAAAAGAGAAGTAGCGAGAGAGGGAGAAGAATGAAGAACGTAGTAGAAAGAAAAATGTGGAAAGAGAGAAACACAGCGAGGATCGAAAATAGAGAGCGTAGAAAGAGAGAGAAATACGTGGGAGGTAGAAAAGAGAGGAGTCTCGCGAAAAAATAGTGAATGTAGAAACAAGGGGAAAATAGAGAATGTGGAAATATAAATCGAGTTGGCCATGTTTGGAATTGGACCGGTCCGTGGACATTATGGAAAATATTTATTGCTTGCGCTATTCGGTGCGGTAGCATCGTGCAAAAGGTGTGCAGGAAGAGCTCAACGCGTGGAAATAAGGGAACAATAAGGAATCAGGGTATTACCGCGAATCGGCAATGGAGTAAATATTGATCGGTAGTTGTAAGCGATTCGATGAGATCGACCAGTTAGGGGGGAGGGGTGAAGGGGAACGGTATTTGTAAAAAAGATTGGATATCAATCGGCATACTTAAGATTTTTGCTCGCGGTATGCAAGGAAAAATTTAATTCGCTCCCGTCGCAGCCAGAAATTTCCGCGAACAGCACGGATTTTTCTCGATCGAATGGGCAGCCTGATCGATGGACGATATTCCTTTCAGATTATTCGTCGCTTTCGCTCCCGGAAACCTTTGGTTCCGAGCGGAAAATATGTCTTGTACTTTCGCGTCGCAAACGACTGTTTTTTTCTCTTCTTTCGGTCTGACGTCGACGGTCTTATTCTACTTGGAGAGGAATTATTCTGCTCTTTGTGTGTCCTTTCGGTTGGCTATATTAAAAATGGAAACTAAAACTCTTCGACCCATCGGCTTCAATCCATTTCTGGAATTGGATGAAAATAAAAATGGCACCATGCGAAAATACGGTCTACTTGATAAATGGAACGAAAGTAGCGACGCTGAATTATTTTCGCAGGAAAACGGGAGGTGAATCAGAAATATCGAGGCATGAAAAATTCAGTAATGTTGTCGCTGTTGTGTGTGAAATTAGGTTAGTCGATTCGAAAGTTCGCGGGATTTTAAAACGCTCGCCGACACACGCACCCGCGCACGCACGCACACGCGCGGCAACCGCTATCGGGTAACCAATTTCGTTTAATAGTCTCTTATTTTGCGGGATGCGTGGCATTCCCGGTAATTAGATCAGACAGGAAATTAGGTCTCTATTTTTGCGGTATCGGCCACGTGCACCGATACAGGTGAATTACAAATAATTAACCTCCGTTCCGTCGCTTAAAGGGCACGCTGATGTCGTTACGCGCGTCACAGCAGCGTCGCGCAGCGCCGGTTTTCCATGAATATCGAACTTTCGGCTGGCGGCATAGTGATCGTCGCTTCGCGGTCAGGCACGTTGTTCGTCGGACAATAAACGGGACATGTCCGCATCAAGCGCTAGGCCTGTATACACATGTGATAACAGCGAATCGCGTCGACAGATCCATTCACGCGACTTACAAATTTGAATTTCCGATCAGCCCGGTTAAGTGGACGGCGTCGTTGCGTTTCGTCGGGACGACCTTGACTTTGACAGTCGGACAGTGAGCTCAGCGAGACGACCATGCTTCCCGAGATCCAGTGAGTCCGTGTGCGAAAATCTGCGTCGAAAATTTGCGAATTTCTGTCTTGTAAAGAAATATTTTTGAAAAACTAATCTAGTAAAAATTAATTCCTCGAACAGTCGGCTAGGCAGATTTTGGTCTGCAACAAATTTCGGTGGCGCCGACAACGAACCTGTTGATTTATTTTAATCCTGATTTTCGATGGTGTCCACAAAATTTTCAGTATACAGAAAATGCATATTAACTTTCTTTTTTAAATTAACTGGTTTCAGTGTTTGTTCTGACTCTCGTTGCAAACGTTTTCCGTGTTTCAGTGGCCTAATTAAATCGAATACAAATATTGGCCGCGCACCCGTCAAAACGACGTTAATATTCGTTGTAATATGACATCCGCAATTTTATTATCTCGCGTGACGTATCGGCCAATTAAATTGAAACTGTCCTCCTCATTTTATACGCGTTTGCAATGCATAATTTCAACGAAATGTTTTTGCAGAAATTATTCAATTATTACGTGAAGTAGAAATGCGGCTGTTCAAAATGAATATGACGACAAACAACAATGATTCTCGGGAAATTTTCGCTAGGAAAATAGATTTAGCTGTGCATAAAGATTCCTAAAAAATGAATGCGCTCGTATAATAGCATTATTTTTTTTCCGTTCCTACTCTCGCGAAAGAATTTTATTTTCGCGTCACAAAGCAATTTCTCGGATACGAGATAAACCGAAATACGTTTTATTTATCGAGAGTTTTATTGCGATTTCAAATCAAACATTCAAAGTGTTCTTAATTAACAGTTCCCTCTGCCGCTGTGTTTTTAGCTTCGCGATTAATGGGAAAAAAAGTAAGAGATGCAGGACATTCGAAACGTTTATTTCACAGGTCATCACTATTTTAATAATTCCGGATGATGCTTCGATTGATTCTGCCCCGAACGATATGCGTCATTCCTCATTAAGCTAGTTAATCGAGGTCCAATTGTAGTTACATTCAATTATGGCCAGTTGTGTTGAACTACGATAATTGACAGAGATTGATACCGAATATATGTATACTGTAGCGGGCCGTAATAGGTGCTTTTCGATCGATAGCATTACGATTTCATCTATGGATCGTTCGAGCAACGCTCCAAAAATTTAGGATTGACATACCTCGATGAACGCAGTGATCGTTTACTTTCAATTCAAATTAAATGAAAACAAAAACAATTTATTTTTTGATAAAAATAATTATGTTTCAGCAATATAGAAAGAAAAAGTTACGATAAAAATTATAGTTGCTGACATAGCGGCAAAAATTTGCCCGCAGTTCCGACGCAAATACTGCGGACAAAGAAAAATTAGTTTCTTCGGGAAACAATGCGCTCGCGATTGCGAATAATCAGCAGAAACAAGTACGTCGAAACGAACTCCAATAGAGTCGGCATTATAACGCGACATCGGTTGAATTCGAAATGATTTTTCGAAAGTTTTCCACCTCTTTCAGATTCTTTCGTTGGGGACAATGGTTGTTAATAATCCAGCAAAGTCGTTCCACGATAATATGGAGATAATGAAATATTTGCTAACAGCATTAAAAGCTGCGATGTTGTTTAAACGTCGCGGAATACTTTGTGTATCATAGTTAGGGTTAAAGAAGAATTCTAATAAATTAATGTTTATCATTCAGAGCAGATTAAATTGGATTCGAAGAACTTAGATTTAGAAGACGAAGAATCTTTCCAGTTACGTTGATTAAACTATTTCGATCATGCGGAAGATTTTCGGGATTAATCTTCTGAACACACGAAGATCTACAGCTGAGCTTTCGGAAAGTCGCGAGTAGGATCCGCGGAAGACGCGAGAGCATTTTTATTCAGCGAAATAATATTCGCGCACGATAAATCACTCTTTGTAGCGGGCGCTCGGTCGACGGAAACAATGGAAAGCGTGTGTAGCGCGAAACGTCGTAAACCGATCGAGAAAATGCGATGATTCCGACGGGAATGGAAACGGTACGTGGAGATTGAATGCACCGTGGATTCGTAACGTTCCCGTTGATCGGATTATGCATATGTTGCGCGGTCGTGGACGCCCGCGTCGCGCCGCTGCACGTTCGGTAATTATCGCGTCAAATCGGTTCAAATTGCCCGCCGCCGAATAGCCCGAAATTTTTTCTCGTCTCATTTCCTACGGAATTGTTTGGTCGAAACAGCGTATTAAACGATCGATAAATTCGACGGCGAAGCATTTAAAAAAAAAGAAAAAATCTTGAAATAAAAATTCTGTAAAATCGGGACGAGTATTCGCCGAACGGCACACATTATCGAGCACTATCGAACTTGCATGTCGATCGATACTCGCATCATGGAACAATTAATTGCAACTATTATCCCGTTCTATCGCGTGCATTGATACAAACTCGCGTTTCGCTACTCTGTTCGATTAAATTATCACGATGCAGCTCACTAACGCGGACAGCGATCTGTGAGACCTGTGTTTATTTAATGCATTGCGTCCTGTTACGGTAATAATAATTTACCATCCATCGTGATACAGATAGTAAAACAGTGTGCGATAAAACGAGTGATTAACAATATGTGTATAATATTTAACGGACAGCCTCTTTCCAATTGACAGGAGATTGGGAATAATAACACCAGGGTATTATTATTACACTTTAATATGAATATGAATATAAAAGAAATACGCGTGTTACATTACGCTGCGACTGCGTGGAGGAGACTGCTTTGGAAATTGGGACGCACGTTCTCGAAGGAGAAAAAACAAAGGACGCTCCTGTCGCTTGATGCGCTTCCAATATGTATAAAACTAAACTATAATATAAGCGCATATCGGTAATATAGAGCACTTATCGATTTACATTCCCTAACACCAATAACTCTTTATGACGCGTTCAATCATCGAACTGGGAAATGGAATTGAATAGAATGGAATCGCGTGCAATAAACGTGCGTATACTTATTGACCGTAGCGGTAATTATTTTCCTCGAAACCATCGAAGACCTTCGTGCGCTCTGTCGGATTCTCTGCGTCGTCGCTCATTTCATTAGTCGCGTTGCGTTTCAATTGTCAAATCGGCGACGAACATATCGCGATTTGCAAACATCGAGAACGTACCTATCCGCCATTCTTTCTGCGTCGTTCGTCGCGTTTACTTCCACGCTCGGACTGCGGCCGTTGCCACATTCTTATCCCATAATCGGTGTGTTTTAATAAAACAAATTCGCCCGTCGCAACACGCCGCGTCACGCCGACACAAGGAATCCCACCGCGGATTTTAGCGAGCGTTCCATTCTATTCCGTTCCGGTCGTTCGGGTCTTCCGTGGACGATCCAGTGGCCACGTGTTGCACCCGCGTACAAAACGCCTACAAACACGCACACGCGATACGTGTGGCGGCTGCTGCACTACTGTGTACGCAACCGTGACACGGCCGACACACACGCGACCCGGATGCAATTGCGTTTTATGAAACTCCGATTAATCATCGCTTTCGAAAGCTCGGCAAAGCTGCGGCTCGTTACAGAAAGTGGCGAACCAAACTGGTAGAACTAAATTTTCCTAATCCACCCCGCCCCGCCCCGCCACGCGCTTTTTCAAAGCCGCGTGCTTCACGAGAGCAATCGTTTTTACGAGAGTTCTTGCTTTTTTTTTACTCTTTGAATTTTTGTCAGGAGAGTTCGTTTAACGCGCTCTTTTAGGAGATTGTTTATGAAAAAAAATTGCTCGGAGGGACAAATTTAATGCTGAGCGTGCTTCACAGTCTCGACTGTTTGTTGCTCGTGTTACGTCCGAAGTGGACTCTTTCATATAATAATTATTGAATTAGGAGATAGAACGCGGTTTTGAACCTACCTGCATACACCGGCTACGGTTCGGGTAATTGAGGACTTTTGGATAGTTTTGAAATCGGTTTTCAAATAGTTATTACACTTTTGTTCTTTGATTTAAGCAAATATATTCTTGTACAGATTTCGGATACACCGAGTGTTATTAGGAGTTAAAATTAAGTTGTTAATATTACCGTTAGGGTGTTTCGCTTTGATTTGTGTTGATCTTGGTGGTGTTTCGCTTTTCCAGCGGAGATCTCGGTGGTGTTGGGGCTCCCAGTCGAGCGATTTATGCTCCTGGACCTCGTCTGTTTGATTGTAGGGTGGTGGTGATGTTGTAACTTCACTTTAATCCCTTTTTTGAACTTCACAAATGATCTACACACCCACACACTGAACGATGACTGACTGATGACAAAAATGACTCACAACTACTTGACAATGACTGTATGATGATGACTGTTTGATGAAGTAAAAACTTCGTGGAATGAAAATTTATGGCGCATCCGAATTTTGGGTGGGATTGATCACGATCAAATAGATCATGAACAGATATCGGTGTAATAGGGTTTGCGAGAGCTACTAGATTACGTTATTGATCGGGACTCCTTTAAAATCGAGCTCCTCGTTCGCCTCTTTCGCAAGCTGGCCTCTTAACGCGATGCACGTGGTTGACCTAGTATCCTCTAAATGGTGTTGGGGTGAGCCTCCCCCACCGAGATGTTTCCCCGGTGAATACCGCAATGCTCGCTCCGAAAGAGAGAACTAGTGAGAGAGAGAGAGAGAGAGAGAGAGAGAGAGGGAGAGGGAGAGAGAGAGAGTCACGAATCCTCCACTGGATGTTACGACGTTCCTGTATTTCCAACAGCACGTTTCCCCGTGGAAAATCTCTGTACTTCCAGCCTAGCATTAGGTTTTTCGGGGAACGTTTCGTGGCTCGTAACGCAAAGGGAAAGAATTGTAATCTAGTAGAATTTCTTCCTGGGTCCTTCAGCGGATCCCTCTGCACCACCAGACCATCGTGTTCGCGCGTGACTGGCTAAATCTACTTACTCTAACCACTGGGTTTACCTGGTTTAGCTTGGAGGTCTTGTAGAATTTCGTTGAAAAATGCCGTTCAATTTTGTACGAGATTTTATTTTCAATTCGTTCGCATTAATACGAACAGACAGTCAATATATTTTCTCGTGGAAGAATGAAACTTAACCGACGCATCTCTGTAATTTGTTTATTAACAGTACTCGTCCGCATGCTTTCCTCTAAACTGCTGCTATTTTTACGATGGCACGGGAAACTCGCGTTACATTTGACTGGTTAACGTCAAATATTCAACATCAAAGACCTCTCACAATTATTTATAATTTATATAATTTTTTATAATAATTATAATTTATTATTATTACCCCCCGAATTAATTTTGAATTTAAATTGCGGGGAAGTTTAAGTTTGAAATCAATTTAATTAAATAAATAAAAATTTAAATTTAAATTTCAATTTAAATAAAGAAAAATCTGTTGCGTTGTAAAAAAATACTCGATAATTTTGTCGACTGTTCACGGCTGCCGTGGTGGGATCCCGAAAACTAAAGTTCGAGAACAGAACGACCGAGCGACAGTTTCGATCGAAGGGCTCGACGCGGAAAATTGCGGAGCCGAAAAAAAATTTCGTTTCGGAAGTTCCATTGTATGCGGGGCAAAGAAGCCGCGTGCAATTAATGGGAGCAGGAGCGCCGGTAAATTCAGCGGCGTTCGCCGCTAATGTACAGGCCGTATTATGTATTGTACGTATACATACATATGGGCATTGTGTACCAATAACACAGCCCGTATTATTATGTGCGCTCCGGCGTTGATCGGCCGATCGGACACCAATCGAGATAATGGAGATAATACGTGCGGTCGCTGAGTCACTCACGCTTCATCGGATACGCGGCCGCCTCCGGTGGATCGCAGACCTGGATCCCTGCGAACACTGCGCGTCGACTCGGTGTTGCTTGCCGAGATTGAAGCTCAACGGAGCCTACTCGCGGATGGACGCAGGTGTGCGCCAGTCATTTCCGAGAGTAACGCTAATCCTCTGCCACCCGCGCGGAGCGGAGCGATGTTTCCCGCCTCGATACTCCCTGCGATCATATTAAATTGCGATCGACACCCGGTCCCCGGAGAAAATTGATCCGCAAGTAGATCCACGCCACGCGTGAACACCCCCCCATCAATTTCATTCGGTAACTTCCATATACCTTGTTCTAAGTGTCTCCGGCGTGTTCCCTGGCCGCGAACTTTCCAATATCGAACCACTTAATACATTCCCTGTCAACGTCGCGGATGCGTGACGATCGCAAATTCGAATTTCACGTGGAATTTTGTACAGGATGGTCCATTTCAGTGAGGCCGCCGAAACATCTGTTTAGGTTATTGCGATGGAAAAACTGTTTCTTACGTGCACGATGTCAATATCCGGCAAGAACATTTTTTCTCCCAAGGTAATTTGCTGTCGGAGTTCTTCCTTTTTTATTGCATTGTGTAATTCAGTCAGAACACTCCGGAAAAAGTAACGTTTGCGAAGAATTCACCTCGAGATATCATTTATATTCCATTAAAAATATTTGTTATGTCGTCAGAAATAAAGGAGATATTTAGGTGGACCACCCTGTATAGCGTGACAATTTTTTCTGAAAATTTTTGGTCTGATCAGGGACAGGACTATTCTGCTAGTGTTACTCGGAAACGGTTGACTTATACTACTTTTCTCCAAGTACAGCATGCTTGGCTGACCAGTCGTAGCATGTACTACTTGCTTGATCAGTAGACTACGTATTTCATGCATTTATAAAACAATTAGTAGACCAAATACAAACTGGTGGACTTTATTTATAAGAATTTATTTATTAGTTATTATTTAGTTATTATTTATAAGAAAATTACGGAAAGTGTTAAGAAAGAGAGTGTGTGTGTGAGAGAGAGAGAGAGAGGGGAAAATTGACTAGAAAATTCGTGTAAAATTGAGAACTAGCGTGAAACCGAGGCTGAATTTCGGGTAATCCAGTTTCACAGCTCACCGAACATTGTCGTAGAATCGGTCATCGGCGTCGGAGAGCATTTTCGCTTGGGTAAAATTGTTAAATAATTTCGAGCGTGTGAACTCGCCCTTTATTTCGAGGGTGAATTAATTAACGTGCACTCGGTCGAAACGCAGTTGCCTCGGACCGTAGAAGCCCGACTCGATCAGTCTAACCAGCGATTAAGTCGAACTGCAACAGGGGAGTCGTTAGTAAGTTGTTGCTAACATTAAGCAACTTGCTGGCTCGAACATTCCGCTGCATTAGCTCTCGTCTCGATTACCGGCGAGCCGTTGCAAACTGTCACCGGTAGCGACTCAATTAAGATAATTAATGCGAGTTAGGCACCTGAAATTACTTGTACGCTTACCTATCGAGCATAAAAATCTCGTACGAATACACGAACAGCGTAAACAGAGGATATATGATTAATAAAGTAGCTCAGTTTGTTATAAACGTTGCCTTGGTCTGACCAGGGACAGGACTGTTCTACTGGCGTTACTATGAAACCGTTCATACTACTTCGTACGAGCAGTGATTGACTTATATTACTTTTTCCCGAGTATAGAAAATTCGTAATTATTATAAATTAATATATTTAACATTTTTACAACATCTCTTAATTTTAGAATCAACTTTATTATTAATTTTATCTTTAATATAAAATTATTTGATATAAAGAATATTTAATTAATAATTTTTATTAAATCACTATATAAATTTACCCCTTATAATTACATTAATTCAATTTTTATATAAAATTTCTAATTTTTTAACTTCTTAAAATAAAAATTAATAGTAATTATATTGTCTGACCACTCCTAGCATGTTCTACTTACCTGATCGGTAGAATACGTATTTCATGCATTAACAAAAAAAAAAATAAGCAGACCAAATGCAAAACAGTGGACAAAAGTAAAATAATTGAATAAATGTGGCTCTTGTAGATTGAAATTAATGCTGAAAGTTTTTATTTTCCATAATCTAAACAACGTGCTAAACAACTGTCCAAATGAATTTAAATGCCACCGTCTGTACGATCATCGGAAGCATTCATTTTTTCAGGGCTAATGAGAATTACAGAACAGAACGGGGGAAACACGGAAGATATTGTACAAGGTTCAGAGGGTGTCTGCCACCGTTATTAAACCCGAACAGCGTAACACAGGCATTAATCGGAAGCCGTGTTACACGAAGAGAACAGAATCGTCGTACAGATGGATCGCTTAAATCACAGGGATTCCGTCTTCGCAGTCCTTGTGATTAATGCCTAGCCCTGCTATTTGATAGAAATTTAGTGTGGCTTAGCGACGTTCCGCTAAGCTCGGCCACGAACGCTTAGCACGATCAAAGGAGACTATTACGATCAATTTCGGAGGATCTACTCGAAATTGTCCCGTAATATCGAGATGGAAGCTTCAATTAAGTTCTTCTCGCGGCTTGAGTGTTCGTACTTTGAGTGGACAGGTATATTCAGTTCAGCTTGGCAAAATTGGTGAAACGTTTAGTTACTGCCACCAGAGAAACTTCTTTAATCACGACTGGCTGTACGTGGGTGGATAGTTTAACTTGTATACACGAACTCAGTTTTGAACTGTGTGTAACTGCGTTGACAGAAAATTACTCGGCTATACAATTAATTAACAGTTAACAGTGAACTACGCGAGCTAATTCATTACTAATTTTAATAACTTTCTGAATAGGAATGCGAAGCGTGTCGAGTAGTAAAAATCTGACATTTCGCAGACAAAGTAGTACGGAAGTGCCACCGGTCAGACAAGAGGAAGACTAACAACCGCTGTAGAACAAATCAGTAAGACAAGACGAACGAAATATCAAATATTTTAGAAGAGTGTTACGTTTAATTTTGCTGTCGGTCAGAAAATCGTTCTGGGGAGAATAAACTACTATAATGATATTTCATTCAGCCGCAAAACGACGCGTTTGCATAAGCCAGGGTGCAGTTATTAGCACAGTTCCGAGGTCAGGATGACAATGGAGTCGCTATCGAAAATGGGACACCCCGCATTTGGCTGTCCAGCCACAAAATTAATTTCATTATTTCAGAATTAAGCCCTGTCTTAAAGGCTGACTATTAAAAGGCTGGGCGACAACGACGGAAACTTGATAATTTAAAAACTTCATTCGAGAACTTCGTCTAAGGAAATCGTTTAATGCTCGATAGTTCTCGGAAACTTTTTTTCTTTTCATCCAATTTATGAAAAGCTCGACGTCCGCATAAATATTCCAATTATCCTGTCGATCGGAAACTGCGCGAAAAAAAACGCGACAGCTGACCAATAAAAATCATTCAATTTACTGTTTATCCGATCGCTGCGTGAAGTATCGACTGTCCGGCCACGCTCGCCGGAGTTTCGACGATCCAATTCGAAACTTCTTAACTATCTGCAATTGGTGATTGGCTACGTGCCAAAGGACACCCGGAGCCCGTATTACCGAGCTGTTGGAAACGTTCAACTTCCGCGGACTGCCATATTTCACTCGCCACGCGGCGAACTCTTCTCTCCGAACCGTAACAGCCCTTTAATACACACAATCCCGAGACTCGCTATAATCCACTTATATACACTTTTAATACTTAAATAATCGGAATTTTTACAATTAAAACAGAATCGTACATTTATTTCTAAGGATTACCTTTCACAGAAACATATGAAATCAAAAATACTTCTTTAATACGTGACTGCGGCTGCTGATTGATCGTTCAGTGTCGGGAAATATTGCAACGAAATGACAGCTCTTCAAAGTTGATCTTTGGATTTTTGTGAAAAGAACGGATTAATCGCTCAATATCTTTTAAAAGCTATTTAATCACTAAATATCTTTCAAACGATATTTCATCACTAAATATCTTTTCAAAGGATTTTGCGACATTTACTAGTATAAAAATCACTTAAATGCGAAACAAGCGTGCTTTCTGTACCAGAGAACCGCCGAAAATGGCGCGAGGCGAAAAACACGTGCGCGCTCGTGGCTAAATATTCATGAGAAATATTTCCCGAAATGGAACTCGATTTAAAATAGATTCATCGCCCGTACGCGTCGCGAATTTCGCTGTTCTATCGACGCCGTTTCATTAAGCATTTGCAGGTTCGTTAAATTTCGTGTCGCCCAAATCTGAGAAGGTTCTCGGACCGGTCGGATCAGAATGCTTTCGAGTGCAGTTAAATAGCGGGTCGACAAAGCTTGATCTAATTTCAGTTCAATTTCGTAGCGCGTAATCCGGGAAAGTTCGCCATTATCCGTGCCGCTACGTCTCATCTCGCGAAGCCTCCGTAATGCCTTGGATCCGCTTTGGTCTCGGTTGCACGCGTTACGCACGCGATGATGCACGGAACGAGAAACGGAATCAATGATAGGTCGCCGTCAAACGATCTGTAATCAACCCCGGTCTGCTTGTCTGGCTAGTGGCGATACTATTTCACTGGCGTCACCGTAGAAGCAGTAGTTTTCACGAGCGATTGCGATACGCGCTCGATAGGTTAAAGCTGGCCGAGAAAATTTTACGTGATTCGGCAGATAATGCGAGTTCAAAGTTCAAAGAGCTTCCACCCGTAACATTTTTTCAATTAAATCACATGAAACTGTCCATACGTGATCGTCATGTAATTCCGCAACGAATGCGACGAATAATCAAGACGCCAATCGATTGTCGTGACTTTTTCGAAATTTTCAGAAATTGCCTGAAAATTAAAAAATCAATTTGTTCCTCGTCGGTTTGCAAGACACAGCGGACCGTATAAAGATGTCGTTTTGTCCTGGAAAATGTGTTGGTGTGTTCACCATGTTTTTTGAATTACGTCCGCACATTTGCGTCGCGAATGCGTAATCCCCATTGAAGCGCACGGACGTAAAAGATAATTCCGTAATCGTCGACGCGGCGACTACAAAACAATTGTGCTCGCTCGCGAAATAAATGTGCTTCGCAATTTGCACAACAAGACGCCGCGTCGCGTCGTCCGCGCGGCAACACGGATGAACATCCGGTCTCCGTTTAATCTCGCTCGTTTAATTTTTGAAGCGGGAGCTGCTCGCGTTGACAAAGTTTATACGGTCGGTAGGAGCCTCCTCTTTTCGCAGGCAATTTCTCGCGTAATTTTTTTCCGGGGCAACAAGAGCCGAGAGAAATTTTCGAACGGTGAAATATTTACGGCGACGGGGAAACGACGGCGACGGGAAACCGTAAAGAGAATTTCCTTCGGCTAGGAAATAATTTTGCCGAGGGGAGGGGCGAGGGGCGGTGTAACGATCGCGGGAGGAGCTGGTAAGCAGCGGGATCTTTCGTTTGAATAGCAATTTGGAAGTCAAATGCCGGTAGCCGGGCGAACGACGACGAAAACGGCCGTGTTTAATGATGAAACGTACCGGACCCCGGCGAAAACGGGTTTCGTTCACCGGGAGAAATCGGTTCTAATCAATTCAGCTTTTCCCGGCGATTCGATAAAACGGACCGTAATATTTTCCCGTCGGTGTCCCGTGACCGATTTATTAATCGCTTATTAGAGGAACTGATAATTATGTTCGAAACGCGGAGAGAGAGGGAGAGAGAGTTTTATCGGTGACGAAACGTATTCGCTGGTCGCGAAAGACGGCCGATCGACGCGGTGTTATTATTTGACGAGCCAACAGAAAATAACGTCGACTTCATTTTATATTGACGAATCGAATACATCAATTCCAAATGTAATTAATTTCGTTCTGGTTATTAAAACCGATGAAACGGCCGGAAATTTTTGAAATGTGTTTTTGGTAATCCTTTAAACCGTTACCTTTTATCCGGTTCACCCTGAACATTGGTAAAATATATTCTGTAAATCATCATTTATTTGTAAAAAGAATTTTTAGATCATTACTTTGTGCTTGACTGATATTAACCGTCCTATTCTACTTATCGAACAACCACCAACATGTCCCATTCTTCTTTTCTGGACAATACCGTCATATTCTACTTGTTTGATCATTCACACAAGCGTACTGTTCTCGTGGAAAACGTGGACGCGTTTTACCTGGTCATGATGAATATAATCTATTTGTCTGATCATGATGGATGTATCCTACCTGTCCGGTTGCGATGGGTCTATTCTAGTCTTCGATAATGTAGTCTCCGATAAATTCTTCAACGCGCCTGTTCACGGCGAACCTATTCTACTTGTTTGAACATCCCTGTAATATCTTTATTCTTGAAGTGGTCTAATGATGTAAAACAATTTACGTATAATCGCGGTTAAATCAGTATAGAAAGTCGTAATGAATTTATAGGATACAATTATTTCTTTGGAAAGGCGCGAGTCCAATAGAAGAATTCTGTGTTTATTTTATTTGACGGACAAGAAATATCATTTGATACGACAGCCCTATTCACCGAACGATTTCGTTGGGGAGAGTCGAGCTCCGGGACACAAATAACCGGAATTTAGTGTCCCCCATGGCGAAAACAGACACGTACACAAAGCTGTCCGGCTGAAAAAGCTCTCCTCGGGAACGAACGCTTTCGACGGAAGAAAAAAAGCGTGCACGAAAGTACGAGAATTCAATTCCAGGGATGACTGACGAGGCAGCTAACTTCGCTATATCAACGGGCGACGTTGAGGAATGTACATTTTTGTCGTAGGTCGCCGCTAAAGCGTACGATTTATTGACCGATACGTGGAATTTATCGGTTCGCTTTAAGTCGGGGTTACTCTCTCCGTTCTCGCAGACATATTTAGTCGAGAGCTACCCGCCGAATCGCTGAAATGAAACTGGCTACAGTGAATGTTTACAGTGAATTTTGTAACTCCGATTAAATTTGTAGCTGCAAAATAAATGAACAAGAATAACACAAGATTTCGCGAAATATCATTTAACTTCGATTCATTTCGTAGCTGCCAAATAATTAAACAAGAATAACGCAAGAACCTACCAAGCACTGAACTCGGTTAAAACGTTTTACCTTACGAGAATGACAAGCCTGTAATTTCCTTGGATTGCGTATAATTTTTATTATAGCGCGTGCTGGAATAAAGAAATTTATTGAAACGTTTGCCACGGAAGTAGCTGTATAACTTTAATAGTGGCTTAGTAAAATAATACGAGACCGGTCATTTATCTTCGCGAGAGTAGAGCATCCTGAATACGAGGTTGAGAAATGATTAAATGATTCGTTGAGGCGAGTCTGACGCGCAAATCCGGAAAGGTTAAACAGGAATTAACACCGGGCCAATCGGTGGCGGGTGAAACACGAAAACTCCATCGGCCGGCAATCTCGAGTCGTAAATCCTCGAGAAGACAAATCGTCCGCGGAACTTGTGCAACCGTGGATAAAAGTTTCGCGAGAAAAAAGGAACGGGTGGATCGCAGTATGTGTGCGTGCGTACGTGTGTGGAACAGTCACCGGGAAAAAACGAGGCCCGGTGCGCATCGATAAAGCGAAACTCGATTTCGGTGCCAGCATTGAACGCCGCCCGAGAACTGGCCGAACGCCGTTCGCGGTGGCCGTTTCGCGAATCTGCCCGCGTGAACGGTAACGCGGAAACAGCGGCCCGTTTTGCGCCAAACCGAGAACGCAACTTGACAATAAATATGACGTTTCCGGGGCGCGGCGCGGCCCTGCCGAGGCGGATCAACGCAACCGGGAAAGTCTCGAGCGAGATTTGACGAGCAGACTGTCGCTCAGTGATCCAGGAGTCCGCTTTTCTTGGCCAAAACTGTAAATTGTAGCGTTATTTCACGGTATAATGTTGTATTATTACAGGTCGTTGGATTATAATGTTGTATCATTACAAGTCCTTGATACCAGTTAGAATATTATAAAGTAAAAAATATATGTTAATATTTTAAAATACGTGACGCGTTCAGAACGTGTCATCATAGCGCAGATAGTAAATTAAAATTTAAATAGCCACAAAAATCGAATTACCAATAGCCGATTACGAATATTAGCAATCTTTTCTATGCTGATTTTTGCCACTGCACCGGAAAATAATCGCAGGCGTGAATTAATTTTCTTAGGGAATTAGTATGGCGTATTCTCATGGTTTGTGCAGGGAAATTCCGCCGGCGAAAGCTCCCGCTAATAAAATAACGAATAATGCAGCAGCCATGTATTATGGAACGACCTGTCCACACTCGATTTCGCCTGATATCGATTATCGCTCGACGAGGGGCTCGAACCAAAAAGCACAACAAAGCGAACCATCCATATTGGAAGCTTCGTGTGCACGACGAACCACTCGGGAACTTTTGGAAAGCGCGTCCCTTCGCGAACGATAACGGAAATCTCGAAAAGACTGGCGCACTGAACAAGAAGCGAACTCCACCGTGCGGCCTTCCAAAAATTCGGTTTTTGAAAGGGAACCTCGGGGAATGAAGGGAGAAACGAGCTCTCGCATGAGGAATTCGTGGCGCGGAGAAGCATGCGTGTTATTTCGTCGAAATTATTCTCTGGATATTCAAATTTTCACTACGAAAACCAACCAATTGTCTTGTTCACGGCGAACCTAATCTACTTGTTTGTTCTTAAACCACAATCACGACATCTGTCCGGTTATAAAAATAACATTCTCAAGGACACAGTAATATAAAAATCAGCATCGTCAAAATTCCCGACGAATTCCAAATGAAAGAATTCTACGGGACTAGAGAGCGATCGATAGGAACGTGACAAATACGCGTACTGCGAATGGAGACGAGAGGAAAAGCGGACGACTGGGAAACTGCGAAACAGTCATTCCCATAAAACGTGACTCTCAAATGGAGTGTGTCGAATAGTCAGGTTATCGAACGTACAAGGGTTACGACGTGTTCACGATATTCCGTAGAAAGTTTCCATTACCACGTGCTCTCTTTTTGCGAGAGCCCGCCGGCGCGCTCGGACGGACCGAGTACTTTCAGCAAGTGATCATAAAGAGCGAGCGAGACGGCGCGGCGCGGCGGAAGAGACGCGTCGAACGAGGATCGTGAAAGCTTAGGCGACTATTAAACTGTATATCTCGGTTTATCACATCATTACTTTCGGAGTACAATTTGTCGATGAAAAGAGCGCCGGGGCTTTCGAATCGGTCGACTGGACCGATCCAATAAATGTTCCGAGAAAGAAGGGGGGCTGTGCGAATTGACTTCTCGGTGGATCGTGCCGCGAGATATATAAAATTCCATTACGAGGCCGATTAATGCTGCGATCAGCCGATCGGCAGTGGGGAAAGTAAAGATAACAATTTCGTGGCTGTTCCGTTGAAAATTTATAAGCGGTGTGGAACGCCGCTGGTCGGACATAAAATATGAACAATAAAACCGTATGAAAGTTAAGCAGAACAAAAATTCGATAAGCGGATTAATGTCACTGAACGCGGCGATGATTAAACGACGGCGGCGCGGCGAATTCGCAGATTCCCAGTAGAATAAGGTGTTTGTGGTCGGACAATTAAGATCATCATCATCGTAAGCTGTTACAAAACATTCACCGCGTTACATCGATCTCGGCGACGTTATTAATGTCGAATATAATTTTATCGACTCTTCGATCAACGCGAATATTATCGCCAATAAAATTGGTGACGACAGTGATTATTCTCTCTACTAAGGACACCGAACACTCTTGATAATCAATATCCAGAGAAACTCGATTATCAAGCTTTATACGTTTGAATGAGATTTGTTTCCTGTGCTCTAGGGCAAAACTTTCGTCCGCGAATCAGTAGTATAGTATGACCGTGGCCCGACTGTTGAAACGGTGCGGAGGAATAAGGAGAACAGGATGTTTCGGTCGGTCTAACAAGTTCTGCACCAACTAGGACAATACTACGGGACAATGGCGCATTCTACAATCAGGTAGATCTATAGATGAGTAAGTAGAATAGGACAGACAAGTACAACCATTGTAGTCAGACAAGTGATACAAGTCTTCCGCAGTCAATTCGTATGGGATCACGCGAAGCAACGACGGAACACTTCCAGTGACAATTCAGTGGTATAGACCGCCTATGGTCGGACATGAAAGAAGACAAGAAAGGATAATTTATAGGAACATAAACTTTGTCGGGAGAACTCGATTCAGTCTGAATTTCCCGAAGCTTGTCAAAGAAAGTGCGAACGCTCACGAGGAAGAGAAAATATGACCGGAGACTGTTCAGACACTTCGGGAAGATCAAACGAAGACGCGTCTCGGCTCGGCTTCCGCAAATGCCGAGCCAATAACAAAAAAATGAAAAACTTGTGTTCCGCCTTCGCCCCGTCGTATTTCTGTATACACGGAGAACCTGGTGTCGAGATAAATAATTCGTCGTTCGTATTCCGCGAGCGTTCGTCTGGCGGCCGGGCCGTTGTCCCCGATTCCTCTTTCATCCGCGGCCATAAATTTTGTCTGCAGCAGCGAAGATCGCGCGGACACACGTTTCCCCGGCGTTCGTCCTCCTGGGAGCGTCCCGAAGATCCCTTTCGTTTTCTACCGCCTTGTTTTCGTCGGACCCTTTATTTCTGGCTTCACGGTTCCCTGTGGATCCCTCGACGTGCACGAGCAACCTTGTCCCGGCGATGGTTGCTATGGGGATACCCTCTGGGGACTATCCACCGCTCGCCTCGAAGCAACAACGCGTGTGATTTCCTCCTCGCTGTGTATTCCTCGAGGCCTCCGCCACGCTTCATGCTCGACTTTGCGCGCATTCGCGAGGACGTTCTTCGTCCCTCGCGACCGGTTCCCGTGTCGTTTAACCCCTTGCGGGTTCGCTTGCGAAATTGGTTCCGCACACCCTGGCCGTCCAGTTGGAAGCGTGCTCTTCGCTATTCAGGGAAACCAGGTAAATCAGGTGTTGCAATCCAGGCAAATCGGGTGTTTCAGATTGAATTTCTCTGGGATAGAAGCTTGCGCTTTCTTTGCATCATTCAAAATCGTATTATTTTTTTAAATAGTTTTTTCTTAAAAAATAAATATACGAAAGCCATTCGTTATGTTTTTTATAACATTTTAACGAGCTGGTCTCAATATTGTTTATTAACCGAATTAATTTGTTGGCGAAACAAACATTAATTATATTCCAATCAGTTATGTATTCGCCATTGTTTGTAATGCTTGTTGTCGTTTGCCACCATAAACTCGGTCCAATGTTTAACGTGAAATTTCTACCTGTTGTCAATTGTTAACGATGCACAGTATATTGCCGGAATAAATTTCTTTCTATTTAAGTGTCGACGCAATTTCAATATGTCTGGCTAGTGACAGGACTTCTCTACTTATTCTGTTTTATTTTCCCCTGAGAAGGGGAATTTGCATGAAGGTCCTGCAATGACCACGTTCAATTGGAATGAATAGAACAAGTGTTGCACCCTTTTTGAACAACACCTGCTTCGGTACTGTCGGTCCTTAAAGGGTTAACAGCGTGGAAAACAATGTCCCGCCGAGCCGCTTTCACGACTCATGCAGCCCCGTTGTAAATCTAAATTTCCCCAATGTAACCAGCCTGCTCGCTTTCCTCCATTCGGGAATGTCCTCCGTCATCACGGCTGGACGATCTCTCTGAGCCGCTTATTACGATCTCGCAGGATAAATTGATGACGTGGAAGAAACGGGGGTTCAGTAGGAAATAGAATTACGTCGGCTCTCTCCGGCGATTCGTTCGGCTGTGTTTTCGAGGAGAGTTCGGTACCGTTTCATGGTACCCTCGGACGAGGGTTGACGTCCGCGGCGGTCCACCGGCGTGGATCATCTCGAACTGAAAGATAGGAATAACATCGGTGTATTATTTTAGACTGTTGCTTTTTCGGATTAAGTGGCGAGGCTTGTGGCACCAGCGTAAAAACAAAAATAATTACTTCTGTTATTTTTGCCGCGTGGTTCGACGTTGTTCCATTAAGGCCGGCGCACACCAGAACGCACCAGCGCCGGCAATTTACACTAAACACGGTATAATTGCCGGAATAATTTTAATCGGAAAACTGCCAGAAATAAGTTGGTGAAAGTCCCATTAAAAAATAATGAGTAGAACGCGTCGGTACGACATCAGACAACCGAAATTCTTCAACGCGATAAATTCTGTAAATGTTCAAGTTTCTACAGTTTATTAATGATTTCAGTATGTTACAGCCCCGATATTTCGAAATGCCGAGAGCAACGAAGCGTTGTTGAAGCATTAAATGTTAGCGAACGTTTCCCGCTTAATTTTCAACCGTACAGACGCGCATTAAATAATTTTACCGGGTGCCCTGCGAAGTCTCGTTTTGTTTCGAATCGAGTGATGTTCTGGGACAGAAAGAAACGCAGGATTTTCGGCGAACATCGAAAAATAAAAAAAGAAAAAACTGAAAATTTATTGATTCGGCCAAAAAAGAAAAAAAAACGTAGCGTTGTTGGGCGGTTGGTTAATCCGGCGGATGTCAATTGACGTCACAATAAACGCAATCCCCTCGGATCGAATGAGATTCGCGTGGGAAATTTCGGGAAATTTTCAGCTTGATAAAAAGTTTATTCTCTGTCACGGGCTTCGTAACATCGGTTGATACATTTACACGCGACGCGATCAAAAAATAGTGTTACACACAAAGGAGAACGATTATTGCGATAACGCTCGAAAACGTTGGATGGACGGATATCGCGGATTATCTTTCGCTTTGTCCTACGGTCCGCCAAAGTTTCCAGCGATTCACGGTTGTTCCGGCAGACGAACGTTTCGCAGCAGCGTCCCACATAATTTTATTCGATTACGCGTTTGTTGAACAAATCGTTCCGCCGCGAACTGCGTCGGCGTTCAGACGCTGGGAGAATTTACGGATTCGCGGGAATCCCGATCGACAGAACGTTGAATCTCTATCGCAAGTGCCCGGTTATTTTTAGATATTGGCTTGGGAAACCTGCGGAAAAACAACACGGAAGCTCGAATTTTCCCGGATAAGCGAGCGCAACAATTTTCGGATAATTCTGAAATAATCCTAGAATTTAGGAGTTCAGCGCTCGAGAAACGACAGCTTCATCCGATGTCCGTTGGACCGGAGGCTATAATGGCGCGCGGCCGCCTCTCGATCATAAATCAGACATGGAATTTTACGACCTTGAGGGCGATTTGCTCGCCTCGTTCTTTGCATTTAGGAGCCACCTGTGGATCAATGGCTCGGTAAACAGCGGACTGTTGGCTCGAGATCCTTCTCGTGTTCTCCTCGTCGTGATCTTCCGTCTCGAAAACCAACGACTTGCGTAACAATAGCAGTGATCGTATCACGCGAGCGAAAGACTCGAACGAACTCGTTTCGCGCAGCCTCAACGTGGAACGCGTGGTTGCAAGGTTTTACCAGATCGAAGGCATTACTTTCAGTCGAGGAATATCGATCCTCTATCGAAAATCGTGTTCGATACTAGACGGGTACTCCGTAGTATTGTTGTCAGGGCGAGCTTGCTTCTATTTAGCTTGAACTGCGCGCCAGCTAGTTTGTTCTGCAGACTATGGCTTTGGTTCTGACGTATGCGTGTAGCTCGCGATATTTTCCATTTTATTGTACACTGTTTCCCGGTGGAAAGGAGGAGGCTCTGCCGGTGAAAAACTGTGGGAAACGTTCGCAAGTTATCGGCATCGCGGTGGCTTGGAAACGACGTTTATTACAGGGAACAGTTCCATCAACGGCAGAAACTATGCGCTGGAATCATGGTACCGAAAAAACAACCGTACGAAAAACCTTCGATACGAAAAATGTCTACCCTGATGTAATTGCTATTGAATATCCTATACCGTCTGTATCGCTTAAGAGGAACAGGACGTTTACAGACAGCCGAGATGAATACGGTTGATTGCAGCGGGAGAAGTAAACGCTGATGTTTATGGCCAGACAAGCAAGACCGATTACCGTGCGAGATGCTAGTAGAGTAGGAAACGCATTAGTCGAACTAGGATGCCTATAATCAGCCATCTACTGTTCTAATTTTTTTAAAGAATTCTGTGAGACCGAGAAAAAGTGGTTTCGTTTGTTCAGTGGCGGAATTACAAATTTTCGCCACGCCCCCTCTCGCGAAATATAATTTTGGGCACCCATTTTTGAGATTATTTAATGCTTTTTACGAAGGAGAATTGTAAATATTGAATAAACGCTAAAAGCATATTACTTTTTATCAGTGTACTTTTAATTTAATTGCAATTAATCTTCTGTCAACGAGATCGACTGCCACCGTAAAATTCCGGCTGTATTAGCCTCGAATAAATTCACTGATATTCACTTAAAAAGTAATTTGAGCAGCCGGAGCGAATGCAGAGGTTTCGTTATTTTTCGTTATCGTCGCGACCCTCCGCCGGACGACGGGAATGTAATTTCATTGTTCCGATCGTGGCGGCGCTGGGTTTCTTCTAAAACTGTCCGGAACTGGATTTTTCTACTGTCGTTTCGTATTTCCCGTCGGCTGGTAGATGAGTTTTTAAAATGATGCCGAACGAGCTGGTCCAGATTACTTTCAAGCCCGAATCAGATTAAGACGTCGGCGGACTGATGCGAGCCGGCTCCGTAATTTGCAAGGAGAAAATATCTAGAGCCGTGAAACGCGATAAGACCCGTAACGTTCACGCGAAGATGCTATTTCGCCACGCGAATCGTAATCTCTGGTACGCCGCTTGTGCTCCTTGAAAAGAGTTTGTGGCGCACCGGAACTGGGTCAGGTCTTTTGTACTTATTTTAATTCGCACACTGTCGCTGCACACGTTCGATTAACACTGTACACGGTCTACTAATCTTTTCATCGGTGAATGGCGGATTTTCGTTCGTTCGTGGCACGAAGTTAAAAAAGGGAATAATTCCTGATTTATATATTTCTAAATAACAAAAAACTGAAATATCTCTCGTGCAGAAAAGTGTATTAACAATTGTTTATTGACAAACACGAACACTCGAATTGAAATGGTACTTCGATACATATTGCATAATCAATCCCGTTTTCCAATATTCCCGACATTTTTGTAAACGAACATGATCCGCAATTAAACTAAAGTGCTCGTCGACCAGCGCGACTGTTAATTAAAATTTTTAATGTGATTGCTTGCGAGCAATTTTTATTATTAGGCGTAGCAATTTATCGGGACGGGCTTGTCCCCTCGAAAATAATGCAACGGCGCAGACAGCTCTCGGTGGTAGGGCCGTTGATTTCGCGTGGCAAATTTATCGCATAATTAAATGGGCGACGGTTCGTCAAATGAAAGCGTGATCCGCCGACGCTCGGTGCCCGAACAATGATTTCAATTATGCAAACTGCCGTAGCCGGGAGGTCATAATTTAGTGAAAACTGTGAACGCGCGACACGCGATTCTGTTTCTCCGCTGTCGTGTCGCCGCCGCTGGTGAACACGGGACGGATAGCGCGAATCGCGCAACAGTTCTCGCGAGTCAGCCGCGACGAATCGCAGCCATCCATTTTGTCGTAGGATGTCTCGGAAGTTTCGCGCGAATAGTCCGACGACGCGACGTCCGCGCGTGCCTGGAAAGTCGAGATCCTGGCGAACTTTGATTGCGGGGAATAATAGTGGTGGAAGTGCCGCTATCTTGGTAAATAATAGTTCTTGAAGTTGCGGCCGGGAGCATCGCTTACCCTTGCGCTAGAACCGCTGGTCGCCGAAGATCAACAAAACCGGAAGAGGAAACTACAAACCCCGATGATTTAAGGCGAACAAGCGTAAATGTTGTACTATGTCTGCCTAGTAACAGACCTACTCCACTTGTTTCTCAAGAGACAATTCTATTTTACCTGCATTTGCAAGACATTGGATCTGTCTGACTAAAGACGGGCTCATTCTACTTGCCTGACCACGAACGTGCTCGTTACACAGGGTGTTTCAAAATTATATGTCAAAAAATTGTGAATGTTGTACGATGTCAGTTGTTTCGCCAGGGACAATTCTATTTTGCCTGCATTTTGCAAGACATTGGATCTGTCTGACCAAAGACGGGCTCATTCTACTTGCCTGACTAGGAACGTGCTCATTGAACAGGGTGTTTCAAAATGATATGTCGAACAATCATGGATGTTCTACTATGTCTGCCTAGTAATACTCCACTTGTTTCACGATTTCAACATTGGATGTGTCTGGCTACAAACGGACTCATTCTACTTGTGTGGAATACGTTCATTACACCGTGTGTTTCAAAATTATATGTCGTGATTCCGCACCTCTGAATCGGTGATCTGTTTAAAAATTGATCGTCAAACATATTTTTTCCATTGCACACTATAGTACTCATCGCGAAGAACAAAAGAGTCTCGAGTCAAGTTTTCTCTTAAAAAACAACTTTGTCATGCGAGCTATGACGTTTATATAATTTCAAAAATCTTTCTCTTTGTTGTTCACCATTCAGGACTTGTGCTCGAACGATTTAAAAATAGTTTCCCTTCGATAAATATTTCATAACAGCATATATATGTACATATATATATATATAAGTCATCCGGTGTTTCGGGTCTCGAGCTTGTGTGTTTGGTTTCGTTCGTCAGTACCCGGAAGAACTAACCGCGAGCTTTGATACTAGGAAGCCGATGGAACTTTGTAGTTGCAGTTTGCCTGTATACATAAACATCGGACCGCCGGGGCGTTTGCGCAGCGTGCCCCGGCTAAAGCGTTTATACAGTGTGCTGGTCACGTCATCCCCGCGAGAAAATGAATGTCGCGCCACGCACGGTCGAACGTATGTATTCCGGCAATGACACGCGGACGTTTCGACGATCGTTTAATGCGAGCCGAAACGCGACGTCGTTTTCTGGTGCGCTATCACGCCCGGTAATTCCGACCGTGTAGGAACTGTTTAATGTATCCGGGAATCTCGCGAATAATAGCGGAACGGTTACCACGAGACTGGCTAACCAGCCGATGGCGTAGGCTGAGTCTATTTTGAGCCAGAGAGTTAAACTGACCGGTTTTATATTTTTCATTTTGCGATTATTGAAGTAACGAAGTTGCTTGCATGGAAATTGATTGGACAAATTTTTTTGTCCAAGCAAATATTGGAATAACAATTGCACAAATTTCAAATAAATGCAGTCTCGTCTTTTTTATAAGCTGAATCATTATAATCGCCTTCAGCGCTCGATAAATTTAGCGTTAATCACTTTCTAACGATGAAACGAAATGAACAACAGAGAGACTGAATGTTCGAAAACATTGATAAACAAAGCAGCGAATAATCCTGAACATTAACAATTATACTGAAACTGAAACTGTTACGTTCGAACACGATAGGTTTTGCTGGCTCGCATTATATCCGATGGTCCAATTTTCCAGCGCACAATGAAACCCCGAATCGAATTCGGGAACATTGGCGTGGAAGCGAATGAAAGGATTTACCGAGATACCTGAACAGGTGTTCCGAATCTGTTTAAATTCGGATAAAACACCTCCGCGGAACAATAAATCGTGTCTCGTTCGCATTCCGGCGATGCAGCGTCAATCTTTCTCACTTATTATTTATTCGAAACGTTGACCGTCCGACGAGAATTGCCGTGAGAATCACGGGCCGAGTGATTTAGTTAGCTCACGGAGTTCGACGGCGAACTTTTCCTGCACGGTGCCCCGAGTTCTCAGATGAATACGGATTCTATTGGTTACCGTTGCCAGCCACGAAACTTTTCCACGTTATGAGATTATATTGTACGAGATACGAATTTAGAGAATTCCCACTCTAGAGCGGTTGCTCGCCGTCTTTTCAATGCGCCTGTTAGTATTTTTGGATGGACCTTCAAATCTCCGGAAAACCTTTCACCTACGGAAAATAGTGTATCACTATATACAAAATATATATAATAGTATAATATATAATAGTTTCTAATATTTTATTTTATGATATTTTCTAATATTTTATAAAATTATATATTTTATTTTCTAATATTTTCTATAACATTTCCTGTCAGAGATGCTATTATTATTTTCGATCTTGATAATCAAGTGTCCGATTTTTTGTCACCGGTTGAAACATTCCACGTTTTACCATCCGAGGAGACAAGCGTAATTCATATTTAACACGAGCGTAAACTGGCTGGATCTCCATCGCCTTCTGGACGGCGGCACCGTGTGTATTCGAATGAAAAATGCTGAAATCTTAGTTTAAGATATGAGTTTCAGTCATTATATTCTCAAGTTCGCGCGAAACCGAAATTAATTATTCCAATTACGTCGGCTCCGTTCTGACTATCTCTCTGGATGTGTCATCCTCCAGGTGGGAATTGCGGTTGTCTCCATAAAAATTGTCGAGCGCTGCCCTGTGCGACACGGGTCGAATATGTCTGAAGAAAGTTTCCTGGCGCGAGAATAAAATAACTTCTAGACAAGGTGTGCCCCGTTATACCGACCATATATCACGAGGCTCTCGAGTTGCGGATAAAAATAGCTCGTGAGACAAGACAAAAGATGGCCTTTTACACGGGAACGATGAGTAAGTAGAGTCCCAGGGAACGTTAGGTTTATTAAAAGTACCTGCGGTGTATATTGTGATTGTCAAGTGGATTGTTTCATACGTCTTTTATCAGCGTTTCGTTAAACGCTGGATAACACGCACACATTCTTCTCTTTCTTTCAACTGTTCTTTGCCGGAAGACGCTGTATCGATAGTTGCACTACTATATCGGGTTGGATAAGACGTGCTTATACTCGAGCAAGTGGTACATGACAAGATTCCTGTCAGGGATTTAGTATAAGCCACCGTATCGGGCAGACAAGTTGCATAGGCCGTGCTATTTGTCAGATAAGCGATACAGGCGACGTTTATTTCTGGCAAGTAGGGCGTTCGAGTCGGGCAAGTAGTATTTATCACAAATAAAAATTTCTTTCCTTCATTAATAATCTTAATAAGTTGGTAACAAGTAGACTGCGGATTTTATGCATTCCTGACAAAAATGGGTACGCACGATTTAACACTAAACCTACCACTGCCGGTCAAATGACCGATTTATTTATGAATTTTACAATGATTGAAATTGTAAAAGTTACTCGCATGGAAATTGATTAGATAAATTTTTTCATCCGAGCACATATTGTGATAAAAATTTCACAAAATCTACAGAGTCTTGCCATTTCTATAAGCTAAAACACTTGAATCGCTTTTAGTGCCCGGTAGGTTCATTGTTAAAAAGAAATAATAAATTTTATGTTATTTTTTCATCAAGAAATTTTCATTTGGCTTCGTGCAGTATTTGTCTTGCACAAAGATGCACAGTCTAGCGATAATCTATCGATACTATAAATACAATAAATATAAACTCCACAGGTCCGGTAACGACACGCTTCTAATTGACAGCGAACCCCTGTCAACGTTCACCCGTCAGTTTGAGAAATATTTTCCCCGGAAGAGCGTGCGATCCGCGGACAAAGCGTGATCCCGAAGCCCTTATCTGGCCTACCGGAGCCAGAGAGGGTGCTGGAAGGTTTCGTTATCCCTATTCAAGGTTTTCCGCTATCTGCGGCCAACAAAGGTCGAAGCGGCGTGTCGCATTAATGGCACTTTTCGAACGCAAACTTCCCGTGCGCCGTCGAATTCGCAAATTGGCGAGGGAGTGGTTGGATTTTAGCGAGCACAGCATCCGCGCGGGCGTTCTAAGCAGATTCATCCCGTTCCGTGGGATCAATTATCAAACGATCTCAATCTGGCCGTTTTATCAGCTGGCTCCTGTTACCGAGGCCGTCGATGGCTGGTCGAATTAGCATAGGAATGGATTTAAAAGCAGCTTGGCAGGCAGACGGTTTCACCCCTCGGAGAACGGTTACTCGGTCAGCCGGCTGCTGCCTTTTGCCCCGGATAATTCCGTATTCCGGGACGCGTCAAGCGCGGCGTGGCGCGCGATTAACGTCACGGGGCGAACCGCGTTAAATTAATTTCGCGAAGATTACACCCGGCCCACGCGTGTGCGCGATGGCGCTGCCACTCGTGTCGTCGCACCCGGTTCAGTTACATCGTCGATGTTTCACGGGCGCCGTTTATGCATTAGGTTGTTCCGTACGAAGTGTCTAATTTTTTGGGCTGGGGAGGTACTCGAGCCTCTGGTCGGGTTTTTATGAGTCGGGTCGGGACTCGAAAATTCGTGACACTCGGGTAGCCGAAGTAGAAATCGGGTCGGGCTGGAACCCGAAAATCTATGACATTCGGGTACCCAACCAATATAAACTTTCGGCTTCCCCGAGTACTACCCGACCCTATTTCGATTTCGGTTACCCGACCAACCTTGCTAATTTAAGAATAATATCTTTTAGAATGATAATTCTCGAATTTAGAATAATTTTAAAAAAGTTACGTTCGTTTACCGTCACTGTCACAAGTCCGACACCTCACACGCGCCTAATGAAACTGCTATTTGCGCAAATCGCTCGACATTCAACGCGGCGACTGACCCGCGAGCAATTTGCGTCACATTATGAATGTTATTCGCTGTGGGTCTTCGCGCAACATACGTCGTGGATTCGTGGATCTCGACGGACAGCGAGGCGCTGACTGGTCCGCCGTCTTTGTTAGCGGCTCATGCTCGGACCATCGCGAAATGAGATATTGTATTTCGCCAGAAAGTATTACTCTCGGTCCGGTGATATTGGATTCCGTCGGCGAAATTTTTGCGCCTTCCGCGCGCACGCGCCGGGAAACGTTGAATTTTTTGGAGCCGGACGGACCCATCAAAGGATGAAGAGAGTTACTCGCATCTTCGGAAGCGTATTCGCTTGTAACTTCCTCTAGCGGAGTAACTTTATATTATTCGTAAATTGTACGAATACTTGTATTTCTACGATTTTCATAGAAGAATTCTGTACTCGTACCGAACAGTCTCTGAATAATTTTGTAACAGATCAAAACATTTTTGAATAATTCTCGAAGCATAATAATGTTGCATGAATTCCAAATAATTTCGGACGGGTTTCAATAGAAAATGTATGTATGTAATGATATTTGGTCCCCTCAGGGTTTCAACTCTACTTTTTATTAAATTTAATTTTTATTAATATATAGGGACCTACTTTTTATTAAGTGGGTTCCGAACCACCTATTTTCCCAACGTGAAACGCACCCAGAGGGTCACTTCCCAGCTTTTTACCGAGCGGTCACCCATCCTAGTGCGTCTCCCGCCCTACGCCGTTTAACTTTGGTGATCGAACGAGAACCGGTATTTTCAGCTAGGCAATGGTCGTTGCGGACAGGTTTGAATAATAATCCGCATAAATGAAAATAAAACGGCACGGGGACGAAAGTGTTAAATTGCGCGGCGAGAACAAATTCGCAGATTTTCCGTCGCACCGAAAGCGATCCATCACGATTAGAAAAATGATCCCGGAGGTTAAACGTTTCCCGTGTTTAATTCCGCAAATATTTACCGTGCCCACATTCCACGACACTGAACGGCATCCCGTTCCACAAGTTCCGAGGGTTGCAAAGTTGCGGATTAAAGTAACCCACCCCCCGTTTACCCCGTCGAGCGTTGAACTTCATTAAACGAGAAGTTTATCGTTCGAGCTCCGGCAAGTAATTATGTTGTAGGCAAGGAGTTTAGCGATAAAATAGGGAAAAAGAGAAGCAGCGAAAAGGCTAAAGTAAAAGACAAACAACTTTCGGTTGGTATCGTTGATACCCACTGTAAACTTCCGGTACCACGATCGAAAATTCCCCTGTAGAAGTTTCGGACGTTGCGCAACATCGTGAACTCTCCCGACGGGAAGACGGAATTTCTCATGTAAAACTCGGGGACCAGAGGGGGGAGGGGGACACTAAAAAATCTGCCGATGAAAAATTGCCATTTCCCGACTTAAACATCGAGATTTCTCTGCGCGGAAGTTCTTGAATCGCTACCCCCGGTCGCGGAAGCTTAAAACTCCTGCGGCAAGAAAATCACAAATTCGAGACGGAAGCGTCTGAGAAGAACCCGCGGATGCGGGAATTGAGATCCGTCGGAAAAATTGAAATCTACGAACGCCGGAATTCAGATTTACAGTCAGGAAGTTGCGCGGCTTTCTACGAGTAAACTGAAAATTTATTACAGAAACCGAGAGAGCTCTCGACGTGAAAAAAAGAACGGAAACGCTGCGGCAGCGAGATCGAGACACGAGGAAATTTCGAATTCATTTTGCCGCGGCAAAAATTGGTCGTTTCGCGATTGAAAAATCGACATGTACGAAAATCGAGAACACACAACGCGCATTGGCAACAAACAAACGAGAAGGAAAAAAAACAAAAAGAAAAAACTCGAATTTCGCGGCAAAACAATCGGGAACGCGCGACCGAACCGATTCGAGGTCGGTTAAACAGTAATCGATAGATAATCGAAGACCGCCGCGTCGCGTCGGTCCGTAGGGCGATCAGGGTGCAATTTCCAGTACCCGGGGCAATTTTCAGGAACCAACACCCCCCTCCACAACAACTCTCACCACATTTCCATCTCGGCTTGTTGCATCCGGCCGGAAAAAACGTTTTGTGTGTGTGTATCTTTTGCAGGTCGGCCAGTCCCTTGCCATGCGATGTCGTTGCAGAGCCCCAGACTTCGACATTTCAGGTCGAAACGCTAAATTAAATATTGCAAAGAGAATATTTTCTTATACGCTGAATTACGAGGACAGACATGCGGCTCTATTTCTATCTCTTTTTTCCTTCCTTGCTCTACGATGGCCGCGTACGGGGCGCATCCCACCGATTCGACCCGCCGACTTCGCGAGGAACGACAGAAGAAATATTGTTACGACGAAACTTTGCTTTAATTTCACGATTTGTGTATACTGAATGAAATTCGAGTCCGCTAAATCAATGGAAATTTACAGAACTTGAAGGCTACAGCAGAGACAAATAAATTTCGAACATGCGAACGAAATTCGACGAAAAATGTAAAGCGTGACGAAAGAGTAAAATAAAATAGAAACGTGAATTTAATGTACTGTATCGTTTAGCAAAAGTTTCGTCGAGGAACGATTCGGTGGGAAGGTTGGCACGAGTTTCGCGGGTCGAACGATCCAGATCAAGGATCCAGGATCCTCGTGGCGCCCCGCACGCGGCGCACAGTTACACGAGTACACGCGTGTACGATACATCACGGAGTTGTTTCACTTGCATCCACTTGCTTTTGGGAATGAGGCTGATCAACGCTCGCTCGAACACGTTTTCGGTAGCTCTGTAACCACACCTGCGTCGCCTGTGTCCTTTGCGCATAAACCTTGTTCGAGAGTATGTTTGCCTACGTTCAGTGATCGTTTGTGCCGTCGTGTACGTCGTTGTGACGCGCACCCACGCGTCGGCAGCTGCGAAGCGTGGTTTCGTCGGTCCGAAACCGATGGACGAAGGGGTGGAAACTGATTTCCACCCCCCAACCCCCACCCGGTTCCCAACCCGCGATCCTTGATCATGATTTATATGCTGTAATCCGTAGAGTAACTTTCGCTGTTATCGACGTACAGGGAGCTGATGACGATCCGGTCGGTTCTTTCTTTTCTTTTTTTGCCAACAGAAAATCCAAACTAACGAAAAAAACTCTGCATGGACATTACATCCCCTATGTACTCTGAATCGAGAATGATTTATATTTGCTTATATTTGGGTTAATCGACTGACGAATACCCGGAATTTTTAAGCTTAATTGCCTTGTTGAGATTGAAATTTATTTTATTCGACTGTGACGTAGACGCTTCTGAGAATTTCTGTCAGTTCCTGTATTTTCTGCTGTTGCAATTGTTTTAATAAAACCGTTATTAACGCTGGGTTTACGGATCACTAAGAGTGACTATTTTATACTACTTTTGTAAAAATAACGGGAATATTTCTATTCGAATTTTTAGCCATTTTTTAAAAAATATAATATTTACCCAAAGAAATGAATTTTGACGTTGTAAACCTAGCGTTAAATGGATTGAACAATTGAATTTAGCACGTATGCAGTCCCGAGTACTTTTTGATCGAATTGCATACAGCGAATAGAATAGAATTACAATTATAATTTGCTGCCCAATTAACCCACTAATTCGATGATGTTTTCATCGTGTTCGTACAGTTCCACGGAAGCGTGTAATTTGAAAAATGAAGTCCCACAGTGGGAATTGTATATACGTATGAGAAAGGACGAACAGAACTCAATATTCCAAGTTCGTAGGTACTCAGAGACACGGGAAAATGTGAGCATTCGCGAACAGTATATTACTGGAAGTTTTCTCGTTAACTTTTCATGCGAGCTCGATTCCCTTATGACTCTGATCAGCATCAGCATCCTGTACATAAGCATACAGTACCGAACGGAGGTCTCGAACCGGCTGACACAAATGGTAACACTTCGTTACTGTACTGTTAACTCGCCGTAGAATTGTTTAAACGTAGTTTTGTATGGAAGGAGTCTATTCGTTACTTGCTCTGCGCCGTATGGTAGTCGTGAATTGATTCTTCGAATTTTGTGCCACTCGTGGCAGCCACTGATTTTGACCGGAGAACCTCTTTTTAATCAAGATAGTCAGAGAATACTTAAACATTATACAGACTTCTAAACATCGTCATTTTACAGATTTAAAATTATTCCACTTTCTATACGAATTCGCAATTCTATCTAAAAAATCAAATTTTATACAGACTTCTAAATATCGTCATTTTACGGATTTAAAATTATTCCACTTTCCATATGAATTCGTAATTCTATCTAAAAAATCGTATTTTATACGGATTCCTAAATATCGGCATTTTACAGATTTGAAACGATTCCATTTTCTATATAAATATATGATTCAATTTAAAAAATCAAATTTTTAGATTTAACTCACTTCTCTTTTACGAGGTTAAAGGTTGCCGCATGCTCGAGAAAGCAATTTCAAAGAAGCAGTGTTCGCCGAGGTTCGAATAAATGGAATAAATTTTTCAACGCGATTAATGGTTAGATTTCGCGAGTACTGCCAGATTGTTGCTGCAAATTAATGGCTGCCGGGATGTCCGGCGACACGAAAATCGAAGAGGAACGAGATTAAGCGCGGAAAAGGACGAACAGACCTCTTTTATCGAGCCTTGCTTTATCCTCCTTCATTAATTTCTCCGACAAGCGTCCGTCGACGAACTGGACGCGCGATTTGCATCTCGGCGAGCATGCGAACGAAACCGTAGTTAAGTATTTTTATACATTATATATACAGTAGAACGATCTTAGCGAAGAAACCACGACTTCGATGAATGATGTTACTTTTCACAATGCTAGCGTTGGCATGGCCTGGTCTCACCGTAACCATATAGTTCAACAAATTGCACCAACTCTTTCCTAAAAAGATTTACAATTTATCGAACGCGTCGATCGAGTCGATTAGTCGACGATTATTTTAACTATCGTCGGGATCATGATCGAGGGTTTTCGTTTTACAGGACCATGTCATCGATCTGCTTCGTGTGCAACCTGCCGATCCTAACCCATCAGGTGGGGCTGGTATGGCAAGGAGGAAATGGCTGGGACGATCTTATGCGGGAACAGGTGGAGGAGTCCACTTTGAAGCAACGACTCGGTAAGATTTCTCGCCCTCTCTCTTTCTCTCTCTCTTTCTCTCTTTTGATTTCCTGTAATATTTATCTTTCGTTCAATTCGCACGATCCTCCTCTCCTCCCCTTCGAAATATTTATTTCACGTTAATTTCACTTTTCAACTCCGTCTCTTGTAGTATTTCTTTCTTGTTTCTCGCCGTTTGCGATATTTTTCCGAAGAGTTTCGTTGGTCTCCCCCCTCCCAGTGTTACATTCTCTTATTGTTTTTTTATTATTCGATCTACTTATTAGAATAATTAATTTCGATCACGATTTTCTGGAATTCACTGGTTTTCGCCGCGAGCCTGATGCTCGTAAACGAAAAACGTATTCGTGTTTTCTGTTTTCATTTTGTATGTACAATGTGTTTGTCGATACGATAAGAATAAGAACATCGGAATTTCATCTGAATCCTCGTTAAAATACACTTGTTAAATCTATAAAATAAATAATCTCAAGCAAACGAATAAATACATGTATAAAATATACATCCAGAATGAATGCATGTATTAAAAATAAGTAAATAGATGTATTAAATATATCAAACAAATGCTGACAAATAAATAGATGCATTAAATATATCAAATAAATGCTGACAAATACATCAATGCTCAAATATAAATACATGAAGCGAGAAATAAATAGTCAGAAAAATGGATGCGAGTATCAATTGAATGTTCGCGAAAAGAAAAATTCGAAATTCTAATGAAAAGACAGAAAAAAATAAGATTTCTCACCGGTGTTCGATCAGGAACCGGAAGACGCGACTCGGGGACGCAGATCTCGCCGCCGAACGAGACCCACGAGCCGCCGAAAAATCAGCATCGTCGACGGTCCAGTCTCGCCCAGCTGACTGACCTTCTGAGGGACTGGGGCGTCGGTGGTTCTGGGAAAAGTCGCGGGAACAAGCTCTCGCGTCGCGAAACTCTCGCCGATATCACGAAATCGCTGCCACGATCCAGACAGTCGACGGATTCGAGTCACGTGGAGAGACTTCGCAAACGAAGAGAGAGCTCGGTGGACAGCGGGATCAGGAGCCAGGCGTCCACGAAATCGAGAAGAGAGTCGACGATCAGCGAGTTGAAGAATGACTTCGCGAAACTGTTGAGCAAGCGGGACTCGACACCGCAGGTGCAGCTACCGCTGAAAGTAATTTCGCCCACGCCTCGGCACGGTAAGTTGCTGCTAAACGACCCTTTCGTCGCAATGTAATTACCAGACTGCGGATTTTATGCATTCGTGAGAAGAAAAAAATAAGTAGGTGCAATTTCAAACAGCAAAAACATTAGGCCCCAATTTTTTTTTTTATTTGGAAATCTCAGATGAGATTTGAAGCTACTGTTACAGCATTTTCAATCTGTTGAACATATTAAGAGAGAAATTAAACGTTCACCTCAGCTTAGTTCGTTGCAATTCGGATGGAAATCACTTTTTTATTTTGCATAAATATCCGCAGTCCAGTAATGACAAAGGATTGTAATGACTAGTAATGAGAAATAACGATTTAGTCGATGGTTAGTAGCGCCCTTTGGTAGATATATACGACCAGTCCCTTATACGTTCCTTAGAAATAGTTACACAATCTTGAGCTGATATTTTATTCGCTGTTTCGTTTATACGTATATTGGTGTGAGCAATTTTCTTTTATTATTAAAGTATTGCAAGCAAAAACTGGGTCAGTAAGTAGACCGAAATGAATATATAGCACGGTACGGAATTAAGTGAAACGATCAAGAGGAAAATAAGAAGGGAAAAATATGTGATAATCGTGGGTTTTGTTGCAGAGGCCACGGAATGGAGAAATTCTCGGCAGAGTTCTGGGGAGAGTTCAAGATCCAGGAGGGACTCGATCGTCACCGGACAAACACCTAGTCCGGGTGAACGGAAGCATACCTGCCGGCATCATAGACGCAGACAATCACAGCAGTCAATGGACGGCACCATCATCACGCCTTCGAAATATGACAGACTCGATCAAAGACCGAGTGCCTCTAGCACCGACAGCACTGGCAGCAACGCTATTAGGTACATAATGATCGACTAACAATTCGCTGCACGCCTGTAATTTCGCGTACGATTTGCATAATGGCCCGTCGTCGACTCAGGCACATTTCTGCGGGTCATATTAACCCAATTGTTGGCGATAAGAATCGCCTCTGTTCTACGCGAGAACAGTCGTCTAACGGGTGACTCTGAACTCTGTAACCTTACTCGTTCGCGACAATTTTAATTTCTTATTGTACAGCGCTGGATAGCGTGCGACACTTTCTACAAATTTTGTGATTCTCGTTATCATAAAAATGTTTACGTCAATTTTTTTTCGCGTTCTTCGAACACAGCGTTAAATTAAGAATTGCTAAGTCCTGTAAGGATGTTAATTGCTCCGATCGTTCGCGACAGGGAACACCTGGAACACAGAAGCTCGTTCGACAAAGGCGACCGGTCGAGCAGCATCGAGAAGCCCCATCCGAGTATGATGATCGAGAGCAAAACGGTCACACCGACGACCACGACTACCACCACAACAACGTCGACGATCGACGGCAAGGCGTCCGTCACAAGGACCGTCGAGCCGAAGATGATGACCACGACGGCCACCTCCACCACTTTGACTCACCTAAATCTAGACGCGTCGATCACTCCTCCAGCAATCGTGATGTCGTCGGTGACACCGCCATCGATCTCTCCGACAGTCGGCAGAAGCCTTCCGCTTCCGGGGACCTCGACTTCCGGCGGATCTAGCCCCGTCGGATCTCCGAATGTCAACACGCCCACCCATCCCTTGATCAGCACGAGGAGAGACTCGACTACTCAGGTAGACTGTCGACGAATTTTTATTTCTTTGGTATCTAAGTGAAATTTGTATTTTCCGAATTTTCTACGCTTTTTTTTTAAGATTCAGGAAAATGTGCATCGCACGATTTATTACGGTCACCAATGAATACGGTAAAAATGTTGCCAACGTCGGCGGTTCTTTATGCTTGATAAATTGTTTATGCAGTAAAGTTCATCGCTAAAGTTTAAATTTTCCTACGAAATAATTGCTATTCAAATATTAATATTAATAAAATCTTCTTAATGAATTTTCACTAAAGCTCGTCGAAAAAGATTGATTGTCGAGAGCTCATCGACCGCATGTTGTAGTTGCCACAGATGCACAAAATATCGCGATCCAACGCGCGGACCGTAGCCAGAAACAGCAGCACCGCAGCCAAGACATACCAATTACAGTAGATTGCTCCTGTTTCAGTGTTATTACAAGGGGAAGGAGGGTTACGCGAGCAAAACAGCTAGATTGATACGCCAATCTGCGGCGACAGACGAATCGATGCTGCCTACAGGACGACGCGGGAGTCAGCCGACGTTATCGCCGGATCCTGACGAAGGAGGTACACCTATGCAAATGCAATTGCATATTTATAACCGTCGAATATAAACGAGAACGAAAAAGAAAGAAGAAGAATAAAGAAACTACTCAGACACGTATCTATGAAAATAACATTCTTCACCCTACTAAGTCTGTCTCCACTTTCTTCCCTATCTGTTTCACTTGCATGCGATGTTACGAGTGTTTCGTTAAGAGTCAGTGGAGATTCAGAGAGCCTTTTTCTGTTCCTCGAAGGACGAAGGGCTCGAAGAGACTCGCTCAGCCCAGATTCCGCCTCTTACCCGAGGCGACGCGACTCCAAGAGCCATCTGAGCCCCGACAGGAACGTCGATAAAAGGGATCTCAGGAGGCAGTCGGCTTCCTTGGCCAGCCGGCCACCCAGGTACCTGTTTTCCATCGATTTTTCAACGTGCTGCGAGATAGCTGGTTGCTCCACTGATAAAAATCTGCCCAATTCTAACCGTGGAACTGCACAGAATTTTTTGGTTGTCCGGCGACAAAAATATATTCGATTGCGAAACCTGTAAACCATACTGTCCACAAGGCACGCGAACGATGAGTAATAATTCACAGAAAAAAATGAGTGTATAAAATATTATTATGAATAAAAGAGAAAACAAAGTCAGAAGCGATCAATGTGATGCAACTTATGGACAGTAGTAGCGTACGTTAATATTAAGTGACTTGAAAAGAATTGACGAATCGATTAAATTGATCGACAACAACGATAGAAAATTTTCAAACGACATACACGATTCTTTTTGAGTCGTCTGTGTAAGAGACGAACAGAATGTTTCACGGTATGAAACTAATGCGTTTCGTCCCAGGTCTGCTAGTAGGACTCGTCGGTAAGGCTCACTTAAAAGTTAACAGCTAAGACTCGTTCGGTTGTTGTTAACAAGCAAATAATGCACGAGTTCCAATCGCGAACACACGATCAATCGCACAAATTTTTGGATTCACACGAACCACCTCTCGATTTTCAACTCATAGATAGATGTTTCTTTCTGATCCAGTAAAAGGAATGACCGAACTGTAATCAGTAGACAGTTTTCCGTTCCCTTTTTTGTGCTGTCGAAGACCAAAATTGAATACCCAGCGGGAAAATAGAATTGCACAGTCCTGATAGAATTGTCCACAACTAGCATACTGTCACGTTGAGATCGTTTCGTCGAATATTATAATTCTACCAAAAGCAGAAATAGTTTAGAAAAAAGACTGAATTGCACATACCCAATAGACTAATTCATTAGTATAGTACATACAATTCTACCAAGAACAAATATCCAGTATAGGTAAAGAACGTAGAATTGCACACACCTAATAGAATTATTCCCAACTGAATCACATGAAAAAAGTATACATTTTATGAAACCTTGTAGTATTATAATTCTACCACAAAAAAAGAAAAGGGTAGAATTGTACGTCCCCCGAAAATAATTCTAAAGACAACAATCAAATACGTATAAATAATACTTGTACTCAATTGTTACCGCACAATTATGTGAAAAAATATTCTCTGAAGTATACGACTTAAAAATTTCTATTTACAATTACCTTCTCGAAATTCCAGTCTTTGAATTGTTAGGTAGAAACGTTGAAATCCATCTTCCGCTTCATTCGCCGATCAGAGTCGATAGAGGGGGACAAGTAATTACCGACTAGTTTCTAAGTGTCGTCACACTATTTGTCCTAAGTGTTTCGAGGCTCGCCTCGAGTCGGTGTCACTGCGAGTTTTCAATTTTTCCGTGGCTGATCGTCGATTTTTGGTCTTAGATCGCCGGACGCGTCGTCTTGCTCCTCGAGAGAGCCGAGTCCATGCGCTCGACAATCGAGCATCCAGCAGGCTCCGATCGTGAGAAGACAGTCGGTGACGGACGAAATTATGATGGCACGCGGGTTTAGGCGACAGAGCACCACCGAGGAGATGATTCGTTGTCGGAACTTCCGGAAACAGAGCTCGCAGAGCGACGAGGTGGTGAGCGCCCAACAATTTCCTCCGGACCTATCGAAACCAACGAAAATTACGAACGCGCCGCTTTGCAGCGAAGTTTAAACATTTTCGTATTATTTCTGTGATCAGGTGCAACGATTTAGAGGCCGGAGAGACAGCTCGGCGCAAATTACAGATGGGACGTTCGCGTCGATGACAGTGGAGACGTCCAGCACCGTTTTCGACAGTAGTACGCAAACTGGTGAGTGATACGCGATGTACTTGTAAGTAATTTGAAGTGTGAAAAGGGATTATTTTTGAATTTTCCTTGAATAAAATTCGAATTTCGCGCCGACGCGAAAGCGTTTGGTTTCTCTTTGAATTTCGCGCCGCGCCTGTCCATAATTTACCGACGGTCGACACAAACGTTGTAGACGATATTAAACTTTTCATATTTGTGGAGGATGGTAATCGAATCGTACGATACTTCTCCGTATACTCTGTTAAGAGTTTATTACCAGATTATATGCTAATGAGATTATAATTTTATTTTTTGGAAGTAATATTTCTCTCGTATTGAATTTTCTATTGCACTGAACTTTCGAGATGCACAAGTTCCATCAAACTTTACACAGACTTCTATGAAAGTTTCATTTTTAGAATAAATATTTTCAAGATAGTAATTAAATTACCGTACACGTATTCGTCTTGTCCAGTCAAACGTAGTTTGATCTCGCTAGAAATTACAAAATATAAAACATCAATGAAATACTGATCAAGCTTTACTCTATAACACGACAAAGTTAAACACAAAAATCCCAAGACGGACCTCTCTCTTCCTCACGAAAACCGGAAAGTTCGTTAAAACTTTCTTGCACGGCTCGAAAGTAATTTTCTGAAGCTTACCTTCTTCATCAGGAACTGCACTCAAAGGATTTTCTTCGTTTCGAAACAGGCTGCAATTTTTCGGTGGTTAAAACGTAGCTAATTAAACTGTCTTAATGTAGTCTGAAGTATTTTTTTACTTAACAAACAGCAATACTCCAATCTCAAGGAGTTTCCTTATCAACAGTATACCTAGCAGCTCGGAAATGAAAAATTTTTCTTTTCAAAAAATTCTTCCTCTTCTCTACGTTAACAATTTGATAATTTTCAAATCTTTCACAACATTCGAAATTGCGGAATCCTTTCTTCAAAACAAAAGAATTCTATACTAAAAACCGCCCCTCTTTAATCGCCTTAATGCTCTTCTATATCAGAAATAAAAGCAATCGTAAGAATCTTACACCGATAACAATCAAAACACAAGAATCTCCAAGGCATCCGAGACACATCAAAATACCTGGCAGCGCCAAAAACCGATCCTCCTCAAAATTCCCCCTCTCCGTGCTCCAAAAACGAGAAATCCAGAAACAAGTCCAATCAACAACCTTCTTCCACGACCCTCAAGACGCAACAATCCTTCGTCGCGACGAAACATCTGACACTTCAGCAACGAAAACCGACCATTCCCGTAAATCCTCCCTCTCCACTGTTGCGACAACAAAAAATCCGAAAGCTCAACGTTAGAAACAAGTCAAAAGTCGCGCTGTCCCCGCTCGCGGTCTCGTTGAAACGGAGCGTGGCGACTTGCGCCGTGGCAACCCCGTGGTCAGCCGGTGCGGCGCGGCGCGGCGTCCCGACACCATTCAGCGTTTCCTCAGACGCAGGCGTGGTGCCAGTGGTTGTAGTTTCGACGGAGCGACGCTGGGTGCATGACAGTCAATAGCCTACCAAATAGAGAGTCAGCCCGAGTAGCTGCCTGGCGAGCGTGTCCTTCTCGTGTGACACCGTCGTCATCAGGATCCTCTAATCAGTAGAGACGACAACCACCCAAACAATAACTCCGTCTGAACTGTTGAAAGTGGCTGGCAAAGTGTCCACGAGGTCCAGGATGGGTCGGTGATCGAGGAATCGTTGCGGTATCCTGATCGACGATCGAACCAGTGTATCATAGTCCTGTGCATCGAGCGAAGGAATCGTGTTCGAGGGTCTTGGAGGCTCCTAGAGTCCTCGGGATCGAGGCCAGTGGTGATTCACGGGGTGACCGCGTGTTGACAGTCTCGGTTGAGGATCACCTGTTCCGAACTACTACGGTCTGTTTACCTCCGAGGGATCGATCCCGCGACAGGACACCACCGTCAGCACCTAGTCCTGTGGATTGAGGGTCCAGCTGGCCTAGTCGGCGACCACGGACCGCTTCGATTTCCAGTTGGCACGATGGGTGGTGTCCTTCGTGTTTTCAGATCCGGACAGGTGGGCTGATTCCGCGGTCCACGGAGGCCTGCGTGACATGTTTACCTGGCGGTCTCGCGTTTTTCGCCAGACAACGCAGCGGTGTCAGCGCTGACAGGACGCAACCACTTGTGGCGGTGACCGTGTGCAAAACAATTCGATAGCAGTCGGGCGAGTACTTGGAAGCCGGCCAAGGCCTCGTGTGGTGAACCGTGGCTCATCTCTTTATCTCTCTCTTTCTCTCTCGCTCTCTCTCTCTCTCTTCCTAAGGGGTGTCCTCGTGACCGCGAGGGATCTTCGATGCGATCCTCGCAATCATTGCGCTCGCGGATGATCGGTGGTGCGCGTGTGAACATTATGCCCGCCGCATACACGGTGGTCGCCTGTGACATGTGATACCAGGTGCACGAGAGTGATGGGAAAAAGGACTCGCGAGCACCCAATGAGAGGGAGTCCGTTCTGTCCACTGCGACGGGATGAGGTTGCTACAAGTCGACCCGCGGTGTCACAGGTAGGAGGGTTCTTGTTATTTGGGGATTTTCTGCTGGTTCTCATTTCGTAAAAGTTTCTTGGCATCTCGTACACGTTCAATGATTATGATCTGTTGAACGATGGATCTGAAAATATATACTGGGTTCACAGGAAAGTAAGTGTTTTACTTTCCAGCTCTGTTAAAAACCAGCTTATATACTTTAAGTTCCACCGTTCGTTAGTTTTGATCATTGACATTATAATGATTGTTTAAATGTAAATAAGTGACATTATAATGATTGTTTAAATGAAACAGTAACTTTAGAATACTTTCCCGTCAACCTAATACTTTTTTAATGAAAGGTCACGTATTAACAAAAAGTTCGTTATTTTATATAAACATTTTCACACTCACATCGTAGTTAAAAAATCTCGAGGTAGTTCTTGGTTTTAAAATGTACGTTCCATGTGAGATTTAAGTCTAATTGGAAGAAATAGAATTTGTTTGATTTATCGGAGATGTGTACCGTGAACGAGAGAAATATTTCCATTAATATTTTACTCGAATTATCTAACGTAAGCACGGTTTGACAAATTGATAGTTCAGCGCCACGTGCGATTTTCGCACCTATTTAACTCGGCGTTGCTCGCACGAGACGCAGCACGCCCAAGCGGATTTAATTGAGGTAAATTTATTCAAATTCGCTGATTAAAATTCAACGAAATTTAATTTCCTGTAAATGACTGCGACAAACCGTCGAGAATATCCGATGGAAGTGTTAAGAATTTTCAGCCGCGAGGGTTGTAGAACTCTTCGCCGCCGAGTAATAACGCGACTATACTCTTGACCCCGAGTTACGCACGGTTAAAATACGATTATCGAGGAAGTTCGAACTTTGCGAAGCTCCCTTCTGTTTCCGTGTAACGCTGACGGCGACGCGACGTTAGTATTTCCGATATCGCGGCGACTATTATCGGCGGTTTCAGTCGACGATGAAGATCGCGAGCCGCGCGTACCGTTCGTGAGAAATTTCCGTCGCGCGTTTTACGAGCGCCATGATTAGCGGACCGTAGAAACGCATCTCGTTAGAATGCTTTTATTGCACGGCGTGTTTGATCGTTCTCGTTGAAAATTCACCGTTTAAGAGCGCGTCATAACCGCGGGAAACGCGTTCGTATCATGATTTTTATGAGGAACCGTGATTGTATTTAACGCGCGTACACGCACCGAGGATAACGCTTGGATATTGTTGTACGCTCGTCTGCAATATCGTTTGAAATTAAAAATTACGCCACTTTTGTTCGACGAAAGAATTTTGTTATTTCCTTGGAGGAAAAATCATGACTGGCAAATGAACTATTATAATATCAAGGTTAATAAACAACGACCTTTATTTCGCTTTTGCTAGGCTAGAAAAAATATATCAATGAAAGTCCGGCCGTTTGAAGGGGAAAATGGAGCGTAAAGTTGACTCCGACGAAGGCTATTTAAATTAACAATTTTCCCATACCTGTTCCCGCGGAAGGATTAAAGTGTGTGTTCTTCATGAACAAAAGGAGATGTCTAGATTTTGTTTAAGAACTTTTTCTTGTGGTATTAACACAGCGGGACACGATTATTTCTATAAAATATATTTTTAGGCGTTCGTACAGCGCCTAATAAAATTCACTGGAATATCTGTTTTATTAATTTAACGACGAGAACATCGTGGATCTTTATACAAAATTGTCCATGCCCGTTGTAAAATACAGCAGACAGATGAATATGTATTTTTTTATTACTAACAACTACATAATTTTAACTATATTTAGTGATTTAATTCTGACCTGGGCGACTAGTGCTCCGAGAGTCGATGACACAGAATCGGCTACCCCCACCCGACCGGCCAGCGCGAAGCCTGTCCGGACCTGCCTACCGGAGCGCGATGGTGGGGCTACGTCATCGAGTCTCGTAGTGTTTACTCTCACTGTCCTTTTCTACGTTCGGCGTGAAAATTGTAGTACTACACGATCTAAGAAACAGCACGGACCCGATTCCTGTAAATTTAATTTTGTTGTTCCGATAAGGCAGCACATGTCAGCCACTTTTAATGCTTGGTAGGTTTAACGCCAAGATATGTCGCCGACCAAGAAAATTATTTTCGAACTTAAATATACATCTTTCATGTTTTCGCGTAACTATTCTTGGCCGCGAACGATACGAAAGTTTCGAGGGTCGCGAATAGGGGCAAAATGTAAATGACTTTTCACAGTTGACGGCGGGGAAAGAATACTCGCCAGGGATAATCAAGGGGGCAGATATTCACGAATAAAATTAAAAGTTGGTTACGGCGAACCGGCGGAATCACCCGGCACAAGAAACGTTGTAATGACTTCCGGTGTCCGGAGTTATTCCAACTTTTTTGCGTAACGAGCGTCTCTCGCCCCGAGCATCGCGCGCGCGCGGATTCTGCAAGAACTTACGTAGCCGAAGTAAAATTTTCGCAGGAAAAATATATCGTTCTCTTTAGCGGCGCGAACTTTCCTTCTTATCGCGGTGAACCCTGTACAAAGGAGTTTGTAGACAATCGCGGCAACGCTTTGCGTCGCTGTATAATGAAATCGGACGGCGCGCGACCGTGCGGTTATTCGAATACTCGCGCGACTTTCCAAATTGTAATGCAACTTTGTGTAGAACGCGGCGGGAGTTTCCCTTGCACACACTGGTACATTAAATTAAGCTGCGGTCGCAAGCTGAAGTTCCGAGGTGATCTGCAGTTTCATTGGAGGAAGAATCTTTTTGTATCGTGTCAGGAATTTTACGAATATAAAATCATCGCGTGCACAAGTAATCTTTGAATAAATTCAATAAGATTTTCATAATAAGAAAATTAATTTGAAGTGTACAAAGGCTAGGAAAATAGTAATTTTTGTAAAAAACTTACCGTTCGGAACGCTTCGCGGTAAGAGCAACGTGCAATCGCAAAGTGCCAGCTCGGTCGAGGGGACGACGATTCTAGAAAAAGATTTTTTCCGAGACGTTGAAAAATTCGCTGATCATTCTTAATTCTTTTCCTTTCATCGTAAGACACCGCCTCTCGCAGTTTCTATTATCGAAGCCGCATCCCTCCCGCGAGAACTATCATTCGTCCAATAGCATGCACTCAACGGAACCGAAGGAGGGAAGGAAAAAAAGAAGGAAAAATGAAATTGCCCTTAATTCGCGAGCCACAGACTAATGCAATCCTCGGGAGCGGCCTGGGTGTTCGCGACTCCATTTCGAAAATTGCGTCAGGCTCAGCTTCCGCATTCTCTCTCTCTCTCTCTCTCTCGCACTCACTCACTCACTCTCTCCCTCACCGGGGTACGGAATAATAAGGTGAAACATACTGGTGTATCCTCCGCAGCCGTTCTCGTTCGTTGCCGATCCCACAATCTCGATTACCGTTGCCTTCTTTCCTCAGCGGACCGTCCTCTCGACGGATTTTCCTCGGGCCCCTCCGCCTGAGGATGGAACTGACACGGGAACCACGCGAATTGATGAATCGATATCACTGAAAAACTAGTGACACGTTATTGTGCCATACTAACAAGCCCTGTTAGCCAAGTGGCCGCCTCCAACTTGGATCGGGCTCGAAAAAAATTGTCGGCGCAAGGGGTAACAGCGATGTCCCACTTTTTTTCTAGAAACGTTGATACATTTAATCGATATCTACTAAAAAAAAAAAGTATACAACAGGATGTATCACGTGAATTATTTTCGCTGTTAGCGGGGTGACCGAAACTCTACGTCATGGATGATATAATTTCGAAGAACGTTGGAGACTGAGGATCCTCATGTAACATAAAAATTGTTGCAGTGAATTTCTTTAACGATTCTAGCAGGATTCGGTAATGATTTTCTGACAAGAGTTCGTAAAATACGTTTTCGCCCCGCATATTCCGCGACTGAAGTTTTTCGAATCCGGTATCGAGAACCGGACCAGTCGTATATCTAAAGTTCTGCTCGAGAATTAATGGTTGCCGAGATAAGCGATCAGACACGGTTTGCTACCCCAACTTTGGGGGTTGCTTTCGCCCCTTGAATATGAATGACTCTAAAAAAAAGTACGTGTGGAATATTTTCGAACATTCCGAAGGTATCGCCGCGCTTATAAATAAAACAAGAAGCGTTTCACGTGTGTTCAAAATTATTCCGCCACGTATCGATGCGAAACCCTCCTGAATATAGAGTCTATATAAACAGATTTCGTAAAATCCTTCTTTCATTTCGTTGTTTAACTTTGCGCAAGTTTTTTAATAGAGAAAGAATTCTACATTTAAAGGTTGTTACGTAACTCATGACGCTTCAGACGAAACTTGGAAAAAAGGGGAGGGGGAAGAGGTGGTTAAAAAAAACGGTGGAAGGAGGATCGCTCGGTTCGTTTCCTTCAACCACTTGTGGACTCGGGAACAGCCGTACAATGCTGGCGGGCGGACCGAAGACGGAGGAAGAGGAATTACCGTGCGCTCTGAATGGAAATTCAATCGAACGGCCTGATCGTATTATTCCCTAATCTAACCTCTTCCTCCCGGGCCGGGCCGGGCCGCGTGACGCCGTCCTAATGGGCTTTTAATCGAAAAATGTTAATCGAGCGAAGGGACTATCCATGGGATTTTTCAAACCCCTTGTACTCCGGGTATCCGCTCTTCGCGCGAGACCTTTCTCGGATTCGCTCGTTCCCCCGTCACCAGAGATTATTCAAGGTCCCCGCCGCGAAGATTTCTTCTTCCATGAAGTTGATTTATAAGCGTCTCGCCGCGACGCGAGAAAAACGCGACCGATCATCCTTCTCGCGCGAGACGGCGATAAATTGTCGGGACCGACCCGATCATTGAGTTGTACCACTGGTTTCGCTAATGCGCTCAACGTATTGGGCGTATTTTTCGTCGAGACCAATCAAAAGTAATAATCGGAAGCTTCGTTGGGCTTGTTTGGAAGATTGCAGTGTGTAAACGACGATTTTTGGTTGAAATTATTTCATTGCTTAGCTAACGAATAAAATGATTGTTCCGTTCACTTTTATTCGAATAAATATTCCCGTAAATAATGTCTCCAATTCGGAGAAACGTTAAAGTTGCGACATTTTTTAGAGAGTTCGTTAAAAATCGTCGGTGAACAAGTTAAATTGCGGCTCCACTTGTAAATCATTTTCGTCCTCTGTGTACGAACGATGGCCAATAAAAAAAGTCAATTGCCAACAGCAATTTAGTTAGAAACTTCATCAAAACAGCCGTTCCCGTATGTCCAAGTAATTGGTACAATAAAAATCGAGTACAGTAAAATAATCGACGCAATCACCGTGAATCGATGTTAAAACAAGAACCGCCGCCGCGCATAGAGAGCAGCAGATAGAAAACGGGAAATCCTTTCGCGTGATTCCAGCGAAACCGAGAAAGGTCCGTCGGAAAAGCAAAATTCCAATTACACGGAGCTCTGGTATCAAGAGAGGAGGAAGCGTTCGCTTGTTCCCAACATATCGCAATTAACTGCTAACAAAATTTTTATTCGCGGAACTGCTCGTTATCTTTGCGAGCAGCGAGCACAAGATAGCTTGACAAAGTCCCGTTGTATGTTGCTTGTCCCCGATTTCGAAAGAAAATTCCTCAAAGATAACTAAGCTTCGCTGAGGGTTGCACGCGCCGCGCCGTCAGAAATAATGAGTGCCCGGGGTCAAACTTAAATCCGAGGGAAAACAGGTTAATGTCGTTACCGTCGATTTCGTCGTGCCGGGGAATCCGTTCTAATTGACTTCATCGGTTTCATTCTCCTTTTTCGTTCTGTTCTTGTCCCTCTTCGTCTCATTCTCGCGTTCTTCGGGGTTACTCCCCGTGGAATCCCGTCCGCAATAACTGGCCGAAGAGTAATTATCATTTTCACGGGAGCCGGGCCGTAATCGGCGAGCGGTCCCGCGATTCCAGGAATTTCATTAGTTTCGATAAATTCAGCCCCCTCCCCCCGTCCTCCTCCCCGCCCATCGGCCAGTTTCTCTCGACCGTCTTCCGTCATTAATTCCCGACAACGCGGTCGCATTCATTACTAATTCCTATCTAACACGCCAGCCTGATCCGGCCGCGGATCGATTCGATCGGGGCCGTCCCATTATAGTTAGAAACGTCCTAATTGCCCGGTTTTTATGCGACGCCTTCCACCAGTCACGTCTCGTATCTGGTTTCCTCTGGATCGCGTGTCTATCGTCTCGCCGATTTACAGATAAATACACATAAATTTCGTTATCTTCGTAATAAAGATACGTAACTAACGGAATTCTCGTGTACGCGAAACGTGCCACGATTATTTAACGCGCAATGCAAACATTCGACTACAATTTTCGGTATTCTAATGTAATGAAGGCCGACGATTTTTACAAGTATCTTCCAACGATCCGAGATTTGTTAGACAATATAGGAACGAACAGAAATCTGATCGTTTACAGCGTAATTGAAGCGCATGATCGGATCGATTTAAACAATGAGTTTTTCGTTTTTGGTCCGCGATGCGCAATCCTGTTCGCAACGATTTTCTTCTGCGCTGCCAGCCGTCAAACGAACGATATCGCCCGACGAACGCTGTTAATTAACTCGGGAACGGTAATGGCGAACTACCCGTACCGTGATTCCGCCCCGAACCGATCAAATAAAATTGAAACTCGAAAGTTCGCTCAGGCCGATTGCGAACAATTGGCTCAGCGGTTCTGCAATTGGCTCGATCTATGGATTGCTAGTCCATGTAGTTATTTTTTTTTTCTATACGCGGTCGAAGGAACACAAGATTCACTGAAATTTTATTCATTTTGTGTAAGTTGGATTGCTTAAATATTATAAACTGAATGTTTATTTTTGACATTTTTTAATTGACAAACTGTTTGCTACAAAAATAAAAATATTATTCAGTCTCGTTGTAGATTTATTATTTTGAGCCAGCGAAATTATTATTTTGTTATTAAATGTATTTATAGTTGGCAGTACAAAGATCTTGAACAGCGATTCATACGACCATTGAAGTATTCAAGATAGGATCCGCATGATTTATAATAATCCGGTCGGGCCGGTGTTATCGGGAGGCTTAAAGCCCCAGCGTCGGAATAATATAAAAATTCCCTTTAAAATATATTCAGTGACCTTAAAATTTCGAAAACTTTGAGCTTACGGCGAACGATCTTTATCCTGATCTTATGAATATTATTAGACACACGTAATGACATGTAAATCTGACATTTACAAGCGAGAACGCGATACCGCATTATAGGCGATTTTTATCATTGTGGACTTGGTATGCAAAGAGATTGCATTGACGTGCATTCGGTAGCGGAATTTGTTCTAAAAATATTGGATTTTTCGAACGAAACCTTCGTGTTACATAACTACAACGTAGAAGTCAAATGCTAGCCGAATCTATTTGCTTATTTTTGATTTTTAATTTACATTTAATAATCATCGTGTATTACATCTAAATCCAAATCTGAATGTATCATGTTTTTATTTACGACCAAGTCTAGATCTATGAAAGACCCTCGGGTCCGTGCTGTTTTTTAGGGCCTCGCGCTGACCGGTCGGGTGGGGGTATTACGTCATCGACTCTAGGAGCACGTGTTGCCCAAGCCTGAATTAAATTCGAAGTGTCATTTCAATATACCTCTTTAAAAGCTACGAAAAAAATTCAACTGAAAATTACTTAATCGAAAGAACAAATATCGGTGTCCATCGCGCAGCGTTTTATAGTTCAAAAGGGAAGGGGAAAACAGAGGATCTGCTATCCGGACGTTACGAATGGATCGCCCGGTTCCCTCCCACGACAAACTAAAATAGCATCATGGGTTCGACGTCGATGGAAAATCCGAAGAAAAATCGGGGAAAGCGTCGCGTGCACACACGAGACAGTCATGAATTCCGGTCTAATTGCGTTTCACACGATGAACACGGTTTTAATTGCATTCATCGCGCCGCGCCGCTCCAGGCCGGTTCAATTTTACTGGTGGGCCGTCGCGTCGTCCTGGCGCGGCAGTCCAACGTGTTTCCGTTTTCACGCTGCTCGATTCCCGGCCTCTGGGCTTCGGTGCTAAAGCCTCTTTCTTTCTTAATTCTTTTCTTTCTTTTACGAGCCGTGACAGATCCCGCTTTCAGACGCCGGAAACCCGAACGCAGATAAGCCAGGTGGTTGTTGCCGCTCGCGGTGAGAACCCGGCGAGGTTGAAGCACCGATAAACCGGGCTTACGATCCTGACGCGCGTGCTCCAGTCGCAAAACTTCTTTTTCTTTCTTCGTGCTCATCTCGAGGTATCACAATCGACCCCGCCCACCCGTACGCCAAGATTAATCGTCGGAAATTATTTTGAAAAATGGCATCGTCCGCCGAAAAGTTGTTTTCCGAATAATAATCACGAACGTACATCAAGAGCAAAACAAGCAATTAATACTTTCTGGCTGTCGTGATGTCGCGTCGCGTCGGGTCGTCTTCGCGTGGAACAACATCGAATTTTCCCTTTCCCGAGCGTGATTAATGTGTTATTCTTCATTGAATTACGGGATGTTTAATGTACCGAGCGAGAAATAATTGTTGGGAACGACGTATTCAGAATATTTGGCCAACAACGTCTCTCCGCTCGCCCACGAGCATTCCCAACTTCCGAACACAGAAAGAAAGTTCCATCGTCCTCGACCTCGGCCGAGACTTTCATCGCGGTATTGTTCAACAGAGCGCCGCGCCGCGCACAAAAAAGCCGGGGAATAATCGTAATTTCCCTTGATGACGCGTTTATTGCGTCGCGAACTCTTTACGGGGAATAAATAAGAAAACTTGTCCTCCTCGGAGCTGTCGAAAACCGGCGGCCGTGGAGCACCGTCTTAACGAACGAAAATGAATCGGGGGAACAGGGAATGAAGCTATGAAACGAGATCGCGATATTGTTCTCGTTCGAAATCAATTACATTTTCCCGTCTCTAGAGGACAGGTTGAAAAGTTGAACGTGCGCGAACACTCTGGAATCTTTGCTCGTGATTCTACCCGCATGCTTCGTCTACGAAAGGCTAAGGGTTGCAATATGTAGAAAATCGACCGCCATCGCTAAGCAGGAAACGAGCTTCCGGATCTCGCTAATTTCGATGAAAAATCCAATATCCGGCAGCATAATGCTAACCTGTTGAAAACTTGTTGTTGAAAACTTTTCAAGAACGGTATCGCACTTTTAATTATTTTATTTTCCTCAAATTCGCATTTCTCATAAAAAAAAATTCGCAACACGGATAATATTCGTGCGCGAAGTTCGCTCGTGCGAACACGAGTGCATCAAAACAGTTTTTTGCAGAATTGAAGCAGCTCGCGCGAGCGTTAACCCTTCGCGCTCGAGCGTGTACGCTCGCACGCAGAGGAGCGCAGCGAAACGCTTGGTTTTGTTTTCTAATGGTGTTATCGATCAAACCCGGGGCCCGCCTAACCCCCAGAGCTTTGCATTAACAATTTCCTGTGTTACGCGTAACCCGCTTTCTCCTCCTCCCCGGCCCGCCTGAGTTCCAGTCCGCGCGGAACGTTTCCGGGTCCGCGCGAAGCGTTCGCGCTCTGCGTAATGTAATTGGAACCGGTCGCCGAGAAAAATTTCCCGTTCCGTTTAATGGACCTTCGTTATTCGAAATCGAAGGATCTCCACAGCTGTTTAATGGACTGCGTTCCGCGCGATCTATTTACTGACGCGAACAGAACGACAGAGAGAGAGACAGAGAGGAAGTTCTTCGGTGTACTGCAATTAGATCTCTCTTATTATTTCCGAGCTCTGATTCCACCCCTTTGCTCGCGTTTGCTTGAATCCCCGATTGAAAAATTCCATTCGAACTGCAATTCCCAGTCGATTGTCTATTAATCTTGAAATACGGTAAAAAATATTAAGTGTATGCGAAAGTTCTGGTCTACGATATATTTTAAATACGGAATTTTTGTCATAAGTAGACTCCGGATTTTACGCACTTATGACAAAAATAAGTAGGTGCCATTTAAAACAGACAAAAGATTAATAGACTTTAAGAGTATTTATATGTTATTTTTACTACATTAAAATTATTAGTGAAAAGTATAAATTTATATTTAGCTCCAGCGTGTCTTGCAATTGATGCGCAAACTTTTTATTTTCCATAAAGATCCGGAGTATAGTCATAAGTTTTTAAGAGAACGGTTAAATTTTGGTTTCTGTTGCACTTTTCACGCCTATGACGGATAGAATACGATGCAATGCGAAAAGAATCGTTGACCTTTTGACCTTGGAACGAATCCTCCTAATTTCGCTTCGGTTTTCGGGGATGCTTGAGAAGAGGAAGTCGGGCGTCTCTCGTGTCAGATGTGGAGCAACGTTCGTACATACACAAGCCGTCGATCGGCCGCTTTTCCATCCCCGCTTTTTCCCCGTGTTTTATATTTAACGACCGCTCGTGTCGTCGAGGGGTGTGGTCTCTATGCTCTGTTCTCGACGGCGCCGTGGCCACCATAAAGAATTCCAGCGCGTGCCGGCCACGGAATTTTGATATCGGGGGCTCTCGTGACCCGTACGGAGCCAACGCGTCTAATTGCGCGCCTGCACGCACGCACGTACGCAGGCAGGCAGGCACGCATCAACGCACCCACGCACGTGCTCTGGCGCGCGCTACAGAGCCAACATGGCTATCAGATACGTCGCCGCCGCCGCCCTCGACATGAATTATCGGTCTCATAGCCTGTCCACTTACCGGCGCTTGATAGTTCGCCGCTCGTAAGGCTCGGAACGTCGCGACGTAAAGCCTCGTTCACATTAGTCAAGTTGTTTGACTTCGTGACTCGAGAGGCTACGGGCAACTCGGTGCTACTTTATTAAACGCGGCGCCGCCGAGCCGTTGCTCGCTTGCCTCGAAACCCGATGGGATCTTTCGAGTCCAGCGGACAACAGGTTCGCAGTCGCTGTCTACGGAAACTTGGATTAATGGTGGAGCTTTTTGTCGGCATTAACTTACGTACGGTAGTACGAACGATCTCGGGTTTTTTTATTAATTTCATTTTTATTTTATCGATGAACTATTTGTTAACGGCGTTGGAACAGACGCCCTCTAAGAAACCGTCTATCGAACTCGAAGGGGATGAGTCGAGCGAAATTGATCGATAGGATAACTGACGGGAGAAAATGGGACCGACCAGAAACCCGTTTCGTGTTCTGGTTTGTTCCAGCCACTTTATGCGTTTATTCGACGGCTCGGTTCCCGTCAGGTGCGTAGGGAGCCTCGAGGTGATGCTCCTTTAGAGCGGCACTCGTGTTATTAATAGGAGACCATACGGAGGGCTCGGAAATCAATCGGTGTGACTCCCTGAGTCTGAAAAGTTTAGGAGAAGATGAGGGGTCTCGGTTCAATTAAATCAGAAATTACGTTACGCGAGAGTAAGTTATGGTAAGGAATATTTTCTTACAATTTTCTTTACGACGAATAAAGGGAAGAGAATGAGTTTTGACAGGCATAACGCACTGAATTCCAATGAACTATGGATGCAATTGAAGCTTAATGGAGCCAGAAACTTGGGGAAGATTGAAAATTAATTATCGTAACAATGCCGATGTCCCTGTAAAAGAAACTTCCATCGATTTGGCGTTAAATGATTGAAACACATTCCCCCGAAGTGGCGATTCATTTGAATAACCATTTCATCTTCGTTAGAAGAATTTTACTCGGCTAGGTTGCACCGGCGAGGAGTCTTTCCCCTATATCTCTCACTTATTCTTTAATACGGAGTCTCCGTTTTAATCATGCACCGCTACTCGTCGAGTAACACGTACGAATTGCATAACCTACTCTCATGCTAGGAATTATAATACGTATTTCTCGAAAAAAATTATCAATTTCGTACGACGGAGAAGTTTACTGCATTTATTTGACGTTCAAGTAGAAAATAGTTCCTTTTCACACACACAATTCGAATTTCACAGATACGAATGCGACAATAAGTGAAACAATTTTACTTGGAGTTGATACAACAACGTTGCACATTTGTTCTTTTATCTGTCGACACTTTTTGTTCTATTGTGCGGAAAATTAGCTCGGGAAAATATAAATACGAATAAGACTGCAACAATATCGAGAGAATGCACCAGCTCTAAGAGAAACATATTTTCCTTTTGAAAGTAAGGCAAGCTAATAAATGTCCTTTGATCCAGGCAATGTCAGCTCGCATGAAATATTTACCACTGTACCTCCTACAATTTATTGTTTCAAGAGCCGTCGCCGTTGTACGACAACAATCACTACCATGAGGAATGCCTAAAATGTAACAGCTGCGGCCTGAATCTCACGGGACCGAAACAGAAACAGGCTAGACGGTGAGTACCAGAGAAGCGCAACGGTGTCCGTTGCACGGGCCCAAGCAATATCGTTGATACGGCCGTGGTCCCCTCTCCGTAATTTCTCCCGACAGCTGCTTTAATTCCCTATTTATTGAGAAGACGCCACGGTTCGGTTACGCAATAAATATCCCCGTTTGCTATATCGCGAACGGTCCCGAGAAAATGGGGATCATTTGTATTGCGCCCTCGTTGCCTCGGTTCCGAAACAAAACTCCCGATTATACGCGGGTAAAGTGATTTTAACCCTTTTAGGCTCAAGGTAACGATCCATCGTTACCCTGTTACTTGCGGAAAAGCCCGCCGTAAAGCTTCACCGTTATCGCCTTTTACTCCCCGCCAACTTTTACTCTTTTCCACCCCTGTACGATATCCTCCGGTGAAATCCTCGATTTTCTACAATTCTGCTATATTTTCATGGTTTCACTCGAGTCGTGAGTCGCAGCGAATTAATTTACCCTTTTTCGTATACTTTCAAAGATGCCTGTAATTTTGTTTCCAATATTTTCTCGGGGATTTCAAAGATCGACGCACCCGAAACATGAACTGTACGGTTTTTGTTCGCCTGCGTTCATTTTCAGCGGCGCGGCGCTTTCCCGGCATTTCCAATAGTTTGTTTCCGAATGTAATAACGCTCTTTTCCGAGAGAATTGTCACGGTGCGCTGCCGACCGCGATTCAATCAGTTAAAACATCCGCCGGTCGTAAAGTTTGAAACGCGCATCACGCCGGCTCCAGTAATTTCCATCAGTGCGATTAAACTTGTTTCGCGTTGGTTTTGTTCCTCACTTTTTTTTTTGCACGAGTGTTGTTGTTGTTGTTGTTTTCGCGTTTAAGAACGCGATAGAATGGCTGATTCCGGATGACTATGGTGCGGGAGCCCGGAAATTTATGCGAGACTCGAGAGCGATCGAGTGTAACTCGACTCGGTTCCGGGTTTGAAATAGCTTTCCACCATTTTATTCTGGCGCGGGGTGAAATCTGCGAGATTATGCGAGATTTTTCTGAATTGCTATGCTCGTTTCTCAAATAATTGTTAGTTCAGGTCAGAATTCGAAAAATTTTTCTGGTAACATTTTCATTATAGAAAGCAAATCAGTCTGGCAATAATTAAATTCAAAAAAATTCAATATTGTCACCAGACGCTTGCACAGAGATTGCGTTCCAGATAAACAAATTTAATATTCAAATTGTATCGATCAGAAATATAATTTGCAATTGCATAATTGCTGTTTAACTATTAAAGTTGGGACCATCCACGTCCGGTTTTCCAGTTCGAGGAATCTTTCGATAGATTTTCTAATGAATTCATTATTCGAAGAAAGGCGAAGATAGCAAGCGTATTAGCAGCTCGATTGCCTGGAAAACAATTTGATTCGATTCGTGATTCGAAGCACTCCTTTCCCATCGTACTGATTTTAATTGGTATTGCGTGAATCCGGGATAATAAAGGATGATAGACGAGATAAGAGGGTCGGCGTGATCCAATAACGACCGCCGTCGGGACGCCACGGATTCAATTTTTATCGACCAGATTAGACTTTCATGAAACTTCCAGACGATTGTTTTCGCACCACAATAATGTTTCCTCGAAATCCAAAACTATTATTCTCGCTAAGATTCCGTCTTTAGAAACTCCATTCTCGCTTGTCTTAAATATTTCCAACCCGACAACTTCCGTTTATTTCGCTTACGGAACTTTCTTTCGGACTTTTGCAACTTGTACCGTTCGGGGCTTTTGAAACCCTCAGAAATTACAACATCGAAACATCTTTAATTTTTATCTTTTTAATTGTGTTATACAATAAATCATGTTGGTTAAAAGATATTCCTATTCTTTTCATTCTTATAATTTAATAACTTCGTTAAAATCTATGAAATATTTATAAATTTTCTATGAAAGATTCCAAGAGATAAATAAAATATTTCCTGTACAATTTTCAATGTACAGTTTAAATCAACAGATCGTGCTTATTTACAATTGGACTATTAAACTACATAAAAAATCTAAATAGAATTTCCTAAAAATTCAAGAGGACTGTGGTTCAACTAAAGTTTATGGTGGCTCTAATATTTCAGAATGAAAAGTTAAACTGTGACATTTTTCGCATCCATATTCGATAAAAAACCATCAAAATTAACAGTCTACAGTAAAGTCTTGATGTAAGAAAATCGGCCGTCCGGAGCGCGATAGTGGGGGTAGCCGAATTCTACGTCATCGCTAACCCCGCTGTCGAGCTTCGGTCGCTCTCGGTAGTCATTCGCATGATAAAAACGAGTGATGAAAATGGGTTCGCAGGTTCAAGAACCAAATACTTTGCGATCTACACTTCGCTGACGTGGCGCTGATGGAGTGCTCGGACTTCATGCAGCAGTTGCGCAGCTTCAAACCACAAAGTTTAGGCTGCGCAGTTGCGAGAAGAAAATCATCGAACACGCTGATCTTCCCGTTGCCGCCGCAAGCGTGCACAGGTAGGATCACCGAGCGATCTATAGATCAGTCGTACCGTACCGAAACCGTCTGGAAATAGGCCGGGAAAAGGAGGAACGGAAAACCGCGGGGAACTTTTTACAGTGGCGCATATGCATGGGCCGAAGCTACAGGTGGTTCCTGCCAGTTTCTTGCTTGCGTCGCGGTTCCGTGTGTTCTATGCGAGGAAACCGTGAATGGTAACTTGGCTAGATTGAATGATCGCTGCTCGAAACGGATTCCTGAACGTTCAATGCTTTGGAACCAGTCGTAAAAACATCCGGCGATTACCTGCTGCTGTACCACGCCCGCCAGAAAATTTATTTCTGTTGCGTGAATTCGTTTGCGTCCCTTTGTTTCCTGTTTGTACAATTGTTACGCTTTTTTTTTATGTACACCCAACGGTGACTGATAGACTGCGGATCTTCGTGCGAAATAAAATTAATTTAAAATTTATTAAAAAGTCAAAAGTAATGTAATAGAACTCTTATCATTCCATTAATTTTTGTTATAAGAACAATAAAATCCGCAGTCTAGTGATCAACGATTGCACCTCCCCTTAGAAATATACATTTTGAAATAGCAATGAATAGACAGCGGACATTTACGCAAAATAAAATTTTTTTAACCGATTTCCAACAAACTGGAGCGAAATATTTGTTGTCTTTCTTAATATGCTTAATAGGTTAAAGATCATATCGTACTAATTTTTGTCATAAATGCATAAAATCCGCTGTCTAGTGATGAATGCGCATACGATACGAGAGCGAAGAATGCAGAATTTGAGCGTGCATCATTGATACGAGTGCTTTGTAAAGGCTAATCGACGTGACACGCTGAGACCCAGCTCATTCGTCGTCCAGAAACTGACGTTCATCGTCGCTCGTCGTTGCGTGTGTTACAATTAAATTTAAATACACTTTAATGCGCACTCGAGTTACATCATCGTTCGTCCATCTGAACGGAAGCACGCAGGATACGCGATTACGCGTCCGTTGTTTATCAAATTTGTTAATCGAATCGATCGTTGATTTCTATCGTCCCTTGAAAATTCTTTTGTTAGTCGTACAATCAATACAATTTCTCTCGAAGAATTATACGATGATGGAATCGACGATTAGTCGATAGCATTATTTTTAGAAAGAAGCGATTAACAATATGCAGTTTTACAGCGAATGCTCTGCTATTTATGGTTGCAAGAAAACTCGGGAATTGTCTAACAATTAAGTGAAAAAGCGTGAGAAATGTTGGAGCTATTTGTTAGGTTTCTATTGAGTCGTTGCATACGAAGTACACGATTTTCAACCGCAACTTTAGAACAAGATAACTTCTATGTAACACTTATTGATCAATATTAACAACGTATTCTATTAATGAAAAATTTCTCGATTGCATTACGTAACGTATGCAACGACCCGATGCTTAAACGAGCTGCGTTTCCGTCAGAGCATTTCGAGGCGAGAATGGCGAATGGAAAAGTTTGACGCGGAACGGCCGCCCGGTCGGAAGGGCTTTTAATGAAGCCGGGTGGTAAAAACGCGCGAAGAATTTCACTTCGTGCATGTTTATACCGCTACTAATGCATTTGCCGCTGGCCGCAATTATAACGCGGCTCTCGAGCCAGTCGGCGGCACGTAAATCAAATAAACATGTTTTGCATTCGTCGAGCCGCTTGTTGTGTCAACAGAGACGGCGGCGTTCGCTCGGAGAAGAGATCGTTATTCGCTAATCCGGGGAAATTAAAGTATCCGTGGAAGTTGTCGGGGCGCCCCGAGACTCCGAACACGAGCCCGGCTGAATCTTATTTAAATAATCCTCCCGCCGGCGCGTTAAATCGTTAATAACACTCGGCTCGGGTTTTCTCGCGGATGTTGTTCGATCTCTCGTGTCGAGCTTCGTATTTCTCGGGTGAGATCAAACGTTTCCATTCATCGAGGTAAGATTTATTGTCCTCTGCAATCGTTGCGAGTGCTGCACCGATTTGCCGCGTGCGGAATTGTTTCTGAATCCGTGTCGATGGGGTATGGAGGTTGTAATTGGTTTGCGGGAAATAATTGTTGAAATTGTTGGGAGAATCAGGGTCCCCTTGCACGATAAAATTCGAGCTCATACTGCGAGATAATTGCGAGATACGAGAATTGTACGCGATCTAAGGAAAACAAATATCCCCTCCACTGCGTGGCCAAGAACCTTGAGCTGCCTCGGTCGCCGAGCAGTGGGAAGTGTAAACGTGCCGCGTGATTCGATACGGGGTCGGGTGTATCGGTGTGAACCGCTGTGAATTCAATTACAAAAATTCCTAATTTTTCATTATTCTTTTTTTATGGGACACTCGGCAATTTATTTGTGGCATTTTTTAAAATTAAAATGACACAGATCGGACACTTTCGACCCCGACTTCCTGGCAAGAGGATCACCCTATCGGCGGCACGGTCTTCGTATTATTTCATCGTAGGGTGTTTGGCGATCCTCCGTCAGCAGTAGGGTCGTCGAAGGACGGGGAACAGGAGGAAACTGGAGCGGCCCGGCGCGGCGTATCGACGATCGAATTTGCGGAGCACTATAGGCCATTAGTTCCAGCGAGAGGTAGCCGAGATTAGAGGGGCGGAAAGACGACTTTGGGGAGAGCCAGGATGAATGCACCCCGGCCAGTTCACTATAAGTTCGAATACCAAGCCTGTCTGCAAACAGTTTGGTGTTCTACCTTACAGTGAATCGACCGTGTACTGTCCACGCGCGAGTCTGATGCCTGAGGACGCCCGGAAGAGACGATCGTTCCCGAGCAAGTCGACGAAGATCTGCCGAGGACGGCGACGGGGGACGAAGGGACGAAGAGGAGAACGAGCTTCGGGAAAGGGCGGATCCTAGCGTGGGAGCAAAGCATTATCGGCGATACGTGCCTAAGTGATCGCGGAGCGACAGAAAAATGTCTGTGAGACGCGCCGTGTCGTTCTTCTCTTATTTCCCTCTTATTTCCGTGACGGATGCGTGCGACCCTCTCTCCGCGGCGGATCGAATTCCTCCGTTAATGATTTCAAACCGAGGCGGATCATAGTGATTTCCTAGCGTCTCCACGTGGCCTCGGCAAACCTCTTTGTTTGGCCACCCTCGCGGCGGGAAGCTGCGTGAACACTTTTCGCCCGCTTGTTTGTACTGCTCTCGCCGCGGGGAACCGATAGATTTATCGGCGCAGCGACAATGGGATTTGATCGACGGAGATAATGCGTAAAAATCCATCTCGCCAGTTGCGTGTTAAAATGGGGATGATCAACGGAGTAGATGTTCTTTTTTTCTGGTTTGTTACACTTTAAGGGATGATCTTCGTAGATGTAAGATTAGGGATATAGGATAGCGTAGTAGAGTACAAGGTAAGTCTTATGAATACGGAAGAGTTAATTGGAATATTCGTGTAGCGAGTAAAATCGATTCTAAGAAATATTTCTGTTCGATAGAGCTACTGGTAAACGATATTCTATAAAAATTTCATTCACAAACAATTCGTACAACTATCTACTAAAAAGCATCCACCAAATTCGCTGCTATACTCTTGAGTTACGAACGCGCCACGAGTTTCACAATTCTTCGTCTCGTTTTCACTAAAATTCCAGATTTCGACATTTTCAGTTTCAGGTGCACGCCAGCATCCAGACGCGCTGAACAATTCCCTTTGTTTCCACGATAAATATCTTTCCGAATTGAAAAAAAAATCATTCGATCCTCCATCAGTGCGTTAAAGCACTTTGAAAATTTCAAGACAATTGGTCGCACAGTTTCCCAGAAAAAAAATCCCGGAAGATCGCTTAATATTAAAAAACTCCTCTCGGATTGTTTCTCGCGAGACTGGTCGGGCGGTCCACGGATTAAGAGAACTGTTGGAAATTTTCTCGTTGCAGAGGAGTTCTGCACAGAGTTCCCCCACAACCTGGTGCCGACACCCGGCTACTGGATCGAGTGCTCGAGACAGCAGATCCTGCCCGACTCGATGCTGGACAGGAGCGAGAGCGGCGAGCTGGACCCGGACGAGGACCTCCGACGGCAGGACAACAGCTATTGTTTCTACGAGGAGCCGGAGGTGACGGAAACGGACGAGGTGCCCAGGAAGAAGACCACCATCGAGGAGCAATGGGAGAAGAACCAGGGATTCGAGCTGACCTCGGTCGAGCAGGAGACCTACGAGAAGTACTTCTACCAGAGGGAGCACTGGAACTACTTCACCGATGACGACGACCTCGGCCCGGTGATACTTAGCATTAAACAGGAGACGCTGAACAACCGTGATCAGTTCAGAATCCTCGTCAGGGCCATCAGCTACACTGTTCACGGCCTGATCCCTGCCAGCTGCGTCTTCGCCGATCGGTACTTGCGCATTTTAACTTGTAGAATAGCCTCACCCTAAACATATCCATGATTCAATGTTTCTCCATGAAGTGGAGAAATCTTAGACATATAGTAGGAATTTACAAAAAATTAAAAAATAGATATAGATCGACTGTAGAATGATTTATATGAATTTTTACTATCACCCCTTGGATCGTTCGTTTCCCTTGCTCTCCAGCGGGAGACTGGCGCAAAGTCTGCAAGAACATGTGGGGAATTATCTTAGAATTGTAGGAAATGTTGCTATCGGTGCCGAGGAAAAGGTAGTGTGACATAGACACCGGAGATTTTCGATAAAACTAAAAATTGAATCTCTTATAATATAACAGTCTTCAAATTCTTCGAATGTTTTCACTGTTTTAAATTATTCACTTTTCTCCTAAACGCATCAAATCAGCTGTCTATTGATCAGACTACGAGTGACGAGAGGACAAAAAGAAAAGATGGAGTTTCGCCCGAGTAGCAAAGATCGATGTACCGAATGTACAGATTAATCGTTTGTTTTCGTTCCAGATACAATCGAGAGGAAGTGGTTCGCAGTCTAGGCAAAGAGGTGAACGTGAAGCCAGCTTTGACTCTGGGCCAGCTACCAGACACGCAGGAGGAGTTGCTCAAGCTGGACCAAGTGTTTATCAAGTCCGAGCTGAAGGTCGGCGTGATTTACGTTCAGGAAGGCCAGTATACCGAGGAGCAGATCCTCGACAACAACGAGAACTCGCCGATGTTCGAGGAGTTCCTGCAAATTCTCGGCGACAAAGTTCGGCTGAAGGGTTTCGACAAGTACAAAGGTGGCCTGGACACCATCCACGATCTGACTGGCCTGTACTCGGTGTATACCAACTGGAGGGGCATCGAGATCATGTTCCACGTTTCCACGCTGTTGCCTTATGAGAAGAATGACTCCCAAAAGGTATGTGTCCAATATAACGTAAAATCTGCCACTGAGGAATCTATTTTACATCAATAAATTGTATTTATTTTCACTAAATGTACTATATTAATACAGTAGAGTCTTCATTTAAGAAAAAACCTTGGGTCCGTGCTGTTTCTTAGATCGTGTAGTTTTACTATTTTTTTTTTTTTGTGACCGTGCCGACCGTAGAAAACTGAGATTCGATGATTCTACGTTGTCGACTCTCGGAGCACTAGTTGCCCCGGCCAAAGCGTTTTTGTAGAATGAATTGCAATTATAAGTTAATGTGTTTGTGGTGCGGAATTATTGTGATAGTTGAATTTGATCGAACGGAGCGAGGTAAATGTTTGAACGTTGACAATTCGTGTTGTCCAGCTGCAAAGAAAACGACACATCGGCAACGACATAGTGTGCGTCGTGTTCCTAGAGGCTGACAAAACTGCGTTCAGTCCGGCCTGCATAAAATCGCATTTCTTGCACACGTTCATCCTGGTGCGGGTCAGCCCGAGTATAAAAAGGAAAATCACTAAATACGAAGTGTCTGTTGTAACGAGGGACGAGGTCGGAGCCTATAAGCCCTACCTCTGGGAACAAAATGTCTTCGAGAAAGGTAATAAGCGACGCTTTTACGATGATTTCTCGTACCATTATCTTTTACGTTTTCTCAACTTCACTTTTATTTTACGCGGCCGCCTTAAATGGCAGTCTTAACAACAGCTAACTCCGTACAGAAACGACTTTTATCACTTGTCAGCCTCCGGTTGTCTTTAACACTGCCATTTCTCTACGCGAAATTCTAATAAAAATTTTTGTAATCTGACAGATCATCTCCTTCGCGGTCGAAAGAACACATTGTTGTCGGGAAAAAAATAGTTCGAGTGAAATTTTCAAGGAAATTATTCAATGTGAGATTGTGTTTCTAACAAGTTGTTAAACTTTTTTAATGATACGAACTTTAAGGAATATCGCTGGAAGCAAATTGCCCCGTAAAAGGGATATCGGACAAGGGTCAGCGTCGAAGTTACCAGTTCGACAAATTTACCCGAAATTCCTCGGTTCGCAGGGCCAATGTTCCGCGAGTGGATTCTAACGAAGATTGTAAATGGAGAGAGGGCTAGCTATTCGGCGCCGAAATTCGCGAGAATGCAGGAAAGGACGAGGGGTCAGATGTTGGAGGACATTGTGGCCAATTTGGCCAACCACGCGGAGACTGGAAAAATTCCGAAACCGTACAGGTGAGAATGCAAACGAGAAAGTGAGGACAGACTTTCTTGAAACCCTTTATCGTTAATTGGACGTGTGGTACTCTCAACGAATTTTCATATGAAAGTAAATGCAAGTTTTTCATTAAAGATTTCAAGCTGTACGATCAAATTACATTTTTGCGTAATGTGTACGAGTGAAAAAAAATTTGTTTTTATAATTTTCTGAGCATTTAATCATATGGAAAATAAAATAGCCGACACAGGAATGAATAACGAGAAACCATCGATCGCTGTTTACGTTCAATTGTTGCGTCGAAAGTATGCCAACAAACGGGTGAGTCACGGTGTAATATAAATTAATTTGAAATTTCCCTAGGCGCGGTTCCTGGAGACCAATCGGTCACATGAGACCGGCCTCGCCGCTTTTGGACTCGGTCAGAGATCAATTCGAGGATTACGATCAGCTCACTAGGGATTTCACCCGAGTGTTCTTGAACAATGAAGAGAACGCATCGTTGAACGCGAATCTGTTCGACGTGACTTTCTGGGTGCTCAGTCAGACGAAGAAGAAAGTCCGATTCATAGGTGTCAGAGCTATTCTAGCGGTGAGGAGCAGGTAACTAAAATACTTCTTCAATTGTAAATAGACCTAAAATCGGGCATGCAGCAATTTACTTCGTTTCAATTTTAAGAAACTTCGTTTACCAACTGATTTTTCGTTTCGTTAAATTGTCGATGTCTCGACAGTGTTCGATGAACGGATTTGACAGATTGTCGTCCTTTCAGAGTGTTCCAAGAGATGCTGTACGGAATTCAAGCTGGTTTCGGCAATCCTCAGTGCCCGGTCGCTGAAATTCTCGCCAGACCAGTGCCTAGCTTGCTCAGCCCGCAAAAACTGCGAAGTTCGAACTTCCTACAAGTTCCTCCGATCGACACGCCCAGGTACGTGTCTTTTACAAGCATTTCTATCGTCAGAATCGAACAATTTTGATCGTCCGGAGACGTTTAAAATACGAATCACGCGAAATTCTCGATCGAAATTCTGTTTTCAAATGCCTACGACACGTTAACCCATTTTTGGCCATTAACTTTGGTGTATCGAACCCTTCTCGTTAGATTTAAAAGCGACTGGCCCTTCTTAATTTATCAAAAAAGTCTCCAGTTAATGAGAGTTTTGTGTGCAATCCACTGTTTTGCTCGATTAGACGCACAGTTGAACGATCCCTTTAAGTGTTAAACACAAGGTCCTCTATAGCACCGATTAAAATACAGTAGAACCTCGCTTATACGAACCAATTAATACTAAACCTCATATACAGAATGTCTCAGCCGAGCTGAGATAAATGTCGAAGGATAAAAGTGTTTGACTCAAGAGGTCAAGACGAATTCAACGACCTGCAATACTGTGACCCCGGTATGACCTTGAGTACAAAAAATTCAGAAAAGTTGAGCAATCGATACACACAGTGACGTCATTTCTTTTATAACTTCTACAACTTACCTGACCAATTTCTGACCTATACTACTTGCCTGACTATGACAGTCTGTTACTGTGAATAAGTTTTATTAGCACAGACAGAAATATTTTAGTCTGACGAAAATTTATTGGATCTTCTGTATTTTTATGATTCTTTATTCGGATGAGCGAAAAATGGGTTAAACAGAGATAAACGAGGAATAGCATAACTGGGTATTCGTTCAGCGATAAGGGAGTTGGAACTTGCTCGAATACAGTGATGGACTTGATGCCTGCGGTGTCGTTAGCGAATGTACTTTCGTGTTGTATATACTACATAGATACATATGTATATATATTTATATAAATAATTGTAATTATATGTATTTTTCACGGCACTTCCATGTCTCCTATCCTCACAGCACCGCATGAGAACTATTTTATCACACTGATCGGAAGACTTTCTAAATTCTATCGGCTGCCAGTCGAGCTCTCGTGTAACTTTTTTCTCTGCGATGCAAGGTGCGATCGGGGTCTGCGATCCGATGTCTACGTTATTGTGAATGACATGTGGCATGTTTATATTTCTTTTCTTTATCGATTCACGAACCGTGTACGAAATACTATCGAACGGAGAACGGTGAAGCGTTGTCTTGAGTCGAGACTCACGAAAAACACGCGCCATGCTAATCTATTCCGAGCTATGTCGAATAGGATCGAGGTGTCGATTTCAGTTTCTCTTTACGTACGTTCCTTTCTCTCACGGTTGTCGTTCTGTTCACGCGCGTGCCTTACCGCTCTATCGAACGGCCTCTATCGCGCGGATCTTCTCTATTTTTATCGCTGTAACTTGAGAAGGTAATGCACACAGGAAATAGACGTATGAAATTTCTGGATCGGTCGCGGAGAAAACGAGAAAGCGAGTCCTGTGTGCGCAAATATTCCCGCAAGCTATTCACAGATATTTTTATACAACATGACAACAAAATTGCTGTAGCTTTTATTCGCTATATGAATAATGGAAACCCGGAGAAATGAAATAATTTTCTCCTAGCAATCTCATTGAATTTCTCGCTTCGCAATTACAGAATGCCGTCGTTTTCTTGTACGAGCATTTAATATTTTTTTATATTTTAATTTTCGGAACTGTTTGTTTCTGTCTTTTCTCTGTAATATTTGGAATCCCTTTGTTCCGGGTGCAGCATGCTGCATTTTCTGAATATTTTGTGATAAATACATCTCCGGCGAAGGTTTAATCCGACGACGACAATGATGCTTCGGTGTGGAACGCACGTTTTTGATCGGCTTTAAATTGGATTGAATAGCGGTGAACATTTATTATTGGATACGAGTCGAAGTGGTGTTGCATGGTGTGCATTATCTCTAAGAAAGGACCCTGAAGTGGGAAGGTACTGTGCGTCGAGTTACCTTCTCGAATCGAGGGAGCGGCATGCGGATTTATGCAAAATTTCGTCCGAAAAATTCAGCCGACGACGATCGTGAAACTCTGAATCGGTTCGATAGAATCGCACTCACGCAACGAAGGATGAAACGTTGTCGAACGAGCTTCCGTCGTTGTCTCGTAATTCTGGTATCTAGATCGATACGCTCCAAAATTAAGTACCCACTCCGTGACTACCTACCCCTCGATGGTCCTCTCAATCAGCCCGAAGAACCTCCTGAAAGTCTCCCTCCTCCGTACCTTGAGGTGCCGCTCTGCGGTTTCTGTGAGATACTGGCTCTGACCTGTTTAGACCTAAAAGTGTGCCGTCCTCGCCGATGCCGAAGCGCGCTTTCTCCACGCTTGGAAGGCTCACCGCCGCCTGGGGGAGGAGCATCCGGAAACATGGAGGCGGGAACACCCTGCAAACCGAGGACCGCACACGCTGGGCCAGCTCCCAGGATTGCAGCAGTACGTTTCTCATCGAATTAGAGCATTCTCTCCGTAACTGTCGCGTCTTCTGTACAAAAGTTTCAATCCTCTGCTTCGCCCGCTCAGCGATTCACAGTTACGGTAGAGACTTGTGCAACGGTTACGGAGAGAATACTGCAATCGTAATTGGATTAGAAAAAAAAGAAATTAGTTGATAAAATTAGAAAAATTAAATTTATAATCCGTATAATTTGATCGTTTCGTCTTTACATTGCAGACAAGGAAGCGAAAGAGAAGGAAAAAGCTCAGCAGCTGGCGGTGCCGAGGCTCAGCGTGTTCGTGGACGCGGAGAAGGTGGATAGAGCAAAACTGGCACAGACAGAGGTAAAAGCAACACTAATTGAGTATATCGAATCATAAACAAACATCGCACGCCTCGTTTTCCAGTTCGACATCCTCGAGTTCGATCCGGAGACGTTCAGGATCCTCCTGGATTACCTGCACACGGGCTGCTGTCCCCTAACCTGCAGCAACATACCTGGCCTGGTGTGCGCCGCGGAGCACTACGATCTGCCGGATCTTCTGCAGGCGTGTTTCCATCACGCGAAACAATTCCTGCGTATCGGCATTGTCTGCGTGATGCTCTGCACCCTGGAGAACTACTGCTGGCGGTACACGTCCGCCATGGATCTGGTCAACATGATCCTCGCGTTCATCGAGACCAGAGCGTCCCAGCTGTTCAAGCACTCTGGCTTCCTCACGCTCAGCGAGTCGATGGTGCAGATGGTCATGTGCAGGGACCTCGAGGTCGACGAGATCGTCAAGTTCGAGGCGATGCTCAACTGGGCGAACAACAGGATCAAGACCAAGCCGAAGGTCATCGACCCGAAGACGGAGTTCAAGGGCATCATGGAGAGGCTCAGCAAGGATCTGAAGCTATACAGGATATCGCCGCAGGAGCTCATCAGGGTGAGAAGATGCAACGTCATTTTTTCCATTCTCCACAAAGTTCCCTTTAAATCGATTTATAAAGACAAATCGATTTTCCAAGAGAACAGAAGAAGAAGACAACACCGACGCTGACGTTAATATTAACCTTTAAATATTTTGCAGATCGTGCTGCCGTCGCACGCGATCAGAAACGAGAGGATCCTCGAGACGCTGATGTACCAGGCGAACACCGGGATGTACAAGAACGTGGACACCTACTTAGAAACGTACGAGAAGAACATTCAGAACCAGAAGAGCTTCGACTGCGGGATCTAAACGACGCGTGTGTAGAATCATTTCGAGTCGAACGGTAGAAGAACCAACGTGTACCTGAGAAGCGGATTCTAACCGGGCATCCGCCCGGAAGAGGCCGGCTAGAGTTCCAAGCAGAAGAAGAAGAAGGCGTTTCGTTCATGCCCACGATTGTAGGCCCTAGCACTTCTAAACAGAATTGTTGGCGGCTGTTTGCGGATGACAGAAGAACCGCAAGATCGACTCGGGATTTATGGAAGCCCTGGCAAAGGGGCTGACAGCGGGGTAGCTCGAGATCCAAGCATCCTCGGCGTCATTGTGATTCGCGTCTATCGCGCGGCGTAGAAAATGTCTAGCTAATAATAGAAATCGTTTACGGGAAATCATTCTCCGCCGAAGATCCCAGCGGACGATCTAGACGGTCGAGTAGGAGGAAATGCACAAATTTCATATCGTTCTAGGAATAAGGGGGGAGCCGAGATGCTGTGTTGTGTTCGCTCCCCCGGGAGGTTCACTTCGTCGAGCGAAGAACCGAGGCTTCGGGGCGTTAGAGTCGATTAGACGAAGCGTATAATTAGCGAATCGCACGGTCGCCCAATCGCTGAAAGTAGTCTAGCCATCTCGAAGACGCACCGAGACCGGAAATCACCACCCCTCCTGAAACAGGGACAAACATCTTTCGTCCAGAGTACTATGGTGGTGCGTCGAAATATAGGTGGAAGAGTTTCGAGCCGGCGAGACGAGGCGCCGAACATGACAATCTGTATTATAAACAACAAGATTTAAGAACAAAATAAAAAGAGAAGAGAAAGCTACGAACGGAGAAGTACGCTACTATTAGTGACGATACAAGAAGTAAGGAGTAAACTACTCGGTAAGCTTTGAATGAATTTAACGTACATGCATATACATATATACACGTGTAAGAGCGACGCTAATGATAACAATAATATTAATAAACGATAAGCGTATAAGGTTAAATGACATAGTAATAAACGACGTTGATGTTGAATGTGGAAATTTCAAAAAACCCGAGCGACGAGGAAGCAAAACCCTGGGCGAAAGAAGAAGAAGAAGAAGAAGATGATGATGATGAAAAAAGTATTCGAAGTCTGTTCTGTTTTCTATCGTAGTTTTTGTATCTTCAATACTCTAAGGCAGAAATTCTAAAATTCATGAGAACAGGCTGGAAAGATATATATATATATTATATACATGCATATATATGTATTAAAGAAGAAAAAAAGGATTGAAAGGACGTAGAAAAGGACTCCTCCTTTTTAACGATCACCCGGGATCGACGAGAAGAGAGACAACAGCGTTTTCGTTCGCAATGATTCTGTTCGAAAGGATTTTTCTATTCGGCAGACGCGGCACGCGGGCATCGTTCGCTTGGAGGATCGACGAAAGGATCTACGAGATCGCCACCATTCCGGGAGGATCCAGTCCGCTCACTAACTCTGGCTGGCCTGGCTCCCTTCACTGCATCAGAAATTTTAACGACGAGCGAGGGACTCTGTGATGTATAGTGTTAAGATTGTAGTGGTCATCCTTCGTCTCCACATTTTGGATGCACATTTGCATTTGATTCGTTCGAAAGTAATGAAAATCTTGTCGAATGTTTTGTTTTTAATTAAGTAGTCGATCATAAACAGTATCTTTACTGTGACGGCGTTCTGCAGGTCACTGACCGTGGCGTCTCTAGTGTGATCGCGTTCTGCAGGTCACTGACCGCATTGTCTCTACTATAACACGTTTTCCCGGTCACTGGCCAATTGTTCATCCAATACCTCGTGGAGAATGATTCTTGACAAGGATAATTATGATCCTTCTAGACACTCTGTACACGTCGAAGAGTCTGACGCTCGTCTCTTTCCCTTTTTCCGCTTTTAGTGCTCTCCTCTCGCCGCGCGACGATTTTTTCTCCGCGACAGCAACGGAGACAGACAAAAAACAAATACAGAGATATTTTTTACACGACCATCCGAACACGATGCGTTTCCTGGTCCCCGTTTGTCGTAACCATTCCGTTATTTCGCGCGTGCACGCGTCCAATGAAGCGGAAACTCTTTCACGACTAATCCGGATAAAGAGAACATTGTAACGAATGGGAACGGAGAAAAGACAAAAAAAAAAAAGAAATCATTCATCGATCCCTCCGGGCCGGGGGATCGTCCAACTGTTAAGTGTCTTATTGTTCAGGCAAGCGGCTGGACGAAAGTAGATCTTCGTTTTCTTTTTCCTCGAGGAGAAAGCACTGAGATAACAACAAAAATAAACTATCGCTTGTAATCGACGCCTCGACGACCGAGACTCGACACGCGCGGATCGCGTTTGCGCCTCGATCCGCGATCCAGCGTCCACGCTCGGATCGGATCGATCGCTCGGTTAGACAGAGAAAATGGCTATTTGTAATATTTTTACAGTACCGTAGAACCGGGACGCGCAAACGCGCCAAAAAGCGCGGGAGAGTCGTAACGTTGCGAGAGGCACTACCGAACTAAATAAGTAAATTAATATGCATACCGCGTGTGTAGCTGTAAAACAACCAAAAACAACAAAAAAACGTGTCGTTGTAAACGTGAACGTTTGTAAAAACGAAGTGTCGAATTCGATGTGCGACGATCGGTCAGGGCGTGTTCGATCCTTTTTTCCCGTCGGACCGCGAACGATCGCCGGATGCTCTCGTCGATCTCGATCGTCGATCGAGAGATTTCTCGACGATGGATCGACGTTAACGCGCTATCAGCCGAGGGGCATACACCTCTGTCGACAGTATCGGTAATTATAATTTTTTTTTAGTATTGTAATTGTAAGATTGATTTGAACGATTCGAGGATAATCGAAGCATTTTACGAAATATTTACTGGCGAGTATGCCGATTCGTAATTGTCAGTAATGTAATGGTCGATTGTGGATTTGAAAGATTGATTTAGATAATTTAGCATTACTTCAAGTAATAAAAATTGTTGAGGGCACTTGTTTTTTGTCGACACACGATTTTAGCGTCGATCTGCGATAACGTAGTGCTTGTCCAGTTATTCGTATGACGAATAATGCCTGTTGTTAAATGGATCCTGTGGTTCACTGTAAATCGTTGCACATAAATCTACTAGACTTGTAATATAACTATAATCCACGGGAAGCTCACTATGCTACGAAGTCTACGGTTCGCGAACGGTTGACAAGAAAACGTAGCGTTCAGATCTCATCGCTGGTCGATAGACATAGATTAGTTACTAGCAATCTATAATCGCTGGTCGATACAAAAGGAACTGTTACGCGACTCGCAGTTCAATGTTAATAGTAAAAAAATCCTTGGAGAGATTCTTTAAATTTGTAGGGAAATGAACTTAATTGAAAACAGTTGCCAATATGTTTGAGAAACAATACCAAATTTCGTTGGTGTTGTTGAGATGTTTCGTTTCCTTGGATGTACACGATAATTCGGTGGAAAATAGTGTTCGGTTAAACGGTTCGTAGAGAATGTTTTTATGTTCACGATATCGTAGTGCTACGTGATCGCTGGAAATCGATAGATCACTTTGGGGATAGCGCGTTAACGATCGGCAACTCGCGGCGATCGTAAGTGAAAACAATCGACATCCGAACTTCCCTTCGCTATGCTCTCGCGTTGTCGTTCATCTTCGTAAGTTCGCGAACAAACAGTAGATTTTCCGCGACACGCATCGTCCACGTCGGCCGGGGCAATTCACAAATTTCGAAAGTATCTTAGGAATGTTTGTCTTAGAGGATCGAATCCGACACCCGCGTAATCGGTAGCGTCGAATGAAAATATTCCGCGTGGACTGTGTGTGTGTTGCCCGAAACTCTACCGACTCAGTGTGTAAGCGTAGATGTTTTAGTGTGTGATCGAAGTGTACACGATGGATCTCTGTATCGATTTTTAAGGCGCTCCTGAGGTCATGGAAATGGCGGGGGGCTCGATCGGTAACCGCATAACCGAGTATGGGATGAAACCATTATCACGATTTCGAGGACGCGGAACTCTCGTTCAATAAATCGTACAAAATCCTGGATCGTCGAAAACTTAATTTTATCGCGATGAGAATGATTCTCCACATTTGGCGTTCGACTCCACCATTTTTAAACAAGCTCAAAAAATTTTACCTGCGCGTTCATTCAATAAAATTTGATCTATACCGACCGCTTCATCGCGAAATCATTGTGCTGGACCGAGAGTGAACTAGAAAAATTCGTAATTTGAAAATGAAAGACAGTTCTACTATTAACAACTCGAGATTATAAAATGTTCGAAAGTCCGCGCAAACTCGAGTTTTCTAAGGCGTGTACTCCAACCACTCCCATGAACAGCGAATACATCGACGTACGAAATACCGAGTTCTTTTTTAACAAACATGTAGGTAGAGCCACGAACCGCGAAAATTATTAAAAGCGGAGGAAACAGAGGTTCGAGAAGTGATTACTGTGGGGAAACAGAGAAGAAAATTGAGCGATTGCCATGCCTCGCAGCACCTTGAATCGACAGAGCAAGGGGAGGGGGGACGTGAAAAGAATTTTCATCGAACGCGATTCTGTCCAGCCATTGCCGACTACTGTTCAAGTGTAGATGTACTCGTACAGAAATATAAACAAAAAGAGAGGCTAGGTTATAGACAAACGGATGAGAGAATGGATATATACATATTATACATGTACGTATGTGTATGTCGTACACACGCGCGCACACGTAACACGTACACAATGATAAAATGGGCGAGAGAGAAATAAATACACACATGCACAAGTAATGCAAGAGAAATGACACATACACACACAAAAAGACGATTATTATAACGAATACCTGTGTAACCACGTGGGCGGATTACGGCGAGTATACATGTAGATCGCGATTTTGATCGATCGTATTCAATTTTTGAGCGCGCGTCGACGAGGTTCTGCGTTTGCGAAGATTATGCTGCGGATGTTCATGCTATTTATTGTTTCTTTACTTACCCAGTAATTTTCTAATTGTATTATATCGTTTGATTAGTAGCTGTTACAGCTGAAAGTTAACTTGATTAACAGATTGCATGAGATTCACAGAGGTATGTCATATTATTTTATATGTAGATGATGTTTATTGAAGAATATTATTTTGTTCCGGTGAATTAGTCTATGAAAACGTTGCATTTAGATCCGCAGTTTATTCATAATGTAGGATAGAATTTTAACGAAGGATCTCGCAATGTGTTCGAGGCTCGAATGACTTTTGGCTCTCCGCCCTCTAAGCCTTCTTTCCATTATCCGCCATTTTCGATATATTTGATCTCGCATCATAAGTGGACATATCATCCGCCATTTTGGACCTTTCACTGTACCGAGGAAGCGAGTGTTTTTTTCTTTTAAATATTAAAGATATGAACAGTATTTTATTCGATCAATAAACGACGAATAAGAATAACCATTTGAAAGAATTTATTCGTACTGTTTGTTTCATTAAAAACATCGTTTGGACATATTTTTATTCGGTAAATTGTTACCTCGTGATCAGAGATTTATCTTCATTTAACGAACGATGAGCGAAGTATGTACTTTTCATTATTTGTTCGTGTCGAATTGATTGCTCAAATATTTACGAAATATAAAGTATGTTTAATAAATCGGTTTCTGGGACTTTGTCGCAGTGTATATTAATAATGCGTGATTAAGAATATACAGTCACAGAAAGAGATAATTTTCCTCGTGAAAATAATAGGTGGTACTCTTAGGTTAATGTTGGTTACGAGATCGTAACATTGATGTTTTCTATCGTGTTCCTTCGAGGTGTGACGATTGCATTTTGTACGGGAATTAAGCACAACTATACTTAAGTGTTTAGTATAATTAATTGTGGTAGAACTTCCCTCTCGAAATTAACCCTTTGACGTACTCACTTTCTGTATTGGCAGAAATCACAAACACTTAAAAAATCAAATTGGTACGTGTAAATTCGTGATTATAAAATATGCTAAAAGGGTTAATTAGGACTGTGACAGTATGGATGCAATCAGAAATTCAACATTACTTTGCACCTTATCACGAAACACTGTTATGATTATACTTATTTATTCGTTGCTCAAGCATGATCGATTATCACAGATTATCATGTAGAAAAAGAAGTGTTCAGCAAAAAGTGATATAGAAAGTCCTCCATTTAAGGATTAAATCAACGAGAAACGATATCGAAGTGTTTACCAACTCAGATATTTATCTGCACAGATAAAAATCACAAGTATACACAATTTCAGATTATATTCGCCATTTAATTAATTACGTATCTCATCATACCAGTGCGAATATTTCCGTTTCAATTCGAGGCGAATTCAAAAATCCCCGTTCTCCGAAACCATACTGGAGCGTGTTCGGTCGCCATTTGCGTAATGGAGGTTCTACCGCAATCACAGGAAAAAAAACCAGAAACTAACAAACAAATGACAAAAGCAACGCTCGTTTCGGGTTTCATTCTTTATTCGAATACTTGCTTTCGTTACATCAGTATTTCCAGCGATTTTTCATAGTTCATATATGATACTCACGACTGATCGGTCCGGAAGTAATACTACCGTTTCCGGTGTATCCCGAGTCCTCGGCTAACGTTCATCGAGTGTTTCACAAGTATCCAGATACTCGGTTCTGTCTGCGGAACACGAATACAATCAACATGGTAGTGATCGCTCAGTCTGTGTGTTCCATGAGTGTGTGATGTGTGGGTGTATGCGTGTCGACAGCGAAACTCCATTTACTTAAAAACACATTCCGGTCTCAAACTTTGTCAAAGAACGTCCAACAAAATTCATATTTCGTTAATTTCATTAAAAAAATATACGGCTCAATTATGGCACTTATCGTCAACAATGAAACGTGAATAACCAGATTAAAAAAAAAATAAAATTTTCCAACGTAATAATTCAGACGATTCCGAGGAATTATTTCAAATAGCAAATTTTCATGCGAATAGAGATTTCAACGGGCCAATCCGCGGAAAATAAAAAGAGATTCGTTGTAAAAGTTCCGTATACAAAGTTTTATCGTATTCTAGAAGAGTCGAGGATTTGATTGGCCTTGTTCAAAGAATTTCTTCGAGATTGCAGTGTAACATGCATGACGGTGCAAGACGCGCGTAAATGGAGTTCGAACAGTCCGTGTGCGTGCGTGTGTCGCGCTGCGAGTGTGAAGTAATCCGTTGAGTTCCGAGTCGGTATTTATTAAGCGTTTATCGTTGATAAGGTATAATAGCCGGAGAGGGCCGAGGTGGTATTTCAATAATATGGCCGTCGGAGAGGCTTCCGATTATATACTTCGTCGATGATCGAGTCTACGTGGCCGTCGCGAAAACGGAAACGGTCTCGTTGTTTCGCGAGCTCGAGCCGGCGGGTTCGCGGCGAGTCAGCAATATCATTCGGATTCCCGTCGACGACAACGACGGTTCCGCTGAGCTCGCATTTATTTCCCGGATACTCGGTTGTCTCGCCGGTGAAACCTGTATATCGGGTGAATGCTGGCGGACGTCCCGAGGACCCCGAATAATATTTGCGGGGGTTTACCCTCCTCTCCTCCCCACGCTCCCCCCTCTCTCTCTTTCCATCTCATCGTCTCTCTAGTTCTCTCTGATCCGTCGCGTCTCGTCGCCGAGACTTTAGCGAGAGAGTTTTGTAAATCAGCGCAAAACGATCCGGGACTCGCCGTGTCATGCTCGCGTGGTAACGAACACAATGGCGGATGAGATTGTGAACAGAAACAAAAAAATTTATTGTATATGAAGCTACTGTGATGTTACTGTTGAATATAAAAAGAATATATATATATACATAAAAAAGATGCTGTATTTAAAAAAAAAAATCGAGTCTCTTCATTTACACCTGTAGGTGACAAGCTGGAGGAAATTGTTTGAGAGATTGAGACGTCAGGATGGCGCGTACGTAATGCCTCTCCAAGTAGTATGAATTTTTTCGAATATCTCACAGGCTAAACCTTGGCAATTTATTTATTTTTACACGCATAGATTTTTCGATGAAAATACTTGCACAATTTTCCGAAGTGCTTCGAACGGGATGAACATTTCATGTACGCGCCATACCAATAGCTCACTATTTTCTCCTCCTGTTCGTACCAGTTTTACAGAGAACACCACCTCGTTACAAGCTCGACGACCGTCTCCAACAGCGAGCTTGTAACCACAGAATACAAAACGTGTTCTTCACCCACGTCGTCATTCCGTCCCCTTTGAAAATCGAAGCTCTAGCTACCGCTACCCCCGTTCGTCGCTATCAAAAATACACACTTTTCAGAGAAAAATATCGATTTTATTTCGCAGGTTCATAGGTAACTCTTCGTTTTGGTAGAACAATCTTGAATCAGGTCGACGGATTAACGTTTTTGTTTTTCTTTCTGTTTTTCGTTTTATCGAGTTGTTTCGAGTACTTGATCGGACACAGCCGCTGATAATAGAACGTGAAACGAAAGCTCCGTATCTCCTTAATGCGATAATAGGCGAGCCCAATTAAACTTATTGTTTCTCTGATCTCCCGAAGAAGATCAAATTTTCTTTTCCCGAGTAAACAATTTCAATGACGTTTAAAGGTATTGTATACGATGTGTATGTATGTGTGTGTGTGTATATGTGTGCACGAGGTTGTGCAAGAGTCACCGCATGCACACGATGTCTACGTTGTACTAATTGATTATCATTATCGTTAAGAATAATCTCTTTTCCCTTGGAAAAAGTGTCGGATTACCTTTCGGCCGAAGAATGTAAAAATTCGAAGGAGGGACACCTGTACAAGCTGTTCGTCGAGGTCGAAATTGCTATCATTAAAACTAGATCGCGATCGTGTTATGCGGAGAATGATGCGCGCGCGTTATAAAATCAGATTTATTTACAATTCTACAAGTTCGGTATCGTAGAGTTTCTGTACAAATCGTGTTCGATCACAAATACGTATGCGTACTTGTTTTAAAAAATTCCTAGTCACCATATTAAAACGTCGCTCTCTGACTCAAGCCGCATAAGCCAGCGTAATATCTATATATATTTCCGTATATATGTACATACATATACATATATACGGACACGTTTTCAATTTAGCACGCGTAAAATCCTCGTTAATTATAGTTCCATCGATGCGTCACTTAAATTCAGGACAATACGCGTGCCATAATCGTGGACCATTTTCTTATTATAGTCTTTTTGCATATTTTTGCATTTTTGTTCTGTTTTTCGCTAGTGTCTCGCCTCAGGCCGTTGCGATCGCGCGCAATAGCCCCGACACAGTCTTATTAAAACGCATGGGACCCGTAACGGTCGAAAATATTATGTACAGCTTTGCTTTTTTGTTTCTTTCTCGTTTTGTACAACCCGCTAACAAAAAATTCATACGCAGTCACTTCCTGGATTCCTGAAAATAATTTCAAGACAGAATTAGGATCGTCTTATTGTCAGTGTCTAACGGTCACTTCACCATTTTGCCCTAACACTCCAGTCTTTTGGTGTCCAATGCAGACACTTAGGATCTATTCTGATCTGCCTCTTTTCCATTGCGGCCGCGTGTTGCTCGATAATATCCCTGCGAATAAATACGTTCGTCAGTGAGGTACTCAGCTAGCGGAAACCGTTGGCTTACTGAAAGAAGCTAAAACGTCTGTAACGAAACTGGTCTGTCTGCCCGACCGGTTCCCTAATGATGCTGATTGACTTATGGTAGCCAATTACCTATTCAACGTCACAATATATTGTCCTTTGTAGTAATTAATGAGATTCAAGTTCTGTAGGGTCGATATCACGTCTTCTTTCTTAATCGACGTCAGCTCGCAGATCTCGTTGATCGTGATCTGCGGCTTCTCGTTTTCCACTAGCGGCTTTATGTTCAACAGGATGTCCAGTATCGTGTGCGCCCAGTAGCTTCGGTACGACAACAATCCTAGATCGGACAGTGGCTTTTCCGGGGAACCTGTCTTACCCTCGAACTTGGAGAGCTCGTACGAGAACTCTATCAACAGTTTGCCGTAGCCTCTCCTCTGATAAGGTGGCAGTGTCAGTATACACGCTACGTTGTGGTCCTCCGTCGACTCCTTCTCCTTCGAGAAGTAACCGACAATGTGAAACCCTCGGCTGTCGAAATCTGTCATCACATAGAACAAAAATGGGTCTGTGTCGTAGTAAAGCGTTTTATGGTCCAAGAACAACTTTGCCAGCAGGCAAAGATTTTGTGCGTAGTTCTTGTTCTTTCGGCCATCGATCTCGAAAAACGATATCGATCCCTTCCTGTAGATCTCGTTACCAGGAGGGTGTCGCAAATTGCACTTAATCAGATGTCTCTCCAAACACTTCCGACTCTTTCTGTACTTTAGGCAGAACTCGCAAATGTATATACACGACAGATTCACCATTTCTTGGGGGTAAGGGCTGAAATACCATGGCCTGATTCTATGACGACCTAGTTCTATCAACTCAACATTTTTCATTCTGGTAACAATGTCATCGTGATGATGCGCAACCAGTGAACCAGTCGGCCGAGGACCAGGCGTTTGCGGCGGTGCCTCCTGAGAATCTTCGTTCTCTATGAACGTCGATTTCCTCTTTCTAGACATTTTCTTTTGCAACGCCGCTTGCAATACGGCAGGGCCATTGACCGGTTCGCTGCAAATACTGCTAGGGCTAGGCGGTCTACTGACCACTTGCTTTTTAGGGGTTGTCGCTTCCGTGCCCGGCGTGGTACCATCTCGTCTAGGATATTGGACTTTCCTAGTGTCCAAACAATCTTCCATAACCCATTCATCTAATCGTTTATTGACTAAAATGTTGTACATTTAATTAAATGATTGCTTACGTACGTAACTGGTAATCTCCTCCCTTCATTAAGCGTGTCGCTATATACTTACAATCTACATAGTGAACATAATAACACTTGACACCGTGTACTTCTTTAACACTGATGATTTCAGCGAGGGCTGTGGATGATAAAAGGACACGTTTGATAAACCCTTAATCGCTACCTCTACGTCTGTGCAACATAAACATTCATTGACGATCGAGACACATTGAACAGTATACTGTCGATGCACATTCCAAAATGCCTAAACATAACCTAAAACTAAGCTTGTCATTCTATGTGGAAAATGAGTTGAAACAATAATGAAACAATAAACGATTTTGGTGCCTGCAATTAAATCGTAATTAACGCTACGTGAACGAAGTGTCTGTTGTATCGACAAAACGGTTTGTCAATGCGATTCATTGACACACATCTCTACAGAATCTCCTGGCAAAAAATGGCATATAGAATTTCGACAAAAATCATGACCGTTTTTCAGAGGTAACTAACAATCGTGTACAGAGCGATTACGATAGTGAACGTGCTACTTACGCCAATCATCCGTTCCATGCATTCTGACCGGCAAACGGCAGCCTTCCACCAATGAATTCTGAAAGTGAGGTTAGAAATTCATAATAACCGGATAGCTACGTTCGCAGCCCATTTTTACGGAAAGTGTTTATGTTATCATGTTGAATGAGTCGCACCACTTACCACTGAATCGCATATTGTTTCACGTTCGTCGTGTTCCTCGATCATATCAATCACAAAATCAAGTAACTCGCCACCAAACACGATCTTGTTTTGAAGCTCTCACGGCACTGACGCGAGCGCCCCGCCAGTCGCATTGCTCGCACACAGAACTACGTTCGAACAGTCTCCCGCCTATCGAAACTCGCGAATCGATAGCTATCGAGTATCGACCCGATCGAACTACCCGGCGCAACTTGTGGACTGCCATGCTTATCAACATTAATGAATTACAGAGAATAAAATTATTAATCTACTACTTTTGCACAAATTAATATCTACAGTTTAAAGTTTTTATAAATATACATATTACTGAAGGAACAATTTAAATAACATTGATAATTTTGTCGCTGTCGACCACAGAAATGTATATTGGAAACAGATAGAACGTCTAATGGTATTTTGTTGTCCAGTTTCGCTACCTTATCGACACAGCAATCGAAGACTATACTAGAGCGCCCTCTTTCAACGGTTACCGACAATAGACCAGCAGAACCGAAACAGGCATTTTATTCGAATTAAAACAAGCTTGTTGATTATGTTAAAATAATGAAGATTTAATAGGCTAACCATTTTTCAGATTGTATATGTAGAAATTGCATAATACAACATATAGTTCAACAAATAATAATTCAATAAATTAAAATAAATGTAGTATGTAATGATATTTGGTCCCCTCAGGGTTTCAAATCCATTCCACCACCTCTCCCTTTACCAATCCTCAACTATCGCCTAATTTCCAATTTCAGCGGGACCTACTTTTTATTAAGGTGAGTTCCGAACCACCTAAAATTAAAATAAATGTTGAAATAATAATAAAATGTTGAAATAATTCAACATATAGTTCCATAATTTTTTTAAATTTCTGAATGGGTGGTCCTTGTCAGCGAAGTACACGGAACGTTGTGATATTGAATGACGCGCAACCAGTGGAATAATGAAAAAGTCACTTGACATATTTGATTGTGCGTTACAACAAACTGGCAGGTCACCGGGTTCCAAGCGATCTGGTAGATTCCGTTGGCTACGTAGGTCGAGTGGATGCAAAGGCGCGCAAGTGCGGCGGGCTTTGGCAAGACAAAAGAGATGGAAAATGGTGGATACGGGGCTGCGTTTGCAGCGTACCGTGCAAATCTATAATCATAAATAAACCATTGTCCTCGAGCGGTATCGTTTCTTGAGCTTTCGCGGAGGAATTCCGTGAAACCACCATAATGTATCGGTGAAAATGATGATACAGGTTCTTCCGGCGGTTTCGGATAAAATTTTCTCTTTTGGTAATGGGATGGAACGAGCACCGTGAGCGATATAATTAAGTAAGAATTATTCAAAGGACGATGGGGAACCGGGCCGGGGGTGGGGGTACACGTTGCGTCGTGAAAGGCGCTCGCACTTGCACGCAATTAATTCTGAAATGCGTATCAACCCGAAAGAGGTGAATTTAGTGCAACGCCGCTTCCGTGTGTATTCCGCGTAATTCACCGGGACCGTCTTCGTTGTCATGCTTTTAAGGTTTGTAACGTAAAGCTATTTTAGCTGTCTCCAAGACAATTCCGGCTGACATCTTATTCTACTCTGTCTAGGGTAAAATAGTAATATCTGTACGCAGTCGGTAAGTTTCTTTCCGCGTCTCCTCGGCGGAACCTACATTTTATATAAACTATCCCCCCGAATAAAACTATCCGCTTCTAGCAAAGTGACAGGTTATTGCATTCAATACCGCGGAAGGCAATCTTTTTCGACGGGCCACGCGAATCCCTTTTTCCGCGTTTCCTAACGCGACAACGCATACCGCCAGGCACCAAACATTTGTTCGCGTTATTTCGACGAATCCGTACGCACTTCTCGTAACAGTCCTTCAAAATCAGAGACGAATTTGTCGAGGATTTTTTTTATTTTTATAATAAATTGTCTAATAGCAAACGACAATTTTATTCAAAAACGGAACTATTACATCGAGCAACACAATATCTAAGAAAACAACAATTATTCAGCTTGATCGATTATCGAAGAAAGGGTGAAACTATATATGAAAAAATATACATCATACGAAGGGTTCACTGGTTCTGCTTGCAGCACCCTGTACACAGACAATAATGAACAGAATTAAGAATGAAATTGTCTGTCTCGATTCCACCCTTGAGTAAAGCTGTCTTACAGCTACCCGTAGTAATTCTTTTCCAATATTACCGGCGATCAATTCATTCTTCATCCATGAAAATTAAATTCCCAACAGTCCAATGGATAATATTATTTACCGATGTAAACTACTTGGTGCTTGTTATCGAATTGTACTGCAAACATTTCTTTCACCGTAATTTCATCAATGTCCAGCACCGATAATAAATATCTATCTCTTCAACCCCTGGCAATAAAGAATAATTACCAATCGAGACAATAATCTGAGCATCATAAATACGAATATTATTAATTTCGTAAGCGAACATCCGCCTTGATATAACTTCGTTAATACTTAATTTATTATTCATCGTTTTTCCATTTTTCCCCTGTTCGATTGTTGCAGTTGTTCTTTTTGTTCATAAAGTTTTCCGCCAATATAGCGTACGATTAAATCCGAAAAAAAAACATTTTTCTCGAGTCGAGTCTTTTTCGTAGCAAACGTGCGATGCAATGAGTATCGCGCGCGTTGTTCCTTTTGTTCGATAACAGTTCGATAGTGAAATTACGAGTGGTTTCGATCGACCGTGTTCGTATCGAAGGTTCAGGCTGGCTGGCATCCGCAGTCCTGCGAGCCCCACCCGGTACACAGGTTCCTACGCCTATGTATATCGTTCCCGTACATATATGCACGCGCGAAATCTGCACCCTTACATATGTATGCACGGGCACATAAGTGTACTCACATCGGGCATACATAAGGGTTGATAGTGCTCGGGCGAGCAAGCCACCCTTATACGCAGGGCGTGGCCAGAGTCCACCAATCAGAGGGCGGGGAATCCCCGAAAGACCAAATCGAACGAAGTAAAAATTTCAGCGGTCGCGTCAAACGCCAACGCCAAAGGGGATGAGCAAGGTTGATCCGGGCTTACATTTTCGTTACTTATCCGGAGTTCGAGATCTCGCCCCGGCAGTCACTGCGCGTTTTCTTTCTTCACCCACCTCCGTTTCCTTTTTATTTCTTTTTGTTATTCCGAAACCTGGCATAGTAATTGCGATTAGGATCGGTGAATACCTTTCGAGGGTAGCGGAGAAAAACAGATTAAATCGATCGGTGTTAAAGAATTTATATATATACCTTTCATTCGTTCGCAAATATTGTACTTTTCGACAAATTCGCAATAATTTGCAAAGTTACTCCATTAATTGATACTGATATTGATAGTTTACTTTTTAATCATATATTATAATTTTGTTTATTTATTGTATATGCACGGTTCGCAATTATTGACATTTTAATGGCGCTTCCACGAAGAACGAATTAATTTTCTAAGACAATACACTTACCAGCCCCTTTTAATACCAAGTAGATTTATTGTCGAATGGAAATGAAATTATTTGTGCATTCTTGGTATTTGCTTAAAATAATTAGTACCGTTCCGGGCTGAAATGTTTAGGTACTGTTCCCCGTTTACGGGGAACTTTGTCCACAGCTTTTTCTCCGGGTGTACTTGTGAGAAATGAATACTTTCGCGGTAGATGCAGCGAGGACGAAAACTTCGTACTCCCTTTATACGAAGGGGAAGAAGAAAGTTACGCTCGTTACTGTATAAAATAATTACATGCGGACTATGAATACTGTTGAGTCTACCAACAAGTAATCTGCTGTTTGTTTTAATAAGCTTGTAACCTTGCTAACATTCGAAACTTGTTCGCTCCGGTTTCTTTTTAGGGAGTGTTTGGGCGATGTTGGGCGCACTGAAGGAATATTACTGAAATGTAGCATATTTATCTGATGTTTAGAATATTAACAGGATCGAAATTATTCAGATCTCTTTCCTAAAACAGTTTTCTAATTTTTTTCTGTAAAAAAGTTCGCAGTCTAAATTCGGTGATGCGTAATTTTTTTTCACGGGTGGCATTGGATGGAATCGGGGAGAATTGTGCGATCGGTCGTCGGATGTTTCAGCCGATTTTCCGACAGAGCGAGCGGTCATGCGGCGTTGTTTTGATATTGATCTCCAGATACAACAGCGTCTAAGCATTCTAATGGCAAGGGACCGGGATTCTGCGCGGTGCATGGCGCACGTGTTTCTAATGATTTTAGTGGTACCGAGGTATACCTCCGCAACGTATAGTTATAGCCAGGCTACGAACACGTATTACAGCCACTCTGCCGGGGCACCGTGTAATATGTCGGAATTGCGGAAAGGGGTAACGTGGCCTGGAGGGCGGAGAGGGCCCGCGAGGACGGTCTTGTGGGATTCTTAATGGCAAAAGGCCTCCGAGGTAACACTACGGCTATTAAACGCAGACCCCAGCCAGTCTCTCGTCCCTTCTCTCTTTCTCTCTCTGTTTCTCACCCTCTCGAACCCGCTTTCCTCTAGTTTTGCGTTCGCGCGGTTAATTTCTTCGTTTCGCGGCGACCATTCGAATTAAATAATGCCGCTGAAGTATTATGTACCGACGCTCTTTAGTGTAATTGTTCCATCAGCTATATTTCTTCTCGAATTACCGGTCGGAGTAAAACAATTCCGTCTCATCGAAATCGTATGGACGCTCGATTTAAATGCATCAAATTCGACAAAATTGCAATTATTTAAATGCAACGACTTCCTGTTCGCTGAATCTGTCAGCCACTGGATTGAATAATTCTTGTTGTTTGCCACGATTTATCTATAGACATAATCTGGTTGGGGACTTCCGGAATTTTTCCGCGAAGACGTTTCTTATCTCGGCATCTCTTTCGAGCATTGAACGATTCAATTAGTAATCTACTGTTTTCTCAGCGAGGCGGCAGCACGATTTAGATTCTGGCTAACATCTTTTCGTTCTGTGGGATGAAAATAGTGCTGGATGTCGGGGAACAACGGTGACTGTTATTAAGAGTGCATAACTGTTCTGATTTTCTGCAAAAAACAATGAAAATTCTCAATAAAATTTCCCATTAAATCCTATTGATATAAAGTTTTCGAATAATTTTCACAGAGATATTTAACATTGTCTCGCTCTGTTCTTGTTAATATTAACGCTTTACCGGTGGTGATTTCTTAATTTTGGAAAATCTATAATTCAGAGCCGAGTTCTTCCTAATGAATTTTTTTAATAGCGCCAACAACTTCAATCGCGAGCCAACAAAAGCGTGAGAACTATCTGAATCGATCCAGTTCGATCGTACATCGATTGCGAGGCACCCATCGGCCCCGCTAGAAGGCAGATCAGCATCCGGCGGCAAAATTCGCTGCGGGAGTTCAGCAACCTCTTTAAAATCATATCAAGCAGTGCTAAAACGAGGCGACGCTGCGCGGCGCGGGCTCAAAGACTCCGTGTGCCCTCGTGAATGAAAAACGACGCCCCGGTTATCTATCCCGGTTGGAACCGCGCAGGTCTCCGCGGCCTCATAGCGACTGACCTCGCGATGATGATCTCGCGACCATTCCGCCGAGGGAAACCCGGCGAGTTTAAAGGGCAGAAAGGACGGGCTTCCGCAGACCTCGTTAATCGCATCCGCGCTCGCGAATACACGCGTAACCGCTCGGGTCCGCTGGAAGAAAAGTAGCTCGTCAGCGTCCGCTCCGCTCGCGTCCCGCTCAACGGCCGGAAAAAGGAGCGTAATCCCTGCTCCCGATTTTCTTCGTTTTTCTCGCGATCGGATTAGCGTATTGCGTCGAGGAAGATATAGAAACTGCTAGCAAGGGGAGGGAGGACCAGCCATCCTTCGCGTCTAACCCTTTTGTTCGTAGCCGAGCTTTTGAAATTTGGAACTAGAAATTTTTTCCAACTTAGACGCAACATCTTAAAGTCCGTTCGGACCGCTGTTCAACTGATTTCCTAATTTTTTTAACGGAGGGACAGTCGAGACGCGTAAAGGATTTTGAGCAATGGCCATTGGTGAGCTGGTATCACGGTCGTGAAACAGTGTGAAATTTTTTCGGTTACGAACAAGCTGGTTAAAGAATAAGAGGACGGTGGGCGAGGAGGAAGAAAGAGGGCTAAATAAGAGGCGGAAGAAGCGGTCTTGTACTTTCCTCGTCGCGCTGCTTAAAATTCATAAGACGGTCTGTTTACTTACCAAAGATACGCGGCCTGCGACCTAACCCACCCCCGCGTCCCTCCGGCCCCCGCAGCTAGAACGCCGAGCCGACGCGACGCGATGCCGTGCTTTATCGCGAAAAATAAAATTATTGGTTGCACTTTTCTCCTCGGTCTCTTTTCATCCTGACAGAGGGGGTGGATGGGGGAGAGAGGGGTTGCGGCGGTGGTGGTTTCGCGGCTCTGCGGCAGCCGCGCGGCCAACCGAATCGACACACTCGAGAACTCCGAGAATTTTTCTCCTCGGCGCGGAGCGGAACGGCGACGCGGCGCGACGCGAAACGGCGCGGAGCGTTTAAAAAGCGCCCCGCGGCTGTCGGAGACACGCTTCCTGAAGCCGCGCCGCTCAAAGAGGCCGTTTGATATGCTGATATCGCGCCGTTTATTTTTGCAATTTCCATAAAGCGCCGTTTCTTAGCCACGATTAGAAATGTAAATTCGACAACGACCCTCTCCCGCGGAGCAGCTATCGGCGCCCGGTTGTTTTAAACGCGACCCGACCCGACGCGACCGCATCCGCGCAACCCCCGCGCCGCCCCGTGAGAACGCCGCCGCGGATTAACTCGTTTCTGGCCGCGAGCGGTTTTCTTTTGCTGCGGGGGAACGTCCCGTCTATGCTCGACAAGATTTCTGGGTAAATATTGCTGTTTCCGGGCGGGAATGCCGCGATTCAGCGGAAATTGGGTCAGCGGAGATCATACAGTCACTTAGACATACTTATACACTTGAAATTAGTATTGTGCCATCTTTCGAACGTTTCATTTGAAATTCGAACAAGAATGTGAGATATGCCTCTTAAACAGTTTCGAGTTAGTGTTAATCTTCAGTCTATAGCGCGTTATGATAATCGCAGAAACAAGGGTCGATCGGTATATATCGGACGTGGACAATAAAACGCGGATCAGGAAATTCCGACGCGTCGATTGAAATTACTCCTCGAAACGCGAGCAATCGATACGTGCGCTTCGCAGCCAATTCAATCCGACCAGTTTTACAACTTTAAGTACGGCGTACCGAGTGCCTTGTTAAATCATCCCCATTTCCCAATAAAACACGCTCGTCGCTCGCCGATTCGACGGCAAATGATTCTCGCGGGCTATCTCTCTCACCTCGATTTCAATATCGACCCCCACGCCGCGCCGATTGGAAATGAATTTCCCGATGGCGGAGATAAAATTCATCGTCGACGAGACGCCGCGCCGCGCAGCGCCGCCGGTTAGAGCCTTGACGTGATTAGCGCGTCGGCCGCCGCGCCGCTGACCATGTGCTTCTGTGTAAAAAGTGGAAACACCTGTTCGATAATTATGTTTCTTAATTGCACTCGCACAGTTTATAAGCCGCCGCATAGTCTCTCGGTTGATTGAATAATCATGAACGACTCGTTTCGAACAAAGGGTGAAAATTGCCAGAAACCGGGGACAATAGTGCGGGAATCTCTGGTCGCCGCGCTTAAGTATCGAATAATTTCTATTGTGAACAGGTTCTGCTGTATTGGCCACCGTTGTGTCCCGTGTATTTTCCGGGTCGAGTTAGATGGTGTCCAAATGCTCATGGACAGAGAGAAGCGTATTGTGTACACGCAGAGACGGATGATAGACTGCGTCAGTGTGTTTCTGGTTCGCTCGCTCGCTCGCTTGCTCGCTCGCAGGCAGCCGCGCGTGTCGCGTTATAATCTCGTTGCTCGGGGCGACGTCGAATAAAGTACTCGCGGTGTGACGGTAACGCGAGGCACCAACTATTAACTCATTAGTCGAAGTTCTTCGTATTATCGCATTCTCTTTGAGGCCGGCTCGGTGTTCTCGTATCCGAGAGAGAGAGAGAGAGAGAGAGTGAGAGAGAGAGCCGGTGGGGGTAGCAAGAGGGGGTGTGGATGTGCGAAGGGGGTGGTGCGGGCCGCGGACCAAGCATCTCCGGGCGCGAGAAGGAGAACGATGGAAATGGGACGCGACGGTGACAAGGGGTGAAAAGGAGAGAAACCGTATAGGGGGTGAGAAGAGGGTGGAGGGAGGGAGGGGCCGGGGGGGAGAGCGAAAGGATAGACTCGTGGAGAAGGAAGATGACGATGACGAGGGACACAAAAAGGAGAGTCGGGTAGGATGGGGCCCGGAGAACGTTGGCAGAAACGGTGACGATGTCGACGGGGGTGGCTGGGGGTGGCGCGTGGGCGGTGGGTAGTAAGGGTTGAGGCGAGAGAGCACGCAGGCAAGCAAGCAAGCAAGCAACCAGGCAGCCAGGCAGGCAGGCAGGCAGGCAGGCAAGGGATGATAGGGCAAGGAGAAGAACAGGGGGCAAGGGGATCCGAGGAAGGTAAGAGGTAGATGGTGTGTGGTGCTCGGAGCAGAAAGGGTGGCTGGTAGCGAGGGGGGTGGTTGCACGCCCGGCATTGTTTCGAACAGGCGTGTACACGTACATACATCTATTTGGCACATAGATAAAGCATCTTAGAGACCGCGTAGAAGGGAACTACGATGGGAGAGAGAGCCCGAGGACGAGGCAAGAGGTTGAGGTGAACTGGAGAAGAAGCTGGAGTTAGGGAGGACGAGAGAGGGCTTGGGAGAGAGGGACAGAGAGAGAGAGAGGAGAGACGGAAATCGGAGAAGGACGGAGGATAGAGCACCGGCAGCGGCAGCAGCCAGCCATCTTGCCACAAACTTGACTCGACCAATCAGCGTCGAGGCTGTGGTCACCGTTGTGCCCTCGCTCCCTTCCTCCCTCGTCACTCTGTTCTATGTTCTCTGTACGGTTCCTCTGCCTTTCATCCTCTCGCTCGCTCGCTCGCTCGCTCACTCATTCTCTATATCTCCTTCCTTCTCGCTCCCCGTCGCTATATACGTATCACTCTTTCTCTCTCTCACTCTCTCTCTCTCTCCCTCTCTCTCTCTCTCTCCCACTCTCTCGCTTCCTCTCGACCTTTCTCTCTTATGGTCCGTAGTAACCCGGCAGCAGCACCTGCCAGCCAACCCTTTAATTCTAATCAATTTACTCTTGCGCGAGCCTCAACCCCTCGTGTATCCTCCTGAGCACGACTGAACCTCAACCAACCCTCTCTCTCCCCAACCATCCCCGTTTCACGTCGAGCTTCCATCCTCTCGCGTAGCTTCCATCCACTACCCCCTCCCACCCCCACCCGTCCAAACCCTCGCCCCGCGCGATCTCTCTCGAACTACCCCTACTACATCTGATAGCGGAACTACGTTCGGCCGCACGGAACTCTTGCTAACCGGCTAAATAATTAGCGCGGGGAGATTAATTGCCGGGAGTTAAGTCGCCGGGCTACACGATAACCATTCCTCTGCGCCCTCCCTCCGTCACACTCGAAGCGAAGGAGGGTGGCGGGCGAGCTGACCGGCCCGATGGAATCGGAATTAATCCTCCGCGATCACGCTCCACTTTTCCGAAGCTAAAGGTGTCAAGCATGTTCCATCCGTCTGGATGCGATCAATTCGCCGAGGAAATTCGCGCGTTTCTGCGAGAATTTCGTCTGCGACTTTCGCGCATTTATAACCTGCCGCGGATCTTACCGTTTCGAATGATTTTTCGACGCGGCGAGGTTTTTACGCGAAGGTAATTCACGATCGGCGAAAAATAAGGGTTGTTTCCCGCGGCGTTTTGCGAGGGACATCGTTACATTATTCAAGAAATTCTATGCGGAGAAACCGCGTGCAGCCATCGCGAATGTTTAAATAAAGAATTATTCAAAGTGTTCCGCGATTTTGTCCCCCGACCGGCAAAAGGCAGCGCGACGGCAAGCGGCTCGATTACGATCGACTTCGATGTCAATGGGGATCCAGGATATCGGCAGCCGGCCCTCGAGCAATGGGACGACGAGTATTTTCGTACTCGGCATTAAATACGGAATATTAATACATTATTTTCTATTATGATGGTTCTCGAGGCCGCGATACAGCCGGTGCACTTTTTCCGTCGTTGCGTTTTTGTTCGATCGGATCGAGTGGTGCTAGACACACTTCCCCTACCAGGGCGAGCCACGAGAACGCAGGAATAAAAGTTCGAAAGGGTGCTTCCCGCTTGGCGAAAGAGGTGAAAAACAATTTGATCGGCCCTGATTCAGGAGCAGACGGTTAAAGTTTACGCTCCCTGTCGCTACCGAGGTCTTCGCGGAGGCTTACATAATTTACTTAATGGCTCGTAGACTAACGACGGAGCCGGTGTTTAAGCGTCCGACCTCTGCGAGAACCGACCACCCTCCTGGTTACACCATCATTCCCGGCTCTGCTCGAGTTGCCAAGTTTTCTCTCCGCGGACAAAAATTTATGTTCGTTACTCTGGCCTCGAGCCCCTCTTCCGATGAATTATCGCTCCTTCAAACTGCGCCCGATACTTTCCCTTTCGTTCACCTCCCTCGATCCCTCTTTCTTTCATCCCCCCTCCCCTCAAAGAACAGCGCCGAAATTAGAGAATTAATGAGATATCGTGTGTGGATTTCCGGGGATCCACCCGTCTATGGAAATTGGACTTACACCATTTTCATAATCATTGGCTAAGCAATTTTTTTTATTGCATTCAAAGCATTGACGTTTTTCAACATATTAAATATTAACTAAAATTTTTGATTTGAGTTATCGATCGTATTAGGATAATAAAAATTGAATGATATCGGCGCTAGGTTCGAGCAATGTTATAAATAAATATTAACTAGTTATAAATTCAATGTTTACGCTAAATTGAGCACAAATTACATGATATCTCAATTTTTTTAATGGACTTACACCACTTTCAACATCAACGGTCCATATATTAATTTTCTTTTTTTTACGCAGCAGAATCGGGCCTAAAATTACATCGGATCGTCGACCAGGTAATAAAGCTCGGCCATATTGCGGCGTACACGGTGTATCAACGAGTGGATCGGCTCAAATAAATCGCGGACGTCGTTCTGATTACAGATCGGCCGTGGGATTGGCAGAGAGTAAGCGTGGCTTAACGACAGATCCGATCTGCACGAGTGGAACAATCGGTCCTCCTCGATCGGTCTCCTCCTCCCCCTTTTTATGCCGACGTATTTCGATGCCTGATCGAATACAGGGATTCCCGGCCGACGGGGAGAAATAGACGGTGAGGTCGATTTATTTATGTCGGTGATTGCCAGTCCGGGGAGGCAAGGGCTTCTTTTGCATTAATGCCGAGCGAGGAGCGAGATCCTCTGGCTGTCGATCCGATACGCCGATATGTTATCGCTCCCTTTAAATATTGGCCCTTAAACTAGTCCTCCTCCCCCCTTCGACGACTTCTGCCTCTGCCAAATTGACGAAAGATTCTTTCCGCTCTTCATTACTCCCCTAATTTATTCCGCGCTTTGTTCTATCCGATTTGTCACGGTACGAGTAAATTCTTTCCAATTTGTTCAACTCACGGATAGTTTGAAAATACATGTCTACATGTGGTTTTTAATTCCAATAGATTATCTAACGTACGAATATTATTGTGTAAAGTTAAGTAGCATTTATACAGGCTGATAAATCAACGCCAAGTTTGTCCTGAAAATCTCGATCCCCTGTGTTCACGAACGCGCGCAGAACGTCAACGGGAAGAATATTATGCCCATAACGCACAGGTTTCCGTGATTCATTATAATGAGCGGCGCGTGCACGCGAAACAAGTTTATTGCCCTTTAAAGAGTTTCTGCCCAGCCCTGGGACCGGAAAGGGGTGGCTCGAAGTCTTGAGTTCTTAATATCGTCACCTGCAGGTTAAAAAGTATTTCAATTCCACTTTCGCTCGACGGAAGTCGACGCGCGCGTTTGAAATTATGTAAATGCCCGTCTTCACAAAGGAAACGAATTCCGATTTAATTAAAAATGGAACGATTTATCTTACAAGGCGAAACGAAAACGAAAAATACGAAGACGGCAGACTTCCCACTAGACTGGCACATTGTTTAAAATTTTTTTAAAAAGATACTAAAAAGATAAGATAAGAAAGATCATATTAAAATGATACTAAATACATTCTACCTAAATATTATAATAGTTGATACTAAATAAATTCTAAATTTTCAGTGCAAAAATTTTTGCTCGACTCCTTTATGTAAATTTTTTATTACCAGTGAACGCATGCTAATATGGCTTCCTAAAATTGGCGACTAGTTTGTTCAGCCAATTAAATGCAGCAAGTATCAAATGAACCGAAAACAATCGTGCTTCTTCCTCGACGAATTAGCTCGCAACATGTTCCTACCTAGTTAATGTTGCAAACTCGTGGTCTCCCGTTCGATGATCGGCTGGTTCAAAGATGGAATATAAAAATTTTTCCGGGTGAAGCCTGGTGTTCGTGAATAAAGTCGCGGCTGGAGAACAGAGCGGGCGCACAAACAAACCCTTAAAGCGTCTCGCGGCGGCCTGGAGAAAGAAACCGGCCCGTCAGAGGCTTTCCCAAGGTTTCTCAGCGCAGTGGTTCGCGGCGGCGCACGGTTCTTGCCAGAAACGAGCGGAATAAGCTCGCGAGAACGGAACAATGCCGGAGGGCGAGCCACGACAAAGCGACACGTTCTTAATTCGTACAAAACTACTTAATAAGTCAAATGAACGCGTGGTTCTTTTGACTGCTCTGACGGGCTGAGGGTTGCAGAGGGGTTTCGGGGGAGGGAGCGTAGAGAGGTCGACGAAGGGCTGAAGGGAGGAGAGGAGCAGCGAGAGAAGAGTAAAGGGAGAGGGAGAGAGGTGTTCCATGGACGAACGGGGAATGACGAATTTTTTTTTCCATCCCCTATGGGGTCGAGTCTCACCGACTACACAACGATGGCTACGACCACGAGCGACGACGACGGCGACGCCGAGGACGTCGACGACGACGAGTCGAGTGGTTTTCAAGCTAATAAAAAAATTACCGCCGCCGCATGAAACCCGACGACGTATAAAACGTCAGTGAACGCGACGATTCAGCCCTTGCCGTCACCACCGACGCCCCCCTGCAACCCCCTGACCACCCTTAGGCGTTCCAAACAGGGGCAGAAAAGCCAACGGGAATCGTCACCCTTTTGTTTTCCTTCGTCTTTTTTTTTTATCTGACGGATCGTCGACAGAGGGAGAGAGAGAGAGGGAGAGAGAAAGAGGAAAGGGGGAGAGGGAGAGACCGACGCAATTTACTCCTCACGCACTTCGGCACCGGTCGTTACTCGATTTTGAACGCGGTGTCGATTCCCGCTTCGACTCCACTCGCTACCCGCCCTCGGTTCTCACCCCTGTTTTTCTTCGCACGGTGCACCGACACGATGCTCTTAATTAAGGGGTTATTATGTGCCGGGGAAAGGTTGAGGATCTAATAACGGTAAGGAACTGGCAGTCGGAGCTCTGCTTGCGCGGTTCATCTCGGGAGAGCGCGCAATAATATTTATTTAATTGATATTCGCGATCGCAGGGCGGGGGAGAGATGGTTATGAATTTTCTTTTTTGATAAAAAATAAAAGTCAATACACATTTTTTCTTTTTTCAATAATTATAATGAGTGGAAAGTTCGTTTAGTCAGTTTTCTCATAAATGCATCAAATTCACAGTCTACTGATTACAGGCGGACAAGTAATTAGACAAATACAATAAATTTTGTGTCGTTTTAAAGAACTGTGAAATCTATTTGGTACATACGTTTAAGAGGCAATGGGTTAAAGCGAACACTTTTATCTATTTGAATATATTCCCGTGGATAATCCGAGCGGAGAATCGTAAGTGGTAAAGATCGCCAAGGAAGTTCGCGCAGGATCCAGGGAAATTACGATATTTCCCTGCGGTATTAATTAATGAGGCAAACTCTTTAGGGAAACACGAGCAGCCCGGGGAGCATGGGGTAACGGAAGTTCAATATTTGAGGCTTTTTTCTCTCCATTGGCCCACGAGTTTCCGCTGGCAAGTGTGCCAAGTTCTCAGTTCCGGAGACAAATCGCTTTTCGCGTGTCGCGAACTAGCCTGTAATATTACGTATTACTCCAGAGAGGAGGAAGTCGGTTAAATCGTAGCCACCGAGAAAATTACCGTAATTCATTTAGTTAAAACGATATAGCAACCCTTATATATCGAATGTCCTTTATTCTTCAACAATTTTGATACACCTTTCGATACTGTATTTTGTAATGTTTTCTTCGTTTATATAAAACAATCTAGCAAAGATTAATCGAAGAGTATTGAACTTCATAAAATCGTTAAACAGCGAAATAACTTCCTATTTGATTCCCCCCGCATCTTGCAATTCGTACAATAAGCATAAATGACCAATCGTTTAGTCAACCGACAGAGATTAAAAAGCTAGCTGTTGTCTTTAAAACGCCGGGTCGAAAAGGATTCTAGTCGGCGCGAAAATCTCCCGATTTTCCCCGTTGAAACTCGAAGACAACTTCCAGAAACCAGTTCAAGGTGGATCTCGCCATCTCGAACTTCCTTCTTACAATCCAGCGAAACTGTTCGATAACAACCTGGTAATTTCTCGCTCTCAGTGACATCGATGATCGAGAAACCCGGGCGACGCATTCGAGGCGTAAAAGAAGCGCGGCTCCCGTTTCTCTCACTCCGTGGAGTCACGGTACGAGGGTGATCGAGTAGGGTAGGACGGGAGGGGGGGGGGTTGCCGCGGGTTGGAGGTCGGGGGCGAGGGTGCAGGACGAGAGAGGGAAAAAGAGTGCGGGACGAATGAAAAGCTTCGAGCTTGCGGTAAACATCGAGCGTGTAATTCGCTCTTTAAAGAACACTTGGACGATAATTAAGCCCGCGTGGGGTGCGCCGAGGACGACGTTGGCGGGGGTTGTTTGAGAGAGAAAGCGAGAGAGAGAGAGAGAGAGAGAGAGAGAGAATCGCGGGGGAGAGAGACGGTGAAAGTGTAGCGGAGGAACGAAGAGGCGAAAGGGTGGGTTTACGGGCACCGTTGAAAAGATCTTTTTCCGTTTATTTTTCGTGACCATGGCTCGGAAAGACACGTGGTCTGATTTTAATTAGCACCGGGGTGCACTTCCAGCGCGCGCGCAGCCACGGATGGAGAATCTCGGGCTTAGAATTCACCTGCCAACCCCCCTAACCGCCCTCATCCCTCCCTCCCCCCCTCGACAGCAGAGCAATCCTCGTTTTGCTTCCTTTCCTCGCGGTCGCTACCGCACCACCCCCGTCCTCCGTTTTCCGTCATCCATCCCTTCGGTTGGCGTTCTTCGGCGCTGTGTTCTCGCGCACGGTCAAGAGGGTTAATCCGACAGCGAAATTCTCGTTTGCCCCCGGGGTCGAAAGGGATGCGAGCAGTTTCGGTAAAAGTTAATTCGTGCCGGTCGGGCCGACGACGTCGACGTCGCGTCGTCGGGCCGCCGCGATGACGGAACGTTTTTCACGTTTTTCTGCGCCCGCCAGTAATTCCACCACGAATTATATTTCCGCTCGCGGAAACGTTCGCGAGCCGCTGCTGCTTCGATTATTACGAGAGCCGTGTCTAAAAATGTATCCCCGTTGTATTCCCATATAATACGCGTCGTTTCCTCGTAGTAGCTCGTGATCGCTTCCTCCCTCTTCCGTTTGTATTTCATTATTATTTATTATTATTTCATTATTAGTTCGCGATCGATGCAGAGAATTTTTTACTTTTGCATCGAGATCCGCAATCTACCGATCAAAATCGTGTCCAGGAAACGCGAAGGCACTCCGTCCAAGAACGACAGGGAACAGACGACAGATTTCTGACGACAATTGTCATAGAAAGTTCGTCGGTGCTAAATGAAGCCAGTTTCCCGGCAATTTGCGAGTTCCCGTGGCCTCTTGATCCGCGTTGTTTTCTTTTCGACAGCCGCAGAAGATTCGTCGGGTTAGAAAATGGTCGAGGTGCGGAGGTAAAGATGGTCTCTCTCTCTCTCTCTCTCGCTCTCTTTCTCTCATCGAAGAGGAGAGCGAATTTCTCGAGGGCCTTATAAGCCGCGGGAGCAATCGGCAGGTGAAAAACTCGGCGATTCCGTTCCGCGAGATTTCGCCCCGCTCGTTTTTCTTCCCCTTTATCGGGAATTTCTTGCCGCGCTCTCTCGCCACTTTGAGACACGCGATTTCCTCGGCCCGTTTTCCACGGGCGACGTCGATTAACGAGTCAGCCATTGAGACCCGGATCCGCGTGTTCTTGTCCCCCCTCCCGTGTGTCCCTCTGTGCCCCAACCCCCTTAGCCCCACTTCTTTTTCCTCTGTTTCCGTCTCACCACTCGCCTCCGTTCCTGTATTTTTTCCTCTCTTCTCTCTTCATCTCTCTCTCTCTTTTTCTCTCTTCTCCATCGTTCGTTTTTTCCTTTAACTTTCTCCCCTCTTGTCTCGCGTCGGACCGACCGCAATGCTTTCGCCGCGGAAAAACGCAGCGAAACGCGGTTAAAGTACACGCTAAGGGGAACAAATTTGAAGCTCATTACCCGCTCCTCTTTTCAGATACGCCGAGGGGATGCCGGGTTGAAATCTTTACGCGCGTGTTCGTTCGTTTCTTCCTTCCTCCTTTTTTTCTCTCTCGGATTCATTTTCCTACGACCTCGTCTCCTTCTTCCTTTTTAAAATCCTGCCTCTCTCTCCCTCTTCCATTCTCCCGAGGTTCCTAATCGGCGACAGCACCGGGTTTTGGTAATCAATTTTTCGCGAGCCCGAGGAAAATTTTCGAACGAATGCAGTGGCTCCGCGGACTCTCAGGATTCTGGGTCAGGTGGAGCAAACGATCCTGTATACTCGTTCGACGGACGGAATTTCGTAACTTTGCCGGTAGGTACTTGTTCGCTATTCGAAGAACGATTCACTTCTGTTTCTTGGTTCGTTCTCTATTTTGTACTTCTGTATAAAGATCAATCGATAAACGAACTTGTTAAGATTAGAACATATTTGAGCGAATTCGTGCGACAACCATACATCACTGAAAAGCTCGGCCCACAGTTCGCGATAAATTCTGCAAGACCCGCCGAGAAAAGTCACTCGCGTCGAGAATCGGTGAGTGGACCGAACAATAATTTCATCGAAGTATCTTGTTCGTTTACCCGTTCAACAAAATTCGCCGCGAAGCCAAGCGGTTGCGGCGTCGCGTCGTTGTCGTCATCGTCGTCGCTGCGAATAAATATTTAAATTTCCCAGCAGCTGGGTAATCTATTTAAAAGCGAGGCTTGATTCGACTCACCCCCTGCTCCCGCCCCCACCGCCGGGACATTGATACACCGACGATTGTCCGAAACAAAACATTGCAGGGAACGTTGATCGCGCGCGGATAGCGCGGCTTGCGGTCGTTTCATCCGCGGCGGGGATCCTTTTGGCTGGTTTACACGAATCCATCAGCAACCATCGCCGGCTACCGGTTTCGACGATTTCCGTTGGCATATTTCCATCGTTCCCCGATATCGCCGCGCGCGCGGCAAAAGGTAAAGAGGGAAAACCCGGCCGAACGAAAAAAGCCTTCCAATCCCTGGAAGCAACGAATTGTCGTCGGTCCTCCACCCTCTCTCTTTCAACCCCCCTTCCCCCTCAGCGTCCCTCGCAGTCACCCTCTTCATCCGTGCGCTTCCATACCGGGGCTCTGAACCCTCCGCCATTCGATTTTCCACTATTTTCCGATCGTCCGTTCTCTACCCCTCGCCTCGTCCATTTCCATCAGTCTCCTCTGACGTTTATACTTTCGTGAACGGACCTGAGGGCTCCGCGGGGACGAGTTAAGGGGGGCGGGTGGTCTTGATCGAGGGTGAGAGCACAGGCGGAAAAGACGATACGCGGACGTAACCGGAGGGACAAGAACGAAGGACGAGCGAACAGGAAGGAAGGAGCGAAGAGGGGAACAGAAGAGAAGACGCCGAGGGACCGAGGGAAGAAGGGGACGCAGTGCAAAGGACGAGAAAGGGGGTGGTAACGGCCACCACCAAGGGCGAACCAACCCTCCTTCTCTCTCTCTCTCTTTCTCTCTCTGTCACTCTGTCTCTCACACTATTTCTCTTTCTCTCTCGCAGCTTCTGATATATTGCCTCACCCGCAACCCTCACGCGCCCTAAACCATCCCTTATAGCCGCCATCTTGAAGGACTTCCAGCCACCCCCTTCCATCCTGCCCTTACCATCGCTCAACTCCCCTACAGCCACCCCGAACTGCGACCTGCACTCACCCGCCCGCCCACGATCGAAAATCCCGTTAGACTTATACGGGCTTAGCCCGTCCATTTTGACGAGGGGGTACGTGCCACCCCTGCGTACCAGCCGCCATCCTCTTTCTTCGCCTCTTGCGGAATTCCATGGGGCTTTTTTTCCAAACCCTCACCTCCCCCACCCCCTGCCCCCAAACCCCTCGAACGCCACCGACACACTGTTGCCGTTTTCCAAATGCCGTCGGACGTGCCTCCTAGGCCTCCTCTGTCTTTTACCCCCAGCTCGCCGGGCTCTTCTTTTCTTCTTTTTTGCCAAAGGAGATTTGTGCATTGAGACCAGTACCAAGGGCGCAGGGGGAGGAGAGGGGGCGGATATCACGGTCCTTTCACTTGTTGACGTAATTATCCGGCCGGGGCGACGAGCATGTTCGAACATCTTGTTACTGTTTGCCTCTGCTACCCTGTTGGAGGTTCATATATTTTTTAAAGAAGGGTACAGCGTAGATGGTTTGGAGGAGCTCGTTGATGGAGAGACCGACTGTATCGCGTGACAATTTTAATGATCGCGCGAGGGATGGCGCGATCATGCAACGATGTACGAGGAATATTTTTTTAATACGTAAACGAGTATCGTTTTCAATGTTAGCGACGGGTACTTACTTCAGCGACATAGTTTCAGGACCAAGTAATTTCTGTCGCCGGTAGGGGCGGCTAATTTAATACATCCGCCGGTGGTCTAATGAAAAATATAAATGTTAATATAGGGTACACTGTGGTAAAACTAATTTCGAAAGATTGTTGACTTACTCATCTGCTCCTGCACACATAGCTGCTGTACACGACGATCAACCGCTGAAGTAACACTTTAGGAGGAAACTCAAGATAAGTTGATTTACGTGATGGACTCCATCGACCTGGAAGAAAATATTAGTTTTACAAAAACGCAAGATGATGCACTAAATATGTAGGTAAAGAATTTTCTGTTCAACCTAGCCCATTTATCTATTATATGAAATTGCTTCGTGCACGGAAAATACTTCGTGTGCAGTATTAACGTTCGCAAGATAAGAGACAACCGTTTTCCTACGAGAAACTACAGAATTGCCGAGAGTAATCGACGATCGAACCGAATAAACCCGAAAATACGAGACAAACTAAAACCAGTTCCTTTAGCAAGAGGCAGAGGAACCCGAAGTTCGCTTCTCGGCTGGGGAAGGGAGCGGTTCGTCGACAAAGTGTCCCGAAAGAAACATCAGACACCAACCGCGTTGCAGTCGTTGAAAAACGTCGCGCAGTCAATCCGAGCGGCTCAATTTCGATCGCGGGAGGGTGGAGAGGGTGACGCAGCACCCCATCGGCGTCAACCCTCCGCGAAGATTCGTGGGGACTCGCGCAAAACGAGTAGGTGTTTCCGGTTTATTCCCGGAATTCCACGGTAGGGGTGGCTGCCGAGACACGAGACACGAGACCCAACGGGAGCCCCTTATGACCGGGCCAAAGGCAACATCGGAAGGGAGGAAGTGCATTTTTCGGAGTCCTCGCGTGCCCACGGGATTCGCACGACCCCCTCCGCCCTCGGCGCGTCCCCCCGCCCCACCCCGCCGGCCCTCTAGCATCCACAGTCGCCGAGGCATCGGGGTACTTCGCATTCTGCTACATCGTCGCGGGATTTGATTATGCAAAGCGGCGGCCCCCTTAGGCCGTTTGCACTCCTTCGTCTCTTTCCTCCGGGTCGGGCTCGACGGAGTCTGTTCCCCCGCACGGACACGTAGACTCCACGGCCCATCCTGACTTTCGGCGTCCCGGGAACCTCACCTGCGGATTTTTCGAGGGATTACCGGCACACGGTTTTTTCGGGAATTGAAAACGCAGCCGCTGCGAAGACTCCGCGGTTTCCCGCGGGATCAAGTCTTTGTCTATCAGCCGGGATTCGAGACAGGTTGTTAGTCTCTGGAAAATGGATTTTTCTAAACGGTTGGAATTGATTGAGGAACGTTGTAGATCCCGGGCCGAAGAAGAGTAACTTGATAACGCGATTTCAGTTTCAGAAGCTAAAAGTAAAGCTTCCTGACAAGTAGTAGAATCGTCATGCATTTAACGTTAATACAGGAAGTCAAATGAAGTTTGACACGAATTCTAGCAAATGTATTGCCGCAGGAAATGAAATTCCGCTTAACCGCATTTTCTCTATATTCGTCCGGAAAAATGGGAACTCGTATGAACTTTTCATGAACGATTGAATCACGCGTCGAGCGGGGAATTCATGCATATTGATTAACAAATTTCCGGTTTCGGTAGAGACAGATGATTACCACTATGCGGTGGTTCCTTCGCTCTTGGTGAAATTTAAATAATTGTAAAACGGTTCGGAGCGCGAGTGGGCAGAGCTCCGAGGAAAATTGGAAACTCGAGGGGACCACTGTCCGAGACGCTCCCTAAGCGCAACATTATCGAGTCTATCGATAATCGGGGTGTCGCGGTGTAGAGGGGGCAGACCGGCACGGTTGCTACCCTCTTTCTCCTCCGTCTTTCCGGAACACAGAATCGATCGAATCCCCGCAAGGCAGTCGGTAAGCCTGCGGCTTAGGTAGCTGGGTACATCGCCACGGATTTGAATACTGTCGATTCTCAATTGTTGCGGATCACGCGCGGCTCTGCCAAAAAAGTTCGACCGTTCGAGCCCGAGAGAGAAAGAGAGAATTCTCTCGATGGAGGGATGGCGACGGAGTTATCGAACGGTGAACGCTGTCAAAGAGCGAAAGGCAAGAGAAAAGATGTATATAATTTGGGTCCCCGTTTGCCGCGGCAGCTGCGTGGGTCCCGATATGCAAAAAAGGGGTTGCCGCACGGAATTAGAATATCCTCGCGGTCTCATTTGAATTTCAATCTCGCTGCGCGGACAGTTTTCCTCTCGCCGCTTTTACCCCCGGGGGCCCTAGGTATGCGTCTGCCTACCTCTACGGATTCTCAGGTAACCATCGGCCGAAGGGGTTGCCGGGTGAGAGGGGGAGGAGGGTTCGCCTCTCCTCGATTCCGTCTCTTTCTCTCCGGTTCCCTCTGGTCTCGATTGAAAAAGGAGAGGGGTAAAAGCCGAAGAACAAAAAAGGAGGGGAAAAAGGAGAGCACCAGCGCGGCGTGCCCCATTAAAAATCCGCTGCGCCTACCTGGCGAACGAAAAAGGGAACGCCGCGACGGGGAAATCGTGAACGCGGTGCGCACCTCATTAGAGCCGCGCTCCAACGTTAAATCCGATGCGCCGGGGGGTTGCGACGCGCTATGCTCTCTCTCTCTCTCTCTCTCTCTCTCTCTCTCTCTCTCTCTCTCTCTTGCTCTCTGCTTACCCTTCGCGCGTCATTGGACGCACAACGGATTCTAAAGGTGTCGCTGGCACGCGTGCCGGAATAACGCGACGACGCTTCACTCTGCTCTGCTCCGCTCTGCTTCGCTCCACTCGCCCGCTGAATTAGAGGGAAAAAGGCTTATCGCCGGGAAAACGCCGACAAAAATTCTTTTCTCGGGGAAACGTAAACGTCGCATGGCCTGGAAAATGGCGGCGAGGGTCGATCGACCTTGGGACCATCGAATATGTGTGTTTAGAAGAGTGTTTAGAAAATCGACGAGGACAGCACTCTGATAACTAAACTGCGGTTTTTTATACAAAATTGTTTTCATTAATTAGAGAGAACACAGGAGCTCGGCATATATTCGGTTCTTTTTCGCAATAATTTTTCGAGTTGGAAGTAATATTAGAATGTTTTTAAATTCAATTTTAATACTGATTTCTCAATGCATCGAATACACGGTGTGCCGGTAGCGAATCGATAACGTCAACCGAACGAAGACGAGGTTTAATCTGTTCGTATCTCTGTCCATTTTCTAAGCCTCCATTCTCAGATCCATTTGATGGCGGCCAGAGCCCTCATCCGTTGCACCCTCATCGTCGCATACACATTTACACATGCAGCAGAGTTTGCCGGGATATCGATGCACTTTGTTACCCGTATCGCGTACGGTGCACGCGCAAACACGCGAAGATAGACGAACGTCGCGTCGTCGTCGGGAGCGGAAGAACGACGTTGGGAAAGGGGGGTGGGGTGGGGTGGGGTGGGAGGGTTTGTTCGACGTATAGAAAAGGGGGTTGGAAGGATGTAGGAAGGATAAGAAGGGAAGCCATAGCCGGCGGCCTTTCCCTCTTGCGAAGTTTTTCTCCTGTAGGCGTCCACGCGAAGTCCACCCCTAGGGAAAACCACCCCCTTAACCGTATCTTGCGAAATCGATGGGCTCGGGCGGTAGCTCGGGCACAGTTTCCCGTGGCCGAAAAGAAAAAATCCGCCCTTATTTTTCGCGGCGAGACGGCCGGCTTCGATTGGTCCTGGAGACGGGGTGGAGAACGTTAGTATAAATACGCGGAAGCATGTGCGGCTGAGGGGGCGGCGGGATAGATAGAATGCGCGCGGTGTTCGGTCGTGGGAGACTTTTATCGTGACTCTGCACACCTCGGTCTCTCGCGCTGCGAGAAATATAACTGGGCGTTCAGAAATTCTTTACGTTCGTGTGCGAGCTCGCTGACGGTATAGCCACCGAGTTTTACCACTTTTAGCACGCTGCGCCGCTCCGGTGCATGCTCGATAAGTGTTAAAGCGGCCCTGCTTCAGACACGCGTGCTCCTCTCCCGCGTGGCTGAAGGGCTGCTGCTGGCTTGTTACCGGGTCGCGGTAAAGTTTGGCAGCGATCGTCGCCGCGCCCGGTGGAAACATGAATTTCGATCGAGATTTCGACATTCCGACATAATTTTACGATTTTCAAATATCGATTTCCACGATCAACTGCCGCGACAGTTACCGAACCGACCTTATCCATACCTCTTATTCTACGATTCTTCATGTAAGAACATTTTCATATGAAGCTATTGGTGTATATTTTACGGTAAATGTGATAAATCACAGAACTTACAAAAAATTACTGTTGTATCATTTGAACTCACTAGTTCCTAAGAAAGGGACGAATATCAACGTGGCTTTCGCATCTCTCAACTGATACGGTCAATTTCGAAAAGATACACGGGAAAAGTTTGTTCGGCCGATTAGAATTCTCCGCGCATTGAACGCAGACCAAAAGTACCAGGAACGTCTATCAGCGCCGTACATTTCCACCGAAACTCCGTAACTGGCATAACCACGTAACAGTGCCAGCCAAAGGCGGGCCGCGCATAATCACCGTCGATCTATTATCCGAAACCCGGGCGTCAATCAAACAGCTAACAAGCGCGCGGCCCCGAAACCAATAATCTAAATACCTGGAGCTCCGCGCGTCACGGAAACATAGTGCCGGCGGAGCCGTCGATCGTCGGAAACGAGCCTAATTGCGCGGAGAGGCCGTCGTCGTTCGTCGACCCGTAGCGAATGCGCGAGATAAGGGGGCCGCGCGGTATTCTAACGACGATAAAACAAAAAACTATAAAAATAACTGATCTCCACAGTTGCGGGGATCGTTGCTGTCGGATTCTTGGCGGTAACTGTACGACGACGTCAGTTACGTCAAGTCCGTCAAGTAACTCGGCTCGGTGTGCCAGCGTGCAACCCGAGCTTCCTGTAGCTCTCGTGTGCGGACTGCGAGTTTACCGTCGACGACGACGACGACGACGAGGAGGAGACGTTCACGGGAAGACGACGACGACGACGAGGCCCCGTCGACGAGAAACGGGGAAACTTTAGACCAGACAGCCCCCGGATGCTCCGGTTCCCGTGCACGCGGTTCCTGCCGCGTCTCGCCCATCTCGCGGCTGCACGCCTGGAAAGTTTTGCCCCTGTACCGCCCTTCCTCAACTCGGCCTCGCACACACACCCCCGCAGCCCTCTTAGCCCCGGGGATTTTGGTTAGAATATTGAATCTCGCAGAGTGGAGGCGCTGTAACGAGCACACCGCCGCGCCGACCCCGTCGTACGTAGAGGTACCTTCCGCGTCCACGTATTATACCAACCACGACCACGCTCGACCCGGGACGCCGCTCGCGAACCGAATAATCTGCTCCCGGTGAAGACACCGGGTGAAAGAGCGGACCGCTCCGGGGTCAGCGGGAACAGCCATAACTCGTCGCTTGAAGCGCGGAGGCGCACCGATATTCTCCGCGTAACTGTCGCATCGTCGGGTCGGCCGAGCGACAGTTATAGAAGAGGCACGCTACGTTCTCAGTAGTCGAAGAGAATGACAGCGATCCAAATAGGAATATCGACTGAGGCTCGATGCTTCGACTCCCTTCTTTCTTTCCCCTTCGCCGTCCTCTCTCACGCTTGAAACTTTAATCGCCGATTACGCCGATATAATCGTAATTGTATCGTTGTTCGGTGTCGTTCGAGTAAAAAAAAACTAGACGAGTAAGAAAGCGAAGGTTTCATTGCAAAAATCAGAAATTCGAAAAATTCTTAATTGAAGGTTGATGTATCTGACAAATCCAAAATTGACGACTAGATTCTTTCAGATCGAGGAATTCCGCTAGCGGTGAAATATTGCCGAAAAATTAGAAACTCGTGAGCGCAGGCATTGCGTCGCAGGACAATGGCAAAGGAGCGATTGTTTCACGGCACGTTGCCGTCTCTAAAACCAACAGACCTTCTCGCGACGTAGCAAATAATTCACGGAGCATAATCGGGCGATATTTCATCCTCCGTCCTGTGTCATCCTGGCGCGGCAGTCACCCCTTCCAATAATTTTCGCCTTGGACGAGGACGAAACGAATTTATTTTTAATTGGCGTGCGCGTGACCGTGCTCCGTACCGTACGCTAGAATATGGCGGCCGATGATGTACGAGGGTCAGGCCATGTTTCCGCCTGTTTTGACCGCCGAGGGGGGTTGGGGCTGGGCAGCACGCCCAGGGTCAACGGATGACCCGTCGAAGGGCACCCGGTCGTGGCCCCGGCCTTCGAAAAGGGTGACCGTCGTAGCACGCGCCCATCCCTCTGACCATCGCGGCGACCTCGAAGGGCCCAGGGGGTCGCGGACAGCGCGCGTACACCGGTCACCGAAGTCCAAATTAACGGAGTGTCCAGGTAGCTGGCCCGCCAAGCCCGAGGACATCATCGATTGCCCCGGAGACTGAAATATGGGTCGAAGGTACGTTTCAACGATCTTGTCGCCCCGGTTGCCCAGCTTTGTCGACAGAAAAGAGAGACCGGGCCCATCACCTGCGCCCGGGCTCGCGCGAAACTGGATCCAAGCGGGGGACCGTTGATCCAGGCCCTAGATCCTTGTCTCTTGACCGGTGCGGGCTTCCGGTAGCCGTTCGGTGACCTACTTCCATACCGTGCCTTCGTTCAAACCGCGGTCAACGCAGATTGTTGCCGGTCGATTGACAATCCGTTAGTTTTATTTAACTGGAAGCTCGATATATCGACGGAAGAAAAAATTAAATGCGTCGAACATGAAATATGTTGAGACTCGTATAAAATCACGGCAAGATATTTTTCGAAATACTTCCCGCAGCTTCTGTGAAGCGTATTCAGTATTTCGATTTGTGGTTCTTTGAGGACACTTCAGCGATGGACAAATGGAAATAGAGCGCCGGGAAATTCGTTTTCAGGAGGGGGGGCGAGGGTCTTTGAGGATTATCGGAGACGCGAGAAACGAGATGCTCTAATGTACGAGAATGGAATATGCTGGAATTGGATGTCGGATTTGTTATGGTTGTGACATATTTAGGAGAATGTATGACGGTATTCTAATTCATTTCTGTTAAGAAAATTTCGTCCATCCTTCAATTTCTAACTAATTTCTGAAAATATGCAGCTAAAAAATTCCCCGGTCTCATGAAAATTTCGAAATTAATCCAAATGAAAATAGACCGTCCGACAACGTTCGCGTCTAAAAGCTCGAACATCGTAGATTTTCCGCGGAAACGTATAGCATTCCGAGAAATGGATTTTTCGAGAGTAATCTTTTATTAGGAATCGTCATTGTATGCAAATTACGGGGAGCGAGGAATTTATTAAAATTGCGTTCGAACAGCCACTTATCGAATTGCTCGGTTATCTCTCCGCATTTTTGGATCGATACCGGCGTCGAAATTTATACGCCGCTGTAAATCGTTTAACATTCGCGCGCTCTCCCCGGCGTCCGGCATATTTTAACCCGGAAACCGTAAAAATATTATGCGGAAACGGTTGCGCGTATTTTCACGGTTTCGCGTATCTTATAAAGTAATCGATTTTATACGCCGCGAGTGGAAAGTACGTTTCGTATCCACTTGCGTCGACGAGGCATAAAACCGCAGTAGAAAATTCCGAACGTGCTTGTACAATGGCGTCGACGTACATACATATGTGCCGCATACATACTTCAGCGATTTTTCTCGTTTCTTTTTTTGCCACGCATCGCGCTCTCCACGAATCGAGGAATTTTTCTTCGGCGACGCAACTTTCACCGGGGCCGCGCTCACCTTCGTCAATGAAATTTGAATTATTCTACCGTTGCAATGGGAAATATTTTCCAGTACATGGAGAATTTCGCTGATTTCTTTTTAATAACATCACGAGAATCGGATTTCGTAGGTTTGGTCAAATGATAAAAAACGTGGACCATTGTTCATGCAAGATACATAAAGGAGGAACGGTTTTTGTCCTTGTCACCGGAACAATTTGCGAGCATTCGAGTCTCCCACCGCGTGTTTGATCCAGACGCTAATCCTTCGGCAAACAGAACATTATTTCTACTTCGATTGCTACTTTCTCCGGGCTTTACCGATGCGAACGGACGCTTTAATATTCTCCCGGACTTCTGAGAACACTACAAACGCCCGGGCATGTGCAGAATCGGAACAGGAAAATTGAATTAAATGGCGGATCCAGTTCAACAAAGGGCCGATGTAATCTCACTGCAAGTATGCACGGTACTTTGCCGACTTGTAATGGAACTCCGAGACGAATAAAAGTGGATGCCCTTCCCATCAATAAGGGCATCCCTCTCCTTTCCAATCGCAGTCTTCTTGAGTCGTTTTCGTGTCTCCATGTCATCGAACACGGCGAGCAGCCCTTCTTATTGATTCCATGTGCCCCAGCACACCTCTTTGTTGCTTGGGCTCGACTTTGATCTAATTGTAAATAATATCGGAAAAAGAAAATCCAATTAAGCTGCATATTCTGCCTCAAGGTGTTATTTTATTTAACAAAGTATTCGATTTATTTTAAAACTATTCACGCGATGGAAGGCTTTATTAATGTTTTCATATTGCATTTCGCAGACAAGAAATGTTATGAAAGTTTAACTGGTTACACTTCGAATAACTTTATTTGACAAAATATAAGACAACGAATTCGAAGATTATTTCTAAATTATTGATTCTCAGAATGTTTCATGTATTCTTATTTTATTGAGCATAAATCCTATTAGCAGCATGCTTTTAAGGAGACAGAAGAAACATGTACACGTGTCGCAATTTAGTTTATACATTTCAAATTATTTTCGCGTCACACCGTGGCCCGTCTATTCTGAACACCCATTACCGTTCGAATCAATCAAATGTCAATTATACCGAATCTTTAACCGCATGCGGAACAGGAAGCGGAAACTAAAACCTCCGAGTGTTTTAGTTATCATTGCATAGGAGCAATTAAACCTTTACACGGTACCTATAAACGCGTTCGGCTGAATGAAGCTGTTCGCTTACTCTCACCAAAAAACAAATGGGTGACAGCATAGAAAATGAAACGGATTATTTTGCAGTATCGTGTGTCTTCCGGTTGTTTCGAAATTATAATCGACAAACTAACAAGAAACTTTCGCCGCACGCAACGGAACCCAGAAGAATGTCCTGTCGGTGACCAGAACGATCTTCACTTAATTAGACGTCCGACGCGAAAAAGCCACCGCGCGCCGCTCAAATGTCAATTTACCCCGGCCGAGGCGGTGGTCTCGCGTCGCCAAGAGATTCTCCCATAATTAGAAACGCGTATTATCGATCACGGGACGGAAGTCTGCGGAAGAAGTAACGGTTAACGATAATGTAACAACCTCCGCGGAGTTTCCGCGAGCGTGCATATACGGCCGCGCTTCTATTTCCTACATACATTGTACAGGTGCGGGTGGTGTGTGGATGGGCCAGGGGGCAGCAGGGGGGGTGGGGGGATGTAAATATATGTACGCGTACATCGAACGCCGGGGCTATATCGACAGCAAAATAAGGGATCGCCGTGGGAGGGTGGCTACATGAGGGATGCTTCGTGAAGCCATAGACGTTCGACTGCTCTCCATCCATCCGCCCTCGTCCGCCACCCGGCCAACCCCCCCTCCCGCTCGGCCCGCCGCCACCCCTCGATATTAAAAATTTCAATATCCTAGCCCCAGGGGTGGAAAACACATAATGTATTCAGGTGACGTCCCGGCCATTCTATCGGCGAGAAAAACGTACAGTTTTTCGAGGAATCGAATCCATCCAACACCCCCCTTCCGCCCCACACACCGCCCGGCAACCATCTAGCTTTGCTCCCCTTCGACGGGGTATCGCCACCACCCACGTTTTCGTCCAACCCCGTACCCCTCTCCCTGACCCAACCTCTTCGTCCTCGTCCTCCTCTCTAGCCCCGTCCTCATCCTCCTCTTCCTCCTCCGCCACCCCCCTCCCCTCGGGTTTATGTGCCACCCTCGAGGACCAGGATGACGACGGAAGCTTCTTTGTTTCTTTCTGTCCTGCCCGCCACGTGGAGCGTTTTTATTCGCTCAGCGGTGCGGTGCTGGCTCTCGCGAGCCATCTCGAACGGAAATTGATAAGTTCGAGGAACCACGCGTGATCTTTGCTCGACGACTTAGATCAGCCCACCCCCCCCCCTGACAATGCACGCAGAACCGACGCGACGTTGGGAGATCGGTGGAAAAAGATTTTCAGTGGCTGCCTTGGAGATTTGATTTTTCTTCCTTTTTTGCAGGTAGAGTTCAGGTGTGGAGGGTCTGTTGAATTTGTTGGTTAGGGTGAATGTTGTGGAAAAAGAATGCCTGATTTTGCCTCGTAGGCATAGTTGAGATAAAAATTCGGCTGAGCGTTATTATTATTTTATTATAAACGGACCGAACCCCCTTACATGAATGTTTAGTGAATAGAAAAAAGGATTTACGTACAAAAGAGAAGAAGGGACACGCACAAAAACTCATGGTACTGAGTCTGTAATAATGCTATTTATTGGATTAATTAATCCGTATGTAGATCTGGATTTCAGTGTTCAAAATCCTGCTCTAGATCTCAATGCACGTGCTGGTACGTACAAATGAATTTGTTAGGCAGATCCGAGAATGATAAATAGGATAATTAGCGTATGAAATATTCGTGGGAGTTTTTGATAGATTAAGAAATGTGTACTAGTTACGCACAATGAGAAAGGAAGATAGCGGAGATTGAGATTTGACAGTGTTGGTTTTTCGTCGTATCTCGTGGAAATTGCATTTTTCGCACCCGCGGCGTCACCTTTAAAAATGTCAGGTGTAATGTCAGGTGATGTGTGAGATCATGAACGAAATTATCCTTCCTATATGTATAGATAAAGTGGATAAGAAAAATTCGCTACATTTATTCCATAATCGGATAAACTAAAAAATAAAAGGAAAAAGCCTGAGAACAAGATATTTTTTCAGGCGGCCATTAATTCCAACGACGACAGTTTCTATCGCTCGCAACCGTTATAAAAAATTAATTACATTAGTTTCTCGAATTTCTTCTGCCGTATCTCCGGGGTATGGATTCTCAGAAACGTGGACTAAAAGATCACTAGCATAGGTCTCTCTATTATTACCAGCCGTTGGCGAGTTTAGTAAGAGAGAAATATCGGAGTCCATTATTGCCAGCTGTCGCCGAGCGGGGGGAAAAAATCAAATTTGCTTGATTTGCTACAGACTACAAAATTGCGTTTCTCTTGAGAAAGAGGATATTTACTATTTCGTCGAAGCTGAACGAACCGAATCGCTTCGATTTTTACGTAGTTCGCCGCGTCGTCGTTCGTCGGCCACGAATAGTCCTCGATATCCATTCTTCCCCCCTCCTCGGACCATCGCCCGAAGGTCCAATAAGTTGTCCACGGGGTTCATTGTCCGGGGGGTGGGGAGCGTGCGCGTGTCTCGCAAAAAAAGAAACCGAGTCGAATCGAAGAAGGAATTCGACTCTGAACGAGATCTCGTTGCCGATGGAATGGCGTTCGCGGGTCAGATACGATTTCCCTGTCGTTCCAGTTGCGCGCCCCGTATCCGGCGATGGTGAACGGGGGTGAGGCCGGCGAGAAATTGGTAGAAAGTGAGTCCTCGGAATCAAGCCACCCTCCCCCCTCCCGCCCTCCTTTGCATCGGCGCCCATTCGAAGGACGCGGAGAAGGCGAGGTGGCGGGGGCTAGATAGTCGAATGGTTCACGGGCCGCGATTCTAAACAACTTAACGATAAAATTTATAGTTCCACAGCACGCCTACCCGTAGCCCTCTCGGGGCTTTCTTCGGAGGGGGTCGAAGGAAGGAAACGAAGCACGGTGAACGGGGACGTCCTAAGTGGGGGATGGGGGTAGGAGACCTCAGCCGTACATAGGAGGTCTCTTGTACAGGACTTTTACCCTGCAGAGTTGCGTCGTAATTTATGGATGCCGTTCCCTTATCCGCAGGATACGAACTCCACTCTCCCCACACGTTTGCTGTCCTTCTATCGATCCTATATACCGCGACGAAACGGGTGTCCACGAAGTATCGTCTTCGGCAGCTTGCCTGCCCTGGGACGCCTTCCAGGATTCCTCGGGGGGATCACCGAAATATTTCCTCAACAATATTCAGCCGGAAAGAAACACCGGAGCACGGAGAATCATCGCTTGATCATCGTATCCGGTTCTTGGGTGAGGTTCCGAGGTAGTTGTAATTAAAAATGGAACCTTTCAATGTTATTACTGATCTATTTTACCGTTTTGCGAATGAACGAAATGGAGTTTTATGGGGACAGTTTTTGTAGGAAGTCTACAAGTTCAATAAAAACATGTATGAAAACTTGATCGGTCCGGTTGTAATATATGAAGAAAAATGTACAGTCTTACAATTGAAAAAGATTTTTTTGTTAAGAAAATCATCCCGAAAGTTTCAACTGTGCAACACGTTGAAAGGATGTTCGCTTCACCATTTTTAATCGTAACGATCGTTAAAACTTTCCTCATTTTCACAAAACTCCAACAACAATTCGTTCCGCGGTTAAAAAAGAACTAAAATTTTCATTGAACCCCGCACGCTACACATTGAAACTACGAAAATGGCAAGTTCATTCAAGCGACTTCGCGTAGCCGGTTCTTTATCCGGCGAAGAATTAATCAAAGTTGTTCGCGGCTCCTTCGACACCCGGCACTCGAACAGGCCTGTTCCGTATTGTATTCCGATTCGTCGAGCGACGTATTTGTTCTACCCGCGATCTATATGTTGTATATACATCCGTAATTCAATGGCCGTCCATTTCGCCGAGTGCAGGGTAGGGTAGGGGGGTGCAGCACCTCGGCACGCGGAAAGCGAAAGTTAATTGAGGAGCGGAAGTGAGACGGCGGCATTTGTAATTCAGATTTTTCGGCTCGCTTTCTCCTTTGCCGCGAGCCACGTGGACCTTTTAGTTTCCTTCCTCTGCCGCGGCCCCCTCCGTTCTCCTTTTTCTTTACTGAATTTATGAAGAGAGTTTCATCGGCGCGCGGGAACTTCTTATCCGCCGCGCCGACTTGGAACTTCGTGGATTCGCGTTCGACGAGCCGCACAGGTACACTTTCTGTCACGTGTTCCAGTTACGAACGAATCAACTGCAATCGAATCAATTAGGCGTATCTGTATATCGAACGTTACACAATTTTTACTTTTATACAGATTAATCCAAGACATTGCTTTAGAACTATTTATATTTGGTCGATGGATGGATAGTGGACGATGGAAAAATGTTTTGAGGTCTGTGTCCGGTGTTCCGAAGTCACCCGTTACATGTGGAAACACACCCTGTACAGAAATGCTTGGTTTGCCGAGGCGCGCGGGCGCTGCGACGTGTTTGCACGTGCGCGCGCGTGTGTGTTAGTTAGTCCACCCTCGAGGGAACGTGGTGTGGGGGAGAGGATGAGGGATGGAAGCCGTCGGTGGAGAAGGGGGTTGGCGAGGAAGGACGACGAAGAGGAGGAGGAGGAGGAGGAGGAGGAGGAGAATGAGGAGGAGGCCGGTGGAACCCAGATAGAGCGAGACGGACTAGGAGACAGCCGTTGGACCACGACGGCGGATGGAAGAGGATCGAGAGAGAGCTCGAGGAGGGATGGGAGAGGAGGACGGTATAGAGACAAACATAGGTAGAATGTTAGGAGAGCGAGCGAGACGACGGTAATACGTGGAGGCCCGTCTTATATTGATTTCTGTCCACGCCACCCCCGCCGGGCCTCCACAACCCCTGCGAGCCACCCTACAACCGAGCAGGAGGCAGCAGGTGTGGGGGTTGCTGGAGGGACAGAGAGACAGAGGTGGAAGAGAAGAAACGGAGAGTGTACCGGCGCGGAGGATAGAGAAGGATACGAGAGGAGACGGAGAAGACCCTCTCGTCGCACTTTCTACGGGAGAGGCCCTCGGGGGTGGCACTCTGTCACATTCAACCCCCGACCACCGTCGCCAGTCCGCCACCCCTCGAGTCCTCCTTCTCTCTCTCTCTCTCTCTCTCGCCCTCCTCTTCCTTCTCCTCCTCCTTCTCCTACCATTCAAATAACAGGCACCGCTGCTTTGGAGCATAGATGGTGGTGGCGATGGTGGCGGTGGTGCCGATGGTAACGGTGGTACGAGGCTTGGTAGATCGGAGGGCGGGCTGACAGAGGGTGAGTTTCGTCCGGCCGAAGCACACCTCGATCGATTGGGCTTGTCCAAGGGTGGAAGAGGTATCCCGGTCTCCCTCTGTTCCCCGCTCCAGTCAGCCTTACCTTCACCGCCAACCACCCCCGGCCAACCTCCCCGGACTCCTCTCTACGTCCCTGAAACCTCCCTCTGCCTCTACCTCTGCCTCTGCCAGCCTGCCTCCCTCGGCCTGGCGAACCCCGAGAGTGAGCATCACGCGTACATGTGTACGTGCCTTTACGTGCACGTACGTGTATGGCGAGGGGTTACCATGGCAACCCACCCTCACCACGGGGGTGAAACGCCATTGGCCGGCGCGGGGTCTCGACCGATCGTGACCCACCCCTGTCTCTGTCTTTGTATCGGCGTCTACGTATGCCGCGAGGGCTAATCCCGGTGACGAAACCGCTCGCTGACCGAAGTCGCTGTCCACTGAACATTTTTTCAACCCCCCTCCTCGCACCTCTTTTTTTTCGACCACCCGGACGCCCAGCTTTTGCAACCGTCAATGCTATCGACCTCTATGACGGCCGATCGAATGCACGAAAGTTCGTTTTTGATACGCGCTAGAGAACTTTTATGCTCGCTAGAGAACAGCGGCGTCTGTTGCTCCTCGAAGACGCATGGAGGGATGATCGTTCGGTCGAGTAGACGTCTCCAAGCGTTCGTGCAGAATACTAATCGGACAAGGCGAAATTAAAATTTTAAGAGGGGTGAACGCTGATTTAATATTCTTCTTCGCCGGTGTTTATTGGGTACCAGGGCTGTATCTAATTATTGGCCTCGTCTAGCAGCCGTTTACCCTTGGCTCAGGCCAGAGAATTGTTAAGGGGTTGCTTATGATACATTCTTCTTTAAGTAGCTCCGATGTTCATCGAGCAAGTAAGTTTCTGTATAATCTGCAGCTTTATTTATTAATCTTCGATCCCAGCGTCGAGAAATTAATGTCGGGGCTTATATAATCGTTTGAAAATGTTAAATCTGTAATGAATTTCCTTTTTCAACCAACGATGGTCTATGTTGAGGAAATCTTGCTCTTTTAAATTTAAACTAACTTCTGAATTCATATTGGTTCGTTTTGAAAAATTTCCTTAAAATCGTTGACTTTAATATATTTTATTGTAAGAATAATTTATGTAATAAGTGTAATTTTCAATTCAGATTAATCGCCGGAACCTTTCATGCAACTGATCGGTTAGTCCTTTAGTGTTTTTATTTCATTGTTATCGACAGACCAAGTCTACGGCCCGAAGATTTTCACGGCAATCGGTTCACCGTACACGGTGAACTTTCTTCGGTAGGCTCGCGATTATTTCCCTTCTACTTTGTTTCACTCTTCTTCGGGATGCGTCGACCTGCGCCACGCTGCACCCCGAGACTTACAGGTGGGCTGTTTGTCACCGGGCGACGCGCCGCGAAAGAATAATTACTCACTCGAAGCGGATTTCCGCGATTGCCGCGCGCGCGTTACACCATCTTCCGGAAGGTCTCCTCGAGGTTGCGCCGAGATTTTTATAGTAAGAAGTGAGCTGAATGTCGTTCCGAAAGTAGAACGCTGAAGGACTATATCGGTTGTTTCTATTGTATTCACGTCGACCCGAAGTCCTTGCTATCTGTTGCGACGATAGTCAAGGCTAATTAGAACGTGGCGGAGATGAATGGTATTGCGAGAAACTTGACGCAACGACCTCGGTCTCTCGTAAAACCGCGGGTGAAACTGAAAGAAAAGTTGCTGCACTTTTATGTTGATAGGCTGCATACTTTTCGCGCGGTTTACGGCGCGCGCAAACACGTGTAAAATGCAGTGGAACGAAACTTAGACGAGAGACAATAAAGTTTTTTATTCTATTTCCTAGAGACCTGCATTGACATTTCACGTTTACTCCGTTTCCGGGGAACCTGTCAGTTGAAGAAATCGATTCTCATTTTAACGAGTTACCATTAATTGTTATTTTAACGGAGTAGAGATTTTAATGTTCCTGAAATCCGCAAATATTTAAATTTCAAAAAATTCCAATGGTCCAAAAAATTCAACGACTACATCCTGCCTTGCCGAATCTTAAGAAATCGTCTGTGTAAAGTGAATATAGCTTTTCCGATCATTACCAATAATAATCGACTTTCGTCGACAAGTAATAAAATAATTTTTAAGTAGAACGAGATTTAACATGAGCGATTTTCAGCGGAAAGCGCCGATTAAAACGGAGCCGCGATCACGGAAAATTGTTTGGAAACGAACAACGCCGAGAGTGGAAAGTAAAAGCCGCGGTGTAAAGCAATAATCGCGTTCCGGTTAACTCCAGAAAGATGTCGAAGGTCGGAAAGTACTTTTCAAACCGTGATTTTGTTTGCTCGCGCTAGTTTCTCTTCAACGTTTTTGCCCCGGTAAATGGGGAAACTTTATAAAGTTTGCAGCATCGGCTAAGTTTCCCCGGTAGCGGAAATACCAGAAGCTCCTCTTCTCTCCGATCGCCTGCGCTTAAAAAGGAGACGGAACGCTTGCGTTACTCTTACAGCTAAAGCGACAAAATGCGCGCGTGGCACTCGGGGGCTCTTTGAATGGAACCGGTTTCATCCGGTTACTTTGCCCGGGCGAGCTCTCGCGTTTCTAAAAATCTCGATCACTTTGACCGAACCACCAGCAAAATTTACCCGGAAAAAATTTCCACGGAAACAAGTCCTCCATTTTAAAAAAACTCTACTATTAACATCGAGGAAAACATGGATTTCATTTCAAACCGATAACAAAATTTCATTTTGTTGCTTTGCATTGGAGAATCCCTTTTTCGATTCTCGACGATCCGAACGATTCCAAAGAGGAGTTAAAATCGATGAAAATCGGTAGTTCTCGACTTTTGCATCGATCGTACACGCGGATACGTGGTCCAGACCCATCGGAGCGTTGAACAGTCATGGTAAACGCATTTTCGAATCCTGAAAATAATCCTGGGAGTCGCGAGAAAAATGTAGCGGGACAAACAAGAGAAAACGGTCTCGCGGCCGATTCCCTGGATAGCGAGCGAAACGTAGCGTCCGCGAGAACAATGGCGCGGGGATGGCGTCGGGTGGTTGAAAAGTCTGGGCGTCGGTGAGCGGCGGTAAAAGCCTCGGATGAATGAAATTAACGAGCTAGTGCCGCGCGCCGATATCGAGAGCGCGGCGTAGAAAATGAAACGATCAGCTGACGAGACGGGGTCGAGGTTCGGGGGCCGCGGCAAAGAAGACGCGGAAACTTTCCGTGCAGTTCGTAAAGAGTGGCTGGCGGGTGCCGGGGGTTGAAGAGAGCGAGAGAGAAAGAAGGAGGGAGAGAGCGAGGGTGAGAGAGGCGCGAGAAAAGACGCGGCTGATACTTCGAGTTGCATAGAGAAGGTCTGGCTCCGTCGTCGTCGGAGGGTGGAAGGGCTGCGGGGTTGGAGGTTGGAGTACAGGTGGCAGAAGGGTAGGAGAAAATGAGACAAAGAGGGTATAAGCCTTTCACGGTGGTCCGCGTGACAGAGACGCGCGGATTAGACGGGGGGATGACTCGAGCAATGCCGCCGGCCGGGGTTGCTGGGCCGCGAGGGTGCGGGCCGGAGACGCGGGGGTGGGTTTTAATGGCGGAAGTCATAAAATAATTTAACCCACTTTAAGAAGAAAATTAACAGAATGGCGAAAGTCTTTAAGATTCTCCGCAACTCGGTTTCCACCCCCCGCCCGCCCGTTCCACGTTCCGGTTCGCGCGGCTGTTCTCACCCTCTCTTTCATCCCGCCCCGCGGCGCCCGCCGCCACCGCCGCCGCCACCCTTCTTCCTCTTTCTTCTTTCATCTGGCAGCGTCTACAACGTTTTCTCTCCATTCTTCCTCTCTTACTCTCTTATTCATTGAGCAGCGGCCGACCCCCACCCTCGACTCTCGCCAGTTTCTTCATTGACTCTTTCTTTCTACTACGCGAGCGTACTACGATCCCTCTCCCCTTTACACCCCCGTGCCCCCGCCCCCTCGGCCCCTGCACCCTCTCGCGCTCTCCGTCTTATTTGGCCGCGCGCACCACCGAGCTTCCTTTGCCGCGCTCTCTGTTTTTTCTCTAATTATGAATGAAAACGCCGCTCACCCGAGCCGCTCGCGACGGACCCGCGACACCCTGCTCGAACCCACCCGCCCCCCTCGTCCCACCGCGCAACCCCTAACCGAGCAAAGAGCCCCGGCTCGTCGGGCGACGCACGGCACTTTAAGTTTTCCCCGAGTAACTTCTTCAGCGCCCGCCTTTTTCTTTGGGACACTTTCGCGGCCACAGACTCGAAGCTCGCCCTGGTTACCAGACGCTCAACCGTATTGTTTCCATTCCCGATGGTTTTTGCTTAACCTTCGTACGGGATTCGGCGGCCATTCCTATCCTCGCGGCCTCGAAAAATTAAATTTCTTCTCCCCGTCTCTTTCAAGCTTCTCGTTCCAATCGCTAAATGCCCACAGAGGAACTTTTTCTTGCAACTTGTGTCAGTGGATGTTCGTGTAGGTTAAAACTAGATACATTTGTAAAATTTTTGTTTCTTTCGCTTCTTTCTAGGTTATACAACATCTACGTCACAGTTCAACAATCAATTCTCCTATTTCGAGCAACCGCAGATTTTATTTTGTCAACGATTCAGACCGGTTGAACGAGTTACACGGCAGCTTTGAATATCCTCGCAGCAATTGAATAGAAAATTAAATAATAAACCGTTGAATGGTCTTGTAATTCTGTGCAATTAAAACCTCAAAGGGTCCAGCCCGAATGCGTGGTAAATGAAACGTGTTTTTCCCGAGTAGATTGTGTTAATAGTAACGTAGCGCGAGCGTAGACTCGTGAAGCGTTCGTTAGGAAATTACAACAGGAATGAAACGCGTAAGAGGACGAAAGTGTCTGAATAAGGAAAGCTCCCTTTTCAATTGACACGATAAGTCGTGTTTCCTAAAACGTCAAATTGTCAAAGGAAAACAGGAAAATCATTTAAATGATACACGTCTTGGTGTTCTCTATTGAAATCTGTGCTAAATGTTTCTGCTATTATTTCTAAATGGACGTTCCAACTATTCACTTTTTTACATTTTCGAAGACTCCGGTTGGCTAGTCGCAAACGACGATGGCACCGGCAAAAAATTCGATGGAAACACGCGGCGGTTATTCTTACGGAGTGGTTCTGTTGTGCGCCGGCTGACCTACTCCCATTCCCCCTCCCCCCACCTCTGTCTCTCTTTCTCTCCTCTAATTATGAATGAAAACTTCGGCAAGTGTCGCGAACAGAAGGGGGCACGCGGGAACGAACTCTTTGCAGCCTCCTCTTCTTTCATCCCGCGTCGCGCCGACTCGGCAAGTAGTACTTTTAGTTTTCCTGCCCCTGTTACCCCTCAGCTCCCCGCCCCGCCGACCCTGTCACCGTCCCCCTCGTCCCGCGGATTTCGTGGGAAAACTCGCTTTCCACCGGGGAAAACCGCATTATCGTAAAGTTTGACGTTCCTTGTCGCGGCGAGAGCGCGCCGTTTTGCCGTTGACAGTTCGTTTTCATTTTATTTCGCCGGATAAAACGGGGCCGGCTTAAAACTCGGATACGGATACGCCGCGGCAAGAATGTTCGCGGCGACGTTTATCTGTTGTCATCGCGGTGGATCGCTGTCGTTTCGACCGAGAAGGCTTGCCGAAGAAAGTTGGTTAGGGTAAATGGAGTTCGACAATCGTGTGTCGTCGAATGGAGTTTTCCCATCATTACGAAAATAGCATCGCCATTCATCATATCGGTTCTCCCAAGCAGAATGAATCTGAAGAATATTCTTCAATTCTTTTTAGGAGGTAGTTGAACTTTCTACACTTTTATGATAAACTATGATTCTTCAAAAGTTTCTTTGACACGCTAGCTTGGTACTTTTCACGTGTTCGCGATATTTCAATCGGCATTTAATTCTAAATTCTGAATCCTCCGCATAGGCGTCTCCACCGTCGACCTAATCTAACAGGTTACGCAGCATTGCGAAATGGGACTAGGGAAACAGCAACGTACAATTAACAATCGCAAATTCACGTGCCACGCGAACCACTTCGTGCGATACGTACGCTTAAACGGAAAGATACTTTCCCGGCGAGATTTTTCCAAACGCATAATGCAGAAGTCCTCGACCGCGATCGCAGTTGCCGTCACCGAACGCATCGGCTTCGTGCTGCGCTCTGGCAAAAAGTTAACGACACGGTTCTTTCGAAATGATAGACGGTCGTAACGGGAAACACGCGTGTACAGAGTCCGCCCGGAGGCGGATCGTCGGATTGCTCTTAGAAAACGTCGCGTCGTAGACAGCGGCCGCGAATCAACCGCAAACTTATAAGCCGCTTATTGGAAGCGAGTGCATCGTTTCGGCTTCAGCGTCGCTCCAGCCGTTAATATGCTTCGCTTCGGGACAGTGTGCGCCGGGAGTCGCGTTTAATTATGGAACGGCTATCATTTTCACGGGCCCTGAAGACGGCCGAGAATCGCCGGGGCGTCGTTTCCCATTATACGGCTTAAGGGCGAAGTGTACCTACGGGGGTTTGTTTCCGTCTGCTTTGCAACGAGCCTCGTCCGCGCGAGACACGCTCAAAACACCGAATTAAGATCCTTCCCACTCTCACTGTCTTCTCCTCCATCGCATTTCAATCTCAGCAAAGTATTTTTCGTTCGGTGACGGTGTTTACTCTGTCGACACTGCCATCGAAACATCCGAGCGTAATTCTGCAAAGGAATATTTACATCATGAAAGCAGGATAACGTTAAACTAATATCACGCACGAGCTTAAATTTAACCGTGTATAATGGTCACGCGAAAGAAATTTTATCTGTCCGTACTTTATTTATTATGGAGAGTACATTTCCATAGTCTTTCATTATTCGGTATATGAAATTAAGCTTGACACTTCTCGAAATTCTGCCAAGATTAATTAGTACAATGCCTCAATTCTTTTGGCAGTCGCCACATAAGAGATTTGTTATAGAAATCTTAAAAATCATAAAAATAAAGAAAACTTTGGGGTTCGTTGAAATGCCTAGCATAGTTTTCCTGTGGAATAGGCGCAGACTTAGGGGTTCTCGCCCTCGCATCTCTGTTAAAAGGGAGGGTGGAGATTTGAATCTTCTCAAAATGATGTTTTAGGTGTACAGAATTTCGTAAATATTTCTACCAGAGTACTAGAGAATATTCACGTGATGAATCGAAGCGAAACAAAATGGTTGCGTACAAGACGTAAAGCGATTTATCCGTCGGCGGCGTCGCGGCCGCTCGTTGCTTCGCCGCGTTCAAGCGGCGGCTCATCGACTAATTAGCGAAGTTATCGGGATCTCTGTAATAGAACGGAGAGCCGAATGAACGCGCGAGCCCAAGAGTCCGCTGTAATAACGCCGGAAATCGTGTCGCGTCGCGTTAAAATCCCACCCGGCGCACGGGAGCCATGGGGGTTGAATATTTTACGAGCAAACTCCCGGCAGCGGCTAGGGGAAGGTCTCGAAATCGCTGGAACAGGGCTGAAATCTCGCGGTTCAAGCCGACGCGACGCGACGCGACGCGCGACGACCAAATTTAAAAGTGTCGTCGTTCACCGCGAATTAACTACGGCCGTTTCCTTCCTGTTCCGGGAACGTTTACGGAAAAATAGACTCGATGTGGAACAGCGGATTTCCGGCGCGTATTTCAACCGGGTTCTCGGTGAATTAATTAGGCAGCAGTTATTTTTGGGGGATGGGGAGTTGAACGGAGCGGCAGCTGGACGAACAGGCAACCGCGACGTTGATTTAATACGAACAATTTTCGAATTGCGATGGTTTCGAGTCGTGCACGCAGGCAAGCGACAAACAGATTTTTCTATAAATTTAAACATTGATTTTACGAACTGATCCTTCTCGTTCTTGTTCTGGCACCTGAAGCGAATTAAAGTGCATGATACTCGGGATTTTTCGACTTTTTTTTCTTTCCAATTTTCATGCAAAACAATAATTGTACGTTGCATCGCATAGTTTTATATTTCTTATGGGGTAACATCGTATCAGCGACACTGCAAATTCAATCTCTTTCGTTGTCGTTGAAGGATTTTGAGCGACGTCTGAAATTAATCATTCCCGACAACACAAGCATCAATTAAAGACACAATACGCTGAGACCGATTCATCGCGGCATAAAGATCGTCAGGCAGACTGGAGTTGAATGAATCGGGGGAAGGGGGGCGAGAAATCTAATATCGTTTCCCATCGCGCGTAACCGTGATTTTAAACAGGAGAGAGGGTTACTTACATCGATTAACAGCGATTTTACGTAACGATCCGGCCGTCGATCGATCGTTTCGAGCGTCGCACAACGGATCGTGACTCGTCAAAGCGGCCGGCAATCGATTTAATTAGCCCGCGCAGATCTGGAAAGCGGAAGCGAGACGATGAGAATGGCTAACGTAGTTATCCGACCCTTCTGACGATCGTCGATAAACGAGAATCACCTCCGTCTAATTCTCGTTGAACACTCTCCCCCAGCTCCTCTCCCCTCGTCGATTGCCTGCCTCGCGCGAATTTCAGAAGAAGTCGGAAATTGCGTATTTTCGCGGGAAGAAACATCCTGTCTGCTCCTCCGCATTCCACTCGAGACCGAAGTCTCGCGACGGTTCAAAGGTATCCGCGTTCGGTTCGATCATTTTTCTATTTTAAATTATAATAACCTCGATCAAAGTGGTTCGGTACGTTCCTCTTGAAAATGGAGAATTATTTTTCCAGCCGACGTTCCAACAATTATATTGTAAAATAGGAACTTTTCAGATTTTTTAAAAACCCAGAACGGCTGAGTTAATGCTTGATCTTTGATGACGTCAAACTTGCGATTCTAATAAATCATTTCCTTACCTCCCCAAAATTGCGAAGCAGTGTAAATAACGAGCATTGTGTCTTCTCTGCCTATATTTTAGAAATAAACTACACAGAAATAAATGTATGAAATCCATAGTTCTCTGGGCAAATTGCAAACTAAAAATGAGATTAGACCCAGTAGTTAATGACGTCTGTACGCAACACCCCAGGGTCAGGACCAGATCAAACCATAATCGAATTAGCAGATTCCATTATAGGAATTACTTTCTGTAACCACCGCTGACCTACGATCACGATCGAGCCGCGCGTCTCAATTAACAATTACACAGAGTACACGCCTGCTACCGGTTCCATTTTAATCATCGACCGTCCAACCAGACGACACCTCATCCAACTGGAAGGGTAGGTACACGTATACTACCCCCAACACACTGATTCTTCTGGACGATTAATTTCCTCGCAACCTGTCAGCGAGCAACCCTCGGACACGAAGAAAGTTCATCGGGGTCAAGAATGTAAATGAAACTCGAAGGTGGTCCGAGGAACCTGTATTGCTCGCGGGAACGTATCGGAGAGTCACCTGCTGGCCGATGAGACCGAGGAACCTGTTTCTCAGCCCCGTCTCTTCGGCTACGTGTGCGGCGTTTAATCAGATTACAGAGCGGTGTAGGGAGGAGGGGGTGGTGGCGGTTTTCCATGCGAAGAGAAATGTCCGTGGCCGGAGGGAAGAGCGGTGGTTTGCCGGGGCCGGTTTTCAATTTTCGATGATTCCACCGAATTCGGTAACAGTGTTAGGGGGTAGAGTGTTGGCATCGTGCATCCACCAGCCACCCCCAGCGTCCCCCTGCTTGTGGTGGCTCTTCACGGAGGTATATAGGGTGGCTGCTGGTTCGACGGGGGCTTAAGATAGCGTGTGTGGGAGTGGGCGTGGCCTTGGGGTGGCCGCTGACCAATCAGCTGCCGTGGGTTGCTGGCCACCCCCGACCCACGTGGTCCACATCCCCTAACATACATATTGATCTCGTGGTCCTTGCCGACCGCCGCGCCAACCCCTCGCCCTTCGCCACCCTTGCCCAAGCCCGGTCGCTTCTCTCTCTCTTCCACCCCTCTCTCACTCCTTCACTCGGCCCACCTTCTCTCCCCTCTCCCTCCCACTCTCTCTCCTTCTCTCTCTCTCTCTCTCTCTCTCTCTCCGTCACCCCTCGAACGCACCAAGTCCTCACCCTAGCCAACGATCCCTCGAGAAGGTCGAGTCTGACCAGCGCGCAACGAAATTTCGAAAGTAAGCGGCGTCTGGTTTTTTCGCCAGACGCCACCCCTAAACGGGGGTGGGAACTCGTCCCGGACGATTCGAGATCTCGTTCCGGCGGCGCTCGAGGTACCCCGACGCGAAATTCCGTTCGAACGATGAATCCCAAATGTGAGGAATCTATTGTGGCGGGGTTTATTTCGGCGAGGAACCCAACGATCGCCTGCGGGAATAAATGTTTTTTAATCTTTGGACGGCGGCCGATGGTTTTTACGATGGGTTTCTTCGTAGCCGATGCTCCGCTAACGACGGAAGTTTGGACGATTAGATATGGTTCATTGTGCGGTGGCCTTGGGAAGAACGGTGGTTAATTGTTTCGGGAGGAGTTGACGAAACTCGCGTTCTGTAAACTGGGAAATTGTTTGTTGCACACAAGCGATGAGGAAGATTCTCTTGAAGAGTAGGAAACTCGAGACTGTCTGAAACGCGAATGTTAGAATGTTCGAAGAGCTTGCGATTGAATATGCAAATTTATAAATCGGCAAATTGGTGTTCGTCAATTTTCAACGACCATACGAAGCCGCCGTTTAATTATTCGACGTTTATTAAATCGCGTTACAGAGCACTTTAAGCTCGAACGTTGCAGTTTGACCGTTCTACACGACGGTCCCGCGTTACTGCTGGGGAGATTTCATTTAGCACGTAGTAATTGAGAACCGTTGGCGGCTTAATGGCGCCATAAAGATTCAATTATTGTCCTATTTAAATCTCCCTCAATTAATTCGGAGGTTCTTGAGTCAACGAACCATGATATTCTACATTCTTTCGTTCGCTGAACAACAATAGGAATTATCTAACCGAATCATCAAGTTTTGCTTTTTGCGCGAAAGAACGCAGTGAAACTATCGATGAAAAATTTTCAAATTATTAGAAAAACAAATGAATACGATGGGTCTTCGTGCTCGCAAATGGCTGCTCTCGACGACCGCAGCCATAATCTCCTTCGGACCGCGTGGAAGCCGATCCGTGGCCCTGCGATGCGCCTAAATGATTAAAGGACGTCACGTTCGTTGTCAGGTTACCGGCGAAATACCACGTTTACACGTTCGAACCGAGTACCATGTATTTTCGTTCCATCGCTCCCTCTATATTTGACATGTCGCCGTAGGGTAAAACAGTCTGTCTGGAAACGGAGCCAATTAATCGACTAGAAATAGCCAGCCGAAGGGACAACGTTTCGCGAGATTATCGCTCGTTGTTCCCGAACAAAACAGAATCGAGTGCAATATTAAACGGGTTTCGCGGAGTGTTTCGAGGAAATTATGATTGGCCTACTTGCGTCTGTGGACCACGTGCTACGACGTGTAATGGCGTCAGGAATATACACAGAAAGAATCCTCTTTGTTACGCTGTCGAGCGATAATCATTATTGTCTTATCATCTTCCCAGGGTTTCGAACGAATTTCATTGGAAAGTAAAGAATATACTGACGTAAAATGTTGGAAGCACGATGCCATTGTTTAATAAACGGGAGTTATAAAAGATACCGAATGCTACCATTCAAATTGAAGACGGCACGTGTACATTCCTCCGTGAAATTATCCGCGAGAGGAGTCTCTGAATTTTTGTCCAGTTGCGACGAGGGCATGGTCCTCCAAAGGAGCGTGTACCCTCGTCAAAGAGGAACAATTCGAAGCAGACGAAATAAATATCAGATCCCGGGACGCTCTCCGGCGGAGCCTGAAAAAAGAAAATGTTAAAACCATTCAGCCCCGATATTTACCCCATCGTCGAGGATCGGCTTTACAATCACAACAATATTCCGAGTTTCGACGAGTGCCCTCCGTTACGCCGTTCCCATTTCAAAATACAATTTTACGCACCAAAAACCCTTCTCACAGGGTGGATCGGAGCCCCGCGACTTCCTCCCCGCCCGGGAAAATAGAGAAAACGTTCTCCAGGACCTACCTCAAAGTCGGCGACGTGGTTCCGCGGGCAAGGGAGAAGAAAGGGTTTCGCTCGACGAGCGGTGCAACGGCACCGTAAAATTCGCGATTTCGTTTGCCGTAGGGGCGGAGGAGGGGTAAGAGGGAGGTGGGGGGCAACGAGGAGAGGGTTGGAGATGCCAGCGAGCGTCGAATGGATGGCAACTGCCGGGCCGGAGGGTCTCGGAGGGGGCCAGGAGGGCACCACGCGGCTCCGTAAAACAAAGGGGTACGCGGGGGCAAATTACGGATTCAAACGGCCGCCTTTTGTCGTCTTTTTTCCCTGTTTACTTCTTTGTTTTACCGTCGTCGGTATTGTTTCAGCGGAGCGACAGAACGCGACACAGGGTGCGTGGGGGGTGGGGTGCAACGACCAAGGGGAGGTGGGGCGAAGGGGGCTTCGACTGGGAGAGGGAGAGAGGGCAGGACGGAAGGTCAGGCTTTGCCTTTGTGAGAACTACCCGTAGCTTTGTTATTCCTCGAGCTTTTTCTCTGTCCGCGAGTCTCTTCCCTCTCGGCTGACCCGTCATCTCTCTCTCTCTCTCTCCTTTTTCCTCTCTTTTTAGCTCTTCAGTTTTCTCTCTCCTATGCTCCCTTTTGTTCCATCGACGTACGCGTCCTTTCGTCAAACGACAGCCATGCGTGCTGCGAAGTCGATCGGTCGTTCCATGGACCTCGGGAGGTCGGCGTCGCTCCGCCCCCCCCTTTCCACCCCCCCCCCCCCCCAGTTTCCGTGGACCGCATTCATTCGTTTCGAAACTGCGATCGCTTCTCATTAGCGCGATGACATGATATACCCAGATGGCCCCGGTCTTTGTCTTTGACCACGTGCTGGAAGGGCGGTTGCCCTGGCCCTTTTGTAGTTCCGTCTTATTAGTCGGATCTTTTAGACGCGTTTTTCGGAAGCCGTGGGGGGCTGCGGTGAGGTAACCGGTGTGGAAGGCTCCTTAATCTGCTCCGATCACCCCTTCGTTTGACTGCGAGCGTTGAAATTGTGGGAAAAGGATTTTATTGTGGATAGATTTTCAACCTTTAATTATAAACACGTATGTGTCTTAGAAATGAATAAAAATGCAAGTGTTGTCAGTACGATTTCGGTAAATATGCGAAAAAGTTTCAGAACAATGAGAATAACATTTTTTCAAATATATGAGTTTCAAATAATTATTTATTATATTATTACGGCAGCGACAAAGTGTTGTTGTCACGTGACAGGTGACTTACAGCCGTTAAGAGTTAACAAAGCGATAAACCTGATAAATCGTGTACAACGAAAATATTCTAGGCCGGAAGAGATATACATATATTGGTATTAAAGTTAAATAAATAAAATTATGAAACGTGCTTAGGAGAATGAGAATATCGATGTTTCCGCTAAATCGATCTCTCGATATCAAGAGAACGAACGGGAAGAAGCATTAACAGGCCGTCTTTAACTCGTTCCAGGTGAGATTGAATCGTTGCCACCCCCGTCGGCTGGTTTCTTTGGAGTTTTCAAGGGCAGGGCGATCAAAGAAAACGGGGGCGCGTAAAATTCCACGCGGAAGAAACTTTTCAGCGAACTCTTTCCTCATTTCCCGCGCAGTTGAATTATTCACAAGCTTCTTCTCGCTTTTGTTTCTGGGCCAGGGTCGTCGCAACGATCCCCGGCCGCCCTCCATTCCTTTCCGCCCCTCCGCACCCGCACCAGCACCAGTACCCGGCCCGGTGTCGACGAACTTTCTCTTAAGTAAGACATTTTCCTAACTACTTTGCGCTATTCACCGGGATTCCGCGCGCCCGACTCGTTATTTAAGCGGACTCGTTCGCCGAGCAGGCTCTTAGCACGTGGTAACGTTTACTTTCTTTACCGCCATTTCTTCCGACCCCTTTTCTCTCGCAGCCACCACCCCCCGCCCCTAGCAGCTCTCTCGCTCAGACCGACGACCATCCCACGGTCTTTTACTTTTACTCCGCGCGAACTTTCGTCGTGAATTTATTACGGAGACTGAATACCGCGACGGGCACCTCCCCCCCGTTCTTCCTCCGAATTGTTCGCGCTTCGCAACCTGTTGTGACAGTGTATCTCGGAGTCATTTAACAGTTTAATACGTATCCGGTTTGACCCACGTTGCCGCGATCGACGTTTGATCGATACCTAATTTCTTTATTCAATTCATACGTCGGACATCGATACAATATCACGACGAATTCCAGCAAGCTGATACTTATCATTTGGCTGTGGATCTTTACGCATTTATTGCGTTCGATAATTTTCAAAAAATGCTGGAATATGAAATTCCAGAGAATTTGGTACGATTTTTATTTGCTTCAGATCCACAAAGGATACTACCACTGAAAATTTTATTTCATTCCACTTTCTGAAAGTTTTCTTACAAAAATTAGAAACTGTATAAACATCCGCAGTTCACTTATCATTTTCGTACAAGCAAAACTCCTTTTGCTCGATACTTTCACTGTTAAGTTTGCAGAAAACTATCGTTTATTGTTAGAAAAATATTATACGCGCGCATACAGAAGATTCTAGGGACACTGAAGCTTTAATGTGAAATGCTTGTACCGATCGTGTGCGAGTGAGTCAATCATTCGTTCGCGGGTGTGGCGATCCGTGATCGTTTATCCGCAAAAGGCGGGACCTTGTTAGTAATAATTAAAATCTCGTTGAGGGATTGAATTCCGTTGAATCCCGCGGGCAGGGCGTCGGTGCTCCGGGTAGGTAGATCATGGGAATATTTCAGGAGCCCTTTAAAAGGTGATTTAAGGTAGACAGGAGGACGAGAGAGGAACGGTTCGCGTGAAACGGCGTGGCGCTTCAGGATGGAAGGAAGCGTCACGTACACCGAATTTCCAAATGGAAAAGGGCAGACAGGGGCGCGCGGGGTGGCCGGTAGAAAGGAGGGGGTTTCCCCAGCCAGGGACGGGTGCAAGGTAAAGGGTTACGTGGAAACTCTCCGTCTCGGGCGACAAAGAGGGTCTTATCTCAAATTTCTAAAGTCCCACCTTCCTGTCTCTCCGCGCGCCTCGCCTCGCCTCGCCGCGCCGCGACGTTTCTCTTCCCCTGTGGCCCTTTCATCCCCGTGCAACCCTTTCCCGGGGTGGATCCGACGGTCGAGATGTATCCTTCGCTATTAGCGACGTTTCACATGCGCGTCCTGCTACAGATCTTTCTCTTCTCTTTTCTGTCTTTCTTTCTCGGCAGCAGCCTCGTCGTCGCGTCTTTCCAAGGGTGACGCGCCGGGGTGAAAAGAGTTATCGAGGAGTTTGAAGGATCCAACGATCTCCGCTTCTTTTCTGTTTCAGCTCCGGCCGAGTGTGCCTGCTGCTGCTGCTACTGCTGCGGCTGCTGCGATCCCGATGTCGGAGACTTCAATAGCGAGATATGCGAGCTGAATCTGCTTCGGTTATGGAAATTTGATACGCTGCGGAATGCTGCGGGTAAGCGGCGGAACGGTTTCAACCGTGCGCGATTTACGAACTCCCAGCCGAAGGTGACTTCGCCGATTCGATCGGTGTTCGTTTAGTTGGTCGTCTTTGCAATCACTTCATCGATAACGCGCCAGCCTGCGTGGTAATGCGTGTACACGGAGATCGGATGAAACGATGAGCAAGTATTTCGTACAAGGTGAGAGTCTCGCGTGACATGACGACTTGTTGCGAAGAAGTGTGAAGAATTTAATGATTAACACTTTGCGCTCGGTGCTATTTTCACTGGAAAATTAAACGTTTCTTCCCAGCTAGAATAATTCCATATGATTTTTTTTTCCATTTTATGGATATGAAATTAAATGTGAATGTAAACGATATTGTGATTTTCATTGGGCTCTGAGTCACCATTCGAGTGCTAAGGATTAACACTGAACCTACCTGCGCCGGTCGAATGACCGGTTTCAGGTCTTTTATTTTACGATTATAAGTACATATAAATCTATATAAAATTGAATGATGTCATTTTCACAAGGCAAAGCATCCCAGTCATTTTTACAGCTGGTTCAGCGTTAATATTCAATGATAAATCTTTTGAACGATAAAATCGCAGATGCAGCATGAGGTCTGAAGCTTCGTGTTAGACGAGCTAATATTTGTCTCTCGCCGAGACTGTTCGACGGAATCGTTGCACGGCGAGGGGGTAGGAGAGGAGATTTTTCCCGTCGACCGCGTCGCCTAATGCAGCAATTATTCAATATGAGGAGGAACAGGCGAGACGAGAGCGCGGGTGCGTGAGCCATCAGTAAAATTACGTCTCGCCGCAGCACAAAGTGCATCCGGCCCGCGGAATCTGGAATCGGTGCGGCGGGGCGCGGCGACAGAGCGCGGCGGTGCCTCCATTTAGCCGTGCGCCGCTTCCGCTTATGTGTGTCAGGAGGGTGCTGCACGCTCTCAGGCTTCTTAGCTGGGTAGACGAGGAGTATCAGTTATTGATGGAAACAGCGCCCCTCGGCGAGACGCGAGGAGCTAGCCGAGAGAGAGAGAGAGAGAGAGACGCGCGTATACGGGGACAAGGCGTAGGACAGGCCGGGCTGAATTACGCTCGCCCGTTCGTCTATAGGGACAAATCAGGCCAAATCAGATCCCGCGACGTCGAGTCGACGCGCGGAATTATGTACGCGGTTAATTTCGAAGCGTGTTTCCGCGTTTCGCCTCTCGATGACATGGAACTCAAGGCTCTCTATCCCTCTCTCTCTCTCTCTCTCGCTCGCTCGATTCTATCTCTCCTGACGACGACGACGACGACGACGTTTCCGTCTCTCTTTGAGGGAATCCGACCCTCCCTGACGCGGATGTTACGCGACTAACTGTGGAATTATTAGCGACGCGGATACGAGAAAGTTACACCTTTTGCATTAATTATTTACAAGACAAAGGAGACGCCCGGGACCACCTGGAAAATACCCTAATTTTCTATGAGGCGATGCCCACGGGGCGATTGCAAATTCGAGATGCCAAGCTCCGTGTCGGATGGAAACGAAATTTTCTGCGAATTTGTGCTCTTTGCGCTTGGAGGTGTTTTGTGGGTGCACGGAGAAAAGTCCATAATTTTCTTGATTTTATGCTTTCGAAATCAAGAAAATTATGCACTTTTATTCAATATGATGAGAAGTATTCTAATATATTATGATTTTATTATAGAGAATATATAATCTATATAATATTATATATTCTATATAATAAAATAATATATAATTAATCAGAGGGATATAGCCCGTTTGATAACCGAACAATTTCAGTGCTGAAGTAAGTTGAAATGAAATAGTTTCCTCCAAAAAAGAAAAACAAAACGATCTCTTCACTAACAGCGATTTCACGGACCTCTCCGCACGTCAAACGGGCACAATTTACCGGAAAATAGGATTAACGAAAATCCCGATTCACGAATTATCTCCAGCCGAAAACCCGATCGCCTCGTGATCCCTCAATCGAACGTTCACCCGTTTCCGCTCGGATCGTCGGAGGGCCGATCAACGCGGGACAATGTCGCATAGAAAACGTTGGACCGGGGAGTCGCAACGAGCCGATCTAGTCAACATCTATCGCGAATGATTTCGGTTATGGGGCTGTGGGGAGGGGGGAGGGGGGCATGGAGCCGAGGAAGACACACGGTGATGTCGCGGGATGCGAACGCAAATCGCCCGGAGCGGAACGATCTCGCATCCGCGCGGGTTCCGGGGGACATGAATTTATAATTTCCGTCGCGGTGCACCCTTCGTTCGGTCGCCGCGCCGGTGATTCGCCGAATCGAGCTGTCGGTCGCGTCATATAAATCAAAATCAGACGCATTGTGCCGCGCGGCCGCTTGTGTAGGTACCTACGTGTGCGTTCCGTCGAAGATCGTCCCGTAGAGGGTCGTATCGAGGGTTCCCTGACTATGATCAAGATGGGGGGATGGCGGGGGGGAGGGTTGTTGGGAGAGAGAGTTGAGGGGGTTGAAGGAAGAGAAACTCGGTCAAGCTACAACAAAACCCCCCGTCGGGTTATCCAGGTAGAAGGCACGATAGTGCGAGAGAGGGAATCGAAACGTTGCCGCGCGGAAGCACACCGCGCGAAATAGACTGAGACGCACGGCTGCCGAAGGGGTTCGCCGGGGAACGGGGGGAGGAGGGATGCCGAAAGTATCGGTCGGATATACATATGTATGTCGGCCGAGGGTACAATGTATTCAAATTGCGAGAAAAAGGGTTGGCCCTTGCAACGGGTGTATATAGGTGATGGGTAAAAAATGCGACAGACTGGTTAACGAAGCGAGGTGGTCCATTCAATGGATCTGAATGGGATGCTGGGACCGTTCTCGCATCCGTTTCCAACGCAAAGTTTGTATACGCTGCTCTGCTCCGCGCGCGCGCGTTTTCTTTTTTTCTTTTTTTTTCCACGACCGTACCCCGAGCTACCGTCTGCGAGTGTATTAGGGCTCGCGCGCGCGCGCGCTAACTAGGCGGATATACCCGGTGGCAGCCATATGCCGGGGAAAAGGCAACCTGACCTGCCTTCCACGCTGTCTACGCGCTTTCTTCTCGCACCCTTTCACTGCCGAAAAGCATCCTCTCGCGACCCTGGTCCTGTCACCACGATCTACCTATCGGATCTTGCTTTCTCGGTGGAAATGCGGTCAGCGTGGATGCTTGTGGCGGTCGATGACGCGTTCTAGATTATTTATTTACTTTGTCGCATTCGTACAGTCTACGTCTGCGGTAGCCAACCTGGTCCCTATCGCTCACGAGTGATCCAAGCTTTCGTGGTGGGTGATACTGAAGCTAGTTTCCATGATCACCGCGCATCGATGAGTGACTGACAGAGCAGGGTAAGTTTCTTCAATTTGGTAGAAACCACGAGCACGTGGTAGGTACAAAAAGGCTACCCTGGTCTACATTGTACTATTGGTTCTGAAAACTGTACAAGCTTGAATAAATTATTCGATGTTACTCGTTGCAGTTGAAAATCTTAATGCGTCAACGAAGAACAGCGAAGGAGCAACGCGGTTCCAACGAAAGCAGAAAGGGTCGTTTGGAAGTGTGCATTTCCCGTTCGCAATCTGTTAAAATTCCTACGAGCCGGGGGACGGGGTACGAGAAACACGGGCCAGCGAGGGTGTCAACGAAGAAGTTTGAAGGAGCAACGTCCGCCTAACGAAACTAAGAGGCGGAGAAGTCGTCTCCCGCGAGTTCTTGCTAAGGAAGTGGGTTTTCCGTGGAAGGGGGTTGGGGGTTGGTGCGGGGAGTGCGGCGTCTCCCGGTGGAAGCGGAAGTTCGCCGGTGCTTCGGCTTTTTAAAACGAACAAAAGAACGCCGACACGTCTTAAATGAACGCGCTACTTGTTGCACGGAGAAAAGGGGGGTGGAGGTCGTCGCCGTCGTCGTCGTCGTCGTCGTCGTCGTCGTCAGCGTCGTCGGTGGAGACGGTGGCGGCGGTGGTGCGCTAGGGGTGGCAGCGCCGCGGCGGAGAAGGAGGTGGTGCTCTGGGAAGAGCGGAAGAGAAAAGGGGGGGTGGCAGAAGTTGGCCCCCGTTGGTAACGCGGCTCTGGAGGGGGTTAACGGGGCGAAAGGTGTCGGGGGTGGGCCGCTGGCGGCGGCACCGTCGACGGAAAACTGTTTCTCTTTTGTTTTTATCGTCTGGAGGAGAGCCGCGGCGGTGGGGGGCACGCGAGGAAGTCGCAATTAAAAATGTAGTTCAAGGCCGTCGCCCCCGGGGGGTGGGGGAGAGGGAGGAGGTTTACCTTGAGCCCTCTTTCTCTCGTTCTCACTTTTCTCTCAGCCCCTTTTCCATCTTGCTCGCGCCTCTCGCCCCTCTCAGCCTCGTTCCTCCTCGCTTAGCGAGCCACGGTTTCTCGCGCCGTCGCGCACCGCGGAGATTTTCACGTGGCTCTGCCCCCGTTGCTTCTTCGTCTTACCCCTCGACACCTTCCCCCCTCCCCTGCGCACCCCCGGCTTCGTTTCTCGAGCTTTCTTACGACCGTCCGAGAACAGCCTTTCGGCAGCGACGCGGAATTCGCGGGATTACAAGAGCCCGACATGACGCGACGCCAACGGGGATCGAGATTGTCTTAGCGCGTTCATTCTTTCACGACGCAGCCCATCTTATCCCTGACCTTCTCACCGCACGCGTCGTACAGGGACCGCGAGATTCTCGCTCTTTGCCTGCCGACGATCACTTGTCAGAGATGCTAGCACCCATTTTGGCACGGTCGTTTTACCCGCAAACCATTGGCAATGATTTTAATTTATTCTTTAAACAATTATTGATCGCATTAAAAGATCAGGTCTTCGGACATCGAGAGAAAAGCAAAAAAAACCCTACTCTGTCGAACTGAAGAAAATGCTTGAGAACCCTATGAAAAGTATGTGAACAGACAACCGCAGCATCTCGAAGAATCATCTAACCCAAATAAAGAAAGTTAATAACGAGCTAACAATTAAGAAACACCGTAATAGCGCTTCCTTCCAAAACACGCAAACCGCGATCTGAATGGAATCACCGGGGCTCTCCCCGTGACAAAACCCGGATGATCCCGGTGTACCTTGTTCTCTTGACATTCAGCGAAGGGGGTTTAAGGGAAGCAGGTTCGAGGGAAACGGATCGCGCACGAGTCGAACCCTCCGGATTCCAATTAATCGCGAAATAATTAGCACCGAGCGTAGACGATCGAAGTGGATGCACGTCGATGCAACCTCGCCCGATGGTGAGGGTTGGCGGTTAGCGGGGAGGGTTGTATCGAAGGGGTGGTGTGCCGGGGAGGGTCTGACGGGAACGTTTGTGTCCCGGGTGTCGCCGGTCGCGGCATTATCCCTTCAAATTGGTTATTTTCGGTAAATACCATTTTGAAAAGCCAATAACGCTGTTTCCCCATTGTCCCGGAACGTACCCCGTGCTCTTTCCGGCGTCGATCTACCCTCTCTCACTCTCTCTCTCTTTTCCTCTCTCTCTCTCTCTCTCTCGTACCCTGTCGCGTCGATATTTACGATTCTACCCCCGGCACGGCTCTTCACTCGACAGGGGTGTCTGCCGCCGTTGAAAACCGACAAAAGTAATCCCGAAAACGGCACAGGTGATGCCGCTTTCACTGGGAAAAAAAATCGTCCGACTACTCGCACCGTAAGGTAGATTCACCGAGGGCTTCGCTGGATGGAACCACCGCGCACGCCAGGTAGAGGAAAACCAACCCCCATGGATCCCGGTGAGACGCAAGGGCGTCAGTCGATGTGTACCTGAGATAGATGATCGCCGCCGGAGAGAATCGGGCCTGGAAACGGAGAGAGAGAGAGAGAGAGAGAGAGAGAAAGAGAGAAGGAGAGCAGGTCGACAGCGCGGAAGCCAATTTTTCGAGTGGAGGGTGCACCGTTCCGAGAGATAAGGGATGAAACCGATGAACGAGAGTCGGGAAGTCGAGATTTTTGTGCCGACGGTGTTTCCAGCGTGGAAAAGCGAGAGATTGAATTCCAAGATACTCCGTCGTTAAATCATTTCCATATTGCGCGCGGTAACTAAACTAACAAAAGAAAAATCTTCTTCGTCGATTGCCGGAAAGAAGAGGTGCTTTCTTTCGTCAACGATTTTAACATGTTTTTTCAAATATATTTTTCCGGTATTTCTATAGGTTTAACGTGTGCAAAAATATTTATACGGACCGCCACGCTAAAACGGTAAAGTCGAACGTTAGAACATCTTCCAACATTAATTTCGTTAAATCGATGTATCGGAGCGTGAATTCGCGAGCGCGAGATTCCACAGAAAAAGCAGCAGGAAGGATGAAGAATTGCTGGAAGAAATCGAACAAGGACTTCATCTTCGTTCCTGTTGCCAGGGGGGCGGGGAGGCGTTCAATATTTCACAACGCGTCGAAACGAAGACAAATTCGCTTTTTATCTTCCCTCCCCGTGCTGGCCCTTATTTCCTGGCCGAAGTTCGACATACTCTTCAGAGACTACGAGGCACCCTTTGACGTTCTGGTAACGCGAGGCGCGTTGTCCTAGCGTAAAACTAGGACCATCGTTCACCGAAACCTCTAGCAGACAGGAAGAAGAAGAAGAAGACGAAGATGATGTTGAAGAAGCAGGCGAGGAGAGAAGTGGAGAGAGAATGGCGAACTCCGAAGAAACGGATACAACGTTCCAGTTTCTTTGATGGAAGGCGCCCTTTTGATTCCCTGGCCCGTGCACGGGGGCGCGCGCGTCTTCGTCGCCGTGGCCCGCAGAACGATTCAATTCCGTGCTCGCAACACGCCTCGATTCTCACGACTTCTTTTTACGGTCTCCCGCTATTCTCTTTGCCGTTCTCCTCCGGCATTTCCTAGCTTCCGGCGGACTTCCATCGGCGCCCTTCGCCGGGAATACGTAACGAGAGGGCGCGTGGTCGAAATTCGAATCACAGAGCCCTCGGGGGGTGGTTCGGGGGCGAACGGAAGTCCTCGCGATGGAAAGGTTTTCCTGGTTCCACGGCCAGGAGCCTCTCCCTTCCTCTTCTTTTTTTTTGTTCCCACCCTGCCGAATCATCCCGGTTCCTGCAACTGCCCATCTTTCCCACCCCCGCAAAGCCAAACCCCCGAATCTCATTCCACCGTCGAAGCTCTCCGCCGCTCGCGATTTCTTCCGCGCGAGGGACGCGTCGCCTCTTCCCGAACTTCGTGATTCGAGGTCGGGACTAGGGAAGCGGAATTCTCGCGCAGTTGTCGCTGATTAAACTCGTCCATCGGTTCTTCTGCTCGATCGCCGTCCCCTTTTTCTCGTTTCGTTTCTGTACGCCTCGAGATACTGGCGCTGACTCACCGGGCCCCAAAGCCCACTGCCGCTTCGGACACTCTTAACTGTCGGCGAACGGACCGCTATCACACCGTCTCTTCCGCCGACACTTAACTGTGCAGGTAAAAACAAAATGCGGCACCGGGTCTACTACGCCGTGAATCAGCCCCTGCACACACTTCCCATTCCCGTCTCCCCGGAGCAACCACTCGTCGTTCTCGACCAGCAGTATTCTCTTTGTGGAGTTTCGCCGGAGCCGAGGCTCGCTGAATTCCGCCGAGGAATACCCGGAGCCGCGTACTCCCCGAGTGTGCGTCTTAAATTCGGCGCGATTTCTTCGCGGGGAATCAAGCCCGAGCCAGCCACGGTATAAAGGAGATGAAAGTACCGCGGATCTCCAGGGCTTAGCGGGGCTAATCCTTCAACGCAGCCGGCGGAAAGATTGAATACACCGCGGCGCCGCCGTGGGGGTAGGGTGGCTCGATCGTAAAACATATGGAGAAACTTTTTTATCGCTGGCCTGTGTCGCGGAATGCTCGCGTTTTATTAGATCGCGGCCTGGCACCACGGTGCGGGGGCTGCTTATTCCTAAGAATGGGGGAGAGTTTACTTTCCGGGGGAATGGGGGGATGGGTGGATAAATGAGCGGCGAGATAATTGATGCGGAGCAGATGCGGTACAGTACATTTATGAAATGGCTGGAACGAATTGAGCATCGCGAACAAAATCGGCTACCTAGGGATTGACGAGAGAGCAGACTTGCCAAAAAATCCCGTGCAACGCGTCCTCGTTGTCCGTGGATTCTCGGCGGAGATACCCGAGCAGATCGGGAAACGCGTTTCCGTAGCATCCGGTACGACGAAGGGTCTGGAACAGATCATCCCCGCCGGGGCGCAGCCCGTTTGCAACCCCGGGAACGACCAGCATCAAGAGCCTCGATCTCCATCGCGCCGCGAAATTCCACGGATCCGGCACGCCCTCGAGAAACAGATCCCGTAAAATAGAAACTTCCGACGGTACGTACGGGCTGCATATTCCCCGCAACGAGGACTTCATACCGGGAGTTTCGCCGAGGACCTAGCGCGCACAGGTCCTTGTAATTTCGCCTGGCAGCATCCTCGTCCTTTCCTTTGCGCCGGCTTCCATCCCACGTTCTGGACCACTTGCTCGCGGTGATCCCGCAAGTAGAGGCTGGGAATCGCAAAGGCAAAGAGCGACGGGGGCTGTGGGGTGGTTGGGTTGAAAGAGAGGGCGAGAGGGTTGAGAGGGTTTCTGCGGCGGGGTGCGGAGGGGGGTGGGGGCAGGGTGGAAAGTCTAGCGCGGAAGGAGGACAGCGTGCCAGAGGGCAGAGGGACGAAGAGGAGCCAGGAGGTGGCGACCAGGAGGTATACGAAGGAGGACGTGCCTTCATTTGTTTCAGCGGGCACGGTGGTGGGTGGTTACGTCACGTGTTGGTCGTCATGGTAACCTTCTGGGCTTGCCAAGAGGGGATCCAGCGTGTTGCCGGTTAAGACAGCCGGGGATCCTGATCTTACGGGATCTCCCACGCACGTAGAATTCGTGTGTCGAGGGTTGCCCAACGTATACCAACCAGCCCGCCCCGCACACCCTGTCCCGTTCGTTTTACACCCCCGCGATCTTCCTGCGTCCGGCAGATCCTTTTTTATCGTCCCCGTGGCACGAATGCTATGCGCAACGGGAGTCGATAGGCGGCTGTGAACTCCGGGCTTGATGGAACCGCGCGTTTTTCGGGGGTGGAATGTTCGGTTGTCTAGGGTGGCCGAGACACTGACGTACCGGATGACCGAGCACTGGAAGCCTCTTCGGGGTGGCTGGCCCCAGACGTGACGCGAATCGCTCGCCTCTGATCGCCGATTGGGGATAGATAGGCTGATCGCCGGGTGGTTTCTTGCGTCAATTTTTCTTGGTGCTTTTCTTCGGCTCTGGGGTCGGTGGTATCGGTGATCGGTTTCGAACGCTTTGTGGAATGGTTACCGTTGGGGTTAGCGGGGGATGATTTGTAGCAACAACTTTCCCCGATCGTTCACTTTCCGAAGGATCCAGATGATATTGACGTTTGTTTTAGAATATTTAGTTTAAAGAACTGATTAGTTCGAACAGTTTCTCTTTATGCTTCTCCCGAGCACCTCCTTAACCACGAATTATCATCATCGATAACCAGAGGCCGAACGTGAGAGGAAATCCTCGCGCAATAAATTCCTATTACAATCTGCTCGTCTGTTTTTACTTCATTCACGTTTCACGGCGTTCAAGTATCCATTGTCGTAAAATATTCCAACCCCTCTGTTACTTTGCATTCCGGCGGAACACGTCGAGCTTTCCAACCCCCGTCTTAAACCGCTTTCACGAACGTGGCGACACATTCAAGTCGGATATCCCTGAAATCTAGTGTGCAGAGGTAGCGAGTGTTGAAAATTTCGAACGTATCGTGTACAATTAAAACTAATTCTTTTTTCTATCAATTTATCGTTAGTAATTTATCGTGCGAGTTTAATGAAATTCTCAACGGTGCACAACCTCGCGCGATAAAATTCTCAATACGTGAACAATTCGACTCTCCGATTTAGCGATTATTAATTTACGCACGTTTATTCCCATGTAATCGGTTCTACCTACCCCAAAAAATTCCCACGACCCTCTCGCAACAAACCGTTCCACCCCAACTCGACCTTTCCCAACTCCAACGATTATACTCCCATCAGGCCGATAACAATTATTAGCGTTTTAAGCAGCTCCTTTTTCCCCGAAGCAACAGCCTCCTCAACCTCCTCGGATACCGATGCGCGCAAGAAACTCGAGTTTAATCTGCGGCGGAACCGCGCCCGAGTTTCCGGTTGGCTCTTCCGTTTTACGAATGCGACGTCGCGTCGTGTCGCGTCGCGTCGTATCGTCGAATAAAGCGGGACGATTAAGCGTGCATGTCTCTCGCGAAATTGTGAGCCCGAGGAGTGGCGGTACGGGGGTTGGAGGGTGGATGAAAGGGGTGGGCCGGTGTCCTCGGGGCCGCGAGAAACGCCTGCAGCACCCGCGACAAAGTAGCAGACTGCAGTGGCAGCATCTTTGAGTCTTCGCCGCGTAATTACACGACCACTCCGCGCGTTTCTCTGTCTTCCCCTGTCCTCGGAGACGCCTCGGTACCGTCTCCGGTCTTCGGATCGAATTCCATTAACAACGCCCGCTCGACTCACCCTCTCCGACGGTTTCCAACCCACCCACCCACCCTCCCCCTCCCGCGCCGCCGACGAAACCGAAGACAACGTTTCCGCATTTTGCCGGGACCCGGGTTCCTCGGGACGCGCCGGGCTCGCATTCGCGGGGGCCGCTAAGTGGATCCCGCCGCGGCGTACGCGTTTTTAATTCCCGGATAGGAGATCCCGACTACTCTGCGAGAATCTCTCATCCGAGTTTCCTCGCGTCGCCGAAAATTTATCGTGGATGCCGGCTACGATTGAGTCTCTTGGAAATTAAATTGATTAACCGTCGCGAGCTGCCGCGGGGAGATCGCCGAGAAGGATAACCGGGGCGCAGAGTAGTTTCGTGTTTTACAGGGGACGATATCCGCGGGACGGATCTGCGTGTCAATTTCCATATTCATGAATTGTTTGATGGATACGTTTGTTTTATCGGCCGCGGGACTACGCGAGAATTATGCCGATGTGGCTGTGGCGGGTCGCGTGTCTTTATGCTAATACGGATTCCAATTTTTCGGATATTCTTGAACAGAAGTATTGTGACTTGGAAACATGGTTTTATGAACGTTCACAATATTATTGTTAAGCGTTAATGTAAATATGATCTGGTACTTAATCTAATAACTTGTGTATGATCTAATTAATAACTTAATAATTTTTGAAATCTCTAACAGAATTTAAAAATTACGTAAATGCAGGAGGATTCGTACAACGAGAAATTGTAAAGAGATTTTTACACAGCTTGATTTTGAAAAATTTGTACATCTAGTTTCCAAGATGTTGAAAGCAAATATAACTTCAACCCCCATCTTTCAAGGTACCTCCAGCTCTGTTCGCATGTTTTCGAGAAACAAAACAATATGAAATATTTCTCCAAGAACTATCTCTCCCCTGCAAATTCCATTGAAATCAGTGTATACATGCTCGGTATGCTGCCTCGTTAGTAATGGATGGTTTCATTGGCAAACTGTTTGCGTTCGAGTAACATATTCAAGTATGCTAACCGTATGTAAACTTCGTGCGGAAAATATAATGTGCGGCGTGCCGCGTGCGTGGTCGCGTCATATAAATTAGTTTGTTCGTTGGCTCGATGTAAATTTTGAGTCGCGGCACGAGAGATTGAAAATTTTATCGGATCTGTCCCGGATTCTATTAAAAACATATTAAAAACACAATCGAACTCGTCGGACGCGATCTCATACTACTTCGCCCGTTTCGATCAATTTTTGTCTGATGTGATTCTTGTAGCAGAACACACGACCACGCTCCCGGTGATGTTCGAGCTCGTGCTGCTCTCGTGCAATATCCCAAAAATAATTGCTCCAAAAGGAAATTTGTTGTCTCTAATTCGCATTTGCATGTTATCATACATAATAAATTTAAATCGTTCTCAAACAGGTATTTCTGGCAAGACAAAATTCCAAATAAATAGTTCGAACGATTAAAAAATTCCGCAGCAAATATTGAAAGACAAATACTTCAGTTTCTTGATTATCAAAAGTCCCAAACGGTGAAAAATATTCAGAAGGATAAATGCATGTAAAAGAGGTGTTTCCAGGGTCTCTCATAATTCCCACAATTAAATCATCCGGTTTACAGCTCGGCAACACCAATGGAAACTGATCGGAAGCGTTCGTTTGTTCCCAAGTCACGTCCAAGACAGAGTCTCCACGTCAGTCTTGACATCTTCAGCAGACGCTCTCGGAGAAGTTCACCACTGGAGAAGGGGAGGCAGCTAACCCGATCCCGCCGACAATTTCAGTTTTCATTGGAAAATAATTATTATGGGATGCTTCGGTACTCGAGACGGCCCCGGCGGCTGCCACGGTCCCGGCATTAAGTATTGTTTCTCCCTATGTTTGAAATTAATTTGAAGTTGCCTAAGCAACCCCCGACGTGGGCGCGGATCGTTCCGTGCCCCGTTCCCTGACAGTCAATAACGACCACCCAGCCAAGCAGTTTCGAACTTGCCTCCGCGGCTTAGGGAAAGGGATCGACCTGCCTCGGATCGATGCCCGCTGACGTAACACCTCGATCGACCGCGTCTCGATCCGGGCCACCTCAACTCCTCGCATCGAACACGATTAGGCCACCGCAAATAGATCTCTGTCTCTGGCGCTTTAAACATTATAAGAGCTCTATACATTTATAACTACACTGTGTAGATTTATCACAAAAAAACGAGTGGGTGCAATTTAAAACAAGAAAAAAACCATTACGAGAATTTCGGAGCATCTATGTACTATTTTTGACATTTTTTGAGGACTTTTTAATCGGCTCCTGTTTTCCCTGATTAAAAACTTTTCAAACAATTTAATTTAAAGTTATGTACTTAATGCGTTACATTCTGCTGTGCCTACACAACTAATATACATATAACTGTAAGGTGTTGTAATGTATATCATTACAACCCCCTACGAGGAGTTCGTTTTAAGCTTCCAATAAAAAAAAAAAAAAAGAAAATCGTTCTTGAAAGCGATGTAGTTTTTCTATCTCTGGCAAGGATTTAGCGTGCGCCCTTCGTCTACGCACGGCCATCGCCCAAAATCGAGCGGTGCGTAGCCGGTGGTTCCACCCCCCGGGGCATTAAAAAAATTCGTCTCTCGTAGCTGCAGGGGTGTATTCGACGGGGCAGCGGGCGCCACGAGCCATCTTGCACGGGCATAATGTCAGTTCGTCGCCCTCGCTATCCACGAGGGGGTGGTTTTCGAAAGACGGGCTCGTGGGATGGGCTTGCCAAAACCACCCCGGCGTACGTCCTCTCTCGCGCGCACATACACATACATATAGCGTACGAACGAACGAACGAACAGAAGGGGCACGGTGTACGTGCAACGGTACACGATGGAGTCTCTGCCGGCTGTTCCATCGTCCTGGCAGGATGCAAGACGTAACATGCCTAACGATCTTCCTCCCTCTCTCCTTCCTTCCTCTCTTCCCTTTTGTCGAATCCTGCCTCTCTCGCGTCCTTTCCACCCTTTGCTCTCTGTCTCGCTTCGGTTATCCTCTATGCTCGCTACTCTCTCTCTCCGTTCCCTCACTCTCCGTCTTCTTCCGTCTATCCGTCGCTCTCCGTCTCTCGGCGCGATCCTCCTCGTTCGCTCTGTTTCTCGGCTCTTCTCTTAGGATCCTAGCTGACTCGACTCGGGCTAGGTCCTTGCAATTGCTTGCCAGTGGCTTAGCGTCTCGTACAGGTTTACGTCCTGCGCGGAACCCGCCGCCAATTTGCGCCAATTTGCGTTTAGCACAGCGCTCCTTGCGAAATCTCCGCCATCGGCGCGGCGCGGAGCGGAGCGGCGCCGCGCGACACCGTTTTCTGGTGTCTACTCGCGATGCTACTTCTGTCTCGCGGCTTTCGGGCCGGGACCGCGACAGAATATGCGGAGGCAAATTGAGAGCCCGTGAGTTTTTGGGATGAATCTAAAAGGAGAGAGCGAGGGAGAGAGAGGCGGTTTCCTCCGAGGAGCCGAGAAACTGTTTTTAATGAGGCTTCTCGAGGGAAATGGGGGTTGAAGGTGCAATCAAGAGGAGGAGACCTTTGCTCCTCGTTCTACGTATGGAATCGCTGATGGACTGTGAATCTTAGTTCCTGCTTTCGGTGTTACGCGATACCAGACTTTGTTCCACGAACAGCTTCGGCTGGGAACGTAACGGCCAGAACTTTACGCGTTCACGGCGTCTCCGCGTGCCTGCGAAATACAAGACGATGGGCGGACTAAGCGCGCAAAGGTGGTTTTTCTTTCATCGTCGCCGCGAATGACCTTCTCCGGATGAGCTATGAGCATATAAGAGTTTTCGGAAGGAGCACGCCGATTACACGAGAAAGAAACGAGACGTCCGCGCGGAATTACACAGGTAATTCCCATGCGAACGTTCCGACGATCTCGTATAATCTTCTAGTCGCTAGCTATCGTACGGGCGATCTTCAACTTGCTCGCTATCGCGCAACCAGCGTCAACCTTCGGCTAGGATTCTACCGTGTCACATAGCCGTTGCGGAAGTACATAGTTCACTATCTTCAAATCCTCCGCTATTACATAGCCAATTTTCAACATGTTCAGCCGCCGCGTATAGCCGTTCTCCAAACTGGCCGAATCACCAATCTTGCTCGATGCTGCGCGCCCAAATCTACAACCTTCCGCAAACACTCCGCACGCCTTGCGGAAAGCAATCCGCTATCTTCAAATCCTACGCTACCGAATAGCCAAGGTTCAGCTTGTTCGCTACCATCCATCCAAACTAGAGATCGTATCATATGTTCGTGCTGCTTCTTGTTCTACTGTTTAAATTGGTATACGAAGCGTACCTTTCAAGTTTACGGAAAAATGTAATCATCCTCTATTCGTCTCGTTCTCAACTCTAATCCCTTCGGGCGCTTATCGCTCCATGTTCATACAGCACAGCGCGGAAAGAACGAACATATCCGCGGCACGAACCTATGAGACTGCCTTAACCCCTTGCCCTACGATTTATTGTACGGTTTCAGTAATTACAACTTTTTTGCTGTTCGTAATTTCCTAAAAAAGGAGAAAATTTATATCTATGCCTATATACATATATTCCCCGGTAGCTGTACATCAACAAAACGAAAGTAGAATTTTATTTCGGTTTAAAGGAAATTGATAACATACATTTTTATTAGACTCTGTTCAAAATCATCATCACGAGTCTGACACGATATTGTAGGGCAAGGGGTTAATAGATTCGCTGTCTTCCAACTCTCCGCTGAATAGCCAGCTCTCGACTTGTTCGCGTCTCCATCAATCGACGTCCGGAAGGCGAGATAATCGTCCACGATCAATTAATTTCTGTCGCGAAGTTGAATCGAGCATGGTCACTTCTCGACCGCGAAGCCGACCGAAAGTCGTCGGACGCGCATCGAGCACGGCAGTGCCGGGCCATAAATCAGCGCCGTAAACGCGGTGGGCTGACCTCGGGGAAAGATTGTTTGGGCTGACCCTCGACCTGGGTCAGGGGCCCCGCTGACCTCCACCGGATTGGCCACGAGTCCCATAACCGGAAATTCCGGCTGTCCCTCCGTAACGTCGCGGCGAATTGACCTGAACGGTATAATGTCCGGTCACTCCTTTCGCCGGCACGCGCCCCTTCAAGTATTAGCCGGTGATTTATCGACGGGACCTGGACCACGGCCACGGCCTCTCCGTCGATTTTTAATCGTTTATTGCCACTTCTTCCCCCCTCCCCCTCCGACATAGCCGCAGGTATTTGTAAATATTGTATCGCGCCCGCCGCCCTTGTAATTGGTCGAGTTTTACGACCGGTATGTTTGAACTTGAAGTAACATGGTCGAGAGGGTTTGGTGAAGAGCTTATTACGAGCGGACTGCGGATTTACGGTGAAATAGATCGAGAAAAATTGTTGAAAATACTATCTTCAACTAGCTAAGGTTATTAACACGACTAACGATTATTTCGTAATTTTTTAAAGGTCCACGGACCGTGGATGAAGACTTTTTTTAATGGCAACAACAATTTCAATTGCGAACCAACAAGTCCCGGAGGCTTCGATATAAATAGCTAATTTGTGTCTATTATTAGTAAAATATTTTACCGATTCGATAATTCCGCGTGTGTAAAAACAGTCTTGTTTGCTAATCTCCTATTAACGGGATATCAAAAGCCATTTCAGAAATGTATTGTAGAACAGCAGGTGGGGTGAGCGTGACGGTGCACGGTGAACGTCAACTTGAATTTCGCGCACGCTCGACTCCTCTTCAATGGCGTCCACCTCTCGTCCGGAATCGGATTATTCACGGTCAAGCAGAGACTGACCAGCGGTCAACTGTTTCGCAGCAGGACGTCGTCCAAGAACTCGGTGAACCACGCCATTTCAGAGTAATTGAACCGATTCGAGTCAGGGGTTGGCGGCCACGCTACTGTAGGGGTGGTGTCCTAGGGTGACCTTTACAAAATGGCTGCGAGCCATTTTCGCGACGGCGAAACGACGAACCTTGTGCGCCAGTTAATGTCGGCTCGGAACGAGACTTTCACAGGAATTCCACGAGGATTGCTCAAACATTCCGCACACTGTTATTAAACAATTCAAAAAGAAATATATTGCGATCTTATATTATGATGAATAACTGATGAATAATATTACATTATACTCTGATGAATGAAGTATACTAAATTTTATAAATTAGTTAATAAAACTTGTATCGCGTTCGTCCCTTCTTGTACAAAGCATTGAATATTTCGCAATCACAGTTCGATATTTTACAAAATTAATGAATTCATTCGATTGTATAATTTTCCTGGAAGTCTTTCGACGAAATTATGCATACACGAATTATTTAAGAATGTTCCAGACTCGGCAATTTTTCATGTATACTTCGTTACTAAAAGTAACTAAAAATTTCATAAAAATGAAAGAACGTCTTCTGTGACTCCTATTTATACACCCACCGAAAATTCATTTTTAATTTTTAATAATTCCATTTGAACTCGACAGTATCAATTACGAGTGTTCGCGAGCTGCGTCAGGAGGTTTCTCCAGAAACGCGAGTTCTTCGAGCGATCGAGGATCGAAGCCGTCGCGCATCTGATAATCGAATGTTCACGGTCGCGGGCGAATAGGTTGGCTTTTCCCATGGTTCTTTTCCCATTTTAACGGCGAGTTATTTCCATCGGGAGACATTTCCCTCGGCGGACATTTGGATCGGCGCGTTATGTACGCGCCGGATGATCGGAATAATGCAAAAGTAATATCGGTGCTGGGAGCATTGTGTAATAGCGGCCTTAAAATATGATCGGCGGAAAAATGGAGCGATAAACTTCTCATTGAGTCGCGCGCGTCCGTCGTTAAGGAATGTTCCAACGCCGCCGCATCGCGCCGTTTCGCGCCGTTTTATTTCGTCGCGAACGCGCGCGCGGCCAGGCCGACGGGAGTATAAAACTATTTGTCGGACGATCCCGCGAAAACCGGATTTATCCCCGATCGCTCGTCGTCTCCGCGCGTGAAAATATCCTCGATTAATAATGGAGCGGCTTTATATGCATAGTTTCGCACCGTCGTCGTCGTCGTCTGCTCGGCCGAAACGATATTTCGATCGCCGCTATTATTACAATCGGCATTTCTAATCGCCGGAATTCGCAGTCTCGCCGCCTGACCGTCTCTCTGTCTCCGCGAATTCCTATTTCTGCTACCGTAGCGGCGGCATTTATAGATCAATTTTAGTGGTTTTCGGAAAGTGGATAGTTCCGAATAAACTTCTGACCTTTAGGCGAGTCCATTTAGTATAGCAATTTTTGTGCCGTAGTGGTGTACGTAGGCACTTTGAAATAACGCTCCGAAGAAGTAACACGGATCCAAGTTTATTCGATAATTGATAATAACACGACGTCGCTAATTATTACCTTCCGTATAATACCAATTTTAACGTGTTCGCCTGCATTTTACGTTCCCTGCTTATTCTAAATCGCAGGATATTCTTGTCTGCGCAACGATAGTAATAATATGCATGTCTACATGTCAGGAATCAGTCTTATGAATCTACAATGAGCCGAGTGGGTTATTAAAATCATGACACGTGATGGAGCAAGTATCTACCACCGCACGGATTAATTTCCTCGCATTAATTATACACATTCGGGACAATGTATTTTATACTCGACGATTCCGCGGGAATAGAACGGAGATGAGAGAGTCTACTTTTGAAAGTAATCTCGCGCGAGGGCTTCCGAACGTTCTTAGACATTTTCTGTAGAGAATTCAACCATGGAATACACGTTACGATGCAGTGGAAACTTGGTAACGATGTAGTTACGCATAGTGCATAGGTAAACATTTTATCATTTCAGCGTTATTAATAAATTTATATAAACCGAGACTCGAGTTTTACACTTGCGTAGAATGGTTGGAACTCCGATGATTTTTGTCACGTCTGTCCTCCGATTCTTTTTACAAAGGAAAAAGAACATTCGTTTTACGCAGAAATAATAACTGTGAATCCTCACAAGAATATACATTTCTTTCTGTTACACTTCAAATGCGATTAAAGAAGGTTCACAGATAGATATTCGTGAAATTTTGACGCGACCCAGAAGCGATTTTAGAAAATCCAGGGCCCCCACCGTCGGTCCTCGAATTTAATGCAAATTCGCGTGTTCAATAATTAACCGCCGGAGCCAGAAATTGCATGGTTGCCCCGCTGACTTAATAAACGCTCCGCGGATAAAGAGCAAAAATTAAATCCGCGTAGCATGTAACCGTTCCAAAAAATTTTTATCCGATTAATCCACCGAGTACCAGTAATATACCACGAAATCTCGTTCCCCGTTCGTCGCCAAGGTACAAATCCACCGTCAGCTAACCGAAGAAAAAGCCCGGACGAGAATTCTCAATCAACCACCAACCTTTCTGGCCACCGCGCTGAGCAAGTCGCTGTCGATCCGCCCCCGCGGGTCGTCGCAGCATCCACGGAAAACTCTCGGTTGTCGTCCGGCGGGAAGTCAAAGGAAAACTGTCTGGTCTCACGGAGGTGTTGCCTCCGCGATGCCAATCGAAAGACTAAGCGAAAGGGTTAACATATTCCTGAATACAAAACACATGCATATTCTATTGGGGTCCCATGTGCGTCCTCAGCCCTGATACGCGGATCCAGGCTCGTTAGCGTGTGCGTGCACACGCACGGGGCCCAGGTGGGGCCCCCCATAAACGCGTATGGAAAACGACCGTGTAGAGACTCGGCTACCTGAATCATCGTTCACGGGGGGTGTTTCTAGAAGAGATGGGGGGAGAGAGAGAGAGAGAGAGAGAACGAGAGACGAGCCTAGGGGGTCGGAGAATCGCTCGAGGCGCTGGTGACAACTATTGCTTATCGTAATGCGATTTTCATACGGAGCGTCCTACGACGATTATTAATGATCCGCGCGCGGCAACTCGATTTCGGCAAGTCTCGTTAGCCGCCGGAAAAAATCGAATTCGACGCTCCGCTTTTCTTCCGGGCGTCACGCGGCTTTCCGCGCGGAGTCCTCGAAACCGATTGACAGATCGATCGGGTCGGTAATTATCGTGGATTAACGAGATAACCCCTCAACCGGGAGAAGGGAGTCCCGAATGGAATTGAAATTGAAAGTTTCCGGCGTGCGTGGACGCGATTGGTTCCGAAGTTCTTTGACGAAGGTCGCGCGGCCTCGAGTTGGGGATTACGGTTTTGCGGATGAATTTTAGGCGGTTCACAGAAAATTGTTTGATTTCTGCTTGCCGCGATCGACGCGAAACATTTTTATATCGAAGAGACGTGATTCTACGTCAAGAGGTCAAACGTGTGCGCGTACGTCACAAAAGTCGAAAATCTTCGGTCAAGACGTAACGAGCCATTCACAGTAACAGCGTAGCGGCGCGGCGCAGTGTTCCGGTGTGAAACGCATCGGGCTCATTAAATTCCGATCAAAATTCAGCGAGCGCAGCGGCTCATCGTTTATCCAATTGAAACTCGAATTGCGTGACAACGGGTCTACCTGAGCCCGGCGCGAAAATAACCGAGGGTATTAAAAATTCTAGCGAACTGCGCATTCGAGGGTCCCCGGTCCCGGTCTCGACACGCACCGCCGAGAGAGAGAGAGAGAGAGAGAGGGAAAAAAATAACCGATCGAGGGCCCGAGCGTCCCGAAGTGCTCTCGAAACGATGCAGGCTATCTCCAAATCGCGGCACCCATCGAGTGCCCTCGAAGATAAAAATCAAAATTCTATGCGCGCCGAGGCAAAGGTGCGAAGCCCGCGGCACGCATGGCTGACCGTATTGTTCGGCCCTCTGACGTCTTAACTAAGTCCTACGTGGAACCGTGGAAAGAGAGGGGAGAGGCAGAAATCAGGGTCGAGAGACCTGGTTCGGAGATTTTCGGTGTCCCCGGCACCGGTCAGACTAATCGCGATTTTCCACATCTGTCGCGAGGATGGACGCCCGATCAAAAGAGGTGTCCCTCGCGGTGAAACGAGTTAATACGATTGTCACCGGACCACCGTGGCCCGTGGAATCCTCTTGATAGGCTCGAGGGATCTTACGGCTCGTGATCGAGCTGCAGATAAACACGCCACAACCCATTGTCGTTTGCATTCGTGGCGATGGCAATAATTAGACAGCGGATTTTATGCATTTGTGACATAAACGAGTGCAGGAGAATCTAAAAATATTGTTATATTATTTTCATTAGAAAATTAAACTTCCGACCTAGAATATATTTTTCATTTTACGGACATGAAATTGATATAATATCTCATACTTAAATGTTTAGTAATTGATTAGCTACCAACGTATTTAGTAAACAATATTATGAATAATGGTACAGCAATTTTTTAGTGGTGACTCTGAGTCAGTGCTTAAACATATTAACACATTAAGTCCCGTGTGCACATTAAATTTAATATATTCGGTTATTCTTAATTTCACCCGGCGGGAGTGAATGTGTGAAGAAGGAAAATAAATTTCTTTTTCACTGCGGTTCGTTGCGATACAGATAGAAAATTTTTTATTTGCGATAAAGATCCGCTGTCTAGTCTAATAATTTTTTCGCGTGACTCATTCAAATCTATGAAAATTATTAGAGGAAAACGGACGCAGACAAATTTTATTTCGCGCAAGGACTCGCTGAGTTCCAATATCGCGGATATCACGAGTAAAATTTCGAACGTTCGTTCCTCGAAGCACATACTCGGCTTCCCCGAAAATCGTTTTCCGCCCGTAATTCCCAAACACAAGGACTTTCCAAACAGAATCACGACGAAACCGGAAGTCCCGGGGCTGGGTAAGATCTCGCCAAACAGTAACGGAAACCGAAGAAACAGTAACTCTCGACGGCTGTTCCGCAGAAGAAAGAAAGAAAGAAAGAAAGAAAGAAATTCGGTCTCGAGGAATTAGGTCAGGTAGATCGCATCCGAGGGCTTCGATCTTCGATTTCCGAAGGGTTACCTGCCGATCGGGGGCCCCGCCTCCCCATAATGTATTAGTCAAAACCGAACACCCGTCACAATGCCGCTGATTACTTTAATAATGGAACCGAATGGCCCCGGGGCTGGTGGCTGGGTGTTGGGTTTTCCTCGCGGGCACAATGCAGCTCGCGAAGTATACAAATAGAAAAAAAGCAACGGAGGAACGGTAGAGAGAGAGAGAGAGAGAGCAGAGGGGTGGTGGTGGAACCAACCCTCTGTCTCCTCCGCCCCATTCGAAGGATATACCTTCTAGTTACCCCGACGAGAATATTCAAATCGCAACCCTTTCGCCCGTGAAAGGAGACTTCTGCCGAACCCTTCGATCGGATTCAATGGGCATCGATATTCAAATTTATTTGACGGAGCCGCGCCGCTCTTCTTCTCACCCCTTCTCCTCACCCTCTCTCTCGCTCTCTTTCTCTTTCAACCGTTGCAACAACGCGAAGTTATTGGGGTCGCCGGGGCTGAGCGACAGGATAAAAAAAAAGGGAAGGAATTTGCATTCTCCGATTTTTTTTTCCTTCAGCCCCAACCGATACAACGTCGATACCCGCCGTTTTCGATCAGCCTGCGAAACTGGAGCGGAAACAGCGCCGGCAGATGCACAGGAAGTTTCGATCCAACCCCCGCCCCCCGATCCGTCGCCGGAGTCCTACACTCTCGATGTTACCGTTCCTCTGGTTACACCCCCGCCTCAAAAGCCCGAGGAAATGCTTCGCGCGGGTGGCGAGAGAGTATCGAAGACGAAACCCCCCTCCCTCCACTCCTCCCCGCCGCCCCGCGGAATCTCGAAGGCCGATCGTCACGATGAAATTCGGCCGACGGGGGTGGTTTCTCTGAACCCTAGCCGCTACACCCTTTTCGAAAATCGGCGCGGTACCGGGGGGATTAACGGGCGCGAGGAATGCCGGGAGGAATCAGCCGACAGGCGACTGATTCGATTTTCCCGGATGTTTATCGACGGCGAAGGGCGAGGGAAATTATAAAGGGAGGTGCGGTGCGGAGATGATGCACTTAGCTACGGGATAAATAAATTCGTTATTTACTGCGACGCCGCGCCGCGCCGGGCTGGTGTGATTGCCGCTGGCGTATTCTACGGCCAATCGGCGAGCGTCCCGGCCGGATAATGTTGTCGGTGCTTCGTGTGGGAACATTTAAATGTTTTCAATGCGTTTTATCAATTCGCCTTACACGAACGGGTCTACTATCTTTCTTAAATCGTACAGAAATTATTCGATTTAATGGGGCACATCATTTCCCGGGTTGACTATACAAGAATTAACAGAATTCTAAACTCTCGTCAAGAATTCGATAGAATCGAAATGAATAGAATTTATCAACGTTTCTACAGCTGTGTATTTTTCAAACGTTAACCAGTAAACCGCGTTCCACGTGTATACACGTCAATCCGAAACTGTATTGCGGTTCTAATCGCTTACCTTTTCAAGAATGAATTGTTAACTTTCCGATTAAATAAAAAAGGTAACTCGTCCGCGTTTTTCGTAAAATTTTAGGACCATTTGCTGCACTGCGTTCGACGTGTATACTCGTCATTGTTCGATTTTAATTAGTTAAGAGGTGAATCAAGCAGCAATGAAATTCGTAGGAAAAAGTGATTGCGACGAGCACCGTGAACCACGAACGGCCGTGAAACGCCGGCAGAAAATGTCCTGCGGAACGCGGCCAAAGATTTCGCGTCCGCTCATTAGCCTAGTCTGGAGACCTCATTCACTTAACGTTCTTAAAACTCGGCGTTGATGCGGGAGGTGTGACCTGCTAAATATTCCACGGAGCTCGTAGCTACCGGAGGGTAACGGACGTTGGCGGCGAAAGAAGGAGAAGAAGAAGGCGAGGAAGAAGAAGAAGAAGAGGGGGATAGGAGAGAGAGAGAGAACACCCTGAAATCACCCCCGTGGAGCCGCGAAGAAAACCGTCGCGGCGCGATAGAACAGGAAGGAGAATAAGAAGAAAATAATGACTCTTACAAGTCTGCGGAGCGTCGGCCGAGTCTGCGGCGTCTGAGGAGCGCGGAGTTGGATGAAAAGAGAGAGGGGGTTGGAGGAGCAAAACGGGGGGTGGTGCGAGGGGAGGACGTCGTCGGCGCGTCTACGGCCGTGACCCGGTTTTTTCCGAAGCAACAGGTCCCTTCTAATTAAGAACACTTAAGAAAACTTCCCTCTTAAAGCTGACGCCTCTCCCTTCGCTCGTTCGCTCGTTCGCTCTTCGTTTCTTCGTCTCTTCGTCTCTCTCTTCCTCTCTCTTCCTCTCTCTCCGCCGCCTCCCTCTCCGTCTCTCTCCTCTGATAACGCTATTATATTTTAATAAACCCACTAGCCTCGTTCTCTCGCTCCAGCCAAGCCGGCTGCCGACCGTCTTTTTGTTCTCTCGCTCCTTTTCTCCTGCGGAGCCGCTTCGAGGAGTCGCGCGGCCGGATCAGAGGAAACCGGAGGAATACTTTTCGCGCTGGCAATCCGCCCGGGGAACGAACCCGTCGACATCCGCGGCGACCATTAGCGTGATTAGCTCCTCCTTTCGTGGCGAAAGTTCCTTTGAGTTGATTTTCGGCGCTCCTTCTTTTTTCCTTGGGTCGCGTCGCGTCGGTTGGGGCAACTGTTCGCGGCCGCTTGCGATTTTGCCCCCTCGAGACATCTTGTTTTCATTACGCGGAACTTAGAAGGCAATTTATTTTCTTCAGTTCTTTATTTCATCGGTTATAGCCATTTCATTATTTCTGGATCGTTACATTATTTTATGACTACATCTCTTCCCATCGATCATGAAACGTAAATAGTAAAATATTTTTTAAATTAATTTTATTGATCGCTATATCCGTTTAGTTATTTTCGTATTATTACATTATTTTATGATCTATAAGATAAAAACAAAATCTGAACAAAACTGGAAGGTCTTTTCACGAAAAAAAGAGTACAGCGCAGGATCTTTAAAATAGATACAGAACAACAGTCGTACGATTTACTATAAACGTTACGAAGCTCTCTAAAGACCAGACGCGCTCGCGATATTCCAGGCCCGTCCGCTTCACGACGCCGATACCAATAAAACAGTGAAAATCCGCAGTGGGTCATTTCGAAGCGCCCGGGGTATCGGCGTTAAACAACCGGCTACATCGCGATCGGATTTTTACGGGAGCGCTGTTAGTATTCCGCGATGGTTCCCGTGATCCAAGAAGGGCAGGGGTAATCTCTCGAATCGGGGCGTGGGCGCTAAAATCGGGAGGCCTTTCGCCCCTGTTTCGCGGGGAATATTCGCGGACGGTGCGCGCGCGAAAAGAAAATTATCAGTGGCGCGTGTTTACCCTTGGCATTGCGCCCCTTCTAGATCACGATACCGGCGCACTTAGCGTGCCGATAAATTCCGTGTGGTTTCGGGCGGCGTTACTTTTTGAAGAGGCGTCCGCCTTTCCATGGGGGTTGAAACGAGAGAGAGAGAGAGAGGGAAAGGGAGAGGTTGGCATACCTCGAATAGGCGAAGATAAGGAGGAACAGAGGGACGATGTGAGAGAAGAACGGCTAACTGTGAGAAAGCAAAAGAGAGGAAGGAGAACGTACAGGGTTGTACGCGTGTGTGTGTGTGTGAGAGAGACAGAGAGAGAGAGATAGAGCTAGAGGAGGGTGGCAAGACAAAGAGGGTGAGTAAGAGTAGTATTGCCTGGTTGGCAGTCAGTGGCTGGGTCCTGAAGTTAAAGAGCTTCGGGGGCATACGTGAGAGGGATGTAGAGAGACCGGCGAGGGTGTGGGGTGGGGTGAGGACGGTGGTTACGTGGGGTGGGATGTAGAGGGATATAGTAGGGTGGGTGGCGTTTCTGGCGGCCATTTTGAACGCATATATCGATTGTTTGGCGGCCGGGCTCCGCTCGGCCATTCGCAGGGGTGGCTCGTGTGTCACACGACCACCCTCCACCCTGCCATGCTCCCACCTGGGAAAATCGTTGTCGTTTTTCCCGAGATGCGTGAACCGTCATCTGGTCCCAGCCAGCGAACGGTGCGCTGTACAATTTTTAGGAACCGCTGTTTTTCGGCGAGCACGCTGTTAAATCCTGGGGGTACGCGGGCTAAACAGCGCTGGCCATTTCCGATGGAATTTTGTCCGCAATTTCGACCGGGCTGATTTGCTAATTGCGTGTGGACCGCGGAGTAAATACTGTAAATCACATTATATCGTTCGATCGAAAAAATAGGAAAGACTGATGCACCAGCAACGATACAGCGAGGTGAACTGTTACGACTAGACTAGTGAATTGCAGCACAATGATAATATAAATACGTGTATCGGGAGTTTCATTTCGATGCGAGCAGGTCGGCAACAGACGGTTCGAAAGAAATGGGAGGTCGAAAATCATATCGACGGGGTATGGAGACGGAAGTAGAGTACACATGTATACGTCTATCTATTCCGTCGACTGCCGCTGTCAAGGAATCGTATTTAATTTGAATGACAAAATTTGCCGAGCGATCCCGATGCTCGGGACACGTATTCGTTGCTCAGAACGGTCTCTTTCATAAACAATGCACGATGTGAAAATTTAGTAAAACAGCCGGCAAATGTAGGAATTTATAGGAAGATCCGCTAATTATCGGATATTCAGCAATTACGGGAAGGGGGAGGTAAGTTGTCTGCGCCCCGGTTAAATAGCAGCTCTCAACGTGGAATAATATTAAAAGCCTGCGTAAGCCGTAGACGGAGAGCGACCAATTAAATTAAATCGTCGAGCTCATCAAAGAAGCGTCTCGAGCCACCTGACAATGGCGAACACGCGTGTGCCACGCGCCGGAGCGGACTCGCGGAGGAATCACGGTCTCCGTGGACACCTGACCGCAGGTCAAGCGAGACTCGCCCCCCTCGGTCAGAGACGGAGGGTGGTTCCGCGGGTAAACTGCCCCTAAACCGGCTTAGAACCCGCCCCGACGAAACTGGCTGCTCCAATCGGCTTCCAGCCCGTGCCGTATGATCCCGGTACGAGCGGAACGCGCAGGTCCGGCACTCGACGAACTGGACATCGGGCTGACCTACCCTCTTGCCACCCTTGTCTGCACGTGCTCTCGATATTTCTTTTGTCCAGGTAGCCTGTGCTACTTTTTTTTCTCTTTTCGCCCCGGCCCCGAGAGGCCTTTCGGTCGCGGGGCTTTCATACGTACAGTTGCGACCAAAAGTATCGGGTGACGAGAACACGATACCCTCAACCCCCAGACGGCAACGAGCATTTCTCTTCCTTTTCTCAGACTAAACTAATTCTTGGCAATCGGCGGACCAAGGATTATCATTGCAAAATGAACAATTGTGAAACGAACAATCGGAAACACGTAGTTTCGACGGGTCCGGTGGTTCTAGTATTGAAACACCGTGAAAATAAAGAACGTTGCGGCAAGCTGAAACGGAAAACGGGTGAATTTTCGCTCGAGGGACGCGAAGGGGTTGATAAACCCTTTGCCAGGAGCGTTTCCGTCGCACCCCGAGGAATCGCTTCACCCGGTGACCCCCTTCCAGGAGCGGATAGCGCAAGATAATTCTCGGTCCGGCCGCGGTAAAAAGGAAATCGCGAATAATCGCAGGTTCGAGAACCGCGAGGTCGGCTCGCCGCGTCTTAAAGGGGAAGTTTCGCGGCGTTCCTCGGCCGGGGCTCCTTCTCCTGTTCCTCCTGTTCCTCTTTTTTTTACCTCCCGGTTCCGTTCCTTTCCCGACGGGCTGGCGTCGCGCCAACTAGGTGAAAAGTGTGGAAAGTGAACTCGCGATTTACGACGGCACGCGCAGAAGAGACAAGGGGCGCGAGAAAGGGGTGCACCGCCAAGAAGACCGCCCGGCGGCGGGGGAGGGGGCGAGAGAAACCGGTGCAAGGGGTGCGGCGGGGGGTCGCAGAGGGTGCCAGGGGGTGGCACCGCGAGGGGCAGAGTGGGGCACGGAAGTAGGACGAGGCGAGGGGCGGCTCGCTTAGAAATTTATTCAAATTAAGCGGCGACGGGGGCGGCATGGCAGGGCGACGGCGGCGGCCCGGAGAGTTTACGAACCGGCGGAAAAATCGAAAGTGGCCGGGATAATTGGCGAACGGTGAAAGTCGACGACTTTGAAAACCACCCCTATTTCCGCGCCGCGGAGTTTCGTTCGACGAGCGAACTTTCGCGCGGCGAACTTACTCCGCGAAGTTTTCACCGTGACAGAGAGCGGTCCCTATTTAAAGAAAACCAGCCGCTCGACGGCGAATAAATTCCCGGCGATGACGGCCGGTTGCCGCCCTTTGCGCTCGCGATGATCCCGAGCACTCTCGGCTATCGCTCGGTATCATCTCGTGTTTGTGGTGATTGCTCGTGTTTTTTCGGGAATCTATTCTCGAAGAATTGAATACGAACTCATTTAACAATTTTATACGAACTGTACGTTTCATAATATTAAAATATAGACGCTGCGCGGCGCATCAGAATTTATCTTCATCTGCCCGAAAGATTCAACAAATATTGTGCGAGAATGATTAAACGTGTCTCCCCTGGCTCACGAGCGCGTAACCATCGTCAGCCACGCAGCAATCTTCGCGTGGAGCTGTTAACGTGGATAAAAACACCGAATAAACACGCGCTTGGATACAGAACGCCCAATCTCCGCGGCTCTCTCTCTCTCGTCCGACCATTATGCAGCGAACGCCAGCGAGCATCTAGAAATCTGTACGATCGAATCGGCTGCGAGCGAATCGGGACTCGTCGCGGCTGTTTGAAAGGGATCGGCAGCCGATCCTGGGGCTCTTAATAGTGCTACGGTACACACGGAGAGTCCGCGTCGCGGATCTCCGCTTTGTGTCCTCGGTAAAGAACGTATCTCTGCCGGCAGACTATCTATCCGCGCGCCCATCCCTCGATCGCGTCTTCGAGAATCCCGTTCCCGTTCTGGAGCAAAGCAAGACTTCCTGCGTCGCTTACGCGGATTCACCCATACACACACGCACACGCACACATACGTGCGCATACACACATATCCTCTCGGCCATATACCTCTCGCCGGGCGCATATGTACGCGATATCCAGCGGCGGTACATATGCGTGGAGCAGCAGCAGCTTGGGAGAAGAGAGAACAGAGATCCGTGTAAGCGTCGCGTGGGTGTTGGTCCCTCCGAATACGTGTGTATGTGTGCGCGTGTATGCGCGCGTATCCCGGAATACGAGGAGCTCTAATCCCCTTTTAGAGACTCGGCTCATACCACGCATCGCGATATGCCTTTGACGGCCGCTCCTGCGACGCTATTGGCTCCGCGTAATCTCGTGTAAGTTCGGTTGCCTAGCCGCAGGAGCCGCGGCCCGTTCACACGCGTGCAGCCCCGAACCCAGGCAACCAGACGAGCACGGCCGACCGCGTCTCCTTCGCCCTTGCTTTTCTCTCCTCTCGCACCGGCGACCGAACCGCTCGATCGATACGGCAGATGCCTGACGTACGCGCCAGCGCACTGTCCGGGTCGGGCTTCCGTTTTCTCCCGCCAGAGTACACCCCGCTCGGTTTCCCGAGCGCCGTAGCCGCGACAGCACCCTGCCCCCGGTGTAATAAGGGTGGCCGGAGACAGGGGTGCACCCTGCTAACTCGGTTTCCGTCGAAGGGACTCGCTCGAGAGGAATGCGGCTGATTTTGTTGATTTTTGCCGTGAACGGCTGGTCTCTGTCTTCACTGCCACCGCCTTTGTACCGATGTTTTCGGCGTTAGCGTTTGCCAGCGAGACGTTTGGAATTGTTCACCTACCACGCAATATTTTTCTACAGGTCATTCGACCAGTATCAGCGTACAGTAGCTGCAGAAACTTAATGAAACTTCTCATATCATCGTATAAAAATGTTTCGCTAAAACGCAATGTACAGCTACCGTGTTTCCCAAGGAGATTTTCTATGCCGGTTTGTTGCATCCCCTGCATGCAGGCAACCCTTTTACTCTCTCGCAGGTAACCCAGTTAAGCTTACTGGATGCGGAAAGGTGAAAGGTAATTTTCACTCAATGACGATTATTTGGACTGAAATCAGTTATGCTGGCGCGTAGAAGCGCAATAAATAGTAGCCGAATTAAATACAAGAACGATAGAACAATTTTGTCATAAAAGAATATCGATCACTTTTATTTATGAAAATCAAGGCGAAAAAAGAAGTGAACACTTAAACAAATAAATAGAAAGGATCGTTAGCGGCCAACGATCGCGACAGCCAAACAATCGCACGAACAGTTACCCCGCTTGACTTCGGGAAATGTCCCCTAATTCTCCCACCAACGGTTCTCGGGACAGTGGATTTTCGTTCTGTGTCTCGAATTTCTCGCGGCAGGGGAGGCTCGCCCGGTTGCCAACGCGAAAGTACCGAGTCATCTCGAAAACGATGACCCGAGTCGAGAGACACACACGTGTGCCGCGCCGTACCGGAGAGATCCGAAAAGATGTCGGCGTCGGGTCGCGTCGCGTCGCGTCGCCACGCCCGGCGTTCTCGTCCATCCGCGGAGCCGGGGGCCCCCGTATCCGTGTGTACAAAAGTGCGCTCGTGTTTCGTCTCGGTCCGTCCAGTTTTATCGTATAATTGCCAGCTTTACGTAAGGCTGTTTGTACATGTGTTATCATGAAATACGGCGGTGTTTGTACAATTGTTTGCTCCATCTCGCCGCGGCGACGCCACCTTCGGCGTGACCACGGACGCGCCGAATTCCGGACGAGCGTTTCTTTTTTTTTTCGGCCTCGAATTAATTTACTGCTCGCTCGCGGCCGCGCCGCGCCAGGCCACGCCGTTTTATTTCACCGTGCACGGCGGCGATCAGGCGAGATCCACGCGCTTATATGCTTCTACCACCGGCCGAATGATCGTGATTCACGTATATTTGATCGCGGTATTTGCGAGGTGGCAAGCACCGTCGGCCATGACGCCGCAGCTAGGTCCAATTCCCCGCGACAACCTCGAGACGGCCGAGATAACAATGAGATCTCAGCCGTTGCTGAGACTCCGCTGATTAGAACCGTCGCATAGTGCGTCTCAGAAGGTCCGGGGATTAACGACGAACTTCGCTTTTGCCACTCGCACTCGGTATTTTAACGGAACGAGACCGAGTTAAGGCGACTGGCCTTCGAACGGTCCGCGTGGCGGGTATCAAACACGCTGGATCTCTTCAATTCGTGGATTTTCGTCGTTGATCACTGGACCCGCGGATTTTATGCATTTATCACAAAAATGGGTAGGTGCAATTTAAAACGGATGAAATATTAAAACACTTTAAGAGTATTAATATATTATTTTTGCTACATTTAAATGTTTAATGGAAAATATAAATTCATATTTAGCTCCTGGTGTCATGCAATCGATGCACAAACTTTTTATTTTCAATAAAGTTCGGAGTCTATCGATCACTAACCGAACCATATAATTATTTAAATAATGCGAGAAAAAAAAATGTTTAATGTCTTAAAAAATCCTCAACTACGAGGGGTTAATAATTTTTGATGGAAGAATCTTGAGTTAACACGATCGATCGGTTATCTTATTACATTAAGTCTTAGTCTGCGCGGAAAAGTGAAGTTCGACAGAATGAAGATTGTTGCTAGATTAGCGCAATACGTAAAATCGCGGAGGCGCGTGAAAAAAATTAATAGATAACATTCTCCGCAGGGCATGCTCTTCGCAGACGCTCGAAGAATTCATAAAGCATCTTTTAAACTTGATGCGAGTTTAATATCAACTTTCCGGTTCCATGAAATTACCAGGATCCAGCGAGTTCAGGGCAGAGGAGAGAGCGAGCTGCTGAATGGAAAAAGGAATCCGTGTCCTTTCGCGCCTTGTAATCCCATCGGACGTTTTCTCGGTCCGCGCGCCCTCGAACGGAAGATCGGGTCCCCCATAGAAAATTGTCCGAGCAATTTGCGATCATTCACGATCCCCGTCGGACCGCGAAAAACGAATCCCGTTTTTTTTTTTCGAGTAGGACCCCGGACGTGCTAGACCATGTGACATAATCGCGTTGGTACGGTTTTCTGAGGCGCATTACTCCCAGCGTGTACCGGTGATCAAGCGTCAGGACACCGATCCTCCGGGGACAGAGAAAGAGGATGATATAACCGGCCGCGTCCCGTAAATACGGGAAAACAAGCCTCGCGCACAAAAGGGATGACCCAGAAATTCGCTCGCGAGGATACGTCGGGCCGGATTCGAATCTCCTCCCGTCTCCTGAAAGAACATCCGCGCCCGCGTCTTTTATCCGCGTTTGATTAAAGATTCTTTGTCAGCCGTTCGATGGTCTCGCTGAAAAGAAGACGCGAGCTTATGATTTTTCTCCGGTTGAGGGATCGATCCGAGTCCGCCAGGTGGAAATCCCGTGGTAACAACATAATGAACAGGCTACGGACGATTCTGAAAATTTTGCGTATTCCCAGCCATAACAGGTTCGAACGAGACGTAATTCTTGTGACAGACACTTTAGCTAGTTGAGAATAAAATATTAAATCCTGGGGTGATTTCAACCCCCATTTACCTGACCTGCTATTTCTGGGGTTACCACTTTGCAGTCGTTACATGACACATTGGAAACAATAGTTAAAAAGAATAGTAAACACACAAAGAGAAATGAGAGCTAATCAACCAGAGTTCAAATGTAAAGAAGTGAATATGTTGGGGAATTGAAGCGATTTTATTTTTCCGAGATGCCAAAGTATTAATTAAGGGTCTTCAATGAATTTCTCAGATCTTTTACAACGCCAAAGAACCATAGTAGATTTATGTAAGAGCAGATCACGTTTATTCCTTTTTTTCCGTATACACTCGACTTGTCCTCGGCATTCCCAGCTAATTATTACTTCCGCCATTGTGACTTTGTCGTGTAGTTTCATTCATTCCCTCGCACTCTTCTGCGTAGAGCGGAATAAGACTGCGAACGGTCTCTATGAATTTCACGAGTCTTATAAAACCTGTTGGGAATTTCATTAAGCCAGGAAACGTCTTTATGAAAATAAAGGAGAACGTAAAATAAACTGTACTCGCGTTTACTTCATTCATAAACTTGCATTCGCAGTTGTTCCGTTCTTTCAATTTTCAATGGAGCAATCTGGGAATGTGTCGTATCGATGTTTTCACCGTTGCGTGAATATTAGCCTTAGTATTCCTGTAAATGAAACCAGTCCCATACAAACATCAATTTCGAAGAGCTCCAAACCTAGCGAGCAGCCAAACATTTTACGAAATAGATCTTCGGTGTCAAGTAAATCGAAAAATTCAGTTCGACAGAAACGAAACCGAACACATCTTCATCCACGTTCGACTACCCGACAGCCCACCGCCAACAAAGACTCGAATTAAGAGGAAACCTGTCATACATCGATCCTCTAAGTATCACCAGCGACCCTGTCCCGATATAAAATATAAAAACGCACTGGATCAACGCGGCGGGACCGAATAACACAGAAAAAAATCGCCAGCACAAAGGGATACATGTCCAGAGTCGATCCATCCGTGTAGAAGGGCGACCGTGGAAGAAGCGATAAGTGGGGGTACGAAATCCATGAATCGTGGGGAGGCGGGAGGGCGTGGTGGGGGACACAGGAGTCCGGAGAAGGACGCAGAGGGTTGTAGAAAAGGAAGAGGAATCGGATGAAGAAGGAGCAGGTCAGATGCATCTCGCATGGACGCAGGTCCTTTCGAGCTTATTCGTCCAGGGAAGAAGAATGGACCCCCGAATCCTTTTGCTCGGTAATTCTGGATGGGCCAGCTGCAAAAACCAGCGTCCCCCGTCGTGATCGTCGCGTACGCGTTCCTTACCCTCGGGAAAGGATACGCCGAGGACCGTTCTCCCGAACTGGGAGGGGGACAAATCTTTTTTTTATATCTTAGATCCTGGCCGATCATTTTTTTTCACCAACCCTTTTTCCACCGTTCGCATCCGTCAAGGAGCCGGGGAGCGTTCCGTTCCGACCCCCCCCCCCATTTTTTTCGCGCAACTGTCGCGTTCCTTGCTTGCGTGCCCCTTCGTTCCTCGTCCTTTCGGCCCTTCAGCGGCCCTCAAAGGGCTCGCCTTGATCCTCGAAGCGCGGGGAGTCCAACGAGCAGAGCGCAAACGCGCGAGCGTGAATCTCGCAGCGATCCTCCAGAGACGAATCTTCGCCGCGCCGGGAAGAAGATCTCGGCCATCGACGCGTTGTCCTCTCGACGCCGACGCTTTCTCGATGCTTTCCTTCCTTTTTTCCACCCTTTCTTTCCATATCTATCTCTCCTCTGTCTTTGTGCCTCGGCTCCTTTCTTTCTTGACTGTACCATCGGGACAAAGGCCCTTTTCCGCGGGACGTTCTCCTTTGCCTGGTCGTTAGAGGGCTAAGTAGCGCGACGGACAGAGAGACGAGTATCCTTTTCAGAGCACTCGAAAAACTGATTGAAGCTCCTGCGCGATCTTTGAGCCCGCGGATCTTTGGCCAGTGAAGCGACCGACGCCCGCGACGCGGGCAAATTAAAAGGTACCCCCCGGGTCTAATGAACACCAGACAAACGTGGCTGCCGCTGACGGAGATGCCTCTGCCAGCCAGCGAGACACCGGAACAATTTGGCAGCTGGGGCATGATTTTAGGAAACGGTAATTCGCCCGGGAACCTGCTCGCGGCTCGAACGTAATTTCACTGAAAATTATTTTCCGGTAATTTTTTTTTAGTAAACCACGGTGAAATTGTTGGAACTGTCTTAATATTTTTGTCGGTGAATGCTCTTCAAGTAATATTGTATAATGTTACACTACGTCTAATTTAATGGCGACAACCTTAACGTCTTACTAGTTGATCTATAAATAAATTTGTGGTACGGTAATTTATTATTTATTTACTGGAACACAATGATTATAAATTACAATACCATGGATGAAAAGAAAATATTACCTGCACACGAACATTGTCAGACTAATTTAACACTGTTTAGAGCGTGTTGCCCTGGGCGCCGTGATTTTATTTTAAGGAAAACACATAGATTTTCGCAAAATATAATAACATTTGAAATGGATTTACAGTAATAAAAACAAAAAACGCTACGAGATATCTTGACAGTGAATGGGCTAAAAGACTTAAAATTCTTCCCTTCGAATAAACAGAAAAAATGACTGGCCACTTTCACTATTGTCTGTAAAATTGTCTTACCATTAGAACCAAGATTGTTAAGCGATTTGCATTTGCTTAGACAACGGTGGCAAAGCTATAAATTTAAAGTGCTGCGTGTCCCGACTTAATCAGAGCCCTAATAAGTTCGGCGTTACGGTGAAAATAAGTGTTTCCGCATGAAACAAGATTCCGGTGGGAGGACCAATGGCTATCCAGTAGCTCGACCATCCCCTCGCCCGGTTCAAGGTGAGTGGGGAACAGGTGTAGGCAGCCCGCAAAGGGTAACTTTCGTCGGATATCGTGACTACTGGTCAGTTTGTTCAATAGTTGGTGCCAGCCAGCACGGATGGCCATATACCCGGTACGCCTTAGAGGGGGCCTTGGTACCGAGCTGTACCAAGAGGGCCACCGGTCAATACCTTCAGACCTTCGGAACACCGCCGCGAAAAACGTAAGCAGAATACCAACCAGCCGACTCCTGGACGAAACCGTGTCGCGCATGGTACCGATAGTGGACTGGGGAACATGCGATCAACGATGATACCGACTTAGCCCCCTTTAACGGGGATCAAGGTTGGCTACAGAATGTTGAACAGTTTCGTTGGTATATTACACAAGCCCAGGTTCCGTCGGCTTTCTGGTTTCCCTTAAGTCGATGTGTGTGTCCTTTTTCCGGGTCGTTCGCAACTATTTAGGATCCCTGAAGCATCGAATCGTGCATAAAACAATTGATAAATTAAATTAATTGATTACTAGTCTTTGTATTTTTCACAAATTTCTACAGTTAAGGCATTTGAAAATTTTTAATGGTATATGCCGATCTAAGGGTAGTTTCCCTCGTGTTTGATGAAATAGAGCATAATGAAATAATAATTTACTTAATATTTAATTCTAATCCTGACATAATTGACCTATTATACGTATTAGAAAATACTAAGAAGAAATTAGACGAAGGTTCAGCCTGTTGTTTGGAAATAAACTAGTCTCGGGAGCAGACTTTCGACCGAGAAAATCGGCGCATAGCCTGTTTCTGGCCCTCGATAAGTAATTATTCTAATTACTTCCGACTGGATTAATTATAACAAGCTAGCCAGAAAACGTCGATAAATCTGTCCATCATCCGTGATATTTTAAAGCGCTGTTTCTAAGTCTACGTAGGGTAAAATTGTTTCAGGAGGTTAAAACTATTTGGAGATCATATAAAAATTTTCAAAAAGATTCACAATAATTGTTCCGATTATAATCTGTTAGAGTAGCGATTTAGAATGAAGCACACCCCCAACCTTAAATACGTAGAATTATCTTTGTGATAAAATTACATGGGTGTAATTAATCAGCTACGAAAAAGGGTGAAAATGACAGACAGTGAAATCTATTTGTATTTCGTACTTGAAAATAGCTCTCCAGTCCGACGGTCCAGCCAAGACGAGATTTTGTCTTCATATTTCTTCATCCCCCCCCCCCCCCTAGAAACTACCCTAACCGGGTGCACAGCGTGGAAGCGTGGCCAGAGAGACGTGACTTTCCAGCTTTCGACTGTACTAATTACCCTCGACCGGGGAATAATGAATTGTTTCCAGGCCCCGGGCAATAAATATCGTTCGTACGTGCGAAACGGTATTACGTACGCTTCTATTTATGCGCGTGTGTCGGTGGATCCGGTATACTCACAGACAGGCGCGCGTGCACACGGGCACATAAATACATGTATAACGATGCAGCTTTCTATCGGCTCGCAAACGGCCCGCTTATTATCGAAGATCGGACTCGCGTGCGTTACAGACGAGCACGTGTGCGCACGTAAGGATGATAACGGTTGTCCTGATCGTAGCTTTTATGCGCTTATGTATGCACGGGCGCCTTTACGGCGACTTCAATCGATGCAGCGAAATCTGGACTAATCCCGGGACATTACCGCAATAATCGCAATAATTCTGCAGAAAATACTGTCTACCCACGATCTTTTCGAAATGAACGTCGCACCCTCGATCGAGATTGTGCAAATTGTTTAAAGATGTCGGTTTATCGAACTGGCCGATTTCAATTACAGCGTCCTCGATTTAGATCACTCAACAATAATGTCTAACACCGAACCCATCACCGCCAGTCAGATGACCGGTTTCTGGTTTTTTATTTTAAATTTCAAATTGTCATGATCCTTTCAATGTATGTAATGATATTTGGTCCCCTCAGGGTTTCAAATCCATTTCACCACCTCTCCCTTTACCAATCCTCAACTATCGCCTAATTTCAAGCGGGACCTACTTTTTATTCAGGTGGGTTCCGAACCACCTATTTTGCCAACAACGCGTGAAACGCACCCAGAGGGCCACTTCCCGGCTTTTTAACGAGCGGTCACCCATCCTAGTGCGTCCCACGCCCTACGCCGTTTAACTTCGGTGATCGAACGAGAACCTCGAATGATCGAATGATCCTTTCAATGATTGTACACATTTTCGTATCCGAGCAGATGTTATGACAAAAATCACAGAAAATCTATATAAATTCTACGATACTAGCGATAAGTTAGTGTTAATAAATGCATTTAATAACAACGTATTTGATAAATACATTTGGTAATAATGTATATAGAATATGCACTCGATAATAATGCATTGAATAATGCATTTGGTGATAGAAAACGAAAAGAGACTCTCTGGCTTTCGATTGTCGGCCGTAAAACGATCGCGATAAAACCGATCGCGAGCAGATCTCGCGAGAAGGGGTTAAAAACAGTGGAGGATCGGTGGACGGGTCTAATAAACCGTTGGATGATCGAGAGCCGTCTCGCAACGCGGAATCGAGTAACCGATCCAAGCCCGGTCTCGAACAATGGAGAGGCGAATAAAAGGCGGCCGCGGATCCTCACCAATTCCCTCTGGTTCCAGCCAGTCATCGGGCGAAACAGAAGGCAGCGTGGGCGACGAACAATTTCACCATGGACTAACGGTCCGACGTAACATCTCCTTCGTCGCCGCTAGGATTTAGCACCTTGAACGTTTCTGTCTCTTTCACGCCTACGGCAGCCGGGGCAGATGAGTCAGAAACGAATGGGCGGATTCGCCTTGTAGGCAACACGACGCCGGGGGTAAGCACTCGATAAGGAACGCGGCGCGGGGCAGGGGGCGAGGGAGGCTCTACGGGGATGTTAGGATTTTCCAGTAGACGCGAACCACCAGTCTTCTCTCCCCATCGGGAACAGAAATAGTAACCGGGTAACCCTCTCGTTCACTCTCTCCCTCTCTCTCTTTCTCTGTTCTTTTCTTCGTGTAGTGTCTCTCCGAGGTCCTGACCTCGACGAAAATTTTGGGCACGAGCTATTTCACGTCGAACGATCATTGGCTGAGGGAGATCCCAGCGCGATTGGGTCTTTTGAAAACAGTCGGTAGTCGCTGATGATTTAAATCTCGACGCGCGAACACTTTCCGGACCCGTCAACCCCCTGCATTTCGATCCATTTCGAGACTTTTGCGACGACGATATTTGTGATTCTTTGATAGCCCGTGCGTAGTATTTTCATGAATTTCATGTTGCCCTCAAGTTCATAAAAGCCTGCGTTAAATTGATGGTAATAATGTCAATAAAAAATGTATGATCAATTGGTATCACATGAAAATTGTATTTTCCAGTCAATTATATCGAGGGAGAACTACCGCTTGTTAATTTTCTGTTTCAAGAGCGTTTATTGCATGAATCGGTAATTTTGCCGCAAGCAAGGCCAAGTCAGCGGAAAAATGGTATAATAACGGCGGAACAGCGAAATCGATTTTCGAGAAAATAGACCGCCGGTTTCGTGCGACGAAATAATAGAAATTACAACTTTCCTCGTTCCACGATCCAGTCCTAAAACGTACGAGCGCCTCTTGGTCTTTTCGCGTCCCAGATTCCTCGAGCGCTTCACAAATCCGGCATTTTTTCGGTCCGCTAACAATCTAATCGCTCTGTGTATTCTAAATACACCGAGACGGGGACGTGTATGCACGTGCGTGAAATTATAGTCGTTCGGGAAGGCAAGTGGCGATCACGCGAACCTTTTTTTTCCGCGTTAGCCGATAATCGCGGTGTCAGGACAGCTCACGCTGCTCACTTATGTTCTGTATGTGGCACAATACTTGACTATGATAATTAACCTCCGATTATCAGAGTACGGTTGACTGTTCAGCAGAAACGTGACTGTCCGCGGCACTTTAATACGCAGAGAAGATTCTGTCTGTTGCTTCTGCAGTTTAGCGGTGACCTTTGAGAAGCGCGCACGACAGGTTCCAATATCCAAAGCCAGTCAAAAATGAAGGTTATGTTGACGTGAAACAGAATGAAGTTTTTCAAATATTTAATGTTTATTATTTTAATGTTAATTATATAATAAACGATGTGTGATTTTTTGGAAATTTTAATGGTTGAGAAAAGTGGATTACTCGGGGAATTTTAATACTGACAAAGATGAGAAGACTTGAAAGAAATTTTACCAAGCTAAATTAGAACAACATAACATAACGCAGCAACATAAATTCAATACGTGTCGATAATACTTTTTAACGAAGAAAATTACGATAGAGCATGTTGTACGACAGAATGGATAGTATTATACGAAGAATGTGTATGCACTGTGTATTCGCTGTGATCAAATAATATTCCGTTCATTTCTTTGACGGTCCCTGTGCATTTTCTAATTAACAGTCCCGACAGGCCGTGCATTACCAAATTACACAAATTAAAGTGGACGAAATCGCGGGCGAGCACGTATGCATATATATATTCTCGGGGAGATCGAATTGACCTCGTTCCATCGAGCGGAAAAACTGCGACAAGTAAAATAGTATCGTGCACTCCCCGACGCTTCCTCTCATCGTCCTTTCGATCACGGAATAAACCGATTACCCGGGGCGTCGTCGAAGAAAAGCCGCGAATAAGGCGTCGATCGGTTGAGGTATCGACGCGATCCGTCAACCTTACGAGGTCCGCGCGACGCGAGAATTCCACCGCGACAGAAAAAAAACAAACCCCTCCAGGGTTGCGCACTCGTGGGAAATCGTGTCCACGACACGAAAAACCATCCCCAGTTTTTATTTTTTTGCGCCCTGTGAAAAATCTTCGAAATTTCCAGATTTCGTGGCGATTTTTTATCGCGGCGGCCAGCTGAGAGGTAAAATCGTGAGAAATGCTCCTCGCGATGCCACGTTTTTTTTCCTCGCTTAACAAGGCGAACGTCGACGAGCAGAAAAAAAAATAATCGTCGTCGAGCAGCCTCGAGGAGGGAAAACACCATAAGTGACCCGGAATTACGCTCGTCTCGTATTCATGACCGATCGAAGGCCGACCGGTATCGATCGATCGGACCTAGTCCATTGTCAAACAACCCCCCCGCCACTCGTTTCCGTACGGCGCATCTTCCTCCCCACGTGCACGCGTCATTTGAATACGCGCACGGCTCTCTCCCCTATTATGTGTAAATTGTATTATTTTTACCCCAAATACATTTCGCCCGGGGCGCACGGCGACGCGCTCCGGGGTCAACAGGTCAAATTGCACATGTCCACCGAAAGTCACCCCGGGCACGCTCTCCGCGCAACACACCCCTCGCAAAACCATCCCCTCGGACACTTCCACCGAAAAGTCACGTATACTCCGCCGTGTGGCACGGCTGCGAAGATTTTTGCTCGTGGAAAAAAATCACGAGAAGAGCGAAGGATTCTCGAGATTTCGCCGGGTCATGGTTTTTTGCTTTCCGTGGGAATGCAGCTTGGACGCTGGGATTACCGCCGCGGTGAGTGGAATAGAGAATTTCAATTTTCGACGGCTTTTTTGGTATCTTTTTTTTTTTCTTGGTTTTTATATCTTTTTGTACCGGCTTGCATTTTCACAAGACGCGTATCGTGGATTACGCGGATCTGGAACGTTTCTAACGACCAACTTTCGTGAGAAACGGTCGGCGACAATAGTCAATTACACGGCGTCGTGCTAACCTCCGCAAAATGGCGGAGCTGGCGGGGGGAAAAAAAAGCGAGCCGGCAACGACAGCGCGGTATGAAAAATCGAGACAACGATCCGCGATAAGGGCGCAGCGGTAAAAAGTTAACGAATCTTGCGTGAAGAGGGGCTGTCGCAGCCGGAGCAGCGAGCTCCGCGGAGCATAATAATTTCTCGCGTGATTTTAAAACCGTAAATTTTTTACCTTTTAACCACCGGCTGCTCCGCTCGTTTTTCTTTTTTCGTTCTTTTTTTTTTTTGTCGCAAGCACGGTTGAGAAGCTTGTCGTTCGCATGAGATCGTTGTTTTTGCGAGATGAAAAACAACGGAGGACAACCGTGCTGTATCGCGATCGGTTATCATTTCACACCGATTATAATGAAGCGCTGGTTAGTACTAACAAAAAAAAAACCGGAAGAAATACCGGTCGTGGAAGGAAACGTAACGGGAACAGGGGGTAGCGGAAGGATAACACAAGGGGTAGCTATGCAAGAGAGAGAGAGAGAGAGACAACGGATGAAAAAACGTAATACGGGACATCCAGTGGAAAAAAAACGTCCCGTTTGGGGACCCTCGATGTCGGCGGATCTTAAATAAGTATATAATAATGCTAGCCTGTTGGGGCGTTTTTAACCCCTTCTCGCGAGCTTCCTTCGCCGCACCGAGACCCACTCTCTCTCTCTCTCTCTCGTATTCCATTTTTTCCCTCCGTATTCGGGATGAATCGCACCGGCTCTCTTCCCCACGGCGACGGCGGCGGCTAACGGATAAAATCTAAATTAACTAAATTAAGGGCCGGGACCTCCTTTCACCTCGTTTTTTGCATATGATTTATACACAAGTTTTTTCGTTCCCTGTTCGTTGTCTACCAGTTTTTCGGGTTAAAAAAAAACGGATGAAGAATAGGAGATTCCGAGGCAGCAAGTGATTCTATCCTCTCGCTGGGTCTTAGCAGGATCTATCCTCGGTTTTTCTGAGGGGCACAGCCTCCGCGCTATTCGCCTCGTTGTCCGTAACGTCGCGGAAGATCGTTGAAAGGTCGATTTACGGTTATAAAATTACTCACGTGAAATTCGAGACCGTGGCGCGTTTACGAGCGAGATTTATGCGAACCCCTTCGCGCGCGCGCAGCGTCGCTTCGCGTCGCCCAGGAAGAATGGAACCGCAAGAGATGAAGGACTTCCAAGGGTGGCTCTCTCGCGTCGCAATTGCGTTACTTACAACAAGGCCGCCGGAACTCGGAGACAACGGCATCATCTGTTCGGATTTCTGCCGGCGAGAAAATACGGAATATCCGCTGTCTGACATCCGGCCGTTTCGGACGTATGAAGTATCGAGTCTGTAAACCCAAACGGTTTATTATATACTATTTTTTAATTTCTATCGCGGTTATTTGTCGCAAGGACAACAAATACTCGATATTCTTACTGCAATCTCTTCCTTGAGATTCAAATTGCATTAATAAAAAAAAACTTGATATTCTTACTTGGGCTACCCTTCAATTTTTTTTATACATCTATTTTGTTTACTTTCAGTCCTAGCTTCTAGGATACCAGAAACGTCTCACCTACTGTGCAATTATTTTGACCCTTATGTCAATAACCAAAATTTCTACGATATTCAATGACTTTATAGTATCAATGCATATTTTTTATTCGTCAAATGTAGATTAATCAGATAATGATTCAGGAGCATAAAATAATTTCGATATTTATCAAGAGAAATATTAAAGAAGTTTTAATGGTTACCCGGGTAATCGGTTATGCACGTACATGTTAACAATTAGGCACAAGGATATTAATTATTATTGGGATAGTGAATGGTTGGTTGTGTTCAATATTTCAATTTCTATATGTCAATATTTTTGTGTATTTGTTGCAAGGAACAGTAATGCGTGAATAGTTCGGCACGTCCCCCATCATTAGCACTCCGCACTACAATCCGCTTCTTTTTTCCAACTGTTTTTTTTTCTCTTTCCTCCTAGTTAATGAACGAACGTACAATCTCGGGGGAGAAAAATCAGGATTTTGACAACAGAAGCGCGCGAGGGTGCAAATATTCCCATTCAGTCCGGTGACTTTTTCACGCGGCACCGTCACGTCTGTTTGGTCATTTTTCGGGGGCCACCCTCCTTTTTTGACCGTTTGACCATATGCGACGGTCACGCCAGGAACCGATCGATCGATCGGCCGATTTCGCGTAATAAAAGACAGGAAAACCCTGCGTGAAAACGTGAACGAGGAGCATGAATGCCCGCCTCGTTTAGTATAGTCAAATTACGGCGCGCCGGCGATGTTGACCTTCCTGGTAATGATACGTTAAGTCCGTCCTGAGGGACAATGGACGGCGAAAGAACGGGAAATCTGTCGATCCAGGGAAATTTTCGGGGTCCCTCGCACAGACTGTTCATTGACTTGAACCGTTCGCAAAAATATCAGGATCATGATACGAGAACGTTCAACGGAAGTTGATTAATACGAAAAAGAAATAAATTATTAGTAAATGTACATATGTATTCATTTTGTATATTCATATTTATTTATTTCTCGTATTCACTCTTGTTTCATCATTTTTTATTTCATTTCATTTCTAGAATATTGTGATTATCACAGATTGGAGAAGACCTAGTTGACTTTCACAAAGTGTCAGAATCAAGAAAACGATCGAACTCAAAAATTACGATTCTATTAATAGTGACATAAAAATGAAATCTGTTTGAAAAATCAGAACAAAATCATTATCAATTATTCACGCAATTCTCCGTCTATTGAAACCATTTCTTTAGCACAACATAAGATAATTAATGGGAACGCTGGTTGCAAGAATCACAATAGACTGGAGATGGTTTTTCACATAGTTTCGGCAACGGTGAAATTAAATGGCGAAGAAAGAAAAAGAAAAAGCGAAAAGAATCCCGCGTTTCGCCCATCACGGGGCAGGAGCCATCGAGCCGATTAGAAGACAGACGAAAAGAGTAACCGGAAGAGAGGTGTCGGTGAAAGTGTTCGGCAACGCGGGATCACCGGCCGATCAATGAACGTATTAGCGAGGGTTTCGTGCGATTCAGCGGAAAAAATACATTTGTCAGGGGCCACGATTCCAGCCGGAGGATCTCTATCTCGGAGATTAATTACTCGTGGTTTCGCGGGCGAATAATTAATTAACGTCGGGTATAATGAAATAGCTCGGCTTTGTTTTTCCGCTGACCGTGCGCAAGAGAAATAAAGAGAGAGCGATCAAAGAGGGGTCGCCTGCTTCGGTGACCCTCGACACTGACCGTCGGCCGACGGATTAGAGCAAAACGAAGGACATCCACCTGTCCGACAGTGCCCCTCTGCAACCTCATTACTTTTTAAACGCGCAAAACCCTTTTTTTCCAGGCGAGCGAACATCACACGGTTATATCCTTTCGCCAGGGCTCGGTTTTTGGATTCGAAAAAACGCCGCACCGTGAGACACAGCGTTTTTCATCCCGCAGTCCTCCTCCTGCATCGGACCGTCGCGTCGTCGGTTGGATCGCGGTGGATCCTTTTTTCTCTCTCATGCTGTTTGCAAAGGGTTACGTTACACGGTGCATCGTCCTCTAGTCTCTGCGGAACCTATGCTAAATAGGGGTGCCCGCGGAGGAGAAAAAAATATTAATGGCTATCCAGCCTCCTCTCGGGATTTTTTTTCCGCGTCACCCATAGCACCCCTTGCTTCTTTCCCCCCGGTGACGAGAGAGTCACCCCTCTAACGGGTCCTCGTGCGGTAAGATACACCCTGATAGCGGAGCCCAACGACTTTTTCCTACCCCGTGGCCATCTTCCAAATGAACAATCGGATGCCAGCCGAGCGTTTCGAATAATAAATATCGATACGGGCCGCTCAACCCTTGCCCGGGAAAATCATTCTCCCGGACGGATAAGTTTGAGTGCCAGGGTTGCGCAGGGTTCGCACATTGGGCGATCGGAGAAAAAGAAAAGAGCCTGCAGCTCGTGCAGATCTTTTATCTGTATCGCTTCTTCGTTTTACATATTATATTAATCTGTATGCATCACTTCAGTTGCGCGTTAGAAATTATTTACGCGAAACACGAACTCGTGTTTGACTCTCGACGGCTTTGAACAATGGAAACGTTCGATCGAGCAGTTCTAATTGGAGGTTAGCCTGCCAAAATTATTACGTGTATGTGTCTTCGGAGCGGAAAGAAGTTAATTTCCTCGATCGTCGAGTCGTAGCAAACCGACCCGTTCGACAAAACCCTAATGGATTATTCCCCGGCCCAGCGAATCCTCCTAATTCCTAGAACCCCGGAGACCGAGAGATCCGAAACGCAACCGTTACACACACCCCTTCCCCACGACAATGCATTCGCCGTCACGGATGGAAATCTCATTGGAATCGCGCAAGTCGGGTCGAGAGCCGTCATACTTCGGGTCTGCGAACGAATCTGTCCGCAAACGAAGAGAACCCATGGTCTCGGGTCCAAATGGCGTGTTGCGTCGGTGTCGGGGAAGGGTTGTATCGTCACGAATTTCGGCTGTTTTGACGATTCCGGTGTCGCCGCGGCCGGAGCAGCTGTTGTTTTGTTGCGCAAGCAGCAGCGGCGACGAGCATCGGGCAAGCAAACAACCCGGGGCAAAGCTGCCTGCGGGGGATTTTCATGGGGGTGTCGGACGCCGAGAGCCAGCACGTCCTTCTCCGGGTGTGTCCGTCCGTCCGTCCGTCCGTCTGTGCGTCTCGTCTAAGCCTGAAAGGGTTCCTGTTATGCTCACGGGTTCACGCGTGTGGTGCTGAAAGCCCCGGCACGTCCTGCACTCCCATTATATCACCTATCGCCTTCGTCCACCCCCTCGAATACATATGGCTACGGCGTACTACATGGGGGCGCGTCATCTTGCAGCTTGCGCAATGATCGGGAGGATTCTCTCTCTCTCTCTCTCTCTCTCTCTCTCTCCCTGTATCCTTCGACGCTGCTGTTCACAGGACACGCGTCCGAACACCATTACCGCGTCGAGAGGTGTCCAGGTTTGGGGGGTAGATTAGAGAAATCGGGGATGACAATACAGTTCTTATAATCGCTATGGGAACCGGAAGAAACTACTTATGTTTGTTGCCGAGTTTATTTGGAATCAATAGATCTGATATGAAGTGTCTCAAAAAATTAAGTGACGTTATAATATATTAATAAAATTTGTTAATGAGGTGCAAACATGGCGGTTATGCGTGGAACACGATATCCAATAAATGGCCGCCTCGTCCTGTTTTCGGCGAAATTTTCAAGAACATTTTGGCATAAATGCGGACTAGTTTCATTAATGGTGCCTCCAGTTGCTTCCTCGAGCTCCAGAATGATCTGTGGATCAGTGGATAAAAATTCTCTGTATCGACTGCCACAAATAGATGCCAACAAAAGCTATTAAAGAATATGTATTGCGCTGTCAGAAAAATCTGAAAAAACATGGACAGAAGACTGAGGAAGCTGACTCTCAGTAGCGGCTCTGCTCGTTTCCTGCTCGGCTATCCTCTAACGAAATGTGCCGGGCGTCAAGCAACGAGTAAATTTCGGTGGAAAGTATTCTCCCAAGCTCGTTGCCTTATACCCGGAAATCAAGCAGCCGATACACCGAAGATACGGGCTCCCGAAGGCGCAATTAAAGCAGCCTGGTTGTGTTCGAGTACACGCGGCGCGGCCACGGTTATTGAGCACTCATTAAGCCGCGCGGCGTTAACGGGCCGCGTGTACTCGAAGAGAGGGCAGGGTCCACGTGCGAATATTTTCTTGCCTCGCGCGCTTCCTTCCCTTCTCAACGAGAGTCTGCTCCCCCTCCTCTCGTCTATGGTTCGTCTAGCTTCTTTCTCCGTTTCCTACGTCGGCGACCTCCTCCGTGGACTCTCAGAGAGGTAACAACATCGGTGGACTCTATCCTGACTGCGCGGCGCTGAGCGGCACGGCATCGTCGTCGGTTCCACGTAGAGAACCGCGCGTCGTTTTCTCTCCTCTCCTCTCTCTCTCTCGCTTCGTTCGCCTCGGCGGGCCTCTCCTCTCGCGTCTCGTCTCGTTCGCGGCGCGTTAATTATGAGGGGCTTCCGGCGATCTAGATTTCATTCTTTCCTCCGCTTAGGCACCGGGAAATGATAATAGGTACGTGACCCATGTGGTCAGTTCACACGAGAAACGAGACTACTTCGGGGTATATCCCGGTGCTCACGGCCTCCTGTTGTCGAGGAGGAGGCCGCGGGTTTCGCGACGGGGCCCCGAGGGGAGCTGCAGGGGCGTAATGAGGAGGGGGGACAGAGAGGGGGACGGTGGGGGGGGACGCGCAACTCGCGCCGACGACGACTATTCGCGCGAGCGTTATACGTTATACGACAGCCGCCGCCGCCACCGCTGCCGCCGCGCGCCGAGCCGAGCCGAGCAGAGCGGAGCGGTGTCGGCGGAGTGCCGCGTTCCGACTTCCACAATGCGCCTTGTACTCTCCCACACTCAAGGAGTCTCACGCCCTCACATCCTCCCGCTCTACGCTCGACGAGGAAGCCGAGGAGGACCCGCGAGAGGAGAGCGTCCGCGGGCATTTCACGAGGCGACCTCTGCGGGACCGCGGCCGACCGACCGACCGACCGACCGATTCCACGAGAAAGCCGACGAGACCACCGTGAAACCTCGTGGACGCGCAGACACGTCGATTTCGGCTCCTGTCCCTTTGATCGATACCGAATTTGCTGAACTTTCGTCCCGACCGCCACGTGATTCGACTGAACACCTGAAATGGTAGAATGTTCTGTTGTCGGCTCTCGCACTTCTAATTCTGAAGCGAGTAACACTGGCAATTCTGCGAAAGATTGTATTACAGATCTCATTAGTGCTAACTGATCATTTACGCAGAATGGGTGTCTTTCTGCCTCTCAGGGCCGATATGTTCTTTGCCGGACCCAACATTCGGGCGTGTATGCGTATTTCTACTTTGTTGAAAGAATGCAACCTGCGTATAGAACCTAAACAATAATGTTATTCGAAATGTATTCTGTAACAGAATGTAAATTACGTCCAGCTGTATAGACCCCACTCTCAGGTCTGAGTAAGCTTAAATAAAAAAAAAATAGAACCATTTCGATCACGAGCTTGAAAATTACGTGTCTACTCGTAAAATAGTTTAAACGCTTCGTTTCGAGAAAATCTGTCCAAAGAAAGTCACCGAAATGCATCGGGAGAACCTCGTGGCCAATTGAGAATGGAATTCACGAGCACCGGCCTCTCTCGAAAGAAATGTCAGTGTCCCTTGTCAAGAATCGGCAGAGCTTATTCCCATCGGGCAACAAACATTGATGTTTTAATTGCCGACTAATAAACGTCATCATTAGCCGGCACGGTGTAGCCAGGCGTTCGGACGGCGCGGCGCGTCGTCGGTGCTGTGCGACAACATTGACATTTTCCGAGGGGCCAGATAAAAATGGCCGCGCGGCGCTCGTGGCGCGTGAGTTATCCAATCGGCGAGTATATTACAGGCGTGAAAGCCGGCTGGGAAACCTAACAGTTTCGAAAAGGCCTGGAGTGACCGGAACACGGTTCTCCTTGCCGTACAGGTAGCCAACGAACGTGTGCTGGTTTAGCGCGCACCGCTTATCTACGATCTTCTCCCCGTTCCGAGGCGAGCCCGGGCTCGAGCCCAGTCTCGGGCCCGTTCTCGAGAGAGCCCGCCATCGGCATCGCCGGTACACTCCGTTTCATTAATGTTAATAGTCGCCCTCGCATCGCGAGACGTTTTCAATGCCTCCTCTTATCGTCGTATCCGTTAGGCATTTCTTTATTTCCCTAATAAAGGGACTCCTCGGGCTCGCGCACACGTCTACCCGACAAGTTGCGTATCTATCCGCTTATAATGCGGCAATCTTTATTAACGCGCGCACCGGTACACGCGACCCTAGTTGTCTGCGAACACTCCTCTCCGCACGCAACCTGCAACAATCATACGAATTGCATTTCTTTTGTTCGGCTGCTAACTGCGCGGCGGTGCTTCAATCTCAGCGTGACGATGGATGGGTCCAGCAATAATTCCACCGGTCATTAACGCGTTAACCATCGCCTTATAAGGTCGCTGGTCTGGGTTAGGTCTACGCTAATATTTTTCACCAGCTTCGGAAGTTCAATTTCATTGAGATGTGCTCGTGTAACTGTATTTTGCTTAGAGAAACGTTTCTTCTTCTCATAGAAACACTCGCGTCATCAAACCTGGACCAAAGATGTTATTAAGTTTTGATAATCTGTTAATGATGTGTATGATTAACGCTAATATTTTTCACCAGCTTCTGAAGTTCAATTTCATTGAGATGTAAACTGTATTTCGAGTGCTTAGAGAAACACTTCTTCGTCTCATCGAAACACTCGTCATCAAACCTGGAGCAAAGATGTCATTAATTCCGGACAACATGTTAATAATATGTTGATAATATCTCTGATCAAATTAGAATAATCGAAGAAAGACGTCCACACACAGTGCTGTCCTCGAAATGTTAGCTGAAAACAACAGCTACGGTAATTTCAGCTGCCGGTGGTCAGGTGGTCCAGGTGTTCCCGCGCGGACGGTGGATCCGAGGTGTGCGGCGGCGGCGCGGCGTATCAATCCGTCGACGACAAAGTAAAATTTCATTCCCGGCATAGCGGTTGTCCGGTGATTGCCAAACGGCGTTGAGTTATGCCTGGCGCGGCGGGAAGTAAGAGAAAAAGGGGAACGCGCATAAATTAACAGGCTGTCGAGGGCAGGTCCGAGTTGTACTGCCTCGGGAAAAGCAGGCATTATTCCGCGCGTAACGAGCCGCTCGTATCGCGGATCCTCGCGCTCGCTCGCCCGTACTCTTCTGTGTGTGATTACTTTATTAAGGGCATTCTTGACCCCGCGCGGCGACCCGTGTGTGCAAGAGGTGTGCTGCGCGGTTCTGCGCGCCGAGAGGCAGCTGCCCGTCAGAAAAATCCGCGTCTCCGCCACACAGAGAAAGTTTCCGATGACTCTCGGTGAGAAAATGGCCCTGTCTGCGCGGCGCGGCGGCTCGGGACTACGGCTCGTTACCGGGACCATGCAAAAACGCCTGTCTTTGACTAGCTTACAACCCGACGGGACTTTCGTTGATTTACACCCGAGGACACCGACGCGACGCGACGCGACGCTACGGCACTCGCGATACCCGCTTATCGAGGCCTCGGCTTGTCCAACGGCTGCTGGCTCCCGTGGATAGGTGGGGAGATGCAACGACACCGTTGGATACTGTAAATGGGTTACGGTTATTTCTCCAATGATTTGGAAACCTTACCGGCAGATAGGCGGAACAGGGGGCCGTTGCGTAACATGTGGGCGATCGCCTGCGAACCTACTCTTCGACGGCCGATTCGGTGAACGTTCCGCTGGGAGGACATGGGATCTTGGAGCTGACTTGGTGCCGGGCTTGGAGGAACGGTCTCGTTCGGCTTCCGTTTGATCGAGAAAGTTGTTCTGAATTCCTGGGACCGTTAGAGTGGTTTGGCCATTGGGTATGTTTGCGCGAATCTTCAGTCATCGGGGACTGAAGATCGATAGGTTGTTTGCCGGAAATTGTTTTAGAATAGGTTCACCGATTGGGTCGTTGGGATACCCTTCTCTCGTCTTCGCGATCAGGGAAGTTTGATTGAAACTCTTCTGACTTGAGCTTCAACTAGCCCTCTAAGTAAATCAATAGCGCAAGAAAAAAATGCTGAAACAGAACGAAACGCGACGAAAGTGGAATTGTCTGGTGCATCGGAGAGTCTACGCATTGATCGCGGAAGATGATCCCACGTAGGGACGCCCGGTGCCAACCGGAGGAAAGCTTCGCAAGGGTACGTGTCCCCGACGTTGTCCCCCGTCCATCGATGCGGAGGCAGGTCCGTGCCTTCGACAATGAACGGTCCACTTTAAAACAAAGCATCCTATCAGATAAACGGTTTTTCAATAGGAGGAGAGCGAGAGAGACGCATGAGGGCTGTCCAGCGCAGACTGATGCCACGTCGCGATTAACTTCAAACGAAGCGCGCGCATCGTCCAGCGCTCGTCCCCGTTCTTTATTCCCGAAAAACGAACCACCTACAACAAGAAAAAATACAGGGATAAAAACCCTTCGCGGTTCACCGTGTTTCTTTTTTTTCCCTTTTTTTTTTAATTTGCCATCGCCCGTTCTCCTTTCGCTGGGAGCTGTCGGGTCACCGTTTATCTTATCGCTTGTATGACGACGAATTGTTTGATGCCGGGGTCAACGTGCGCGGATTTTTCGACGGGATGCTAATGCGCGGAGAGGAGAGCGTCGACGGACTTGTTTTAAACGGTACTTGGCGTTTCGATTGCGATCCTACGGCTTATTGTTGCGGCGAGGGATGGTGGAACCCTGTGCGCTTGGAAAATGATCATTAGACAACGGAGATCTTTATGAATAATAAACAATTTCTACCTGAATTGCAACAATCTGGAGTCGAATAGAAATTCATTTTCTTTCTTAATATGTTTACTTACTTAATATGTTTAAAGTGTTTACCGTTTTAGATTACTCGTTTTTGTCATCAACGCATAAAATCCGCAGTCTAATGATCATGGTACTCGGATATTTGGAAATATTCTGTAAACAATATTTTCATACCATAAATAAGAATTCCTAAAATTGTAAACTCTATTTTGAATTCTACTCGTAATTAAATGTTTCAGAAACATCGAAGGTTTGCGAACTTCAGCAAACTATTTATTACGCAGACTTTCAAATCCTTATTTACGCTACATAGCTGTATCAAGCTCTCGTAGTTCTTTTCTTAATTCGATTCGTTAAATGTAGACGCCATAAGAGGATAGACGAAGCCAACGATCAAATTGGCTATCAATAAGTATTTCTTAACTTGTAGTCACCTCCTGCACCTGTTAGTTCGCGTAGTTGTATAAATAATTCTATATACGAGCGACTAATAGATTACATGCTGTCCACAGGACTATGCGAATGACGGACAGCAATATTTCCTCCTTAATGACGATTCTCGTGGGTAGTTGGCGAATCTATACGTCCATAGTCTCTCTGAAGAGCAGCTAACCGAGCAATGTATTTTTAGGAGAGACAGACAGAACCGTCTAATTTCCTTTCCCAGGATTCTGAGAAATTAGCCTGCAACGGCTAACGGTTGGAATGACCCTTGGTCAGGACTGGCACATGTGGCGTCCGGCTGTCCGTGGATGTTAGTTTATGTCTCGCAGGCCTTCGGTACATGGACTAAATTCAGAGGCGACATGTGCTTCCTCCAGCATCGTGCGACGATGCCACACAAATTTCTATTTTTTCAGCTCCCTCACGTTGGCGCACTTGTGCTCACCTTTTTCTGGCATCGTAAATCAAACAGCAGTTCCTCGCTTGACATAACATAACGAAAATTACGGTCGAACAATTATCTTCATATTAACCCCTTTACCTACATCGAAAATGTTTCAGCTTATAAAAATTACAAGGCTCTATTTATTCAGATTTTCTGCAATTTTTATTCAAATATGTGCTTGGATAAAAAATTTATCGAATCAACTTTCACGTCAGCAACTACATTATTTCAATAATTCAGTTTTAGGGTTAGGTGTTAATGATTTTACAATTAACAAAGAAAACTCCAAAAATTCCAGAATTGAACATAATAATTGAACTACTACCAAAGTGTGTCCGCCTTGAGACTGAAATTTATTCCGTGGTCATGCGAAATCGTGCGAAAATAAAAATACACAATCTCGCGAGTACGATAACAGAAAGTCGTTCCCGAGGGATTAAAACGGAGTTGCCGATACCCGGGCATCACGGCCGATAATTACAAGCCCGGCTCGCCAGCAGCGTAGCGATTCAATTCGCCGAGAGGTCTGCCCCGTTGGCAAAGAAGCAACAAAACGTCGCGGAGCGGCGTGCCGCGCCGGCTCGGGGGCGCGTGTCGCAAAAACAAAGTTCACGAGGAGAGCTCGGGTCCCGTAGTTGCACGGGGGGGGGAACTCCGTCGTCCTTAAGCCGGCGTCCTTAGCGTCGATTATCCTTCCGCGTGCTCCCCGAGTCCTTATTATTCCGCGGCGGATTCGCCGTCAGACTTTTTCCCGGTATCCCGGGCTCTTCCGTTTTATGTAGAATACGTACCTATATACTAGAGCGCGGGGGCCGGGACGATATATTTCACGATCAACCACCTGTGGATGACTATGCTAATTACCGGCGTAACGTCGTAATAGGAAGTAATCGAGGGGGAGGGTGGCGGAAGGCGACTATTATTTTTCACCGTGGTTCGCGGCTTGAGAAAAAGGCAGAGAGAGAGAGGGGGGCGTAGAAAGAGGAACAAAAAGACTAGGAAGAGGGGAGAGAAAAAGGAGAAACGAAGGAGAAAGGGATAGCCGTTGAAAAGGAGATCGCCCGGGAAGCTTTCGTCCTGAGGAATTAGTCCGAGGAACGAGCGAAGAGGTGGAGAACTGTTCTGCTTTTCCCGACAAACGAAAACGACGACTCGCCGCGAAGAAATCCCGGGTTGTCGTCGTTGTCGTCGTCTATTCGCCGCGAGATAATGCACGCAAATATCGTAAAGATAAGGCCCGCGGGCCATCAGTTTGCCCGAGAGGAAGGAGCACACAGAGAGAGAGAGAGGGAGGCCAGCAAGATGTACAGAGCCGAGGAAAAACGGAACAGTGCATTCCTTTTTTTTCAAACGACGCTCCCCGAGCCTCGATCAGGCCTCTTTTACCCTCGACGTCTTTCACCCCGGAATCCGTTAGGGCAGACGATTTTTTTCCGACACTACTCGACTCCCTTTTTTGTCTACCCAGCCCCGGCGTCCTTTCTCTGTCTTCCTACCCCGCTTTCGCTCTCCTTCTCCTCCCGGTGAAACGGAAGAACACGTGGTATAGATGCTCCCCCCTCTACCGATATCGGCCTCCTTGTTGATTTTCAATTGAAACCAGAGATTCGATCAAATATTAGGGCCCAGGAACAGTTAGGTTCATGGGAACGCGAGGTTTCGTCCGGTTTCGGACGATCTTTTTTTCCTCCGTTTTGCCGGCCACTGCACCCTGTGCTCCGTTTCTTTTTTTTCTCTTCGAGCATCGATTAACGGTAAAAAAAGCCCACCGGATGAGGGAAAATATTTCTTTGGGCTAGAAAATTGATGACAGCGTATTTCATGCATTTATGATCGGAACGAGTGGGCGTAATTTAAAAACAGTAAAATGTTGTTATATTATTTTTTATCTATAAAGATCCTCTGTCTATTGTAAGTTCTGGTTCTGAATTCATATCATGTATACATTCGCAATTTATTCCACTACGAATTATTTTGCAATTGCAATGATTCGATGCTTGGTTGACGATAATTCTCTAGAAGAAGAAAAATATTGTTCTCCAATTTAATATCAATTACAAATTAATAGCCATACATTTTTAGCGGATTCTGTTCGAAATCTTCGTCGCTTGACCCGATATTGCAGCGTTTTAACGAGTCAGACTCGTGATGAAGATTTTAAACAAAATCTAACAACTACGAATATTACGCCTTTGTTTCCAGATGAAATAGATTTGTTTGTAATCAATATTTCAGTATTAAAATCAATGTAGCAATACCAAACATATATATATTCTTTTCTCTTCTACGATATTTTTGGGGATGAAGACATTCTAATCACTGTAACCGTAAAGAAAATGGTACGGTAAGGGGTTAAGGGATGAAGAATCCGTCCACGACTTCCCCCCCGCTCTCCCGAAAATTATCCCGAAAATCGCTGAAAATCACGGACCCAACGGGCCCCGGGGGAACAGTTCGGATCCGTTTCTCGGATTCGCTAAAAATCGGCCAGCAAGTGTGTTTATCTTAAACGTCCGAAGGCGGACCTATTAAATATGAAAGGATTTCCGGACGAGCTGGTCGTCCGGGACAAAGCGGGCTAGTGGTGCGGTTTCGGGTGGACAAAACGGTCCATTCATCCGGACAGAGGATCCTGTGCGAGGTCGAGTCGTGACCTTATTCGGGAGACACGTTACGGGCCCTGTCCATGACAAATTACGGATCGTTTCACGCCCGTGACGTGCCTCCTCACGCGTCGACGAGGAACGCACTTCGCACAGTAAGAAGAGGCGTCCGGGGGTGGATTCTTACCGGGCCCGCGACAAAAGGGGGCCTTAAGTCCCGGGGACAGTCGTGGCACGAATAATGCCTTTCGGGATTAGGATCGCCGTAAAATTGCGGACCACCCAAAAAAAAAGAAGAGGAGGAGAAGGAGGAGAGCCAAAGCAGACGGCGGAGGGAAATCGCGCGTGCAATCGCCGCGGATTATTTTCTCCCGCCTCGAAGCGTGAATGAGAACGGTTCTCCTTCTCGGACGGTTCGCCTTGCGATCTATCCTAGATCGCTGGAAAAAGGAGGAGACACGGGAGACCGAGGGCAACGTGAGAACTGTTGATGTAACTGGAGGATGCTCCTCGGGGATGCTCGGGTCCCTCGGTCATTCATTACAGCTCGTATTAAAGATCAAAGCAGCGCGTCTTGCAGCATGTAGGTGGCTTTTGAAAAAAATATTAATGATCATCCGTGTCGAACAAAATTCTAAATAGATATCACTTACTTTTCGACTTTACCGAAAATCCTAACCCGAACTATTTTGTGCAGATGGACATGATGATATTGCATTTCTAATTGCACATTTTCGACGTGGAAATTTATCAATAAAAAATCGCAGTTTGTCGAATCATAAAGTATTAAACGAAAAAAAGAGGATTAAAAATTAATAGAAATACTCAGTCTCTAAGTGTCAACTTCCAGATTGTAAACTGCGCAAATTATTTTTCCTTTTTCTAAAATTCAATGTTTGGATTTTCGAAAGAGATGGAATCGCGACGGTTGCGCCGGGGAATCGCAGTAAACGATCCTGAATTAACGCAGGGGCGTTGGCCTGGCACGGCGGCGCAGGCCAGGCATGTTTCGCAAAATTCATTGCGCGAAATGTTTCGCAGCGACGCGGCTTTCAGCGGATCGCCGAGGCAAATGGAGGGTCGGAGAGCATCGTGGTCAGGGATTTTACCTGACTTTCACTTAACACTCTCCTCGCGGGCCCTTGTATCTCGCAGACGCGATGCATTGTGAGCCCGTCATTCTATTATGCGGCGCTGCTCGCTCCTACACGTACCGAGCGCATCGAAAGTGCATCTGAGAGAACGATTTCTAATCGCTCGATCCGCACACGCGATCCCGCGCCGCTCCGCTCCGGTCGCGCCTGCGAAAAACGCGAAATTGGTTCTCTTTCTCCCAGCCACCAACCAGAGTCCAGAACGTATCCACAATTTAAATATTTCGTGCATCCAATCTGCATTTCATACGTTTTCAATCTGCATTCTATGTAGCCTGATTCCTCGATTGTCAATATTTTAGAATGTTCTTCATTAATTAATAACAACGTTCCTGCAGAGTTGTATTGGAAAGCGTGAATTTTTAACGTGGTGCGCTGGTAATTTTCATTTCTAACGAGAAAGATCGGAAACAACATTTCAAAACGAGATAGAGTCAACGTGTAAAACAATATGGAAATTGTTTAAATATTTTTTGTACGCGATTCTTATGAAAAATGAGATTACAGGGCTTCCATTTCTTTGGTAACTGAAGAATATTTTTGAGGGTTCACGAATTAAAGCGTGAATTCGGAGTGCGCGCAACAAGAACGATTTCACGGTGCTATCGTGGAAAGGCCGCGTTTCCGTCCGCGACGTCCGCCTTATCGTTGAATAAACTGAAACTAAAAAACGGACGAATGAACGGACCTTGTCGAGATGAAATGCTGGCACTGTCCACTGTGCCCCACCTGTGCCCTTATCTGTACAAACAACGCGTATCCCGTCGGTCACAAAGAGACACGGGTCACTCGGGGCCCCGACTCTGTTTCCCTTCTCATTCGTTCCTTTTTTTTCCGGTTTCTGGTGTGACCGGCATACTAGACAGCCGCGGGCTACAGAAATCAAACAGATACGAGGAAATACGCGGTCCTTTTTACCAGTTCCTTCAGGAGAGGGAGGTCGGGGAGGGGGAAACTGGGTTACCTTGACTCCGCATTCGGCGTACAATGAATTCTAACCGTGACACTGGATAGGAAAGAAATTTAGATAGGAGAAATGGAATTTCTAAGGAATATGAAAGAGCTGGTGTTCATGCGGAGGTTCCATATGCGCCGTGAGTTATCGTATAGAGCTTGTAATTCGAACGCTCGATTATGAGGGGAATATTTATTTTACAACTATCTGTCCCGCCTCAAAGTAGTCTAGAAATTTTTCGAAAATATTTTAGACAGTTGAAACACTACATTTTCCATTTTATGTGTTCAATTTTGCTTCTGGGCTGGAGGAATCACTCTCTCAAGTTTTGTAGAGCCGATATAATTTTCCATGGAATCAAACCAATGTTATTCACCAAAATTCTCCATCACAAAAATTCGTACAAGTCTAAGAATTTTCTTAATAAATGTTCCTGAATAAACTGGATCTCTAGAAACTGTCTATTCTCCAATAAATCGTCTAACATTCGACCCAAATAAAAAACCGAAGCTTCGCCCCCATATTCGCCCGTAAGTATTACAGATACTTAGAAGACGTCTGTAACACGGAATCCGCATAATACGATCGAAGGACTGCGTGCACCGTGGAAGATCGACTTATGGCTATCGATCTCCATTAGGCGAACTGATTGGCTCTGGGGCTGCTTATTCGCATCCGGTATACATGCACAACTCACACAACTGTACATACCGAGCGAGCGAGAGAGAGAGAAAGAGAGAGAGAGAGCCACATGCAAGCAGATTTCGACGGCTGCCGGGCTCCTCGAGGGTCCTCTTGTTCTATGACAACGTATCGGAGTCCTCTCGATAACCAGAGAAGCTGCAGCAGCAACGGCAGCAGGCAGCAGCACTTTATTATTCGAGCGGAACCCGTTGGACGAAAAGCAGCGGCGGGAACAGCGTGCAGAAAAATTTTAATGGGCCCGCGATAACGAGCAACGGAAAGCATCGACCGGCATAATAAGGTAAATGTCGAGGGAACGCGATGGGAACGGTAACGGCGCCGCGGCCACGCCGAACAATCATTCCTTTTTTCTTCCGCGAGGCGAGCAGTTTGTTCTGGTATCAAGGAGGAAGCCGGCAGAGGCAGAGCTCTCTTCGGAGAACTCTTCGAGGAAATCTTCGAGAAGCGAGACACCGTCACCGTCCTCTCGCGATCCGCGAATGCGCCACCCTTCGCCTGCCTCCGAGGGGACGTATTGACTGATGGAATTGAATTCGGGAACGAGGGACGCTTTCATTTGCCATAGCGACCTTCGCATGCTAAACGCCGAACCCTGTTCTTCGACTGCATCTCCGTGTTACTTAGAAAGTAGTCGACTTCCACGTGGTGACCGAATTATAGCGATTAAACAGCGGATTTTATGCGTTTACGACAAAAATTAATAGATGTAATTTAAAACAGGTAAAAACATTGGAAGAATTTAAGCACGTTAATACAGAAAATTAATTTTTAGTTCACTCCAGTTTGTTGGCATTTAGGATGAAAATTTCTAGTTTGCATAAAGGTCCGCTGTCTACTGATGATGCAGGGAATGATTTCAGGAAAATGTATTAAGGGGTGGAAAATAATCTTGTTTTCTGTTGGAATTGTAACAGTTGAATAAATTTTTTCCGCAGGAATTTTTTTTTTAAATTACTAAAATTCTTCTTGAACGACGAAAAGGCAGTTTCTTATTGTTCGAAATTGAAACGATCGCGAGTATCGTTCAGGACTAAAGACGGAATCGTTGCGATAGTGAGGTAGATCGAAGCGTAAAAATGGACAAGTATTGTTCGATGCGAATAATGCCAAAATAGCAATTTTTGTGGGTGAGCTGACCGTGACGTTGCGCCAGTGTTCATCTTTCCTTAGATAAGACGGCGATCATTTGTTACTAGGCGAGGCCATTGTTTCGGATTGCCGATCGATAGGTCCCTCACACCCCTGTGCATTATTGTTTTCGCGAACCCCTCCCGCATGAAAGAAGACCACGACACATCACGACCACACCGCGGATGTAACCTCTTTTCACGTTGTTGCGTCCCTAAACTGCTTATCTGTCGCTATACTTGTTTCAATAACGGTGAACGATGTTCCTCGACGAGCAACATTACCTGAAAAAAGAATGACAAAAGAAAGTTCCTCTCGAAAAATCCCTCGGAAAACGAACAATTTTTACTATAAAGACACAAGACCAACGAAACCCTTTTTGTTTCATGCAACAGGAAAATCACATTAAAATAATCAGTGATTCTACAAAATTGATATAATCTGTTCTGTAAAGAAATGTCAAAGGTCAAATAAAAAAATGGTACTTTCCTTTAAGAACTACCTTAAAAAAATTTCCTTTAAAAACTGTACGATCTAAGAAAAACGAGTGTCCCTTGCACAAGGATTTTTCTTAGATCGAAGCTTCGTTGTATATTGGAAATCTTTCTATGCGAATAAATAAAGAACGGTGTAGACTGTAATACGTTTTATTCTAACAATGGAGTTTCTTTTCCTCAATTTAATGTACAAAGCAGAAGCAAATATTGCCCCCACTTAATTTTTCCAAGGGCCGAAGTTACGACCGTCGCGCGGCAATATTTTAAAACGAAGGAAATTGTTAGCACGGATTGTTGAATGTCGGAAAGGCTTCGCGATAGCATCAAGCACAAGGGGCCAGCATAGAAAATGTCGATCGGTCCCGATCTCGATCCCACGAAGCTGTCGATGCTCATCAATTTCGCGTCGCGTCGAATCGATTTTACAGGCCGCGTCGTTACAACGTTTAAGTGCAAGGAACTGATAACTAGCTGCTAGAAATAGGGTATTGGGTACGACCGATCGCGTAATTTGCTTCTCGGTATCGCGATCGGTGATTGTGAATGGTGGCTTCGTGGCGGAGAGGCTTGCTTCCCCCTCCTCTCCCGCCCCTCCCCACCGCCGATTTTAAATAAACAAATCGTATGAGATAATTCTGAGTTAGAGCGGGCACCGCGGTGTAAATAATGAACGAGAAAACCACGTGGGAACAGAGGCAGATTTAAACTACAATTACAGTGCACTTATCATTCACGTCGCTTATCTTCCGGCGCAACATTTATCCTCCGGTGCTCCCTATTAACTGTATTAGATAATTATTAAGCGACGCATTCGTTAGAAAGTCGCGGAGAAAATTTCTTCGATCCCTTCTCTTCTTGCTGGAAGCGATAAACAGACAGCGGATCATTATGGAAAATAAAAATTTTCATATGCGACAAACTAGAGTGAAATGGGAGGTAATGTATTTTCTTTCTTAATACGTTTGACAGGTCGAGAATAATATAATAATATTTTTCAATTCTTCCAATGTTATCACCGTATTGAATAAATTATTGCATAAAATCCGCTGTCCAGCGATGAAACGAATTAAGTAAATTTTTGTATTTGCGATGTCCGAGCGCGACGAACGCTTTGAGAAGGAGCTTCAATTTGTTGGCAAACGTTTAGCGAGTTGTGTTTCGATTTAAATGGAGTATTTGCGTACGGTGCTCGAGCGAGATCTTGCAAATAGATCTCGAGCGTTCGAGAGAAAAAAATCATGTTCGCGGAGCAGCGCATTCTCACGATAAGCCAGTGGTTTCGTATGGTCAGCGTAGTTGGGTGCCGATAAATTATTGTCGGCTGCTTTCTACGGAGTACCCTCGCGTTTCTGGGTGACTCGAAATCGTGGCTCGTTATCGGATCGCGATCGCCGCGGCTGGAAATCTTCGGGACCGAAATTTCTTGCTCCAGATCGACGCTCCGCCGCTGGAAATGGATACATACCCGCGGATCCTGGTCAGAAGAATGCACGACCTTTCTAATCGATCTAGGCAATCCGTCTTTTCACCTTACGTGTATGCCCAGTATATCTTCTGCGGGTGGGTGTTTTTTATTTCGGGCGGCTGTTCCTCGCCGGTTCACACACCGATCCCACCGTGATTTCTCCGCGATTCGGATCTTTTAATACCATCTACGGTTCCGCAGGTTTCGATTTCAACGGTATGGCAAATTGAAGACGGCTGAAATGCCGAGCGCCGATTTCCAGGCTGCTCGCCGTCACATTGACACGTTGTCACAAATTTTATTATTTTTTCCCTCAGATATTAGAATTATACGAACAGTAATTTTCAGCGAAACACGAAATTCATCGAACAATATGATGTTTAGTAAAAATAAGGTAATTGACGGCTCGATATATTCGGTAACATGTATAAACGTTCGAGAAAAGACGAAACGTCCGGGACAGTACCGAATAATTTATTTTCCAGACACAGAATAGTTCAGAAATAATTTTGACGGTATAATTAATCAAATATCATCAGAATAATAAAATCCGAGTGGCTGTGAAATTCAATTCTCGAAGATCCAGAATGCCAAGAAGGCAATAATAATATTGTCCTAAGTGTACATTCCATATTGTTCTGTTCATTAATGTTTCATTACTCCTTAGAAACGAAACGAATTAACGGAAACCGAAACGAACCTTTGAAACAACCTGAGATAAAAACAAAAAGTGAATAGATCAAATGCAGAACAGCGAAAACATCTGAAGAATTACTAGCACGAGAAATGCATCCATCCGCATCGAACCGGTACTTCTCGCAATCGATGCAGACAATTTCAACAAGCAACATTTCCACAATTATTTTCACAATTTCCAAGAAGATCCGACACGACTTAGCCGCGGCGACGTCGAGTCCGGCGAAAATTGTACGCCGATCCTCGAAGTGGGAAATTTCAAAATAGTCGGGCCCCGTCGAGGAAGGTGTGGGACGGGAGGGGGGTTGTGTCGCCGGATTTAAAAGGTTACGGGTTTGCTCGGACGATCTCTTGTATCCCGTAGATCAGCGTCGCGGGATCCCGATCCCACGAGAGGCTGGTAGCGCTCGTCGATTCCGCGTCATCCGGAATCGATTCAGCGGGGCTAGGGACACGTCTAAGGTGCGCGGAGCCGATAAGTCACGGCTAGAGCCAGGCCACGGGAGTACCGTGGCTGTACAAGTTGCTCTTCTACGTCGCCGTAGGAATCGAGCCGGCCGGGGTAGGTAAGGAACGAGGAGAGACGTGTAGGAATAACGTGCGCACGTCCGTGCACACGGAGCGAACCGTACACGACACACGTGAACGGACACACACGCGGGCGAAATCCGAGGCACACGTGCTCGCGTGCATGCACGTGCACGGGCATAGGGGTACCCACACGTACACGGAACACAGAGACACCTCTAGCTGGTCGTCGTCGCTCCGCGGCGAAAGAGAGAGCGAGAGAGTGGCCAGGGCTCTCTTGACGGGCTCTGCTGTGGTTGTTGGAAACCCGGCGCGGCGTGTGCATGTGCGAGAGAAGATATCGCGCGCCGCGCCGCGCCGGCCATATAGGCTAGGTCGGTATACATGGGAACTGATGCCGCGACGCTGGAAAAAAAGTCCTACGGTGAGGCCGAAAAAATGAATTCGTGCGCATCCCGTGCCCACACATCTAACTTTCACTTCGCTTAGGGATCGGGCAGCAGCGGCAGCCAGTCCGCGCGCCACGCTCCGCCGTCGCAATTCCGCGAGATATGTCCGACGTTGCTGAACAAACTGCAGGCCTCCGCTCCGCGGGAAAGAGAGACAGACCGGCCTCGCGATCACCGGAGAACCAGAGAAAGAGAGAGAGAGTTAGAGAGCCCGTGTCACCGATATCGGCTCGCTTTTCGTGCGACCGTTTTCGGTCCGGCAGACGAGATTCCGTGATCGGGATATTGGGTTCGTGGATATCCCCCGATTACCCGGCCGAGATACACCAGAGCTCCGAGAGAACCATTAGCTTCCTGGCGAGCATAAATCCAACCGCTTCACGCTCCATCCACCGAATCGGTCAACCAATTTCTACCGAATTTATTAGCTCCGCCAGGAAATCATTTCGATTCAGACTCGAGTCCTTATCCGGCGTTACCGCTACCGTTCGATTTGTTTAGAATATTTTTGGTATTGCACTGTGGAACAGCTCTCTTGTTTTCTAACTTCTTGCACCGAAGTAAGTACTGTGGAACGTAGGATTTTCAATCGTTCGCTATTTAATCGTTCGTGTACGTCGATCGGCTTTGCGCTCCGTTCACCAAATCGGTCAAACAATTTCTATCGGATTTATTAGCTCCGCGAGAAAATCATCTTGACCCTTTTGCGTCCACTTTCGGACATCCTGCGGCATTTTTCATACTCGACGTTCCATTGTGGTATTCAGAGATCGCGAGCGAGGTTTTTATTCAAACGATTGGAATGTTGAAACTATATTTTTTTTTGTTCAACGAATCGCGAAAGAAATCCCTATCTACGAAAGTATTGTTCACATAATTCGTTCGAGCAGGCACTCGTCACCGAAATGAAAAATGGAAGTAGCACTGACCCACTATCTTCAGGAATTTAAACCCCCGCTCTTCAATCTCCAGTGCCTTGTAACTGCTAGGAAATCCAGGAACTCGGGTTCGTAGGAGTTCGTAACCTTTGAAATTAAAATTGTCCGCTTAGAGGCCTGTTTCCGCGTTCCGGGACGCGGACTACCGCTCAAAGGTTCGGATACACGTGTTCGCCAAAAAGAAGTTCATAAATTCTGCCGTCGTGCTGAGATGACCATGCTATAGTGACATTGGTTCCGCTGAAAATATTACGTGCCCTTGCTAATCTCTAGAATCTCGATATTCCCAGTTTCCCTGAACCAACATTTTACCAGTAGACAATCCAGAAACATTTCTTCCCTCAAATTCTGTTCGCAACACATGCAATTTATCGCCTGATGCATTAATCGATTTAAGTCTCGATAAAAAAAATCTTTTTTGAATACAAGCTTTTCAAAACTGAAATTAAATAAACGAATTATAGAATTCTGTCGTCGAAAATTAAATAATATTATTCAGATGTACTCGGATAAACTAAATTTTATTCAGTTATTCAACAGATTTTTATTCATTCATGAAGAAATTAACAGGATAAAATGGAAAATAGTGAAAAATATAGAAAACCTAAGAATGTTGTTTCCAACATGAAAAGACTATTAAGGGTTGGAATAAATTTTTATTCAACTACTGGCTCCCACAATCGATGCAGAATATTTTTATTTTGCATAAAAGATCCGCAATCTAGCGATTAGCATTTAGGGACGAAGTAACTGGATTTCGAAAGCTAGCTGTCGACTATATTATATTCGTTGTAAAATGTGCTGCGAAGAAATTACATAGAAAAGATGACGAGTAATGGTGGATCAATGACATATGGAGCAAGTAGAGAGTGAAACTCCATTAGCCGCGGCATTGAAAAGGAAACCAGAGCTTCAGGTGCCTACAAGGAAATCTGCATACGATAAAGAAGAACGATATTATTATTATAATCACGAGACAAGTGCAATGTGAAATTCACTTGTCGCTAGCGAGTGGGTCACGCGTTCCTCGGGAACAACAATAGCTGTTTGCCTACGGAACTGTCATCAACTGGGTTTTATCTGTTACTCGTTGATTGCTAAAGTTCGCGTAATACCTATCAGCGACGTATTATGCATCGCGTAACGCATTCCGTGCCGTCTGAAATGTCAAGTTTCCAGTAGCACCTCGAAACGGTCGCGGCACTTCGAGATTAATTGCAGGAAATTTTTCGACCGAGTTACGATCGATGTCTGTGGCCACAAATAAAATTGCACCGCGAATAAAAACGATTATATAGAAAAGTATAAAAAAAATAATAAATTATCCATCCAAAATCAGGTAAAAAAAAATTGTTACTGTTGTTACAAATTGTTACTATTGTTAGGATAATATTAGAAACGATATTTCGACCCGATGGCGTAGAAAGACGGCTGCGAATATTTGCGGAAAAGTTAATAGAATCGGGGGACATCTGGAAAGCATGGAAGAACCGTTTTGCGCGGGTTCTGTTCTACTTGGCTCCAAAGGATTCCCATCCGCCGTAGCTCTCACATATGAGAGACCGATACCTATCGAGAAACCGCCGTATCTTCTCCGCCGGTGTGCTGAACGGTGCACACCGTACGTTTCGATCGTTACCGAAACGAGATCGTTATCGCGATACGGATGCGCGATACATCAGCGACGCTGCTGATTTCTGCGCCACGTTCAAGGATGCGGCTCGTAGCAAATTCTGCGCCGAATGCTGCCCGCCGCTCGCCGCCGCGCCGTGGCCTCATGATTCTTATCGCCGCTGATACCGTCGACGTTTTTACAATTTTATCTCGCCCCGATTAGCTAGGCTACCAACGCGTCGCGCGAGCCGGCGCGAACCGTTGAATCGAACAAAGATTTTCGTCTCTCAGCGTGTTTCCATTATTTTTGGGCGCCGGAAGTCTGGAAAATGTCGTGGTGTATGAATTAGTGAAAACAATTCATTCAAAACAACAGCTCTTAATCGAAAGCTCTCTGCAATACGACGAGAAGCAAGTTAAGCGAAAATTAATATGTGCTTAAGAATCTTTCATCTATTTTTATTACAATGTAAGGAAATTTTATTTCTTCTTGGTTTCGGAAAATTCGGGTTCGTCATTTCGAAAAACACTTTCCGGGGAAACAGATTTACGGTCAGGCTTCTGCTCGGTGTAATAATGAGTTTGGTTGAACGAGGCGGTGAATGTCAGCGATTCATTTTTCTGATTTCCACGTATTCCATGTTTGCAATGATTAATACTGGAAGATAAAGGCTGTGTGTGAACGTATCGTGGACCGAGACGCTAACTAGTGAGCTACCAGCGAGCATCCCGTTTGAAAAGGATCTACGATAGAAGCTGTCTTCATGGGGAACACGCTTTCCCTTTTCTTGAACTTTGCGCAGATAGTGGACGAACAAAACGTTAAACCGTAACAAGCCAGCGGTTTTTAGCCGGGAACGTATAGAAACTTGAAAGTGTGATTGAAATCTTTGATCAAGCGTAAATTTGATTCAAGCAAATCCTCGATTATAATTGTATATGTATATATGTATATTGCCTGCTATTATCAGAATTGTAGTAATGCGTTGGAGAGACAGGAGCCGGGACTAATTAACCACTTCCTATCTTAACAAGAAATTGTAATGATACACCACAGTTACTGGATACCACGGTTCCCCTTAACGTGGGTGCCACCACCCACTGAGCCATAACCAGATCCTGTGGGCGTCAAAATTTCTGATCACTTTATATATTCCCCTTATTTTTAGCTCGTTAAGTATTACTTCGTAGCGACCACTTTATAGTATTTTTCAACTCAATACCAGTCTCATTGTCATGCTTTGTCATTTTCGAACCGGCAAGCAGTGTTCCATTCATAATTTCGTATTTTAGAGAAACGCATGTTACGAAGTTCGCAGAAGTTAGAATCTTTGTAGAACGATGCTTAAAAAATTACGAGGAGCTACAGGATGTACAGAAACTTCCACAGTTTCCACTTTAATTTGACAAATATTGTATTCCATCAATAATTTCATATTTTAAAGAAATACATCACAAAAATGTACACAGATTAAAATTGTAGATTATACTTAACTTAACTTAACATTGATTCTTTTATGTCTATGTTGTAAGATGTGTTTCTTGACAATATGTCTGTATAAATGAACCACAATTTGTTGATTTAACGTATAGAACAAAAATGGATGAATTATTATTCTAGTCTCTGTTATGCAACTATTTTTGAGGAGCGTTCCACCCAGTAAAACGTAGTCCAATTGTTTGCAACATCCACCGATAAATTGCAAGAGGAAGCACCGGATCAGCAAAGAGGATCGACAGGCGCTTAAAAATCCGCTCGGGTCTTACACGGAAGGAAAGCAAGGAGAGTCGTCGTAGCGGAGAGGAGAGAGAGAGAGAGCGAGAGAGAGAGAGAGAGAGAGAGAGAGAGTGCAGTGGCCGGAGAGACAATCGTACGCATTTTTGCCATAATCCGCGCGCGCGGGTGTCTCGGAAGCGCTCGGCGTCTGACCAGTGGTTACAGAAATCCCCCTTTTGTCGCGGCGAAAAAAATCGGCAAAACCGCTAAGAGCGCAATCTGAATACCGCTTCGCCGCGTCACGATTCGGTCGGAGCCGTGGCTACACGAGGCGGCGCCGGTCCTCCTCAACGGAGCAAAGCGATCGTCGAGTAGACCCGTGTCGGACTGACTGCCTCGTGTGCCAGGGACCACGCAATTTTCATTAAACATTGTGATTTCGCGTAATGTGCTTTGCCGATTTTTTCCGGCGTCGACGCCACCGACGCCGCCGCCGCCGCCTCGCCGTTTTGCTTCCTACTTCTATTATTCTGCCGGTTTAAGAGTTCTACGCCGACCCTCCTTGGCTCGGCTCGGAGGATTCCGAGACGACGAATTCTGTGTTTGCGGCTCTCTCTTTCGCGGGACAATGCCGATTGCGAACACCGTCGCGGCAGGAACAGCACCGAGGAAATTACCGGCCTACCAACGACGCCTCTCGCAACTGTCCCCTGCGTTTTGGACACCCTCTAGACCTATTAACGACTCGCACGGCCGTCGAGATGAACACAGCTTTCCCTGCGATCCTGAACAACCTAATTTTTGGAAAATGCACCGAAACCCTCTTACATGAATTTACATAGAATAACAAAGAAGAGACATGCACAAAAACTCATGGTTCGTAAGGTATGGTACTTCTTTTTCCTTTTTTTAGTCAGTGAAACCTATTACAGGGTTATTTCGGCTCTTATACATTAGGTTCACAGTGTGTATACTGTGCACGCTAGAGGTGAGGTTTGCAGTCGTTTTAAAACTGAAAAATAAATAGGCTTCAATATTTAGTTCTGCGAACAATATGTCCGATTTTATGGGTTTTTAAAAGTGTGTAAAGACCAACTAAAAAAAATCAATACAATTATATATGTTGTGTTAAAGTCTGTAGATTTATTGGATTAATTAATCCACATGTAGATCTGGATTTAAGTGTTACAAATCCAGCTGTAGATCTCAATATACGTTCGGGTACATGGAAATTGATTTGCGTAAGTAGGATATCAGAAGTTTGGTACAGAAAAAATCACAGGTCAAGATTCACGCTGCTAATTGCACTTCCAATCCCCTTACATTCACCGAAAATGTTGAACTTGGTACACGTAATACTTCCGCAGCGAAGTATCACGGAAAATCTTGGTAGATAGTTCAATAAAGCCATAAATCCCCCGGTCTAATATCTCCGTAGAATCCTCCTCTTGAAAGATTATCTCCGGAGTAACTTGATGACCAACTGAATCATTTTCCACGATAATACGCGTTCTCGCAATGTAAAGGAGACGCGGCAGCCGTAAAGAACCTTAATCCCAGCGAATTAATAACCCAAATTGGGGAATTCCTCGGCTTTAATCAAACAAGAACAGCGCGTTTTCTCTTGAAAAATGCGGAAATGCCACGTTGTTTCGCCGAAGATCTTCCTTCGGACCGGTGCTCGCAACACCGCTCGCTATCAGACAGCATTGTGTTCATCATAAAATACGAGTGTTTCCTAACGAAGCTAATCTCTCGCTAAACTAATTAGGGATAGTATCAAGATCGGAAAGGCTAATCTTAAATGAAACGGACTGGCGAACAATGGGCAACAAAATGAAATCAAACAAAACGGCCGTCGTAATTAACGTCGTTAAAAAATCCACGCTAAACACTCAAAAACACTTCGGAAAAGGCTCAAACCAAATATATACTTGAAAACTATTCACGTTGGAGAAGAGTCAATTAACTCTTACGCCGATAACCAATATTTTCTACGATATTCGATGATGTTACACTTTATATTTTGCATACTTCAAATGTAAATTAATCATCCAAGAACATAGAGACCGCAATAATTTTGCTATGTGCCACCAGAAATGTTCAAGAATTTCAAAAAGAAATTCAAAATGGGTACCTGGATACCCGGTTGTGGACATACGGGTTGGGGGGATACAAAGATTGCGGAACCTGGTAGAGGCCTAAGAATAATTATCAATTAATCCAATCGAAACGCTGCCACCGTCAGAGATCCAAACGCAAAGGTGGAGCCTGTCGAAAGATCTCTCCCAAAAATCAAGGGGCGCAGCGGGATTCTGTGTGTCGTGGATTCTCGGAGCAAAACCAATTTGTAGCGGGGGCATCGTTCAGCGCGGCCTCATCGAGTCGAAAAAGAGGAAAAAAGCGAGGCGTCGGAGGGAGGGAGGGAGGGGAGAGAGGCGTCGTCTCGCTGACAATTAATCCGATAAATTTCGCGGCGAGATAGGGTTGCGGCGGTGCGCCGGGCGAATATAGGAAGGAGAGCGAAGGAGGAAGAAGAAAAATCAAGCGAGGAGAGCCAGGAGGAGGAGAGGAGAGGAGGTGGAGGAGGAGGCGGCGGAGAGTATGCAGATGAATAGCTCGCAGAAACCGTGAGACTCTACGGTTGCCCTATATATCGGGGAGCGGAGAGCTATGGAGAACTCGAGGCTGCTGCCGAGCGTTCTGCTCGCTCACGACTCTCGTGTGTTGTGTCGCCCGTGTTTTAAAACTCGAACTCGGTCGGTCTCTCTACGACGACGACGACGACGACGACGAGGACGAAGACGACGATGGTAACGGAGGCTATGGCTGTGGCTGCGAGGCTGCGACGAAGGCAACGAGGACGACGTCGCTGAGAGGCAAAGAGCCACCGGCTGCCGCGAGAGAGACCCGGGGACTTCTGTTTCGCCGTGGAGACAGAAGAGGAACGAACAGCTCCCTCCACGGCCGGGAAAGATCGGCGAACGCTCGAGAGGAGGACGCGAAGGAACGAGGACTCGTGGCTCGCCGTTCAAACCGTGAACTTTTGGCTCCGGGCATCGGGACGCGGGCCAGTAATGACCCTCGACGTCGTCGATTCCGTGTCCCGTGACACGCTTCCACTACCCGTAATCAGCTCCCCAACTAATTTAACCCTTGCCACTTGCCTCGATACTAATTATTACGATTCGACCTTATCGCGCCGACACTGGGAAACCCAGATTTACGAGTAAACGCGTCGAGAGTCTCGTTCCGAGCGTGAGGCGATTTTCCACGCGATCAATAAGCAACGATTATGTCCGTAAAGTTTCGTGTCGTTTGGTTCGTTGTATCGAAATGTTGTTGCAACTGTCACGTGTGCGCGCATCTTCCGAAACCGTGTCACAATGGTCAAGTATTTAAAAATTAGAACTGTTGCAGCAAGAAGAGACGCAGATTATAAACAGAACGGTGGAACCTTTTTGCGGATGGCAATAATAAATCTCCGCCGTTCGCCTAGACATTTAAGACAGTCCGGACAGATTCGACGTCAGAAAGCGAGCTTGCCCAAGCCTTTCTCGGACGGAACTGCAGAAGGGTTAATTGACTAATGCCCCGTGCAAACCGTACCGGAGGCTTATTAAATGTTGCCCGTTCGCCGAGGAAATTTGCTTGCTCTTGGTCACATATCGTTAATTGACGAGACCGGCGAGCATCCAACCGAGGCCTAATTGACCCGATTCGCTCGGAAAATTGAACATCGCGAGCACCGTGCACTGGAGAACCGCGACGCGACGACAGTTCCGTCTCCGAGTAACCGGAGTTTTTGATGGTTTTTAAATGTTTCGACTGGCGGGTCTCGGCTTAAAAGGGCCCCCGCGGACGAGTTTCGAGTGCTCGTCTAGATGGCAATCGGGGGCGCTTCTTGTTGCGCGAATTATCGGTTTCCGAGTTGTTCAACCTGTTCGTTTGCATCCGCCAGGAACAGAGCGCTGCTATTTTTTTCAAAGTGGCGCCCGAGGAGCACAAATAATTGACTGATAAAACGGTCGACTAGCGGTCCCACGGCGCTCTGTAATCTTCGCTAAAAATAAGAAGCCGAGTGATACTCGAATTTTATTAACTGACGGAAACGATCCGCCGATTTTCATTCCTTAAATATTCACACTTGTCCGGGACCCATCGTTCCTCGCGTTTTATCTTTTTCTTTTTATTCGAACCCTCTCTCTTTAGACAGGCAGTTCCGGATTTTTATGTTGCCCGTGACAAAGTGTAATCATGATTATTGCGGTTGAAATCTAAAACGAACGCTAAATTATACTTTTCCATTATCGATATATTAAAGTAAATGTACACGTACAGTAGATTTATATTTTTTGGTCGTTTTAGATTCCATTTTAATCCTTCCCTTCAAGTTGAAATTAAATTATAGTTTTTCATTACCGATATATTGAAGTGGACGTGCAATAGATTTATATTTTGCGTTCCTTTCGGATTTCGTTTGAATCCCTTCAGAATTTTAATTCTTTCTTTCAAGTTGAAATTAAATTATAGTTTTTCATTACCGATATATTGAAGCGGACATGCAATAGATTTATATTTTGCGTTCCTTTCGGATTTCATTTGAATCCCTTCAGAATTTTAATTCTTTCCTTCACGTTGAAATTAAATTATAGTTTTTCATTATCGATATATTGAAGTGGACGTAAACGTGCAATAGATTCATATTTTGCGTTCGTGTTGTTGAATGTGAAACGTGTTGAATCGATACGATTCAGTTTGACTCCAGGTGCAAATTAAAGTGGGGAATTGTTGAAACGCGGACCACTGTGCGCCGCGCCGCGCGCCGGTCCAGGATCGAGGATCACGGATCGTCGTTTACGAGCGTCCCACGCGGATCGCCGGATCGCGAGCAGCCGATCGTCAAGCTGTCAGCGATTGCGGGCGAGCCTCTGCGAAGGGTTAAAGTGCCTGGCCGTGGCGTGTTTTCACCTGGAAATACTCCCGTGCCACTTAGCGGAGGGCCCCTATCGGTGTGTGCCTATATGCGCCACGGTGCCTATGTCTTTTGAAACTAGAACTCGGCCGACCTATACAGTCGCGAGTGGCTGTGCTGCGCTGCGGAGTCAAAGAGTCAGCGCGCGACTAGAACGGGGATAAGAAGACGGACGGCACAAGGAAGACGGTCGCAGAAGAAGAAGAAGAAGAAGAGACAGACAAGCGGAAAATCAGCGAATCCTCATAAGAGGAATGAATCCGGAATTTATTTAACATTTGGTGAAGTAAAATCGTATACATTCTGCTAATTACCAAAAATTTTAGGAAGAACGATCCATTAACATGACACTATCTTGACTTCTCTGTACGTTGATTGCTATTCAAGAAACATCAACGAAATCAGAAGAGATTAGAAAAATGGTGCAGCATAGTCTCGGTTAGAGGTCGGACGAATCCTTTCATAAAAAGGGAGGTGAGGGAATCTAGCAACGCATCTGGCTCGCCGGACTCTAAGAAGTCGGATGACCAAGTGAAACATTTTCAGCGTAGGATCGCAGGGTAGAGAGTGTACGCGAGCGGCGCGGCGCGGCGTAAGAGGACGAAGAGGAGTACGACGAAGAGGACAAAGAAGAAGAGGAGCCGTGCCTATCCGTGCCGTGCCGTGCCGGTTAACCGTACCGATGAACTTTCGGCTCCCGGCGAACGGCGATGAGTAGTGACCGTCGTCCAGCTCTATCGCTAGCGTATGCACACGTGTGCATCGCTCGGCGTACAGAGTACATACTTACTTACTTGCGCGCGCGCACACACACAGAGAGAGAACGCGGCGCGGCGCGTCGTCCCGATGCGCGATGCACCGACGCGCGCGCGCACGGCCAACGGACCCGGCAGCACCATCGTGAGCCCGACCACCTACGACACAGGCGAAACCTTCACCGTAGGTGCACCGCGAGAGGTCGTGCCGAAGGTGGCCCAGCATCGAGGATCGTGCGAATGCGGCCTAAGAGGGCCGCGCGCGGAACGGTGAACAGAGTCCGACCGACAAAACGTGAACAGTACCGAGAGCGAGAGAGAGAGAGAGAGAGCGCACCAACCTATTCGCTTCTTGGAGGGAGGGAGGGGGGCCGCTGACGGATAGAAAAGGGGGGACCTTTTATAGACGTCGTTTGTAGGACTCGATATATCGGACACGATTGACGATCGATCGAACGTGGCGAGGAGGTTGCGAGGGACGTACCCTCTCCTCTCCTCTCCGCTCATTGGGACGATTAGCGGAAAGCGGTGATTCATTTCGGACGCGAATTACGAGACCCTCGGTCATGGGAGTTGCGCCGCGGACAGTAGCAAAGATTTCTGGCCGAACGATGATACGGTTCGCTGCGGGACTGTTTGGTCAACAGCGAGGCCGGGACTGACCAAGTTGGGTCTCGATGGAATTTCTGGAGCTGACTTCGCTGGTTGCTAGGATATCGAGCCATTGCTTCTGTCTCGACGATCTAGGGTTGACCGACGATACGATGAACAACATCAATTTCATTCGTCCACGACGAAACAGGAGCGAGCCGAAAAATCGTTCACGGTTTCGGGAATCTTATTAGCCTCGTAGGATCCGCCAGGGGGCTAACGCGGCTGAAAATCCGGGGTATCCTAATCGCGCGTGAAGAATTCGTGGCGGTGTTTAAAAAGGGAACAGGCCGGCTAGGGAAACTTCGCGGTAAACAGGAGTATGTTTGCCCCGGTCAGCGGAATTCCGGCGGATACACGCCGTGGAAAAAGGAAGGTGGCAACCGCCGCGCGAGGGTTCGTTCTCTCCGGGCGAGAGAACGTGCTGGAAAAAGGAGAGGGAACGTCGGAGGTTGGTTAGCGTGGCCAATCGATCAGCATTGCCGGTTTTTGCGCTACCCATATGTCATAGTCGGCCAGGGCCAGGAACATGCCGCAGCATAGAGAGGCCAGCTTGGGCCGTGTCCATTCATGATATGTGGGTAGCAAATTTCGTTGGGTGGGCGAGCATCGTTTCCTGTCTCTGTCTGTCCGTGTTCCACCCTTCGGCTCGCTCGTCCCTCGTTTCGGATTCAAATCAGGAAAAGGCACTTTCGTTTCCCCGGGCACTATCGGCGAGGAGCATCGCTCGTAATTGAATCCAAAAGAAAACGTCGAGTCGTAATTGCGTGGTCCTTTGCCTCGGGAACTGTTCCTCGGGATTATTTAAACCCGAACGGGCGAAACGATCGCTCGAAAGCGGGGACTATCGCCGGATTATTCGATCGTTAAGCCTCGCGTGGCGAGCGATTTTGATAATTACGTGTATACACAGCGATTCGATGGAGCCGAGACAGATTTTCGGGAGGCACGTACACTACAATGTACAAAAAATTAATATGTATAAAAAATCAAAGTTCCGCTGTTTAATTGGAACAGTTCTGAGAATATGTGTTGTCGCGGATTATCTAATACTTGAAATGCAATAAATCAATCATTGTACGATACAATTTCTACATAAAGATATTGTTTATTGATATCTTATAATTATGCTGTGGTGCTTCCTTCTTTCGCACAGTAGTGTATATTGGGTTGCCTTGTGTAACTTTGAAAGATTATTTTGGAACGATCATTTTTGGACAGCGCATTTCGGGCACTTTAACGACACCACTGTCGATTCGCGAAGTTATTTCCGGTAATGGAATTCTGGTTTTCCGCTCTAGTGGCATAAATTATATCTTTTGGGACGTTACAAGCTCGCCGACCGGAATTCAACAGTTGTTCGATCTCTGTAGGTCGGAAACCGTCATTCTCGGAGTACCTAAGACAAAAATCGATAATTGGTGGATCATCTAATCGACGATAAGACATTTACTCAAATTATGGAACTCAAAATTAGGACGAATGAAATAGCAGTTTATCTACCATTGATTCTATTTGGCCGAGTGTCTGTTGAGAATCTTAATAACGAAAACAACGATCGGTCTGAATTTCAAATTCGTTAAAACAAGTACAGAACCAGGTTATTTAATGTTTATAAACTAATGGGCGATTCGGCACGACGAATTTGAATAAGGAGAACATTAATGCTGCCCCGAGTAAGAGAGACTCCCTGCGGTAAAAATCCGATGCGTAGCGCCATTAAAGTAACCGTGTTTAGTGGTATATAAATCTTGAAACGCTGTCATAAACACATAAAGATCCTCGTGAACTCGTATGGATCCGCAGTCTATTAATATTGAAGCAGCTTTTAAACAGCACTCTGGGCAAATTCAATTGGAACCGCGCGAAAGTATAAATTAATTTTTCAAACATGACCGACGAGATACAAGCTACGAGCCATATCTACACACACGCGGGCGCGCGCACACACACACACACGCACAGAAAGAGTCGATCAGCTTTCGCCGGGGCCTAATCCGCGCGAGTGCAATCACCGTTCGAAAAACGTTATCTCGCGATCGTAGGATGATCGAGAGACACGGTCTCCGTATTGGCCGGAGGCGAAACCGATCGACGATCCCAAATATTTCCGGAGGGTTAGCGACTTTCCACTCTCTCTCTCTCTCTCTCTCTCTCTCCTAAGCGATGATCGGATGCAACAACCACAGCCGGTTCCATCGGCTCACCGGCGCGGCGCGGCGGCAGCGCTGGCTGGATCACCGAATCGCGTTTAGGATCGCGGAGCCATGAGATCATCGGCCGCGAAATCGAAGAGCGCCGAGCAATCTCGAATTCGACACCACGTGACGGGACAATGGCTAGAGAGAATGACGCGGAGAGACAACGGTGAAACGCGGCAGGGAGGAGAGAACGGGGAGAGAGCGAGAGGATCGCAGAGGAGGTTCGCGAGAGGCTCGAGGAGGAAGGGAAAGAGGCTAGCCAGGACGCTGGGGCGTGCGAGGAGGGGACGGCGGGGCGGGGGAGGGGGCTAAAGGGGGGCCGAGGCGAGAGTACGTGGGTGCAGCGCGCACACCACTCCGCTAGAAAGTGTCCCAGACCGAAAGGAAAAAAAGAGTCCGGGTCAGTTTGAATAATTTTGACCACACCTCTCGTCAAAGCAATACACGAGCGTATGAATACATACATTTAAATGTACCCCGAGACGCCCGGGGAAGTATTGTCCGAATTTTTAAGCAGCCACGAGGCGACGCCGAGAGAGCCCCCAGATTCTCCTCTCGGCCCTCTGGTGACCGATATTTCTCGGGCCCGTGCCAACCACCAGACTGTTTTCACCAACCCTCTTCGCACGATCCGCACCCCCGTTCGTCCCCCCGCGTCGCCGTTTCGTTCGGCCGACGGGCGAGTCGACGCGGCGCGCCGCACCGGGTTTTACCTGTTTCGTGAAAGATGCAAATTTATGCGCGCCGCGGAAAGGGAAAGAGAGAGAACCGACCAACCCCCTGTACGCTCCCGCGCGCACCATCCACCAACGTCGCCGGTCGAGAAGTTGTCGAGACACGAGGGTGATACCGCGAAGTTTTCATTAAGGACGATCCCGGCGCGGAAGAGACGCTCGCCAGCTGGAAATCTGAATTTTATGCCGACACCTGTTCGACCGCCGCCGTTGACCATTCACGAATGCGACGTTGTTTTATGAAATTTAAATTCCCCATTCGTTCGCTGTACATTTCCTGCTACAGAAAAATTGTACGTTAGGTTTTTTCATCGCGTTATACATGGGTTTAATATAGTTCTTAATGACGCCCGGGAGGGGACAGTGGAAGAGATCCTAATTCATTATGAAATACAAGAGAGAAAAGAGAGGCGAAGAGAGACAAAATAGGATCTATGTGTATTAAAAGAAAAAACAGGGACTTCGGTCGGGATGGATCGGTTTTAGGGAAACGTCGGTCGGCAGAGGCGCAAACAGTCGGTTCCGTGTGCGGGGGCGTCGGGATCGCGGTCGAAGACAAATTTTTATCTCCCGATATGATTTTGGTGGAGCGACGGCATCGGATCTCGTACCGTTAAGAGCAGGCTTAGCGTTCGCCCGCGATTTGAATATCAGAGCGAGCCTGTTGGCGGAAGAAGGAGAGCCGGCGAGGCGGACGGTGTCGAGGGGGCACCGTGTGCCCCGATCGTTGCGCGCGCGCGTGTGTGTACGTGAAGATCGATCGTGAAAGATCACCTCGTACGTTACCCGGAACGTTAGGCTCTTCTTGCGGATTCGATCGTGCCACGAACGACCGGCGCGGCGCGGCGCGGTGCGCCGAGTCCAGATCTCCCCAATATAATATCCACTCGGGCCGGCATTCGAGCGGACGAACGAACGCGGACGGCCGTGTGCCGATTTTCCATCGCATTCGCGCGAAACATCCTCCAATGGAATCCGACTAATCTCTTACCGATCGCCGCCGCCGTCGCGGAATCGGTTTAAAACGCGTCGGTGTGAGTCGCACGGTTGTTCGCCGAAGATCTCTCGAAAGAAACGAGACGGTAGACGACGCGCGAAGCCGCGCTGTTGTAGCACGATTTTCCTCTCGCCCGCGATAACGCTTCGCTCGCTCGCGCCAGACTCCGCGACCGCCTTTTGCTGCCTGGCCGCGCGCATTCCTATTAGTGGGTGTGAATGTGGCGCGAATGTTATGCTACCCGGTACGAAGCTAGAATGTTACTCTCCTACCGGTAGACCGCGCGATATGACGCGGAGAAGTGCCTCGTTAACGGCGCTCGGTTATGTGTTAATTCAATTAGGCTCCGAGAATGGTGGGGCTCGATCTTGAGAACCCGCCAGAACCCGAAGAAATCATTGCTTTCTACTTGTTACCGCTTCCTACAACCAGTGGACTAACGAGACCATGGAGCCGCTACCGATGGAGACGCGACGCTCCGTTTTTACGATGATCCAATTTCCTACCATTGACGGTTTAATCCTTCCCGCTTTCTTTCGCACTCTTTATTTAGCGTCAGGAGGCTGCGCTCGGAGGCTCCAGCGATATTACCGACAGAAACTTCGAAGCTATCGATAATTGTACCAGATCGTTTCTCTACGACGATTTTCATTGTCCCTTATCCCGCAAAAGCGACTCTAGAACAATCCCAAAATTATGCCAAACATTTTTACCAGTCAAATGACCCTTCCAATATTTTGTATTTTCCAATTGTTGAATTTACAAAAATGCTTCCACCGGAGATAATTATACAAAAATCGCAGAAAATCCAAATAAATTCAATCGTGTCATTCTTATATGGCAATTTTACTAATATTTAATTTGAAGAATATTATTATTCAATTAATCAATCTAGAACGTATAAAATTTCATAGAATATCGTAACCATAAAAGATTTATCAAAAAGAAACACCAATAAATAGTGAAAATATATTAATCGTAAAAAACGCGACGGGTGCTGTCCATTAAAAGCAATTATGAACCAACAATTCGCGGATACTTGCCGCCACGAGAGGAGCAGTAATTTGCGAGGAAAGAATCGGCCGGAAGCCACGACCGGCAATTCGTTTGACGATAATTTGGGTTCGAGAAGTTATTCGGACTTTTATGGTGTCGTAGTCCCCGAAGACATTATCGGTGACATTTGTCCGCGCCGGACAAAACATCTTCCGGTCCGGTAGGATGACCCTAACGCCGCGCCTTTTGTCGAGCGAAAGGTACCCAGCCGACCCGGCGTGTCTTTGTCATTATATAACGCCATTGTGGCCACACTTGCCCGGCGTGGAAGTCGACTATACCTTTGCATATTATTAAAATGACGATGATTGTCATTTTTCTCCCCTCGCCCCCGTCTGCCCCTCCTCCTCCTCCTCCTCCTCCTCCCTCTTCTTCTTCTTCTCCGGGGCAGCACCTCCTCCACGAATACCTTTTCTCTTCTCTCTACGGGTCTCGATTGCTCTCTCGCTCTTCGGAACCAACGCGCGTTCCCTCGTTCCATCGTTCCATCGTTCGTTGCACGACCGCCACCAACGCTTATGGTCGTCGTTGCGTTCGTTTCGCGGCGATACCGAGAGACGTCGTGCAGCGGTTCAAGGGTTATGTCTAAATGTTTTTTTCTTTTTTTTTTATTTGAAATCGTTTATTTCAAAGAGCATCTCTTTTGCTCGAAAGCGTTTATTCATTGCGAGGTGAAAAATGGCGACCGTTGCTGTCGCTTCGTCTGAAATTAAAGACTCGATCAGATTTCGTGGAATATATTGCATATAAATCTGGAAATAAAATTCAAATGCGATAAATCTACTCCCAGTTTAAGCGTGTCGAATTGTTCGCAAAATTTCGCGAATAGATATGGTCGCAACAACTGCATTTCGAGCGAATGTTCCACGCGCAGGCCAAGCAGACAAGGCGACACGGAGGAGAACACACCGAGAGGAATTCCTTCTTGTCCCGTTTACCCTCTTCCTTCTCGCCAGCCAGCCTCTTATTTTCACTCGGCCATCCTTCCGTCCCGTTTTCACCGTCTCTGCAGCCTCCTACGGTGTCTAAACCCTGCCTTCGTCCCACCTCGGCCCCTTGCCCTCGAGTTTTCGCACTGATACGCGCTCCTCCGCGCGTCTCTAATCCAAGCTACACACCTTTAACCTCCTCCTCCTCCTCCTCCTCCTCTTCTTCTTCAACGAGTACCACTTTCTTTCAACTCGGCGAACAATCCGCGGCATCCGCCGTCGTAATGGTAACGTCTTCCTACGTGGACGTTGCGTGAGCCTACAAGTACGCACGAAAACGATAATCGTAACTTATGGCGACGACGATGGCTGGAACGATCCAACGCGCAGGCCGAGCTGTACGCTACCTGGGGCACGCGAACCGATGCCCATTCAGAACCCACGGGACGAATCGATGAATCGAAAATGTGCCTCGAGACTGTCGGACCGATCTTGCAAAAATTATTTGTCCCGTGAAATTATGCTGAGTCGACGATGCTACCACTGGGAGGATGAAAATGTCACAGAGATTTTAGTTTTACGATTTTTTAAATTCCGATAATTTCAATTGCAAATTGCACTATCTGTACAAGTTTAGCGGCGTCTGATGCGTTGTGAGAGAGAGGAGCTCTAGGCTCGCTAGAGGACCATCGGTAAGGCTACCTAGCGGGTCCTGTCTTGGACGCTGGGATATCGGAAGACGGTTGAGGACGGTGTAAATAGGTGACGGATCAAGTACTAGCGGGGAAACGTTGACCGTTTGTCCCTCAGAAATATCGATATAAAAATATAAATAGCCACGGAAGTATCGATATAAAAATATAGATAGCCACAGAAGTATCGATGTAAAAATATCGTGTCAAACGAAAGGTTACAAAAAATAATAATATTACCTAATTCTTGGCTACGCGATTTATTAATAAATTTCAGCGATAGCATTTTAATTCGCGGGCGAAATGTTAAAGACAAAATTGTAAATCGACTTTGCGTTCTGATCGAATCAGATTTCGATGTAACTCGTGTAACGAAGAAATAGTTAACGAGGTGTGCAGTAGTAAATTGATTTTACGTCGTGATCAAATTAGATTACTTCGTGTCCGACGTTTCGCGGCGTATAAATTCGTGCAACAGTCCCTCCGGTGGCCGTCCGTAGAATACACAAAGTGGGATCGTTTAGCAAAAGGGCAGCCTGTGCATTCACGTCGGCTAATAATTTCCAAGAAGATCTCGATTCATTCGGGCCACGCGTCCCAATAATGCACGACCTTCTCCTTGTCGGAGAGCTCCGAACGGAAATTTGCATAATTACGTGTTTTCATGTACCCTACGGTCATGAGGGTCAGATCGAATTTATCTCATTGGCCCTCACCTGTCCTGCACGATGCGGGCCAGCCCGGGACACAACTGACCACCTGTACAGTCGAGGCAGGCAAAAAGGGGGGAAGAGAAAAAAAAAAGAGGAACAGTAAAGAAAAGAGCGGAAGGGCCCCGAAGAGGCTGCTGATGAGAGCCACCGTGAAATACTCGACGGCTCTCGAAGCGATCGTGGTTAATTTAATGGCCGCTTCTGACAACGGGAATCTATTTATCGGTCGTAAATTGAAATCAATCCGTGTAAACTTGTAAACCCTTCTCTCCTACCTTCGCGCCCTTCAATCGTCGAACCGAACCGAATCAAAATGGCCTCATTAATTAACGACTTGTTGCATCTGTCCTCCATTTTTCGATTGCACTTCTCGTAACTTTAAGTTTTTTTTTGTAAATTGTATTTATGTGTTCATTGGATTATCGACAAATCGTTCTTCTCTCGTCGAGAGCGCGATAGCGAATGAAACGTACAACGAAAAAAAAAAAATCCACGCAAAAATCGGTGGTGTAAAAAATGATAATGCAAGAAGATTCACCCGGCGTGTATGTCGATAGCCGGAGCTCTCGTATCAAGAGTCGCGGCTCATTTCGAATTCAGTCGCATTAAAGACAATGAGGCCGGCGTTAAAACTCGGTTTGAAGTTCATCAGCGATGCGGCGACGTTCCATCAGGAGGCCCCGTAGCAATAAAAACCTAACAATATAGCAAATGGATCGTCGGTTGGTTAAACAAAGGGGCGACTCGGTGTTCCAGCGAGGTCATAACATAACGTTCTCCTGGCTGGTCTCCGGTCTGTCGTTACATCTCGAGGAAGGAGACACCGCTCCGCGCTTGAGGCTCGGCGCGATGCCCCATTCAAAAACGACGATCCCGCAGGTCGTAGCAGCCGCGCGCGAAACAATAGAAAAGCCATAACTTTCTCCGGCGCGGTTGTCGCTACATCCTGTGTGCCGGAGCGGCTGCGAGACCGTGCCCAAAAAATCGCCTCGCATCTTTCGAACGCTTCGGTCATTTTCCCCCACACCCCCCTCCCAAAAACATCGACAAAATCCACGTCAAGGACTTTTTACAATTTCCGAAGCTGTCTTTGAAAAATTATATTCAGGTCATACGTTTCGGAACGCGAGAAACAATTTTTATAGATTTCCGAAAGAAATGAAACATTTGAATTCCCTGCATCGGCAATAAAAAACCTGTAAATTTTGTTTAAAAACATTGAACTGAACAAATTATGACCAGATATACTGATAACATTCGCCATTTTTATTATATTTCGTCTATGTTTTCGGGCAAATTGGCCACAGCGGCACTCGACGAAAAACACGAGAGACCCGTCACCGTTTTAGAAGACTGTGGACGAGAGGCGAGGGCTGGAAGGAGGAGTTAAATTCGGTAGGCAACACCGTTACGCCGTCTAATCAGAAAATTGAATCGTCTTCTCTCGTCAACCTCGTCCTTTCTTCTCTCCCTCTTGCTCCTGTTCTCTTTTTCATGGGTAGCCCCCGGTTGGATTCCCGATCTGTTTTTTTTTCTCTTCGTTCCGTTCCTTCGTTTTCTTTTTTATTTATTTTTTTTCACCGTTCGTTCGATGTTGGACTGTACCGACCCGCATGTCGTTACGAGACGAGAGAGGTCCCCGGAACGCGCGCGTGTCTCCTCGCACTCGTATCGTCCCGTGGATCGGCAGGCCACAATAGGGACACATGTCAAAACAATTGGCACACAGGTGTATCGAATTTACCGGAGAATCGACGGAGGCCGAAAGAATCGTGACGGTGTTGCGTCACTCGAAACCTCCTTGCGTCGACGATGAGAATACCGACGCCATTGTTCGCTCGATCTTTGGTCAAGGAATCAATTCCGCAGAACAATTATGACCTGGGGAATTCTTTTCGAGCTCGAATCCCTCGCTATCAGTGAACTGCGACGACGAGTGTTGTGACGAAAATTAGCAGGTAATGTTTATGACAATAGATTTTAAATGTTTCAAACAAAAAAGCCGACGGTCAATCATTAGAAACAACGAGAAATTTTTTATCGATTCCTTGCAATTGTTATGAAAAAATTTGCGTTTTTCACGAAGATGAGAATCGATCGAGAAAAAATTTATTTTGACAGATTTCGCGTATTCTGATGTACGCAAAAATTTCCACGGTTAATTCTGTGCGATGGAACAACATTTATTTACACTTTAGAATTCCATTAACAATATCCGAGAAAGCCGAGGTCCATTAACAAGCTTCTTAACGTCGTTACATATTTCAGGACTATTTATTATTACGTTAGAGCCTTATGCATATTGTATCAACAAGAATTAAGAAGGAAATAATTACGTTACCTCGGGTTGCGTTATTAATAGGCTGCGCAATCTAAAGTATTTATAGCCTGCAACAATCTTCCGAGAATTATTATACAAGACAGTTCATAATAATGTTTCCATCGTGTTACGAACAAAACGGAATTCCATTTAATGCGAGTTTCTTTAAATTTCTCCGCGAACCCGGCGAACAAATTTGCATAATCTTCCGCGGTCTAGCCGTTAGTTTTCGATCGCAATTTTCTGTCGTGATGGGAAAATTTATTAACGAGTTCCCGGCTGTTAATCGTCGGCCTTAAAACGCCTATTAAATAACTTCCGGTGGAAGATGCGCCTGGGTATTTATTCTCGCTGACCGTTTGCAGGTTGGGAGAAGCTATAAAAGCATACTTCTTCGCGGCCACCTCATAAGTGATTAACTTCTTACGCGTGAACTGCTCGTTCGACTCGAGACGCATTATGCTTTCATCACTGTTATCCCCTGCCCGGTAAGAAAATCTCAACTGTAACGAGAAACTAATTTTTCCAGTATGGAAATGGAAATGAATTTTTTTTATTGTTTTAGCTTTTCCAATCGGTTCATTGAATTCTCACAACTAGAACACATTTATACTTACGATCGAACGAACTTGTCAATGCGACAGCTTAACACATTGACCGGCTCACTGCGAGATATAGAGTTTTTTTTTATTACTGTAAATTCGGTACTATATCAGCAACTGAATATTATTATATTTTATAAAAATCTATGTTTTCCTTAAAATCATGGCGTCCAGGGCAAAACGTTCTAAATTTGACTGGCAGTGAACGCGTTAATAGACACATAAGAGGCAAAATTTTGAAAAAATCCTTCGGCAGCCTAAGCTCTCAAAGTCCGAAATCCGAGAGCAATGGAGAGGAAGAGATCGTTGTCTATAAATCACAGATACGCCTGGCCTTTGTGCCGGTATTAGAACGGGGCTAAAAAAAAAGGTGGGAAAAGAACAGGAAGAGGAAGTAGCGCGCACGCTGCGCGCTGGTGGCATCGATATCCTCTCGCAGTTAGAATCGTCGCCGTGGTACCGGGCGAATCCGACAAATCGTCCGAGATAAATTTCGAGATTTCCCGGCCGATGCGTCGTTTCGCATCAATCCACGCTCGGCCTGGCATTCTTCCGCTTGATCCTCAGACACCGGCCACCCTTCGGATGAAAAGCCAACCCCCGGCGAGCCGTGCACGTGGAACGTCGCGGTGGCCTAATCGTTTTACGAGGTATATAACGTTCCGCGCACGCCGCGCGGACCCGAGCCGAGCCGAGCCAGCTCCGTCCTCCTCCTTCTTCATCTTCTTCACCACGGCCAAGGAAAGTACGTGAACCTTGCGAAATTTTCGTTTACACAGCCGCTGCGCCGCACAGGCCCGTGAACGCAGCGCGCCGCGCGGCCGCCCGTATATCAAAAGTTTAATTGAATTTTCGACCGAGGCCCTGGCCCCCGAGGAGATTAGGATCGTTCGCTCCTCTTTCGACGGTTCCCTTGTTCAACGGCCCGCGCCGACGAGACTGTCTCCTGGCCAGGCGATTCCTACGGCACTGATGGTCCTCCTCCTCTTATCCTCTTTATCTGGACGCTGCGCATCTTTACGCGAGTATTATTCTAGCTGGCCCCCTTCAGTCTCGCCCCTGAACCCCGGACTGATTTCGATCGTTCGCGTGGCTCTCCGTGTTCCCGGCTCCTCGGTTTTACGCAGGTTCGTCGAGCGAACCGGCTGTTCCTCTTGATTTCAAGAGTCTGTCATTTTTAACCCCTCGGTTTTTGAAGTAGTTGCCAAAGAACTACTGTTCTACTCAGATTATTTTGTGCGCGTGTCTTTGGATTTTCGACTACCACGTTCTCTAATGCTTTATGAGGCAAGGAATTTTTGTCGATTTCTGAATTTTTAAACTCTTGGCTTGCGAGGTTTTTCGATTCTGGATTTTTAAACTCTTGGCTTGCGAGGTTCTGCAAATATTTTATCTGTGATAATTTCATGGACATTCATTTGAAATCTTGGAGAAGATTTGGAAATACATGAGATTTATTCACAGAGAAGTTTCGATATTCGAAAAGGCCTATATTAAGGTCCAAAAGAGTTGGAGCACGGGTCGCGTCGGTTACACGTACCGCCGCAGGTTATTCTTTGCTCTGCATTATTTATGAGAATTGAAATTCCAAAATTTTAAAGGGGCTCATGCAAAAAGCATGGAACAATCTGTACATTATGTTGCCCGCGCGTTTTAATAGCCGTCCCTCTATTTAAGAATTACCGCAAATATTTATACGCGCGCGACGAACGTCATCGAATAAAAAGTATACACTCCGGCGACGACACTCGGAAATTAATGCTAAATTTACATCAAATTACCCTCATTCCCTCGAAATATCCGCTTCCTCTCCCTTACTGTTTTCTTTTCGTATCGCGGCTTCTCTCTTTCTACAAAAACTGATCGCTGACAGTTTGTGTACGCAGCGTCGTCATGAGAAGTTGCTCGTACCTTTGGCACGATCTAAGCGCGGCCCGAATCGTTTCCAGCGATGTCCGATCCAGAAATTTTTACGAACGATCTGGACAAGAAACACAGTTGTAATTTTTAAGAACAATTCGCATTTTAAATTTCCATTCGATTATTCCTATCCACTGCAATGGCTCTACTGTTAACCATTGCGACTAACTAGTTCCATCAAAATGTCCGTAAATAGTGCACAGTGTAAAAATTTGTTCTCTATCGCCTACGCAGTTTCAGATTTTAATTAAAATAGAATGAGCTCCATTCAGCCAGAATAATTTTACGTACGCGCTGCAACGTCGCGCTCAAAGATAATGCTTTCTGCCTGACAAAGCCCATTTGCACGGAAACGCTCATTTCCAAATTTACACTGGCGAGGCAGCAGCCAGCGTGCAGCTTCCTTTCGTAGTAAAATAAAGTCGTGCTGCAGAGGGTTAGGGCACAGAAGAAGAAGAAGAAGAAGAAGAAGAAGCAGAAGAAGGGTGCCGTGGTCTTATGAGCAGCGTCTCGTAGATAGGAAGTACCGATTCCGAGTTCAAATATAGAAGTGTCCAGATGCGGGGCGGCGTGTTTCGATCGGCCGAGGAAATGCCTCGGACGCGACACGATTTATTTTTCGACGCCTTGCGTCGTCGTCGTCGTCGAGGGACGCGCGGGAGGGAGGCGAGGCAGACAAACTTTTACAAGGAAAAGGAGCACGGGCGACCAGGAGGGGGCGAAAAAAAGGGCGAGATCAACCGAGCGGTGCCGACCAAATTGGACTCGCTGATCCGAGTGGCATAATCAGGAATCGGTGTGGAATTGCCGAAATGTGGTGCGAGACCGGGTCCCGTTCCCGGTGCATTCTCTGAATAAGAAAACACGCTCGTCATCCACGGGAATCTGTTTGCCGGTGTCGCGGAGTCCTTTCACCGGTGTATCGTCCATCATAGGTAAATATGACAACCGGGCAGCGCCCTCTACAAAGGGGATCGGCACCGTGAAAAATCTGAGTGAACTGACGGTGCAGATTCGGACCTCGCAATCCGAATCGGGGGCCCGTTGAGGTGACGCGAAAGGAGGTAAAGCATTCACCGGGTCGCAGAAGAACGCGCGTTCAATGGGGCCCCGGAACGCGTTCAGAGCAGACCGGAGACGACGACGATCTTTGGGAAACGCCGGAAATCGTGACCGGCTTTCTCGTCGACGAGCCCGTTTCCTCGCTCTCCCCCCACCCCTCACTTACCGCCTAGGAGATGACCATCGTGTCGCCGTGCTCCCACCAGTTTTCCGCAATTAGAGGCTAGATTATTTTACGCGCTCGCGAGGACAATGAGAGCGCGCGTAACACGCGGCAGGGAAACGCAAGGAGAAAAGAATTTCAGACGCGGCTGATCTTCGTCGAACTATTGACGTTTTTCGGCACGAGATAGGGAACGTGTTTCTGTGTAACTTCTGAAATTTTATATGCATAAAAACAATCATTTAAGAATATAAATATTTTCGGTAAATAAAATGAATTTTTGGTCGGTGATGGTTCGACAGCTTAGGTAGAAATAGTGACAAATCGGCGACGAGCAGGAGCAACCAGTGGTCCGCCGCGCTGCGCCGGTAGCCTCGGCATCGGGTATCCGAGATTTCAGCGCGATTCGCCGGGGAGGAAATTATTTTTTCCGTTTTGCCGGCTATTTTTGCGGCGCGGTGTTGCGCCCAAGGAGTGACTGACCTCTGGCCAGTTCGCGGTACGGCGATCGCCTATTTTTAAACGGGCGAAAAATGCATAGTCTCCCTTTCGAAAGAAGTCGACGGGACGAGGGTCGACGAACGGGGGGTGGGCGGAGAGGGCGACGAAGAAGCCGAGAAAGATGAGACGCACGAGAGCGAAAACAGCGAAGAGAATGGCGAAGGGAAAAAGCGAGAGAGAGAGAGAGAGAGAAGAAAGTCTGTCGCCGTTGGTCGTCGCCGATGCCGCGAGGAAAAATTTATTTCGCGGCGCGGGCGCATGTCACGGTCAAGAAAACCGACTCCTTTTCCCGAATTCCTCCGCCGGCTTTGGCCAGACGTCGTTTATTTATTCGTTGGCTAAAATATTCGCCCGGTGGCGATCACCGGGGTAGACAACGGTGGATTTTATTAACTGTGTGCTCGCGCGGAGAACAAATTGGCGGCCGGGTTTTCTCGCTGCAAAAACTTCGTTCCTTGTTAACAAACGGCCCGCCGTCCGATCGTCCCGGTAAAAGCGGTGTCAATCTATTTTCAGCGGTGTTTTGTCGCCGAGCTGCAATCGCCTGAATGACGCAGACCGCATAAAAAATAGAGGTGCCAGCCGGTTGCGTTGTCCGAGCGAAATTTACTGGTCCTCGGGAGATTTATCGTGGACAGTGTATATGGTTGCGCAGAAATTGTCGGTGGGACTACGAGGGGATGGAAGTCGAGGAGCGTCGGTTAAGCTCGTGAATGTGCTCGATTGCTTTTCGGAGATGCTCTGCCGATCCTCGGCTGAAGTTATTCCGTTGTCCGATGGCTTCACGAGTATCTTTTATCAACGTCTTTTAATATACTCAAGGCATATTGCGAACGGTTTATAAATTTTAGGCGGTAGACTCGTTTCCAGAATTGAAAGGGATGCAAGCCTCTCGTTTCTCGATAATGCAAAAATGTGGGTTTTTCGGTAGTCAAGAACGCTAAACAAAAGATGAATTTAGTTTGCATTATTCTATTTAAGAGGAAGCCGAACAGATTGCGCATTCAGAAAAGACGAGCGCAAATGTTTCGAGGAAAAAGGGATCCTGTGAACGATCGTCGACAGGTATGTTCCCGTAGAATGCAGAAAAGTCAGAACAGAGTTATCTCTGGGGGTTGTAAAAGATGGGTGTCATCGATTCCCCGGGTGTCGGTCGCTTTCGGAACACTGAAACTGGACCGAGGTCATTAAAGTTCTACCAGTTAGAATGCATTTAGGCGGTGGCTCTCGCCAATTTAAAAGTAATTTCCTCGAGTCCCTTCGAGAAAAGGTAGCGTCGGATCACCTCTTCTTCCCACGGCGGTTGGTCAGCTGGCCTGCGCGTTCACGAGCGACGATCTTCCGTCCGTCTTTCTTTATCATTTCACCCCTGCGCGCTTCCACATTCTCCGATCCTCTCGGCTTCTTTTCCTTTTTTTTACGAATTTCGATTTTTCTACCTGAGATCTGTTCACGGGTCATCCGAGGCCGGGACGGGGCCGCCACTTATGGTCCTTTACAGTTACTCAAAGAGATTGGTCCGGACAGATAAAGGGAAAAGGTTTATTATTCCATCCGCGTGGAACGTAAATATCAACCCTGTATTTTGGCCAGTCTTGGAATGCCCAATTTCCAGGTCAGAAGCGCGGGAGCAACGAGTCGATCTTCTTATTCTCATAGTTAAGTGTCCAATGAAACTCATCGAACAACGTTGTAGACAATGAATCTTTATTTCTACATGTACAGTGTGTCACGAAGTTATATGTCGCGGACAGCATAGCGCCATTCTACACAAAATGATATTAAAAACTCCCCGGAAAATTGACCTTGACCGTGAAAAACAAGTTAAAGAAACCACAACTTTTTATCTTGTTTTTCACGTTCAAGGTCAATTTTTCGGGGGGTTTTTGTATATCATTTTCGACTAAATCGGGGGTGCAGAGTCGCGCTACGGTGTCCGCGACATATAATTTCGTGACACCCTGTACAAAGATTTGCAGAACCGAGGAAAACGTCGCTGCAAAAATTGTGCCGAGTGCGAAAATCGCGGGAACGAGACTATGCTGCTCGCAGCTGATCGGAGTCGGCTAGAGGAGCGTTGTCACGTGAGCCGCCATCGCGATCTCGATGCCGAAAGCGATACCGAGCATGAACTGGAGCATAGAGCACGGGACGGCGGAGGGCAACGGCAGAGGAAGAAGGCCGATTGTCGAATCGATCGGATGAATGGCCGAAATTCGATCAAAGGACGAATCTCGTCGGACCGGAGAGTCGGCGAGAGCCGCCTCTCTCTCGCACGGAGAAATTTTCAAGAACACACGTGGTCCGTCGCCCCCGGCTGTCCCCCCTCCCCCTGCCTCTTTTTCCAGTCCGCTTTTTATAAACCTCCACCCTTCTTTTTTTTCCGTGGGCCCTAGGATTTTTTTCTTACCCCTTGGCCGGCCATCTGCCGTTGCGGAAGGAGCGGCCAAGATGCAGGCAGGATCCGCAACAGGGGTGAAACGTAGGGGGACAAGGAGGAAGGATGCGCGTCGGACTGGTCGGACAAAGACGCGACACCATGATAGAAAGGAAGAGACGAGTCCGAGAGAGGAGCTACGTCACCCCGGGGTAACGGATTAAGTCCCAGTTTCGGGTCGCAGAAGGTTCTACGGTGTGTTCGTTGCGCAGTTTCCACTTCCAGCGGGGCTGGGAGCACCGAATGGCCATGGGAAATTAGGCGATCGATGACGACGGTGAACGGGAAAATCGCGTCTGATCGATTGCTTCAAAATAATAGCGACTAGATCTTCGTGTACTCTGTACGAGCATCAGTGAATTCTGACTAACAAGAAAAATTGATAACGTATTTCATTCGATCCACAAAGGAATCTTCAATCTTCGTTTAGCCCAGAACCAAGACAACCCCATTTGCCATCGTAGTCACCAGAATCCTGGTAACAGGGCAATGTTGCCAGGGCCCGCCCACCGTCCATCAACGCATCAATATTAATACGCAGCGGAATTTCGAATTCGCTGCGAAGCTGCGCCCAGCAGTAATAAAATACGGCGACTACACGGCCGAGTAGTCCCGGCGGTGCGCGTTTTTTAAAACGAACAGTACCCCGGGCTCCGTTCTCACGGGCCGGCTCGCGAGAATTTTTCCCCAAAAACCTGGAGGAAATTTCTCATCCCGTGCGTTTCCTCGCCGGTCGCGCGCACCACTATTTTTACTTTTTTTTCCCTCCCTCGTCCCCGATACGTTTTTTCCCCGTGGCCTGTTCCATTGCCGAGGAATCCGTGCCACTCACGGGGTACCGTAAACCCCTCCCCATCGGAACCTGCCCCCCACTCTCTTCTCGCTTTTTTTTACATCGCACAAGGTGTTTCCGTCCTCGCGGCTGAAGTTCCGGCCGTCCCCTGTCTTCCTGGACCCCTAACCCCACACCGGGAGGATGGAAAAAAAACATAGACAGCCCCCCTCCCTCCACTCCTCGATCTAGGAAGTCGCACGTTCGCGATCGTGATCGAAGGAATCCACCTAGCCGCGACGTTGCCCCCCAGGGACGGTTTTTTTTTTAAATCGAGGGCCCCCCACCCCATTCACCCTCCCGGCACCGTACCGCTACCTGGAGGGTGAGAATTTTTTTATGCAAAACTCTGGACATGGGAAAAAACGCGCCTGCAGCCTATGCGCTGGACCCCGTGAGACGCGGAGGATGAGGTCGGGCTAGATAAATCGCGAGGTGACCTGCAATCAGGCCCCGGGCCTTTTTATGCGGAGACGGACATGAGAAAGCGGGCGCCGAGGATCGCCGAGTGGACTCATTAGGGACGCGCTGGAAAATACGTGTGTGGGAAATGAGCAGTCGAAGCAGACGGAACACTTACGACATCAATACAATGTTCATCGTTGCTCGCGCAGGCAGCGAATCGCGTGGTTATTCGCTGCGGAAAGAGATCTTGATGACAGAGCGTGGATTTCTGAACGAGCTGGCGGAATATTAAGAAAGCAGAGCCGAAGGTGTACTCTTATTTCCAGGAAGGTGGAAAATTGTTTTTGAGACTGTTGCGGCGGGAGACGGAGAGGCGGAGTAATAGAGAACTTCCGAGGTGCGGAAAAATAGTTTCAGTCGACACGGAGAAGATTCGCGAATGCCAACGTGTAGAATACGGAAGAGGAACTCGCGATCCTGATGAAAATCTTCTTAGCAAACAGCGGATGTTTTTTTCTCTCTCTCTAACGGATGATAATTTTACAAAGTGGGTTTGCGAACGGCAGTGTAGAACTATCGAGGACCTGCGGTCGCGATGATAATCTTCTTATCAAAAAGTAGATTCGCTTGTGAAGCACCGAGAAATAGTCGGGGTCAATATACAAGGGGATTTGCGAACAGGTTTGTGGAATATTAAGGAAGAAGGACCCGTGATCGTGACAATTTTCTTGTCACGAGGTAGATTTACTTCTGGAGCAGCGGGAAAACAGTTTTTAGCCTAGTAAAGAGGATTTCTGAGTGGGTCTGTAGAATATTAACCTCGTCATCGCGTTTCTTCGGATCGGAGAAAATGTCACGGTAAAACCTTTCCCGAAATTCTGAAAAAAAATTTCCCGCGATACTGTCAAGTGTACGACTTAAGAATTGAATTGCTGAGAGAGAAAGATCCGAAGAATTCACGGTTTCTTAGCGAAGCCCAGCTGCCAGAGGAGGCAGATCCGAGGATCGGTGGCGAGCCGCGCAGTCGCCGAAATAAATCGCGTCGGTGATGCAGGTCTAGGTGGACCGGTGGTTGCCGTCGCGGTGATTTAGAGCGCCGATGGATCATCGATAGAGCGTGGCTGCCAGTAATTCGCGAAACGGGGATCCCGGAAGCCGCCGAAACGTTAATCATCGGGACGCGGGGGAGGATTTATAGGGTCCTGGAGTCGATCTGAAAATTTTTCGCGGCCGCCGCTCTCGTGCCAAGGAAAACAAGGGAACTGATCTTTCTTTCCTGTCGCTCCGGAATAAGACGTGTTCTCGCTGGTTCAACGACCCCTGACGGGCCGAACTGTCACCCGCCGATCGAGCAGCTGCAACCTTCCCGCTGTAAATTAGTGATCGGCCGTGCTGCAAATTTTAAAAGGAGACCGTGCCTTTAAATAGCCCCCGGTTACAAAATCCCGCACGAAAATATCTCCGGGAACAGGGAGGAGTGAGACAGAGAGGGCGAGGGAGGGTGAGGGAGGGCGCAAGGAGGAAACGATCAGCCGGCTCCTCGGAGGACGATTTTCCTTCGTCTGCGACGCCATCGCCGGAGGAGAACGTTCGAACGGTGCCCGGAGCAGGACCAGGGCTAACCCTTGCGAGGAAGATGGTCCAAACACCCTTGGCAAGGGGTCTGTCTCCGGTTATATTTGGTGTCTGACTCCTCCCGGGCACACATGCCGCATTGGCGTCGACACCCAAGGTCCAACCCACCGGACAATACTGTCTGTTCTTCTTTTTTTAACGACGACTCTCGCGTGCTCCAGCGTGCCTCCTATCGCTGCTGAATGTGTCATCGATGTATCTGCGTTTTACAATTGGTGAAATTTCTTTTTCATAACGCATTTCACGACTGAACTCTTCCATCTCAAACATACTCCCTCCTCAGCAATCGAATCACACCAGCTCGAGTTTCTCGCGAATTCCTACAATTTCCACCGCATCTTAATAATCGAGTAACCAAGGAACTTCCGAACGAATAACTACTTCGACTTTTCTCTGACCATCGTGTTATTCCGGCAACTGTGCTTTGACCTGCCACCGGATTAACAACTCCCGGTGAAATTCAGACAGCCAACTTGGACATTCGATAATTTACAGATCCGGAGACCCTCGAACTTTCGAACGTACAACCAGGTATTATAAATAAATAGTGCCGGAAGACACTGGAGGGACTCCAACCATTGTACACGGTGCTTGAGGCTTCGATGAGATTAAACGAGAAAGAGGTTCGATCTTCCGGAACGTCAGAGTGATCTGAAGGGGTTAAGAGCATGGCCAGCGACAAAGACATTCGGCAGAACCGTGCCCGGAGCATCGCTATCAAAGGGCCAGGAGTCGTAACCCCCTACCTAGGATGTTAACACCTGCAAGAGATTACTGCATCCTGTTCGATTCAATCTTTTTCCGTTAGATAGCCGCCGCGCCGCGCCGGTGTCTGTCGCGAGAGCTGGGAACGCAGAGAAAGAGAAAGAGAGAGAGAGAGAGAGAGAGAGAGATGTGGAGAGCCTGGAGAGACAGGAAGCCTGCAGTGCGGTTTTAGGCGACCTCTTGACCATCTCCGGTCACCGATATACCAACGCGACGCGCAGCCGCTTTGGGGACGGTTGTTCGCTTTTATCTTCGGACCTCTTCGTCCCTCTGGTTTACGAGTCGTCCGGGGAGGGAAGAAGAGGACCCATCGGGGTTGGGGTAGGTGGAGAGGTGGTGCGGGGTAGGAGAGGGGCATATAGAGAGAGAGCGAGAGAGAAAGAGAGAGAGACAGCGAGAGAAAGAGATAAACTCCCACGAAGAACTGGACGCGGGCAACGAAAAGCGCACCGAAACTATTCGTCCTCCGGCGTCGTCGTCTTCGTGGTCGTCTTCGTCTTCGTGGTCGTCGTCGTGGTCGTGGTCGTCGCTCGTCGTCGTCTTCGTCGTCGTCGTCGTCGCTGCCCGGCACATGTGCACGTCGCCGAGTCGCCAGACAGATCTTTTTTGTCCCGAAGTAAAAATAATCTTTAAAACCCCGAACAGGATGCGTTGTTAGGGGACGGGAGAGACTCGGGGAGAGAGAGAGCGTCCGAGCCCGGGCTGGGCCGGGCTGTGCCGTGACGGGCCAGGCCGGGCATCGTCACCAAGATGGTCCACGCAACGTTTTTTCACCCTTTGGACGAACGCGTTGCTCTAACGGGTGACCGAAATTCCGGATACGGCACTGCACATTTGGAAAAATGCATTTTCCTTCGCCCGATTCGAACGACTCGTTAGGCAGATTCGTTTAAATATTCTCGTACTTCGAAAATCTTCCAAGTTCGTCGTCCAGCGTCCGGAAGCAGCAAGCATCTGTCGGAACCATAGCCGCGATCGTGACGTCCTAGATGATTTTCGGCTTTGGACGTGTCATCGCGGAGAACGACGATCGAAGAAGGATCGTCGCAACACGGGGACTTGTTCGGTCGACGGATTGTTAAGCGATTTTTCCATCAGTCATGTTTCCCCGGGAAATTAGAACGTGTTGCAATCTAGGGACATGCAGTCGGTTGTAAATTATGCGACGACCGCCTGACTATGCGCTCCTCGCTCCGCGTTATCGCGGCCTGCTGTTTGACTTAACTAGGCGGCCGCGTTACTGAATGGCACACGTGTCCACACATGGCGCAACCGGCGGGGCTCGTAACGGACGAAATGAAGAAATCGAGCGAATTGTATGCCTCGGATGGCTTTTGGGACTCTCGAGTCACTCGAATCGTCGATTCTAATTATGCCCGGATGATTCGCGTGGGCGTAGATGGTAAGCGATCTCTTGGGCTGAATGAACATGTTGAAACAGCTCGCAGGATTTGTTCGTACAGCGACTATTCTACAGCAATGTTTGAAGAGACTCTGTCAAACTGTAATGAACCATCCGCGATGGTTCTTCGAAAAATGCAAGTGAAACGCATACAAACATCTGTTGCTGTCTGTACAATGAGTAGGAATATATTGACTGATTTTTATGGTTTTTTAACAATTTCATATTATTTTACAGAAATGCGACGAATAAGTTTATTCAAATTTTTATCCATATTTCTTATAATCTCAATATTCGTAAATTAAAAATATTACCATAAATTAAATATATTAATATAATATAAATTATATAAAAATAAATAGTAATTTAAAAAAAATTAAAATATATATTAAAATATCCTCTAAACCTAGTGTTAAGTCTAGTCACAGTTTTCACCTTTCAAATTTTGTTGAAAGTATCAAAAAGATAAAAAGAAAAGTTTTCAAGAACGTTTCTATTACACAGACTGTATACTAAAAATTGAGCGAAGTTTTCTTCGTACTTCTGAAATGTTTATGTTTACCATAAAATATTGAAACAATTCGGTAAAATGATCACTTCCACTACGAATTAAAGACCGTACACTAAGTAGCCCATGATGTTTTCGGATCGCGTTAAAGCCTGAAACAATTAAGAGCTCGAGCCGAGGAACGAAAGACCCGTTACAACGGCCACATTGCCAGCGGAACATCGACAAAGAATTAATCGCATGCTTTTTCCGCGCGATTTGTGTAGAATTAATAGTGCATCGAGGGTGGCGGAAGAGCAGCAGCTAACGGCGCGGAGATCGAACTAGGGAATTTCGTTGTCACGACGGATTCCATCGTTCGCATCCGGCGGGGGCGTGATCGGTTGTCGGGGACTCGTTTAAAATGTTGGCGAATTTATAATCGCGGGTATTCAGCGTGCGTCGAATTTATTGCAGTGCCAGATAGATCGTATCGTCTATTTGGAATGCATAAGTTATCAAGCCTGTTTATTACGGACGTGCACGCTATATAAGCGGTATATAGGGCCGAGTCTCTCTCTCTCTCTCTCTCTCTCTCTCTCTCTCTCTATTCGCCAGGAGAAATTCCGAGCGCATCTCTCGCGTGGATCCCTAGAAAACGCAGCGATCCGTTGACCCGTGTGAAACTCCCACATTCATTACCGTGGGGGCACTGTGTTTCGAACGTCCGCAAGTTCATACAATTTTTCCTGGCGTCTTAACCCGTAGGTTTCTACGATTCCCCGCACAGGAAGAGGTCTTATACGGTCACTCCTCCGGTGTGAGTCTACGCTCGCCTGCGAGACCGTTGTTTCCATGGGTTTATGATACTTTTAAATGCGGGGTGGCGCACGCTAGGATTCACGGCAAAAACCTGCCGTCGTGTCGCATCGCGTCGCGTCGCTTCTGCACGCGTGTTACCATCTTTACTTTAACATTCCCTTCGAAATACAAATATTTTCACCGAATCTCCCGTTCGTCCATCCTCGATTAACCACATCTTGGAATAAGTAGAAAAATATTTGCTTCTCGTTCACACGCTTCTACAATTCAAATTGAATCCTACGAAATTATGTAAAAACCAAATGCAATTCGGCGAGCCATGAAAATGTAGAATTCATGTTTCACACTGAAGAAATTGATTTTAATTGATCGGTGCCAGATCGACGCCGGGTGTGACGTCCTAATGGTTTCATTATGGAATCGTAGCGTCGGTTGAAACATCTATTAAAACAGGAGCGAAAAGATTAACGACAGGTCACAAAAACGTTGTCAACATCGACGCGTAAACCGTCGGCTCCATTCACGAGGACGATCCTCGGGGATCCGAGCGGAAACGGGGTTCAAAGTCCGTGGCGGCGCAGGGCGCAGCGCACCCAAACACGGTGTCGTTTCACAGATTGGTCGAGATATCTGGGACAGGTCCAGAGAACACTGTCCAGGACCCCAGAGCCTGTAGCAAGACCCGCAACAGATAATTTCTACGGTTAGTTAAAAGTCACTTGAGATATCCCCAGCCGGGTAGAGGACAGTCCCCGAGGCCTGGGAAACATTTTTGGCACTCGTTGCCCTGCCTCCGCCTAGTTTCTGGCCAGCAGGGATCCTGGAATTCTAGGAAATTAAAGGGCGCCGCCATTAGCCTGCTTTTCGGGGCAAATGATACACGCGCAGCCTACGCGATCCCTTCTGTTTGAGTCTGCGGGAGCAGAAACATGTCGAAAGTGAATGTGCAACGACCGACTCTATTAATTATTGACTCGTTAACCCGAGGAGACAAGCGACTTTATTCGGTCCGTTTCAGTTTTTCGGAAGTTGTTTGAATTGTCTGCGTGGTATATTGTGTTTATACAATTTTCATAAAATTTTATGATGTTTTTACAATTTTGTGAACCATGTAAGGATTCTCTTGAAATTTTCTTATGTGTTTACGATTCTCTATTTCACCTTAGGAGACAGCGAGTAAAATTTACGATTTCTTGTAAAAATTGATGTACGAGTAAATAAATTTATATAGTTTCTTCCAGAAGTGTATATATATAGCACCAATTACAAAATAACTATGTAAAATGGCAGATATTGGACCTGCATCTAGCGCAGTTTCAGTGACGAATAACGTTTCACTTCGAACGAACGACTGTCCGGATAGAAATTACACGTTTCATACCATCCATATAAAATTACATATTCCATTTGCGACGACCAGACTCCGTCAAAAAAAGAAGAAAAGAAAAAAAAATTGATCCACCCCGAGAATCCAGAATCGGTCAGGCCAACGTTGGTTCTACGCTCCATTTGTTCGGCAGCAGACAAAGTTGCTCTCCGGACTATTAAGATCCAGGATAATGCAAAGCCCCGCGCCGTCGTCTGCTCCTTTTTCCTGTTCGCCTCTCGTCTGGCTCGCGGTTGCCTTTCTGTCTCAGGATCTCGATCCTTGGACGAATAATCCCATGGAAAGATCCGCGACGCGGGTATCGATCCCACCGTGGATGAAGGGTTTAGTCACGGAATAATTAATGTGAGAGAGCAGGTATCTCTCGTCTTGCGTACACACTCGTCTACTCCACTTTCTCTGCGAATCGACGGTGTATGTATACGTGTTTACGGGAAGTTCGAAGGGGACCCCCGTGCATCGGTAATCGCGTCGATCCGCGCGCCGCGCCAACCCGCGCGATCCATAGAGGGCCGTGGAGTGACGAGGAAACGACACGATCATTGTTCGTGCCCGATCCATCGAACGGCACCGGCTCGCATTTAACCAGCCCCGTTTTAAAAGTCCGATGAGCGCCGCGGTGTAATCTCTACGATGTTTTTGCGCCGCGGACGATGGGCTCGCTTTAATGTCTACCCATCGGCCGCCGATCCCCGTTTTCGGACGATGAATTATACTAATGAGAGCGACACCGTGCCGCCGTTATTCTAATCACGGGTTCTGACTTGAAATCATGTCTGGAGTCTCGAGATCACGGGAATATTGTTCTGTAACGAGTAGATCGCGAATTATTTATTTAAAAAAAAACATTAAAATATATTTATCCCCAACTTTACACGATTCTTAAAGAAAGAAATAAACGCACCATACGAACCCTGCTGTTGATGCAGAGAATTTTTACTTTTCATGAAAATACGCGGTATAACGATGAGTTTTCAGGGTTGCCGTTTCTATGCGCTTTGTAAATGCAAAGTGTCCCAGGAAACTGACCGCGTCATCGGACCGCGTAACTTTGTTGCAGCGTTTAAATATTTGGAGGTAGACGCGGCTAAAGATCGTATAAAGAGATGAATCGTGGAAATCTCTCGGCGAACGCAATCGGTAGCGCGATAAAGCGTTCGGTTGCATCGTTGTATTTATATACGAGATATAAAAAGCAAACAGTAGCGTAATTACCATCGGCGCAACAAGGATAAAAAGTTGCCGCGCGGAAATTTAGTACGGGCCAGGGTAACGGGAGTATAAGAAATGTGACAGTGATCGTCAACAAAAGCCTGGCGCCGGTCCAAGCTGCATTAACACGCATAGAAATTACCACGGGGGTAATTTAAACGCCTGACCATCGTTGATCGCATCGTCACCCCGAGAACGCTAGCCGCCACCCAAGAATATTTCTAAAAACACACACACACCGACGGACTTTCACCATACGGGAACATGGGAACCGTTGGGACCGCGTCTGGAAAACTCGAGAACCGATCGTCCAATCCACCATGGGCGCCGGCGACTAAAAAAAAAAAAACGAGGGGTGACTTTCTAAAAAATCGTGGTTTCCCCTCGTCGCTGTTACTTTGTCGAATTTTCTCCCTTGAGGAACTTCCGATCAAGGTGACTATTATGGGAACATGCTGCAGATTTTCGACATTCGTGTCGCTTTGCGAGTCCGTGGAATGCTGGGAAACATTTTCGGTCGGTAAACATTGATAACATTTTTATTAACAGTACACCTACCGAGCACCGAATGCGATTCAGATGTTTAGATTTTGTGGAATTTTTATTTCCATATGTAACTTTATAATTTCAATAATTCTAAAATGAAAAATATATAACCTGTCATTCGACCAACTATGGTAGGTTTAGTGTACATTTTTAAGATTCTTCATCTGATTTTGATAAAGTAGATCGTGGATTTAGCAGAACTTTGAATTTTTCCCATGATTTCGAGTTCACAGAATTCTCGACTAAAAAGTTTGGGTTTCTACGAAACATCGAATGCTTGATTATGAAAATACCACTCGATATCAAGAAAATGAGTACACAGAGTTGTTGAGTTAGAGTGGCTGCAATTCGCGAGGAACTGTGAACATTAAGCGTGCAAGACGAAGCCATAAACAAAAGTAACCTTCGCACTATATTAGTTGTATTGATGGCAGGAACACGTGTACTCGAATATTAACATGTGAAAGAAACTGCACATGTCGCGCATACCTCTTCCCAGTTGTATTCACGAATTCGTGCAGATAGCCATCACACTCCCACAATACATTTTCGAACACTGTCTCGTTCAATACTATCCACGCCTTGTGACTCTCGAATGACCCTCATCGGTATACCAGCAAACCAACTTCGATTAAATTGACACTCTCGTATCATTCTCCTATCAGCGAAGTTTCTATTAGACTTAGGTCGTTCACGGGAGTCCCAATTTTTATGGGCGGATCACAAAAATAACTAGAATCGTTATCATAAAAGTTCTACTTTCCGGCAGGGTAATAGACTTACATTTCTGAACATGAAATTTACTATCGGAAAATCGATTCCTCAACTTCAGAAAATTCCCTCTTCCGGTGTCTACCAATCCGAAAGCAACAACAGACGACGCTAATCCCAAAAATAATATTAGATAAAAATCATTCCGTCCAGCCTGCAGCGGATCGCGGTGATTTTTATCGCTCGGCGGCTTACAATCGGCAAACAAAACCGCAAACAAAAAAAAAACGCGTCATCAGTCTCTCGTCGCGTTTAATTCTCACGCGAGACTCTCGTCGGCGGCGGTGGCGGCGGCGGCAGCAGCGAGGCGCGCGTAAAGCCCCTCGAGGATGACCATTTCAAACACTCCTGGCAGAAAGTATGCCCACCATTGCCAGACGAAGAATGATCGAGGTGGGCAGAGGATGATCGTCCGCGGAAAACGCGCGCGGGAGAGAGCTATCCGGAGCGAGCGAGGAAGAGAGAGAGAGAGAGAGAGGGACAGGAGGGAGACGACAGAAGGCTACATACGGCGCACACAGCGGTGCTGTTGTGTACGTGCACGGGGGGGGGGGGAGAGACAGAGAGATAGAGAGAGAGAGAGAGTGAGAGAGAGAGAAAGAACGGTGGAGGGGGGACGGAGAGAGTCTCCGACAGTTGCCGGTGCACCGAGAGAGACGGCCAACCAGGGACGGAGAGCGGCGACAGAGCCGAGTGGGAGCGAGCGAGAGAGGGGACGGTTTACCCCCACCACGGGGGTGAAAACTACCCCGAGAGCGCGTGGGGTGTCCGGCCTCAGCGCCGAGGCGAACCGAGCGCGTCCGAAGTGAGCGCAGTGCCCGACACACCAGGTCCCGCACGGCACGACTAGGCGCACCGTCCGGCACAGTCCACTCAGAGATACGACCCATGCTGGACCATCGTCGCTCTGGTCCACGCCGGCATCAGGCATCCAGCATCCGCGCGACGTCCTCAGGGAACACGAGACACCAGGTCGTCGCTAGCGAGGGGGCAGCGGCCAGGACACGTTGCGGTGCCGGGTACGACGACACGTTGCTCGGGTTACTCGTCGACGCGACCGTGCTCCTCGGGAGGAAACAGCGTCGTCTTCGTAGTCTTCGTCGTCGTCGTCGGGGACACGCAACACTCGGCCGAGCGGAGATGCGTCACGCGCGTCAACGACGATAGTCCCGTGCCGAGCAGAGGAAGACGCGCGAGTTTCGAGAAGCGGATCGGCGGGACAACCGTGTCGTCTCGCGAGGGAAGGATCGTCGGCGCGGTGTGCGCGCGTGACAGGAGACCGCGCGCGTCGGCTCCGGAACGGACAGAGCTCGTTCAACTGCTCAAGGACTTTGTTTGTTTGTTTTCGTTTTCCTTTTTTTTTTTTTGTTTATTTGCCCTTCGTTTCCCCTATCGTTAGTTGCCCCAACCACCGAACCTCGGTGCGCGGTATCGTAGTACCAACACGGTGAAAAAAGAAAACGGTGAACGACAAGTGAGACAAAGGTGACGCGAAAGGTGGCGGATCCCCGTGTGTGAACGATCCGGAACGTGCAACGGTCAGTGATACGCGAGCCGGTCAAAGGAAAAAAAGGATATTTTCCCGATGGTGATCGGTGGTTCGATCAGCCGGCAAAGACAGTGAAACACGGAGGAGAACGACTCCTCCGTGACCGGCGGCCGGCGAGCAGCGCACCTGTGCACACGCGGACCCGTCATTGTCCCCGGCGGATCTCCACGGTGTCGTATGTGCTTCGTCGGGACGTGTGCCGAGTCCCCCTGGCCTCTCCGCGAACGGTAGCCGAGGATCATGAGGACCGACGTCAGTTGACGAACAAGTGCGCCCCGGCTCCGTTACTATCAATTCCGTGTGGTCGTCGTCGTCGATCTCTCGCGGTCAGGTGTGTGCACGAGCATCGCCGCCGAGGGTCGTGATTCCGCACCACCGCTACCGGAATAGTCGAGACAAGACGTCTGCGAGGAATCGACAGACAGAAGCACACAACGCCGGCAGCAGGGGGTCTCGTTCGACCAAGGAGGATCACTGCCGCCCGTCCGCGATACCCGGTGAAGTTTCCTCAAGGTGGAAACAGGTGAAACGTTGGATGGACTTGTCGGTGAAAAGCGGAAGGCGGAGGTGAGGGGGAGGAGGGAAGAAACGTGACGACGATCACACATCCTCATCGTTCGGTTCGTCGGGCCTGAGGGTGTTTCTCGGCTGAAAATCGTCGGCCTCTCCCCCCCTTGTTCTTCTCGCCTACCTGTGGAACAGGAGAATAGAGGAGCCAGGAAAGGTCGGACAGTTCGTCAGAAGACCACGAGGACCAACGATCGCCTCGAACAACTTCTCCGTCCTGGACGCACGACGGAAACGGAATCGTATTTGAAGACGCGCAACGAGCCACGAACATCGAGAAAACGTCACCATGAGGATCAAAATGCCTGCGGTCAGGATCGCGCAAGGTGAGTGATTTTACACATATTCTGGCGCGTGCTTCTTTTGTATTATCATTATCGTTATTAATTCTCCTGCCGCGCACGACGCGGAACAGACCCCATTATTTTTGGATTTTGTAGGCGGTCACGCGCCGCGGCCGCGTCGATTCCGCTGCACGCGGATGAACTTGAAAAGCAGAGGGAAACTTCGCGCACGGTTTCGTTAGCAACCCGTCCGCCCTCCCCGTTCTCTCCCGTGTCGTCGTCGGCTTCCCGAGGATCAAACTTTCGGCAGCAATGTAACTTTTCCATTCGTAGGTCGAGCGCTTATTTTTTTTCCTACCGCCGACGCCGCGCCGCGCAATGTCAACTTACACGCCCCGCGGTTTCACTCCGCTTCGAGTTTCGCGCTAAACGTTGCCTGCCCGAGCAGTCTCGCAGTCGAACGTGCTCGCAGAGGAATAGAATTTTCGCTGAGGAATAGAGCCTAATCGAGGACGCAGAGTACCGATTGAAACATCTAAGTTCCTCTGCCCCCTATAACCTGACGCGAGGCATAATGGTTCCTCAGAATAGAATCGCGAAACTACGAGCACGTTCGCAAAAATCCCGAGAAAAGCCACCTGTTTCTCGCGCGCGACACTCCGCCGACAAATGCCGGACAATTTCTCTGTCGCGTCGGCGAGCCGGAAGCCATCGGCATGGTCGTCGTCGTCGATCGGCTCGCAACAAATCGCCGACGATCGAGCCGCGAGCCACGCATCGTTTCGATCGTCCGCGCTCTCCCCGCGGATATCGTCGAACCTCCTCGTCCTTAACCCGGAAGAAGCGTCCCCTGCGAGAGCCGAAATAGAACCGTCGTCGGAGATCTCCATTGTCACGGAGGCGACGCGGGCTGAAAGTCGAAAGACGACGACGACGCGAGACCCCGCGCGCGTTCGGCGACGGCACGAGCAAGAAACGCGTCGTGGGTCGCGTGGCCGGGCTCATGGCGGGCGGTTTGCGGAGAAAATAAAAGACGCGTGGACACGTCGTGGAACACGCGAAGGAAGGAAGGAAGGAAGGGAGCTGGAAAGAAAGAGAAAGGGAAAGAAGGAATGAATGAATCGGGAAGGACGAGGCGGAGGACGGGGGCGCGGGAAAAGCGGGATAGCAGGCCAACGTCTTCGAGGAACTCGTCTGAATTTTTAATTAGTCCCCGACACCCCCACCCCTGAGGTCGGCGTGCCTCCGCCAGGAGGGTGGTAGAAAAAGACCGGGCGTAGAGGAGGAAGGAGGCTTTCAAGGTGGAGGTGGAGAAAGAAGAGGCCGCCGAAGGGAGGCGGTGGGGTGGGCAAGAAGGAGGGGCGGCATTGTCATGCGCGCGTTTTTCAGAGACTTTTCCACCCCCGACGGTACACACCACCCCCCCGCGTAGCCTCGAGCCTAGCCTTCGACACCCCCTCGCCCCCCCTCGACGGGGAGCCAGCGGCGGCGGCGGTGGCGGCGTCGGCGGCTCCGTTTTCTTAATTACAACTGCGATATTCTTTAGTTCGCGCGATGACGCCGCCGCGAAAAGATACCGGAATATTTCTCCAACGATTAACCCCGCCGCTCGTTTCCGTGTCGATCGATGATCGAGACACCGGTCACCGGCGATCGTCCGGCTCCAAACAACCTCGAACGACCGAAGTTCATCGACGACGATCTTCGATCGGGTGACCCTTACGTCCGTTACGTCCCTTCGCACACGTTCGCAGCGTACTCCGATCGAAATATCGTCCGCCATGATCGACGGCCAGCCGCGACTGACCGAGGCTTCTTCAGTGTCGATCGGAGTGGGACCGGGAGGCGGAATCGCTTCGAAATGTACGCATGTCCGGCACGGAATCGAAATCGTGTGACGTTTCCGAGTCGACCGGGGGTGGTTCGAGTGCGAGACGGAGGGCTGACAGGAACCGAGAGACGCTCTGTGTGAAAGTAAAAAGTCACCGAACCCGGGGTCGCGTTTCGAGCATGACGATCCGTGCCGAGCAGTTGGAACTATCGGCTGGGCTTCGACGAAGTGGTAATTGACAGGTGACGTCCACGATTTTCTTTTATTCCGCTCGTCGTCGCTGTCCGTTTCATTTCGGAACAGTCTCGAAATCGGGCTCGAGAACGTCGAGACTCGCGATCCAATTTCCTCCGTTTGACGGACGAGTCGCGAGGCGAAGTTTGACCGGCCGAAGCTTTAAATTTCTGTTTGCAAATGCGGATTATCCCCTCGGCCAGGCAAGAACGTTTCGTACGTCTCCTGTTTACATCGCGATTATCTGCCTCCTCTCCGCTCGTCCTACATACATATAATGAAGTAAATAGATCACGCGTTTGCCTCGCCGTCGAACGGCAAACACCACTCTCGCGCAATTACCTCCCGATTTGCGGCCGCGATTTCGATAAAATCGCGTCTTCGCCGGGCACTCGGGGGACGCTCGCTGACGACTTCCGTTGACAAGTGTGACGCGTCAGATTTATAACTCGACGGCTGTCGATCTCAGTTTTCCTCGAGCGGCTACAGTGAACTTTCGCGGATCTTATTTAACGTATGTATTTCAGAGAGAGGATTTATATTGAACGAAATTTATTTTCCGTTCAACTACCTTTCACTGCGATTTAATTTTGCGGTTCCAGCGATTAGAACTTCTTTGCAGTTCGTAATTTCTAATAGAAGATGAAAATCTATATCTAGTTAGTGTATTGTGGAAAGGACTCGGTCTCTAATTTCATTGTAGTCTATCGCATACCTTGCGTTTACAATATATAATTAATGTTGGCTGTACATCGGCAACAACATCAAGATTAACGATATACATATTTATTGGACTCTGCTCAGAATCTTTATCACAACTCGATGTTATAATAGTACACATACAAGGGGGAATCGATGATAGTTCTCGGAGTTTCGATATTCAGTCTCGTTCCTCGAAATTTTTTTTTCTTGTTCCCTCGACGATCGACTTTGATACCGTCTACGTCGTAACGACCTCTTATCTGGATAAGCAAATTCCCAATTAAGATATGAATCGTGTGCTCCGGTGTGTATAGACAGGCAGCGTTCGCGGTGACGTTTCTGTCCGAGGAATGTCGAAACAGCTGCTGTTTGAATACGAAACGCCGGCGAATTGTACGAAACATTAACAACAGAACGCCGGGAGTAAAGTGTCGAACGACTGGCCTCCATTACACGCGGATTAGCGCCGAGCCACGAAATAAAGGTCGATGAGAGCGCAAAGGGGTCCGCCATATTAGAGAAGGATCGGAGGTTCAAGATATATGGAAAAATATCGGAAGAAAGCCTGCTGACGGCTTGTCCGCTTTGAGACGCCGGATACAAAACAAGAGTAACAATATTCTGACCAAACGTCCGATCCGACGGGTATGGCCCCCATCTCGCTTGTTTTTTCGCAGCTAAGAACCACGTTGAATTCTCTGTTTTAACGAGTTGATGTGTCCGTTTGTTAATCCATCAGATATTAATTAACGGAGTCAGCCACGAAATTTATAGTAAAGATTGTCGTCACATTTTGTTCTGTTAGCATTATATTTACATTTAATGAAATTAACATTGTTTCTATCAAAGGTGTCGGAAGAAAAATTTTAAATCAAAATTCAATCTATATTTTATCGTATACACAAGATTCGCAACGAACAATCGAAATAGGTATACATACAAAAAACCGCGGTAGAGTGGTAATGTCTGACGTTCAATTTGCAATCTCTTGTCGAAACTGCTCGGTAGAATCGTGTCGTACTTGATTCGATAGTTCAATAAATTCTTGGGGGTAGAAATGTGTAATATTGTCGATGTATACTTATATATATATATATTTCTACAAGATCGATTTATCAACGACCAGCTTCTTCCGTAATTATGGTATCTTGCGGTACGATAAATCGTCTTTTCGAGGTGCGAGAGAGCCAATAAGAAGCAACAGCATCGACACACTTCGGATCCAAGGAGTCGGTATCGTAGACGCGGCGTCGATGACGAGCAGTCAGCTCGGCGGCCGTTGAAGAACGAGGCGTCTCGCGCCTCGCGAAAGCAATTTTATCAGCGGCTCGAGAGCGTGACTGGTTAATTGACGCAATTACGCCCGCATAGCAGGACACCTCTCGCGGCAGCGGCGTCCTGCAAAGCCTCCCTGGGAGCTCGGTATCGGGCCGAGGCACTTTCGAGGATGTTATTTAGCAAACAGAGTGAGTTTTACGCGCCCTTGTCGGCACGTGCACGGCATATGCGCGTTTTCTATGCCAGCGCGCGCGCGCGCGCGTTAAATATTGTCTTTGATCCGGCCCGTCGGAAGCCCTTCTTCGTCTTGCATCTTCCCTCCTCGACCCTAAGCCGCGTCTCTCCGGCTCTCTCGCTCTCTCGCGTGTCTCTCCGATTCACTTCCCTCTCATCGACGCGATCGCAGTCGCCGGCAAAAAACTACTTTGATTTGATTTCTCAGATTAACCTTTCGGGCACGTGGCGTACCCTTTCTTTCGAGGCCCTGCTGCCCCTCCTCCCCCTCGTCACGCACCTTCTATCTCTCGTCGGAGGGCCGAGCACGTGGCCAGGTAAGAACTCTCTCGCGACCGTGCACCGAGGGACCCACGCCGTAGGCCGACTTTTCATCCCAGAAGCACGCGAGCCCGGCAAAAAGTCCTCGCGCAACACGAGGCCCGCTAATGGCGGTATCTTTTATGGGTCGTGAGGAAAGTTGTCTCTCTCCCTCTCTCTCCCGGGTGCAGAAACCTCCCGAGACGCGACTGCGAACGGGACTAAACCGCCCAGCAGAGACCTTTACCGAGCCTCGAATTTATGCCACGCCGTGTTCGACAATCAGCTACTCCTACCACCCCCGTCGAATCTCGAAATGAGATACAATATTCACCCTTGCTACCTAGCCTTAGGTAGCAACGACGGCTCCGCAACAACATTCTTGCCGATGAACGGTAAGTTTCGAGCCGGTTGCGTCACGCGCAAGGACTTTGCGCTGCATTCTTCCCTAATAGGTCGTGTAACCCCTGTGGGAGTCCTTTTGTTCGGCTTCTTGGTTGTTCCAGCACTTTTCCTGCGGTAGCTCTTGAGTAATGGTTGCTTCCGAGGATTTCATGGCTCGGTATGGATTTTTCAATCTTCGCGATCATCTTAACCCTTTTACGGACTCGCGTCGAGGCAGATTCGTCGTTGATAGATTCAGGTTACATTCGTTGACAATGTCGGGTCAATTGGTAGGGTGAAAAATATGTAAAAAAATCGACGCGTGAAAGTTCTACTGGATCTAATCACGCTTGCCATTAAACGTTTGAAAACAGCCGCCCCACGAGGGTCAACGGTTCAGATCAACATTGATCTCGGGGGAAGAGATTCCAGAAAGTGTAAAGAAAAGATTGATGCGTAAAACTTCGATGGCTACGATTGAAATGGTTAAAATCTCCCACCTGGCGGGCATTAATGGTTGCGGTTTTCCGGCGAAGTATCGGGAAAAGTCGTTCCCGGCAGGTTTCGAGGCGGTTCATCGTCGGTGCCCATTTTGCGTCGGATTATTGGATAAATAGCGTGTGCAGGAGGAATCGATCAAGTTGTGGGTTGTACGCGGACTGAGATGGCGCCACCTGCCGCCGGTGTCCGATGCCGCATTGACGCTCGCTACTGGATATACACCTCGGGAAAAATGCGCGAGATCTCTTCCCCCGGCTTGAACTCCGTCGCAAAGTAAACACCGTGTCCCGACCATTAACCGTGTCGCGGTTGCTTGCGAAGCGTAGTCGAGTCGTGCCGAGTCGAGTCGAGGTACGACGACGACGTCGCTCGCGAAAATAGTTGATAAGATAAGGAAGAAACGCGGCACTGAACGGTCTCGGTAGTTTCGAGCTGCGCGGGCCTTCTCCGTTATTTCTGGAACCCGACTTAATAACCAGCGATCGCGTAATTCTTTGCCAAGTGTATACAGCGACGGCTACGAAACCGTCGTTCGCGGTACCCCGGACATCGTGAGCAAAGACGTCACCGGGAAAATTCGAAGGCAGAAGTAATTAAATCCATTACGGGGTAGGAAGAAACGGCGACTACCACCCGCGGCAGGAGTAGAAATTAATTAGCCATCCACTCCGGGGACTTTCCTTAAATCCTTGTCCCAGCCACGGCCGGGACAGACGATGTCGATACAGCCTTCCTCGCCGGCTATCTTTCCCGAACTCGGCTGTATATCGTCCGTCCAATCTGCCGTTCGGCAATTTCGGCTGAAATACGATGTCGTCGGGGATCGTTCTCGCGAACGGCCGACCGTACTGCCGCGCTCGTTGGTCACCGTGAGACGATAGCTACCCTCGAAACGGGGGTGACACCTTGCGCCGACCGCTCGCCATTTTTCTACGATTAATATGCAACGTTGAAAGAACATTTCCAGCGAAAGAGATTATTGATTATAAATTTTAGATCGAACGAAATTAGAAGTGCAAGAAGTCAAGTCTTGCGGGATGAAAGATTTTCGAGGCTGTACAAGAAATAAGTTTTCGGAGCAACATAACGGAACACCGTGTGTGTACAATCTAGTTGTACTCTCCAGGAGTTTGAAGAACTAAAAATCTTTATGAGCGATTATAGGCGACCGTAACCGAACAATTAACTAAACAGTTCATTAAAAAGACGTTACCGTGAAATCAGATTCGTCCGGGTGTTGTTCGAATAACAGGAGGCTGCTGATCCTAATCAACGCGACGGCATGGAAATCGCGACGACAGCCCAAAATGGGTGCTGGTCCCCGAAGAAGTAGCGGCGACTTTGCCGCTGGTAATGGGTTTACAAGCACTTCAGAATAGGCTTTTCGAGAAAACCGAGACCGGTAACCGAACAATTGTACGCGATGTTATTCGCTCCCCCGAAGAAGAAATAAAAAGGGGAGAGGAAAGAATAAAAGTGTCTAGACCCGGCGAACGGTCACCGAGTCTGAGAGCGCCGCGGCATAATGCTCTCGGTGGCTGAGGAAAAATGTTTGCAGTTTCCATTTCTAGCCCATTGTCCACCATTGTCCGAGTCCCTCCTTCCAAGGTGCGAACACCCTTCGGGGTCATAATCTGCTCGCGTTATTATACGCTTTGTCGGCCGGTTCACTTGTCCGAGGAGAAGGGGGTCCGACCTTGCTACCTGACCAGGGGTCACTCGGGGAGCGCCTTCTTCACTTGCCAAGGTGGCGATTCAACCCCCGGACGAAAACTGTCTCCTTGTTTAGGGTGCATCGACGATGAGGGTCAACCTGACCTGACCGCTCCTCTCCTCGCGATCATGATCGTCGTCCCCCCATTGCGGTCGACGATCTGCTAATAGCAGAAAGGTCCACTTGTCGTTTTTTTTTTGCCTTGCTAGCGGATAGGTTTGATCGAGGACCTCTTCAATTCGCTTCTCAAATTTTTATAGTCAAGCACACACTCGGGATCAGTGAAATCTCAGGATTAGTGAAAATCAAATTAAATATAAATAAAATTTTGTACAAATGGCTATCGTAAATAAATTACTTCCCCCCTCTTAGTAGTAAAATTTTTGCATTAAAGGAGAAGAAAATGCAGATTTTTCGCGTGCCTACAATCACTAAGGAATTAGTTAATAACTTCTCGCCTCAAACATCCGACTTGATGAATTCAGAAGGGTGGTTTAAGGGATCGATTAAGTGCCTCTTGAAATTTCAAATTGTTCGAGCGTGACCGCGGAAGATCAGTATTGTCACCGAGTTTGATAGACATTAGAGGCTGCATTGCTTCTTTGTTTGGACTGCAGCGCCAATGGGGATCAACACAGCCTCTCCTCCAGCGGCGGCCTGATCGTTCCCTTTTTGCGGTTGACATTTTATCAATAGCTGGAAAGGTCAACTTGTTACGCTTTCTTTCTGCTCTTTTAGAGAACTGGCTATCGAGGTTTGAAGGATTGATTGACCCATTTGCATCAGGGGCGGACGTATCCGCTCGTTTCGCCTGGCCATTGTCGCGGCGGCCGGATAAACCTTTGCTTCGACAAAGCTGGCTGTGGATTATAAATAATCATTTCTACGCTGTTCAGAAGCAAATATTACCTTGTCGAAGCGAAGCTTGTTCAGAACAAAAATCTATTAAATGTGGATGCATTTTCTTTTTAGCGATGACAAAAATGATTACACGATCCTCTTTTCAATTTTTTCTTTGATCCACAACACGCACAAAGTCGTCCAGCTTGTTACTCTCGAATCAAGTCAATTATCTCCCCATTTTATTCTTCGCCATTCTCCAAGAAAGAAACAGCCCTTCGGCATCGATTCTCGCTCCAGCGAATGATCTTGCACCGCCAGAAACTGCAAGCTAACAAGGACCAGAACCCAAGGCATGATCCAACAATTATTTATTTCGCTGGCAACTACTCCCGTACACTCGCGGAGAGAGAATACCCGCGAACTCGTCGCATCGCTTGTCGCAACTTGCTCGAAGCTAACTTCCACGACACAAGGGACTGGCGTTCATCCTGGAGGACGGTAACGCGTCCACAAGCCGCGCCGCGTCGCACCGCCGTCATAACCTAATAGGGCGGCGAGCATTTCAGCATTTAGAAAGTCAAGCCCGCGAAACCCGGCGGCGAGGGTCACCGTGGGGCGCTTTCTTCCCGGAATTAAAGTATTTTCCCGGGCGATCGATTATCGACGAGTTCCCTTCCGGCGTCGTCGGGCCGGCAATCACGTCGCCGCTCCTCCTCGGACCATTATCTGGAAAGGGTGTCTCCGATAGGAAGCGGTCTAAATTCCTCGTTCGCGAAAGGTCTCGTTCAAGGCTCGCCTGCAGCGGGTCAGGTGGCGTCTCCTCTCCGAGCCGTCGCGTCGTCGTTTCGACTATTTTCGACGGCAGCGCGCTTCCTCGGCCCTGGTCAACCGTTGAGCCTCCTACGCGCGTCCAGACACGCTGCGGTTTAAGAATTCTGCAGAAGCTTTTCAAACATATTTTGCGAAGGTACTGCTTGTGAACAGGTTGATCTTTCTTTTTTGGTTGTTGCATAAGAAATCTCCGATTTCAGAATGCGAATCTTATAAAACGTTTTGATCGAGAAATGCTACTGCTACAGATTCATTATACGTATTAGACTTCCAGGTACAAATTATCCTTAATATCGTACGCTCTATGTTAATTTAGATGTCTAAATTCAGTTTGAAATAAAGTTTATGTCATTGTCAATCACCCTTCGTGTATTCCTTTCATATTTGTGGAAGAAATAACTTAGTGATGATTAATTAACGCACTATTCGTTGATGCTAAAATGGTCAACAAAATGGTGATAACAATCTTGTGAATGAAGAACGTGAATAAGTAAAAAAAGGCAATGTTTACGATGATACAATCAAGAAACTGGAATACGTTGATTACAATGGTGCTCACTGTGATCAATAAGTTCGTTTAGAGAAAAACTTGCGTTAAAACACCCTAATAATTAATACTAAACCTGCCGAGCTTCAAAACCAACTGGCGCATGTTCCCTTATAAAAATGACAAGATTCATTTAATTCAGATACAATCGTTCCTAACGAAATCCTCGTAATTATTTCAACAAACGTGAAATAAAAAATCAGGGACCGGTCATTTTGACCGGTGGTGGTAGGTTCAATGTTGACGCAGCAGCTGTTCGTTTGATGGATGCCTCGCGAGAATCTGAGAAAAACGGGCGAACGAGGAAGCGAGAATCGAAGTCGATGCGGCGAAGGCTAGATGCCAATGCATCGCGACGTGTTTGGACGCGTACAGGGGGCTTTATGGTGCAACGCGAGCGGAGCCACGCGCGTGCATTCGGCCCTCCTATAAATAGGATCTTTCTGGAGACCAAGTTCAGAGGAACAGGGTGGACGCGAGTCGTTTTTAGATTTTCCGGCCGTTTCCGAGTCGACTTGACTCTCGAGGGTCGAGTCGAGGCGAGGCGAGGCGAGTTGCTCGGCACGGCTCGGAACGCCTGCGAGCCAGTTATACGCGCTCGTTTGGGAACGCCGTAACTTTGGGAACTTGAACGCTACTTCGGGGTGCCACTTTACGGGGAGCCTCGCCCTCCTGGCGGCGTGTAATTAAATGGGAAAGAGGAGACTCCGTAATGGCGTAGCCTTGAGGATTTTCGTGGTGTTCGATGGATTCGGTTTCCCCGTTCACGAACCGAGTCGCTTATGTCAGGGAAATTCCGGGGACTGTGAAGTGTGTCGGAGCAGCCTCGGTGTCCTCCGGAAACTCTGGTTTCATTAACCCCCGTGCGGCTGAAAATTTACCCCTTTCCGGATTCGCTTTGGTCCGCCGGAAAATTCGGTCTGTTTCGTATCGCCGGATAAATCGGTCCATTTTTTAACGATTGTGATTATTATTCGAGTGGTTCGAAATTGTCTACACCCCGCTGTACATTGCGGAGGGATCGGTTTATCGTTGCCGGCAGTTTTCGGTGACTTGGCGTTTCGAAATGTTCGTGGGATCTAGAGGACTTGCGAGTGAAAGTTTATGCCGGCAACGTAATGGCTATATCGTCGTTGTCCGCCGGATCGCGGACTTTTAAGCATCGAATAATTTTCAAGTGTGATCGAACGCAAAAATTTATTTATCCTGTCGGTGGCTTTATTAGGCTGCAATGAAGCAACGGCCTCGTTAAACTCTCCTAAACTTTCTAATCGAATGTGTCATACGTAGGCAGCGCGTGCTATAAATGCATAAAACTGGCCGGTCTACCTATGACATAAACGTTTGCAGAAGAAAGGTCGGAAACGAGCCACTTCTGTTAGTTATAATCTAAATTTCGTTGACGTCTTAAACATGAATCCAGAGGTCCGTCATTCGGTGAACAAGCAGAAGCTAATGTCGACGAATCTGCTGGTAATGTAGGATTAGAACCGTTTTTAAAATAGAATAATATTTAATTCAAATTATAACGTTAAAATCAATACAATTAACAAAACTTTCGGCTGAATCTCCGTCTGAAATTTTGAAAAAACACACGTCTTTGCCGATTCACACTCCGTACATGAATGAAACAAAACGATGAAACAAAACGTAATTAACATGAATAAGGTAATCAATAAATGTTTAAAACAAATCATCGCGTGGTAACCGTCACTTATATAACTACGTCAATGGAATTAATCACCCTACAGTAATTTCGTTGAATTTTGACGGCTTAGCAGCGAACGTGTCGAAGCCAAGCCGTCCGTGTCATCGAAGACAACGCTCAAACGAGCAGAAACAAAGAAACAGCGACGCCGATTATCCGCGGAATAACGAAGAACGACGGCCGGACTCGGTTGCGCAAATCCCGAGGCGCGGTCCACGGTCGTTCGGCAGTTTCGCACCGGAAGCGGAAATGGCGATTCGAGACGCGATTTTCGGGTCACGGAGCGGCGGCGTGGCGGCCATCTCGCAGGATATTTGCTTTGACGAGCGACGGGCACCGTACTAGGTGAAAAGTAACGGGCGAGAGGACGCGTACAATGAGATAAAGGTGACAAAACGCGGGACCGTTCGAAGTCATGTCCGGCCATTGCTGATCCGGAAGTTGAATAAGAAGAAGAAAAACCGGCTGTGGAACGTCGTCAATACGGACCGGGCTCTCTCGACCAGTGGCGTGCCCGGTTTTCGCGAGTCGTCGTCTGATTGGCCCAGTCGCTGGCAAAATTGCTCAGCGGGACGGTTCTCCTCTCGCTCGCTCTTTTCTTTATTTTTTTTTTCGAAAAAATCGACCCGTGGCTCGAGGAGAGTGGGATTGTCCGAGATAATTCATTGTGCCCGGGTGGACCAATTGCGTGGCCGATCCGCGGGACGCTGCGCGACGGGATCCCGGAGCAGCAACGGTGTGAAAAAAAGAAATTAGGGGGACACGAGTTTTTCTGCGACCCGCATCGAGGCCCGAGGTCGGCCACCACTGCGACTGTGGCGACCATTTTGACGTTGTCGTCGAGGACGAGGAAAGATGTTGGTTAATTGCGATGAATTATTCATCGGACCGTGTATCTGAATTCATAATTCATGCGTCTATACATTTTTAATGCTCCTCGTGTGTGTGGAATTAAATTTAAACTGGATGATAATCGGAGAGACGGAGTTAATTTCGATTCTTCCTATTTAATCTTCGTAATTGGATGATTTTTTAAGCGAGCTCCGAGGGAATTGTTCGCAGTCTATCGGGTGGTTCGCTGAAAGTAATTGTACGAAAGAACGGCAACGCTTTGGAGAATTTTAAAATAATCTCTCACAAATGTCTGGATATAATATTATTATTTTTTTATTACGATTTGAAAATAAAAAATTAAATAAATATTCTAATCCTCGCTGGAACACAAGCACCACCGCGAGTATTCTTTTTACGCGGCCGAACTACTCGATGACAAAGGGATCTCGGAATTGATACGACCTGTCATCGATCAATTTATCGCTTGCGTGATCCTCGAATCGGTGGTTTATCGAGTGGAATGAATTTCGTGTAATCGCGGTGCAGCTCCGTGAAAAGGGGAAAAAAATGATGGTTGCTGCGAGACGAATTGACCCAAAGTCCTCCGTTTCTCTACGAAACAATACCGAACCAGCAAATTTCGACTACAATCTGTACTGTATCTGCAAAGACTCGATTAAAGCACGGATGATCCATCGGTGGACAAGATCTTCGATAAGAAAAGAAAAATATAAAATTCGAGCAGCTTTCCCGAAGCATTTCCCATTTTGCGGGGTCAAAGCATGGGCTTCCCACGTCGCAGTCGAATCTCATTGTAACAGGTAAATTGGCCAAGGTGGCCAGACAATGCGTGTCCGGCGCTCAGGTGGCCGGTTCCAAACAGACGGGTTGAGAGAGATCGCGTGGTCTGACCGGGGTCCCCGAGTTTCGTGTCTTTATCCATCGAAAAGGATGCACACCGGCGCGGCGCGGCGCGGCTAGAAAACAGCGAGGTTCTATCCGTTCCGCGGTCGGCCGGCCGGACGGACGGACGGTTATGAGAAATATGAAATCTGGTTCTCACGGGCCGTGAATGGGTATACGGTGTGCGCGCGGCGTCTTTCTCTTTCCCCGGTGGATTCCCACTCGGCCGGGTTAGATCCTTCTCTCTATCGTCGCTCCACATGCGTATCGTGGGAGGATCTCTAGTCCCGGGGGTCCTTTGTGGCCGGGCAGCAGGACATTGTCCATTGAGAAACGGCCAAACAGGTCCTAGAGAGTTTGACCTGTGTCCCGCGTCCCCCTTTTCAATCGCGGCGCGGTTTCTTTCAAGGAAAACCCCTTTCCTGATTTTTTCATCAAAATAAATCATGTGGGTACAGTTAGGAGAGGGACGAGCCGGGTCGGGTCGGGTCGGATCGGGTCCAGCTGGCGTGCCAGCAGCAGCGTCGTCCTACCAAATCCACATCGGGACATCCTGTCACGTCCCTGTCGACGTTCCATGACCGTGCGTGGCCTTTGCCAGCCGAGCGAGACGAGCGAGGCGAGCCGAGTTTTCACCTTTCGTGGGAGTCGAAATCTTCGACTCCGGACGGCAACGGCAGCGGCTGCGGCGGCGGACGCCTGGGAACGTCGCGACGCGGCCAATCGCGGAAATCCAGTCGAGTAGCGCCGCGCCGTGAAACCGTTGTCAAGAACCGCCGACAGGGGTAACGTTTATTTTTTTTTTTTTTATTTATCGTAGCATTCGCGAAATCGAGAACCGCGTCGCGAGTTTCTCGCCCGCGAAGAAATTGAACCGCGCGGCAAAAATTATTTCCTCGTCGATTGTCGCGAACGAGCGCGCACGCTCTTCGTGTCGCGCTTTTTTTCAAGTTCAATTTGCCTTCCGGTCGGAGACCCGCAAAGGATATACGCCCGGAGCGGATCCAAGTCAGCTATTCCGGATTCCGAGCGCGCGCGCGTAAAAATTTTCCGGTAGCCGCGAAACGGCACGCGTTACTCGCCGTTCTCGTTCTCGACAATGACCGGAAAACAAACGATGAGAACCGGCGATAACAACGGCCGCGCAGGATCGCCAATGGGGAACGCGGCGACGAAACACCATTGGAGGGGCCTCTCTTTCATTGTCCGGCACGGGCACCGTCGACGCGTGTTTCGCTGTCTCTTTTTCTTCTCCACCCCTCCCCCTCAACTTCCCTCCCCCTCAACTTCCCTCCCCCGTGCCGACCCACCCCCATCGAACGTCCCGAATCATTTCGCGGTCTCTGTCTTGCTCCCGCTCTTCTACGGACGCGTTTTCTCTTTCGCCACGGCCGCCCGGCCGGCCTCGGTTAATTAGAAAGTTCCGTGGTAAAGAGAGGAAAGAGGGGTGGGGTGGGGTGGGGGGCGACGGAGGCGGAGGTGGGCCAGAGAGCTTCGTTGTTACATTATTCAAAACGTCCCCCGCGAAACTCGCTGCTCGCTCGCCGCAAAACATCCGAATGCAAACTTTTGACAACGCGCGAACGCGCCAAGTGCCGAAGCATGTCACGCGAAATAATTAACGATCGCGCGAATTTTCTCGAGCGAGAATTAACGCGACCGTCCCGCCCGGGTCCTCCCCGCCGCTTCTCCCGCGCACCAACCCCGGTTCAACCGCCACCCCTCCCCAGCCACCCCCGCGCGACCGTTGTTCCGCCGAATTTCTGCCGACGAAACTCGAGTTTCCGAAAACGTTAACCGGAATCGCGAACGGGCCCGCGAAAGGGCGCTTGTTCCAACTTCGAGCTCGTCGGGCTCGTCGGCGAACTCTCGATCCACGCCGACGCGCGACGGGTTTTTTTTCGGGCGTAATTTTGCGTACCCGATGCCCGGATGCCAACCGCCGCGCAATTCGTAATTTCTGGCGAGAATTAAACCGCCAACGGCACGGGTTTTTCCTCGCGACTACCTAACGCCACTTCCGCGGCGAACCAGTAAACAATCTGGGCCATTTAAGCCTCATGCGCACGGGAACGAAATCGTAGAAACTCCGGTCAATTACTTAACCTACCGAGCACTGAAAGAGATTAAAATGTTTCCGCTTGTGAAAATGACAAGGCTCTATTTTTTTAGATTCTCTGCAATTTTTATTGCAATATTAATATATTACGAATCAATTTCTGTGTAAGCAATTTTATATTTTCAATGATTTTAAAATGAACAATATTTTTAACAATAGTTTAGTGATAAATAAACTGCGGATCTTTATGCATTTATGGCGTATGAAAATTTTCAAAAAATGCTAGAATACGAAATTCGATAGAATTTAGTACGATTTTTTTTTGGATCTACAAAGGCTGTCCCCATTGAAAATAGAATTTTATATCATTCCACTATCTTGAAATTTGTCTACAAAAATTGCATAAACATCCGCAATTGATAAATCGCTAATAATTTGGCTGTACGTATCGCAAATACCATTTGCGCCCAGAGCTATTTTAACTGGAAAATTAAACATTTTTTCCAACCTAGAATAATTCTGTATAATTTTTTGTTCATTTTACGGATATGAAATTGATATAACACCTAATACATAAATGTCTAGTAATTGATGAGATTGCACCGTATTTAATAATGTAAACAATATTGTGAATAATGGTAGAGCAATTTTTAGTGCCAAGGGTTAACGCATTATCCAGCGTCGATTATTCCATAAATTTAAAAAAAATCGCTCGCTAATTTTTCCGTCCAGCTGATCTCGAATCGAACACTGAAACAGAAATTTCCTATCGTTCAGCCTCCCCCCATGCATTCACCCTGATCGGCCCCGTGGACTATACACCCGTGACCCCGATTCCATTCGAGCGCCAGTACCCGTTAGGTCTGGTCTCGTGTTCTAAGGACGTTCATAGGAGGCGTCCTTTAAAAGAGAGAACCGATCAAAGATACGGAAGAAAAGCTTCCGTAAAATAGGCGGGTACAAGAGGAGTCCAACCAGCAGTTCTAGCGCTCGATCCACAAAACGGCTCCTCTGGATTTTTTCTGGATCGCGGAGGGTCAACGTTTTTTTTTTCCTTAATCATCGTCGTCGTCGTCCTCCCTTAGGCGCATTGAGGCGCGCAGCGTCCCCCGGAAAAAAACCCGTGTGCACGATGAACGCCATTTTGGATCCTTTGTGGGGTAGGTTCGTTCCGACGGACCGCCGAACTCGTTCCACACGGGGTTAAAAACTGTTCACCCCTGGAGGAAAGTCGAAAGGGCCGATGGGGTTTCCGGGCGCGGAGAAAGGGCAAAGGGAAAAAGGGAGAGAAAGATGCTGGAGAAAAAAAGTGGGGAGGGGGGATTTCGTATAAAAATTTCCCCCACCACTGGAACGCGACGAGCCGGTAGGTCCTTTCTTTCCATTGATATCCTGTCGGGGCCCTTGGCCCCTGGCCGGCCCCATGCGTGCCCCGATGCTCCAGTCAGCATCCGAGCATGGGAGAATCGGGATCTCGCCGTTTTGATGCTACCTGAAATTCGTGTCTCGGATAATCGACCGGAATCGAACGAACGATGATCGGTGCTCGGTGAGCTTCGATCGGATCGTGTACACTCGCGTTTATCGCGTGATCGTGACGTCCCAAAATCGTCGATGATCAGTGCGCGTTAAGGGCTCGATGGCCACCGTCGGATCCCAGCCACGCTCAATGGCGCCCGAAGGTAAACAACGCAACGTCTACCGGATAATTCTCCGTATTTTGAGAACCGCGTCAGCTTCCAGATTGGGAAATCGACTGCGAACCTACGGACGCGTTACGAAAGCTCGCGCGCGATCGTTCTCGTTAGAGATACGCGCGATCGCTATGGAGATCGTTGCAGGCACTCTAATTACCGATTCATGGCGGCCGATGGCTTCTCAACCCTTGGCGCTGTGGCGCACGGTTTTTTTCGACGGCGACAGTTCCGAGAGATGTTCGAATTAATGCTCTGTATATGTTGATGCACTTCCGATGTACACAGTGTCGCGTAAAATGTCGCTGCGCAATCGGTCTTTTAACACGCATCTCGAATGGACCGGATTGCGTTGCTTCAGGTGGTTTTGTTGGTTTAGGACTGAAATTGCTCGCGAGCCAATTTACTTAGATAAATCTTTAGATGGAAATCGTATCTGTTCGAAAGATTCGCTGAAATGAATGCTTGGATATTGTTATATTCACGGATATCATGGAATACAATACTTCGAATCTGTGTGACGATGCAGTAGAACGAAACGGAAACCAACTACCAAGTGGAATTTCTTTAAATTGTATTGTAAAGAACGAATTTTGTCGTTCTGACGCAGCAAGAAGAAATTGTACGTTTTACGGTGAATTGTTCGGGTTTGTCTATTCAGGGCTCGGCGGTTCGGTTTCGAAATCTTGCGAGCGTTTCGGGCGAAATGACGCGAAACGAGACGTTTTTCGGTTTCGAAACGAGTCGACCGACGGGCCCCTATCGCCGTCTACCGTCGATACGGTTCGATAGTTTTGTGACGTGTGTGCCAGGAATCTATCAGTTTCTTGATCCGTTTCTATATTTCGTGTGGTTCGTGGCTGCCACGTACGGGGCGCGTTAGATGCCTCGGTCGGAGAAGGAAATTGCTGCGACCCAATACTAATGGATAATGGAATTATTGGTTACGGTCGGAGCTCGCCCTGGGGATGATCGTAATTCAATTGCTTCGATGTGTCCTCTGGACGTTTTGACAGGACGGATGTCCTAACAAGGAAACCGCCTCGGGATATCCGTCAGTTTATCAGTGTTGGCCGCGTTTGTATCGCCGGGGTACAGATGTGTTGGGAAAAAAATCATTCTTGTGTGTTCGCAAACGTTCGTGACGTCGGGCTGCGTTTTCTGATTCGACGTATACCAGACCTTTGATTTCTGATCATTCCCGCGAGCAATTCTATTTTATTATTGGGAAACTGTTTAATCGGACACGGTATTTGCAAAATGATCGAATTATTTTCGCGAATTCTTTCATTACTGTACACTCGATGCATTTGAAACGATGATATTGTTACAGTACTTTTAATTTGAAATTAAATCCAAATTCGAAATTCCAAATTTCATTTTCAGTGGAATACATGTAGAAAACATGTCATACAGTGGAAATGTACAATTCCTCATACAGTGGAAAATATATATTTTCTAAACTAACGTAATCAGAACAAGATCCGAATAGGTTCATTGGTATCTAAGTACAATAATAGAAATAGACGAAATGTGTTTGGAAACGAATGTACCGTATTAGTATTTAAAATGGAACCCGCTTGGAGCTGAAATAACGCGAGGGGAAGGGAGTGTTTAGAAAAAGGGTGCAAATATAATCGCGGAGCGGACTGAATTCGGGATTGACGACTCGATGTGAAATCGATACCGAGTAATTGGCGTCCATCGTCAGATTCTCTGTTCCGGACGTTTCGTCTTGCCTGGAGAGCGGAGGAAAGAAAATTAATGTGGAGAGAGCTAATAAGCTCGGGACGTGTCCTTGAACGATTCCCATACGTATCTGCCCCACTCGTAGATGGAAATTACGAAGTCTGTGGCAATAAGGGAGCCACGCGGGTACAGCGATCGAGGCATTACAGATGTATGGGCCAATTTGTAAGCAATCCAACTTACATTCGCGGAGCAATATTGTATTTTTATGTTATCTTTTCCCGGCTATTCGCGGTCTCCTATACGCGATACGCTCTCCCCCTCTCCTACGTATCCCTGTGGCCACTATGTTTCTGGTTTCTGCCAGATAAGGGATCCGGAGGAATCGAATCAAAAACATGGAAATTAAGGAGCTCCCCAGCCAGTGCAGTGTTCCCGATCTCTCGGAAATGTACCGTTGCAGTTTAAATTAGGCGTTAAAAAAACGCGATGATCGCAACGATGCTCGTTCGTTTCAATACGTCGAGGATCGCCGTTCGAACTACGCGGAATAGTTTAATCTCGGTGAGAATAATAGAAAATCGAAGATAATTAACCCTCATACGCTCCTCGAAAATAGTTGCACAAAGGAGATCCATAGTTCACCAATTTTTGTTCTACACGTTCAAGAAAATTGTGCTTCATTTGTACAGTCACATTTTCAAGAAATACATCCTACAACATAGACATAGAATGATCAATGATTTTCACAGTACGTGAAAATAGTAAACGGGTGAATTTTCATCCTGAGGAACGTACGGTGGGTCGTTCGTTAACGAAAATGCTGAAAGGAGACGCCGTCGGACAGCCAAAGGTCGCGTATCCGCCCCCGCGGCAGGTATCTGCTAAATGCTTGATAGGGAAGCAGAGCGTTCCGGATTTTGCGACAAACGGGAACGTGCCGAGCAGGAAGCTGCTAAATGAATAAGCAGCCGACGACACCCGATTGGGGCGGCGAGAGTATATCTCCTTTCGACCGGTTTGCGGACAGGTTACAAGGAGGAGAGGACACGGTTCGCTCGAGAGAGCACGACCAGAGGAGAGGAGAGACACAAGCGGGCACACGCGTCCGCACACGAGAGGGAGATCGGGGCGAAGTGACGAGGAGACACGTGTCGGTCCCGGGGTCCTCCTTCGCGCACCTTCGAGGCCCGCACGCACGGGCCCCGAGCATCTCCGAAACGGGGGTTGCTCCTCTCTCTCTCTCTCTCTTTCCTCTCGTACCCCGGTCGCAACGTCCCGTGCACTCAGGATCCAACATCTGCCCCCGAAAAAACAAAAGCCCATTGTCGTTAACGACCGGTCGCGCGTCTCTTGTTTCTAACCGAGCGCTTTTGAATCGTAGGCGAATAACGGACCCGAACGTCCATTCAGAACCGGGTCGCTGTCTCGTCCTTTTTCCGTACGCGGCCTTTACGATCGCCGTTTTTGCCCCCCCCCTCTCATCTCTCTTTCTCTCTCTCTCTCTATCGTCGCCTCTTGGACTTTACTTTACCCCCATCGCATAAACTGCGACTACCCAACAGTTCGTGTACCCTCGGAATTTCTTCTTCGCCGCTACTGTGCACGAAATTACGAGACACTTTGAAATTGTTGGACTAACGGCTTCGGATTTTCAATTTCACATGAGTCCTTTTTTTCTTTAATTATTTCTCTACACTTGTACAATATATAATCCGTAGCCATCCCCGTTTTACACAATTTTCAAACAAAGGCCAAACATTTTCTGAAGCTGCACTAATTTTAGCTGCGAGCTGCCACTGTCTTGACACTACGAGTACCCATCCAATCTATGTGTGAATAATAGTAGGTTTGTGTCCACGATGAAAATACTTTCAGCGGATACGTCCCCTAGCAATGTCGCGCACCGGCGCGTAGTTTGTTGGCGCTGCGAAGCGTCCCTTTTCTACGCTGATTTTCTCCAGATTCGATCTCGCGCTGCATCACGACGGATCGATCTTTGGACGCAATTGTGTCCGAGGATTTATCTCGCTTCCTGTTGCACCCAGGTACGCGTCCTTCCGGTGACAGGCAGCTCGAGGCGCATAGAACGACGATGCTTATCTCGATTGCTTTTGGGAAGATGTTGCTCTGTATAGACCGTGCTTTTTTCCAGTTATTATTGTGCCACTGGGCGATCCTTATCGGCGACTAATAATGGGTGGGCAAAGATGCGTATTTTCAATTTTCATAAAGGAATAACTGATAAAATTAAATTTAGGAAATTTTCCAGTCTTCCAGTCTGAATTCTCTTTCCCGATTGCCTCGAGAATTTCATTACAGATCTCGATGGATCACGTTGCAGAATCGAGTACAAGATTATCAACTAGTGTGTCAAAATAATGGAACGAAGGTGTCGACAATGGAGATTTCTAAAATCGCTAATAAATTCCCTCGCATTGTACGTTTAAAGCAAACGCCGAGCTCGCATTAATATTTCATATTATTACGGTAATTGCCGTTCGCCATTCATAAAAACATTTTCCACGACCAATATGCGATTAATTAAACGGTGGAATACAATGCGGCGCGTTTACGCGGTTTCAAAACGCTCCGTCGCGCCGCGGCGGGAGGAAAATTCTGACTCGGCGGCGCGAGCGGGATGAAGTAAAATCCGGGGTCCGCGAGGCGCGCGGAACAGCAAAATTTACAAACGAACAGAGAGGAGAGATGTGCCAGAAAGATCGCGGGGATCCGTTCCCGAATATTTCCCAGCGAATACCGGGTCGCCGTTTCATAATGAAATCACGGCTCGCGTATAAATCCGTACCCACGGACTCGATTCGCGCGCGCCGTTCGCAGGACACCGTCGCTGGCGCGGTCGCCCGACCGCTCACCGACCAAACAACAGAAAGGGAAATTCGGTTAGCTTTCGGAGGAATAGCGCCCGCGGCTGATATAGAGATCTAATTTCCTTCTACGCAGGTCTTATAATTCACCCGCGTCGCCGGCGAACGGGAGCGGGCGAAGGTCCCGGGGTCAGCCGCAGACGTAACAATTCACTTTTAAGTGTCCTCGAGCAGACCTTCTGCCGGAGATTCTTGCGGCTCTTCCGTGCCCCCGTCCTCATACTTCGGCCCATTAACATAGAGATTGGCATGGTTTCATACATCGATCTTTCCCTCGAGTCAAGCCTCCGTCGAGATATCGAGACTCGCCCCTCCCCTCCAGACAAGAAAAGCGTTTATTGTCCTCCTCGTTTCGTCCGCTCACCCCGGCAGAAAATGACCAATGAAAATCATGAATATCCATACGTAGCATTTTTCATCTGACAAAGCTAGGTAAAAATGTTCGAATGATCTACGCGTGGTGTTTCATATTGTTTAACATTTTGTACCTAATACGGTAAACGAATTTCTATTCTTGTACTATGTAATGTAAAAATGTTTCTGAAAATTCTTGATTTCACCAGATCCTCCCAATAGTTCTACACGATTTCTATACACGAATATTTTTGGACCATGAATTTGTTTCTCCGTTAGGGTGTTCTCTGCACGGTGTTCAATTTTAAACGCGGCTTACCGTGGACAATTTTCACTCTGTGCGCGGACTCCGTTCGATTCTTTCGGGGCGGAGCTTGATTGACCAATGGCCAGCGCGCAAACGCGAGTCCTCTTGACCGCGTACACACCGCCATGCTTCACGCCGGGCGAAAGAATTAGATTCCGCGCGCGTGAATTGCGACGGGGAACATTGGAGTATCGATTTTTCCTGCGTTCACAACTCTTGATCCGGCCCGCTCAGATTCTCATTTGTCATTATCGAATTTCTCGGCTGATCCCGTAGAGGTTTATAAATTAATTTCGTGTAATCGCGTCTCGTATATTTCAACGCGGTTGGAAATCGCGTCACACTTTCATTCAGTTGTCCCTAATTTATCATTGAACTGTTCAAACTCGATATCTTAACCCTTAGCACTCGAATGGCGACTCACTGAAAATTGATGTATCATTATTCAAAATATTGTTTACATTATTAAATAAGTTACTAAACATTAAAATTTTTTTGAGATATTATATCAATTTCATATCCATAAAATGAAGAAAAATAATATAAAATGGAATTATTCTAGGTTGAAGGAAATGTTTAATTGTCAAGTTAAAATAGCTCCGAGCGCAAAGGGTTAATTTTCCCCGAGAAGTCGTTTCGACCGGTTTGGCGTTGAGTCCAACATCCGATTGAGAGATCGAAGGAGAGAATTGTCTGAAAAGGTTGTTCGACTTTTCTGGTTGCAGCGGAAACCTCGCAAGGTACCACCTCCCCAGACACCGTCCAATGCGGGGGTTGCAGGGCGTCCTACCCCCTCGGCGAGATAGTGCGGTTCATCGAGCACAAGGTGAACCACTGTCGCAGCACGCTTCAGGGTTGCCATAGTCCACCGGCGACGGCGGCTCCGGAGGATTCCGACCCGGAGGACGCTCTCGCCCTGAAGACCGTTGACCAGGACTCGAAGCTGAACTCGGTGCCCAGCATATCAGCCCCCATCAACAAACGAGGCGGGGGCAGGCTGGAGAGCCCACCGACCCCTCAAGGCTCAGGGCCGGATGCTGGGAGTCCAATCGAGCTCAAAGCCAGCGCCAGCTCGACGCCCAAAAGACGGACAGAGACCTCCGAGGAGGACAAAGAGGACCTCCCGAAGAAGCAGAAGATCGAGTCCGTCGACGCGGACACGAACACAGTCAATTCTGGTGAGTCCCCTGTCTGTCTATCTACTTCGTTATCTTCGCCGAGGTTAATTACCACCGTGGCGCTTAACCCGTGACCCGTTCGCGTTTCCTACCCCTACCCCGCCCCCGACGGAAAATCCTCCGGCCAAATTATTCTCGGGGCTCGCCGACGAACGACTCGCGCGCGCGTCTCTAGGACAGTGTTATTAAAACCGTGTCCCACGGAACCCTGGGGTTCCACAAAATGTCCTAAAGGGTTCCATAAACATACATAAAATATTGGAAATAATACTTCTTTTTAACTTTTATTATGATATGATAAAAGAATATTAAAACGTTTTTCTTTATATGGACTACCTAGATTGTGAATATTGTTTATGATCCCGAGTTCCGTGATACTCATAAGGGTTTCTTGGATTGACAAAAAGTTTGAACACTACTGCTCTGAGACGATAGGAGCACTGGCCGTGATTTTATCAACCCTTGAACCGGTAAACGCTACGGACGATATAAAACAGTTTGTAAAATACACGTAGTTCGCTTTATACTACATATTTGAAATAATTTTTCTTTTTTCGAGTTATGTCAATTTTGTTTGTCTATGCATTTTCTTTGTCACCCGATTAGAAGGTTTTACAACGGGTGTCAAGTTTTACTTCAGTTAAATATTCCTCGTGAGGGGTGGAACCTTCAACTACATAAGTATAGATTACTTTAAGTTTAAGGAACTAAATATTGCACAGAAAATACTATTTTGCTAAAAATAAAACGAGACTGTACAATTGCAATTACATCGTGAGCATCGTTACTGCATAAAGATCCACAGTCCGGTCGTGAATGATGGAAAGGGGTTGGGGCAACTACTAATACCCGCGACCGTTAGTGGTACCATATGCGCCGTGACTATGATTTTATAACCGTCCATTAAAAAGTCGAAGAAAATTTTACCACCTCGGTGCTCAAAAAGATCAATTAGAAAAAAGTTTTTATCTGTAACGCGACTGTTATTACCTGCAATTAAGAGGTGGAACGGGTTGTATTATACGAAATGTTTAAAATCCACCCTGTAACGAAGTCTTCTAAAAAACGTGAAAACAGCGTAAAAATCTCTATATAAAACTCGAATTGTATAAATTTTATATGAGCTTGTCTCGAGTATCGAAAGGACAAGCGACAATAAAATGCGTCTGTGGCTAACGATCAAATGAAAGCACAAAAGCGATTAATCGTTCGATGTTTCTTGGTAGTCGAAACAACCGCGTAGTTTCTTGAGTTTACGGATTCCCCGAATTCATTGTGGGATCGTCTGTCCAAACCTTTCGCTCGGTTGAAATCGTTATTTATCTTTTCCATGGACGGTCTCTCTCTCTCTCTCTCTCTCTCTCTCTCTCTCTCTCTCTCTCTCGGCGTTTCATTAATCACGTTCCGATCAATATTTCATAGTTTCGCATTCCGCGGGATGAATGAGCGTTTAGCCCCGGAGTACTTTTAATTGCTGCGGGTTCACGTCGGGAATTTAATTGACGCCGACACGCAATGAAAGCTCCGGGGGCACGTGCGACCAAAGCGTTGTCGTGATGTTTTGACATATTCCGCTTTGAGTTCTGCCGTGGGTCTCCCGAGTCAAGGCAACCTCTATAAATATAGCCGGGTCTGGGTTCCGGCAACAAATGCTCGCCGCGACTTTCATATTCTATGAAGCGCTCCGCGGCCCCGCGAAACGCTCTGCGCGCTCCTGTCACAGGAGCAATTCTCGCAAAAATGCCGCCGTAACCGTTCAAACGTAAAGATTTTATATGAACATACATATATATATACTATACACATCGCGTCCTGTCCATCCCCATTGTTCGTTCGCGTTCTCCCAACGAAACATTTTCGTAAATTGAGCATGGTAGAGATAAAAAAAAAGAAAGAAAGGCGAACGGTACGAGACACACTGTCATCTGCGTCGAAAACTACGGTTTCGAATTCGCCGGTCGTGAGGGGGGGTCTCGACAGAAAGAACGAGAGAAAAGGGAGTTTTTAAAGTACAGTTACTGGCTGCCATCTGATGTCGATCCTGGTTCAACGAGCACGAACAATACAGCGGTAGATTCGATTTTTGAATTTAAAGAGCCCGCTCGGGGATTGGGGTGAACCTGCCCCCATAGTCCACCTACCTCTCCCTCTCCCCCCACACCCCAGTCTACCCCCACGGTGTCTGACCCCTTTTTATCGCCGGCCACATTGTCATATTCCAACGGCGAGAACGTCCAGACCATGCTCTTACATGCTGTCGAAAATTAACAGTTTTATTTTTTAACCTCTTTATTGCCGTTGCTGGCAATCATTCTGTTCTGCTGTTCCACGCGCGCACGTCTCCAAAAATTAGACAAAGTCAAGGTCGGGACTATCGTAAATTACCTGCGAACGATCGTAAATCGAACATAGAGGTAGGTCCTTAGGGAAAGTCCTGCAATTACGAGGACGCGCGAATATTTATGACAGGAGTTAGGATGGACCGTGTATGGGACTCGAACTGTCTCCTTTTTTATGGCTAGATTTTCTACTGTTTAGAATAAGCTTTATAACATTTCGTTCTAGGATTTTTGGTAAATACAGCTATGAGGGGACCCAACTCGGATCACCTTGACCTTCACATGAGTTGTTAAAGACAACATTGTGAACAACTTTTGTCAATATAACTATCCGTCGCTCGGACTTAGTTTCCGAGATAATTACGAAAAAGATTTTTTAAATTTTGGTTGCAACTACACTTTATTTTAACGATAGTTCTGCAAAGATTCCATGCTCGTAGAATTTCTGTTGTTTATTAGCAAAAAGATGAACGACTTGAACGAAATTACGTTCCGAACGACCTGATAGCTTGTATGTTTCTTGATTATTTGATTTTCGATGGAGCAGTGCTCACAAAAAACTCGATATCGAAGAGAAATAGACGAGTTTATATTTGCAAACGTGATTTTTTTTTTACGGTGCAGTTTGATCGTCGAAAATCGATTCGTTAGCCCCGTTGTTCGACTCTGCCGCGGTCCAGGAACTTCCGGTAACAATGGCGGCGGGGTTCGCTGGTCTGCTCGCGGAATTGCGGCTCACTGGTACATAAAGGTGCGGGGAGAGAGGGGGGGAAGAGGTGGGACAGCTTTAATTTCGCACCCACTCGCCGACGAATCGACACCGGAGCGCGATCGCGGCGGTTTACTCCGATTAACTTCAAAGAAACGGCGCCTGCCTCAAACGAAATTCATGCGGCCCGACGCCCTTGATGAATTGAAAGCACAGCCTTTGAGATTCTTAACTCAGTGCTTACCTGTGCAAATTGACGTGGCGGCCTGCTTTGCATCGCAGAGAGCAGAACAGAGTGAGAGTGAGGGGGAGGGGAGGGAAGGAAGAGCGCGACCGCGCTTCAATGAGAGTCACTGCCCTCTCCTCCGCCCCCTCCTTCTTACAATTAGCGTCTTCTCACTTTTGTAAATATTATTACGTTCGCCGGAATGACCCCCTCCCCCGGTTCTCGAGACTCGTTCAGCCTTAATTGTCTCTCGTTCGAAAAGGTTTTGCACGGATGATAATTTTATTAGACACTCGGCCCTCGGCTACCCTTTGTTCACGGATTCACACGTTCGGATCCACGTTTTCGGGCTGTCCACGATGAAATATATTTTTTTCCTTCGCTACAAACGCCCGTCTAATAATTATCTTATTTTTCGAATTCATGACAACAAAAGACCTGATGTTTCTCCAGTGCTTCAGGTGCAAACAAAAAAGCATTACGTGAAAATTCGTTTCTGTCCAACACACTCTGCCTCCATAAAAAAATTGTAACAACGAGAGGATTGTCTGAACTAGAAAAAAAAAATCGTCCGAACGCCCCTAATCCGTTCTCCGGTGCAAACTTAGCCGCAAACTCCGGCTCGAACGAGCCCCCGGTAGTTAGCCGGCAAAATCGAGTGGCTTGAAGCGTGGATAAACCCGTCGAGAGAGTTTCGATCGCGGCCAGAAAGGAAAGCCACTAAAAAGCCGGATAAAGGACGGTCCACAGGGGTCGCGTACCCGGTGATCGTTTCTGGTCCGTGTGTTGCTCTCTACCTGGACACGCGCGACGAGATGAGACGAGTTTCGGAGCAGATATCAACGCGGTCGCTTACGTACAGCAGATCGGTACACCGGTGGATGTGTCCGTGTGCGCGGCTCGTGCGGACCACGTGGCCAGACAATGGGACGATTCTAATTGGGCTTTTGGACGTGGCCGGTCGATAACAAAAAAAAAACACGACAAAAAAGGCGACGAAAGGGGCTTATCTGGGGAACAAGCCTGACGCGGAGTCCGGGGGATGAGCACGAGCCATCTCTCTCTCTCTCTCTATCATTCTGTCTAGCTGGCCCCGGATGGGGTTAACTGTCGACCCAGCCACCGGGAGGGGGGCCGGAACGAGTTTCACGGACCGTGATGAAATTTTAAAGAGACACCGGTGCTCGCTGCATCAACAATCTGTTACGTAATTATGATCGTTTGCATTAATCACCGGCACTGAAGCGGGTGGCCGTGGCTTCGCCGCGACCCGAATTAACCCGTTGCTCCTTACTCCTATCGGGAGCTTCCATATTCTTGTGAGCCTTCGCGCTCTCTGCCCGAAAATATCGCGTACCGTTCGATAACGACTTCTCACCTTTCGTCGCCAGATCGAAGAATTAGATTTCGACCACGTTAATCGCGTTCTCGCAATTTTCGTGCGCACTCTACGGGAAAATTCTCCAGATTGATATGTGCGAATCGTGACTTCGAAAATTCACGAAACATCCGAGTGGGAGCGGTTTGCGGCCGCCCGACAGTTGTAAAGATTCTTCTTCCATCGACAAAAGAAAGGTAATTCTCGGAGTCGGCGAAAATAAAATTCCATCCCTCAGGGGGCTAAAGGGGTCGAGAGAGGAGAGATATCATTTCCGAGAGCACGCGCGGCTGTCCCGCGAGCAGCTGCGTTAAGACAAAAAAAATATACGGAGTGACGTTACGGAAGAGATCGCGTCAAGGGGACGGGGCGAAGAAAACCGGGGTAGAGAAAGGAAAAAAGGGAAGCGAAGGACGCGCGAAGCGATAATCCGTCGAAATTGACACCGGCGCTCCCGGTGAGAGATGCAGATTTGATCTATCTGTCAGGTTTGTCTGGAATATTAATTCTCGTTCGCGGCCGATCCTCTTTCCCCGGACGATTTTCCATTGCCCCGAGAGCCCCCCTCCCTCGTAAACTACCCCCCTCTGCCCGGCTCCTACACTTTCTTCTTTCTTTCATCCCCCGTCCGGTCTCGTCTCTTCGTCGACCGCCCGAGGCGCGTCGAGAATTGCTTGCGAATTGGTTGTATCTCAGGGTTTCGAGGTCCTGCAGCCCTTCCGTCCTTTTTCCTTTTCTCTCCCTTCGCCCCCCTGCCCCTCCCCCGACCCCGCCGCGTCCTCGTTCCACGGCCCTTCTCACCCCCGCGGAAGGAAGTCAACGAGGATGACATAAAAGTGATACACAGAGCGACCGGGAAAGCCAATACACGTTACTTGCACACACGGCGTTTCTTGCCGCTTCTCTCCTCGGGATTTCCGACGGTTGCTTCTTCAGCCTCGTTTATCTCCGCTCGATGAGTCCTGCGAGCCTCTCTCGGACCTCTCGGTCCGTCGTGTCGCTTTCTAGCAACGCGAAATAAAATCTCAACTTAAAAAATCTAACGGCGCCTTTTCTTTCTTTTCTTTCTTCCTCTCCCCGCTGCGATATTTTTCTTCGGCCCCTCGGTCCTGCGAAATTCGAAGATTCAATTCGACAGGTCTTTTTTGCAGGTTCGTCGTGTACGTGTTTAATCGCGTTACCTTCAATTTTAACACTGTTCTCGATTTTATGGTTCGATCTGATGAATAATTCCATTCTGTTCCGTTTCATAGATTTTTATTATTCTTGTATAACTTGGATCAAATATAAGGCTGAGAAACTGACAATAATTGATAACTTTCAGCACCGTAAACATTTCCATGTTTCAAATACATCTCCGAGCGCGTAGCTTTCGTACTTGATTTTTCGCAGCGGCCCAAAGCGAAGAATGTCTTAATTTGCTCATGAGAAGTTCGACGAGTTCGTTTTCGGCATTTTAACAACCGAGCACACTTCGTCGCCCGCGAGCTTCTTCCTCCTGCACGGGAGCCAAGACTTTTTCGAAAACTAGCTTCGGCGACTGCCATTTGTCTTCTTCTTTCTCTTCGCGAAAGGAGATTCGACGAGGACAATGAAAACGTCGCTCGAAGTGACAAGAAAAAGCCGAAGTTTTAATATACGGTGCACCCGGAACGTTTCGACGCTTCTAAAATGCCAAGAGACAAATGTATTTTCCCTTTGTTTCTTCCTTCAGCTCGCGAGGCGACGGGTTCCCGCCGAACGAGGATGAGGTCGAAGAGTTTGCAAGATGAAAAACGTGTTCGAGCATTAGGGGGAAAAATAATAAGAGGATTAATAAGAAAATGGATGTTTGACTGAATATATTTCTTAATATTGCTAGCTTGAACGCTAGAGTGTTCTCGACGTTGCTGTTGTCGTTTATTTTCGAGTCGGGGAAGACGCCGGCAGATTTAATGGGCAACGTCCAGTCTTGATACTTGCGGTTGAACTGGGCAAGGACATAAATGGTCCTCGAGATCCTTCGGACCAATGCGGTACGTTTCTAGCGACCATGAGGATTTTATTCGTTTCGGACTGAGCATGTTCGATAATATTCCCCTGTTTCAATAATAATCGAAATGCAGAGTCCAGTCGACTGCGGGTAAAACTGCAAGGGCAGCTTGTTGACAGTGAAACGACAAAATGGAAATTTGACTTCTTAATCCGGTCACTCGAAAACACAAATTCTGCCAGCTAACGCAATAAATTCCTTCGAAAAAAGGTCCGCACGAAGACCCCCATCGCGCGTGACCCTCCCCTTCTGTCTACCCGGCACTGGAAGGATAATTTTACTGACAACAACGCCATAAAACTGGGACTCTTGGGAGACGATCAGCCTGTAAGCCTACTTTCGTCCGTGGGTCATTCGAACGATTAGCTACCTTTCCTGATTTCCAGGAAACCGAGGTCAACACACACGCACAGAAAACCGTGTTTTCTCCTCGTGTGCGAGCCCAACTTGCGTGAAGATGTGAAGAATTTTTGGAACCTCGCATTCACTATACACTTTTAGTGTACAATATTATTCTCTTTACCATTTTTTCGAGCCTAAATAACGTAAAAATTGTACATTTATTTGAAAAGAAAAGATACGTATTCGTGCAGAAAATATTAGGTCGTTCGGAAAGTAATTTCGTTCAAGTAAAGTTATATAACTCAATTTTTTGTTAATAAAAATCTTTAAGTTGCTCGCAAAAATCAAAACATATAGAACAAAATGTTATAAAACTTATTGCAAATAGCAGAAAATTGGCCCTGAGGAAACGAAATGATTTTCCGAACAACCCGATATATACGAATTCTTTTCGCATGCGGAAAACAATTTCAAAATAGTTCGCATCAATTTCGCTTGCTTTTTTTCGAATAAAGATGGCGGCGTAACAGGGAAAAAAGTTTATCCAGGCGAATTTCCCAGCAGCCTGGAATTCCGGCCGGGGTTTCAATCGGTCATTCTCTCGGATAATCTGGCTGACGGGGCTGATTAAAATCGCCCACAATCTAGCTACCTGGATGCGATATCCCGTGCACGTTGTCCCTTTTAAGTGCAACCCTTGTACGTAGGACAAAGTGCATACGCCGCATACGTTGGCTAATCGATATTTTAATATTGTCACACGCCATTCTGGATTAAAGGCCTTTGTGTGTCTCGTGACGTCACAGACGGGGCAGATGTGCTGCGCCCGTTGAAAAGCGAAAAGATTTCCTCGGTCCGACTATCATTTTAATAAACCGTCGGCCGTCGGTGCGATGGACGCGATCATCCGCCGGACAATTGTCCTGCGATTACTAATCCTGTTCCATTGTTGTCGTGAAAACTGACGCCGTTCGGCAATAATTATTAAATAGATTGTTCTCTGTTAAACGACTCTTTCTTTTCATGGATTTCGTCTAAATTCATCACCGGAAGTTAACTCGAATATTCGGCTCGATCGGCTGCAGTGAAAATAAATAGACGGCCGCTACATTTAGCGAATTTTCGCCTCGGAGTATAACCGAATTTCGTAAATCGACTTTGCGATTTATTTTCAAAATATCGTCCGAAGGTTTTCACTATTTCTGGCAGGTTCGACTAGCGGAAGCGATATCGATGCTAATTTAAAGAAAGCCTTCTATCTTTCCAAATAGGATTTCCCTTATGTAATAACGCAAGAACAAACTCTGGATCCTAAAAAACTTTGATGTGCTTAAAAGATTGTACTAAAAATTGATTTTCATGTTCAACGAATCGTCCATTCGTTTATGATTGACGTGGCAGCGAAAGCGTTAAATAGGCAGTAAACGGATTTGAAAGATGTTAATACCAGGCGGAGAACAGCGTCTCGGGAAAATTCTTTTCCGGAAAGTGTGTCTGTCCTCCCCTCTGTCGAGGGTAGCTGGGTCTCGTGTGAAATCTCCCGTGAACGGGTTGGAAGGAAGTATCCGTAGGATGACCAAGGCCTGGCTCGTCGTTAAACAATGGCGTTCCGAGCGATTTGCCCGTAAACGTCGCGTGGGCCAATTTGACGGGCAATTTCTGAGGAAAATCGTTCGGTCACTATCGCGAGCACCGGAGGACCACGATCCGTATGTGGCCATATTGTGCATTCGATCCCTCGATATCCCCGCAGGAATTCAACTTTTGGTCCGTCGAGCACGTCGAAAAATTACCGAGCAATGCGTCTCTAAAGCACCGATCCTTTTTAGCTTCGCATTTTTCGAACGTGGAAACGCGCATCTTCCGTCTTTGTCCGTTTACTTTCGTCCGTATCGGCGAAACTTCTTCTTTATTTCCATTGTTTTCAGTCTCCCCTCGCGGTAGCTACGTACTCTACCATTTCAATATCTTGTTTACGAGGTACTGCTGTGATTTTATATTTCTACCAAAAAGTTTACCAGGTCGTACTACAAAATTTCAGATGACCCGAAATTCTATTACGTGCAATTCACTTTACCAGAGGTTAACTACGAGAATGATTACAACGATTGAAATTACTAACGCGAAAGATCGAGGAAAATTAGTTGTTACTTTCAATGTAACCATCTCGCAAAGAAACACGCAGTAAATATAATTCGTTGTGCAGCCAAAACAGGGATAAAAAAAAATCGATGAAAAAGTGAACATTTACTTAATCGTTGTTTCCCTAAAATAACAGGGTGCTATGGTTTTTCCACGAAGCCTCGCGAATACTGCGAACAGTTCATTAATCAGACCGGCTCGCGAAGCAGATTCGCTCGCTCGCATTTATCGCCGTTCATTAATTTTCGATTCACCGGTTATTCAGTGTACGTGTTCCACTTTTTACCGGAGGAATTTCGTTCCATAAATCATGATCGATGCGCCCCACTATCGAGGGGATGTTTCCCCATGGAAGATCGCGGGAAAATCTAAAGAAATAATCCTAACGGATGGCCGCCCGCGACGCGTTTGCATATGAAAAGAGCGTGCGGCCGTGAATCGATACACCTTTATTATGCTCGGAGCACTTGCTTATCTCGCCGCGGTCTACGGAGGAGTCCCCTTCTTCCTCTTCTTCTTTTTCTTTTCCACGGCGAAGGGAACTCGGCAATATTTTCGACTTCCGGACCGGAGGTCGAAGGACGAGAGGGCGCCGCAGGGCCCGGGTGCGCGTGAAACAATACGCCAAATTTTCACGGTTTGCCACTCGATGACCCCTCATTTGTTGCGCGGCTAGTCCCTGGACGGCCTGGGCTTTCTAATTTTCTCGGTCGGTCAGTCCGAGAGAGGACCGACTCAAATTTACCGCTCGGAAACGACGAGAATCGATCGCCCGCTGCGAATTACGTGTTCTTTTTCTTTTTTTTTTCACGTCGGAGTTCCCCGCTCGAACGTCTTTCACTGCCCGGCCCTTTTGTCTCGGCCATCCATTGTTTTCGTAATTCTTACGGGGCCTTCTGGCCTCGCGGTGACTCGTGGGATCGGTCGGCTGGACCAGGGTTTTCCACCAATTTCGAAAATTAGCTTGCGCGTAATGGCTGAAAATAGGGATGAACAATGTGAACTTCTTTAACCCTACGAGAGTACCAACGATCGAAATTTTCGACAGTAATCGAAGATCGAAAAAATCGACTGTCACAAATGTTCTTAAAAACTGGCTCCGAGTGACGTCTGTTGAAAAATAAAATACTTGGCACTTGTAGGGTCACTCATTGCAGAAGTCTATTTTTTTATTTTATAATCACCTTGACAAAGTGGAATACAGTGAACCAACTAATTCTCTATTCTAGTCTTGTTCGAATAAACGAAAGAAATTTAATATTCGTGCGGACGTATACATTCGAGGGAAGACAAGACATTTTCGGGTGGATTTTCAGGACGAACGTACGGATTGGTCCCAACGGGATTATGGCATTCTCCCCGTCTAATTCCGCGCGCGTTTCTCGGCTTGACGCGCGTAAACGCAAGCAGCGTAATCGTGGTGAAAGGTCAGCGAGGCGGGGAAGAAAAATCCGTCGCCCACCGTCAGCCTCGTTATTCTACTTAGCACCTTGTTACAACCGGCGATATGTGTTCCATTGTGTATTGTCGCGTGGTGTCCTATCACTTATAGCGAGCCTGACGTCTCCGACTTGATTCTAATTTAATTTAGGATTCATTGTTTACGTGTCCCATTGTCGCTGGCATCCGAGGAAACCGTGATTCATGTATCGAAGCATCGGTTCGCGTTTGCCCAGGTGTCCGTTGGAAAAATCCTCTCTCCGTGAATGTTATAATTAAAATCGCATTCTAGCAAAGAAAAGAAAAAAAGAAAATTCTACGATCGACTCTACCTTCGACAGGATCGCCGACTCATTTCTTCTCTCGGAAAAACGAACCGAACCGAACTCGTTCCGCCTCGAAGTCGAGGAAACTCGCGTAAACTCCGATTTAGCGGAAGCTCGGCTTTAAGAACGTTTCGCCGGTACTTTCGAGGCGCAACAAAGATCTCCCCCAATCTCGAACGGCCATTTAATTAGGAGTGCTTTATTTTTCCGACGCCCTTTGTTTCCGGTCAATCTTTCTTTTCCGTTTGTTAAGTCACTGCCGGGCACAGCATAATGTGGAGAAACGGCGGACCCCCCCCCCCCCCAAACTTTTTAATCTTCGTCTCCAGACTGCTCTGTTCGCGTCGCTGTGCGTCCCGCTCGACCGGAAACTTTTAAACAACGTCTAGACTGCGACGCTGTAATCGCCGAAGGAGAAACTCGTCGATTCGGCGATACCTTCTTTTGGGATTTTTAATGCCGCTTTAACGGAACCGCGAACGCAACGTCCGCGCGAACTAATTGTTAGTTCTCACTGAAATTTTAGATTCGTTTCTCTCCGATGTCGGTGCAAGACACAATTTTATGAAAATTTCAATTCTTAACATTGTCTTCGATATTTCGCGTAACAAGGAGCACAGAATAGCTCGAAATTAGGACTGAATCGTAAGAAATAAAGTCTCCGGACGAACCGTGAAACAATCCGTTAGCAGTCGAAGAAATCGTACCGGCTCTGGAGGCCGTAAATTATGCAGTCGGCCGTTTCCTTGCGTAAAGTGCGAATGGCGCAGTTACTTGTCCGTGACCGCGGGTCCGGGCGACGCGTCCGAGGAAAGAAAAAGGAAAAGACGGCGGGGGAGCGCTTGAAAATGTGCATCGACCCCGGAACACGTCTCCGGGAGCGGCGGTGTTCCTCTCGGGGACGTAAATTTAAGTCACGATCGCCCCCAACGTCTCCGGAAGCGTGGCGGGGTCTGCGAATATGTTCCCGAGGTTACGTTCGACGTCGTTTCCAAGCCGCGAAATAAGGGTCGTTCTTCCGAACACATGGCGGGGCCATCTAGCCGAGTCTCCGTCGTATTCTTTCGGCCCTCTTTTCTCTCGGTGGCTCGCGGAGGGTGGCCTCGAATTAATAAAATCCCACGGACACCCCGGGCGGCGCGGAGAGGCGAGACGTTCGAATAACGGCGGGCACCGTGAAAAATGGCCGAAAATCTGATATTCCGGATTAAAAACATTGAAATTCAAAACCCGTCCCTCTCTCCGCGACCCTGACGGCGCTACGAGGGAGGCTCGAGAAGTCGTTAAGGGTCAGTTTCAACGGCGGTTTGCGGCAACCGATCCCCATCGACAGGCTGTGTTCCGTACCGCTCGTCTCGCGCCCCTCGGGCGATCCGGAGTAGAGATCTCTCTTCCTCGGGGATATTATTTTTAAGCCCCCGCACCGCGACCGAGTCGCAATTTGACACAGGCGCGCCGTTTGAATTCCGAATTCAATCTGCCGTTGCGGGCCACGGCCGATTTTCAATCCCGATTCCCGCAAAATTAAGGGTGCCACGGAAATTGATAGTGGGGCGACGGCGACTATACGTGTCCTCCCCGTGTCTACGTGTTCGAACGCTATGTTGCGTCGCGTCGCGTCGCATCGCGTAGCACGTTGTCCCCCCGACCATAATATATCATCTAACCGAGCGATAATCCGACTGGCTCTCGCGTTATCGCGGCTTTTTCGTCGAACCGCGACGAATCGAGATGGACGTGTAAATAACCTCTCGTGGGTTTTCCGTTTGTTCCAGAACCGAGATGGCTGCAGTGCTCCCAGTGTTCCAGAAGATTGTCCTCGGCGTGGGAGCTGCTGCAACACGTGCAGAGCGTCCACGGGGCCAGACTGTACACCTCGCCGTCCGCGTCGACGAACTCCTCGTCGAACACGCCGGCACCGAGCCCGCCGACGCCCACCCCTACCCACACCCATCATTTGAGCCCGGCGAATCACCTGAACCTAAGCGGAAAGTCGACCGGAAGCTCGTCCGCGGCGAACTCTTCCGGCGGCACGAACTCCAGCAGCAGCAGCGGAGGTAGACAACAACTGCAATCGTCCGCGTCCCTGGTCGGCGATCCTCTCCACAGCTTTCTGAGGCTACCGCAGCACCTGGAGCGAAGCTTTCCGCCGATGTTCAGGCCAGACTTCCTGGCGCTGAACCCGTTGGCCGGCTACAGGGGCTTGCAAGAGCTCCAGACAGCCACCAGGAACCTACAGAATCTGGGCGATCCTCTGCGCGGCATGGACGGCTTGAATCTCGGGGACCCTCTAGTCCGCAGCTCGCTGGACTCGCTGAACAACGCCCGAAACCTAGCGAACCTGGCCGAACTGTCCCACGGTCGTGCCCTAGCCGGTCAGGCACATCCACCACCGCTTGAGGCCAATCTGGATTTTTACTCGGCGCGCCTAAGGAGCCTCGCTAACCCGTCCTTAGGCGCGGCTCCACCAAGTAGCGGGAACTCGACAACGAACGCTAATCCCCCTGCCCCGGTACCGGCTGTACCGGTGCCGAGCACCGTCCAACAGCAGCAGCAGCAACAGCAGCAGCAGCAGCAGCAACAACAACAGCAACAACAACAGCAGCAGCAACAACCGCAACCGGCGCAGAACCACACGCAGTCGGGCGAGTCGCCGAGTCCTGCGTCGAACAACGCCGCTATCATAGTGCACGTGAACCACCAGAAGGAAAACTCGCCTCCCTGCTACAACCAGAGCCCGACCGGTCACCACAACAACAACAACTCGACCGACAGCGAGAAGACTTGTCCGCCGGTTGCATCGACGCCGATCATCGCCGACTCGGCCATCGAATTGCTCTACACGTGCGAGTTGTGCGACAAGAAGTTTCAGTTCCAGTCGAACCTGAACGTGCACCGGCGAAGCCATCGGGACAAGGAGAGGCAGTACCATCTGGACAGCGTGAAGAACTGCCAGCCGATGCCGACCAGGTGCGAAGTGTGCGATCTCGAGGTGCCAAGCTTCGCGGAGCTGAGGAAACACATGAGAAAGGACCACCAGGATCTGTGCGCGGCTAGCCCGCAGGGCAGCTTGGAGACCGTTGCCGACGACGGGTCCAGCTGCGACGAGAACATGGACCTGGACGAGGTGGAAGTGCACGAGCCGAAAATCGAGCGGGAGGACATCGAGGAGAACACGCCCGAGGATCTGAGCACCACTCAGGGTCAGAGCGGCGAGGAGAGCAGCGGCCGCATCGACCAGAAGCCTGTCAGCCTGGTGGGTGACCTAATGGAGAAGTTCGGGTTGAGCAACATCGCGCAGTACTCGGAAGCGTACCGGCAGGCGTTGCAGGAGAATCATCGCGGCGTGTTCATCAAGACCGAGTCGTCGTCGAACCTGACCAACTCCCTGAACAATAACAAGGAGAAAGACAGCGCGCTGTCGCCCACGAACTTCAATTCCTCGACCACACCTAACATATTCTCCGGTCAGGGTTTTCCCAGGTCCGCGGGACCCGACTTCGGCGGGCTTTGGTTGCCGAACCATCATTTCCTGGAGAACAACGAGTTCCGCAAGGTGACCAAGGCCACGACGTCCAGCCTGGCGCTGCAGGGCCTGCCGAGCCCGTTGCTGAAGAAGGAGCGCAGCGGTAGAAACGACACGTGCGAGTATTGCGGCAAAGTGTTCAAGAACTGCTCGAACCTGACGGTCCACAGGCGGTCGCACACCGGCGAGAAGCCGTACAAATGCGAGCTGTGCTCGTACGCGTGCGCGCAGAGCTCGAAGCTGACGAGGCACATGAAAACGCACGGCCGCCACGGCAAGGACACGTACAAGTGCCGGTTCTGCGAGATGCCGTTCTCGGTGCCGAGCACGCTCGAGAAGCACATGCGGAAGTGCGTGGTGGTGGTGCAGCAGGGGCCGAAGCTCGCGTTGCCGTACCCCGGCAGCCAGGACGAGGAGGAGTTCGAGCTCAGCACGAAGGACACTTGATCTTGGAACGGAAGCCTACCGCCGATCCCGCCACTGTGGCCGCAGAGACCGCCCTACCCGGTGTACTGAACAAGGGGATCTTCTTCCTCGGCAGAGACAGACACAACAGTCGGAGAGAGAAGCAGCGAGGCTGGAGAACACACGTGGGTGTCCGATAGAGAGAGAGACTGTGGGTCCTAACCGCGGGGCCGGAGGACGTATCGATGAGGAGACGCCGCCCGCTTATTGCGCGCGATCGCATGTCCTTGGCCTGTGCAAGGTCGCCTCTCAGGATCAGGAGAGAGGTGGTGTAGATCGGCGAGGAAAACAGCCGATCGAAGGCGGACCTGGAAACGGTCCCAAACGAGGAGTACGCGAACAACGAGGCCCTCGAGGCTCTGGACAGAGCCGACAGGGCCCTGATGAAACGAGGATCGTCCGATCCGGTGGAGGAGCGACAAAGGTACTCTTGATAAAAAAAAAAGAAAGAATCTACCTACTCTCCGCATTCTCGATTCTGATAGAAACGAATAACGAATGGTTACCACTTTGCGAGTCTCACGACAATTATTTAAAAGTATATCCGTATACATAGTTATAAATAAAGACGCTATAAATATGAATATATATATATATATATGACAAATCTAAATATATATATATAAATATATATATATATATAAATATAAATATGAGATCTAAAAATGCAAATTATACAGAATATAAATATTATACATAGGTATAATGAACATAGTGACTTTATTATCGCATTTGAAGATTATTTATTTAATGATAAATCTATTACCGGCATACTGTGTAACGTAATGCGCGCGTGTACACACCGACCTGTGCGCGTATGCTTGGAAGCATGCGACGGCGCGTGTGTTATGTACGTACGTGGATTACGTTACGTACTATGAATACCTGCAACCACACTGTATGTATTAGAGACAAATGGGAAAAGACACGAAAGGAAGAGCGACGGGGGGAGAACAGGAGAAAAACTTTTTGTACATTATACAATATACCGGCGTCGTCGTCGCTGCGCGTCGATCGACATCGACGCGGCTTTGTAACACTTCTTTTTACCTTCTTCTTTCTCTGTAATATTTCCTTCTCTTTCCGTTTTAACGTTACTCTTATTACTTTCCCCTTTCTACTTCCACGAAACGACACGTTTTTCTATCCCGCGACGAGAAAAAGAATATACATAATCGACGACTCCGACGATCCTGCGTGTACATACTCGACACATCGATATCCCGAGGACTTATGTTATCGATGATTTAGGATACCGTGAGTACTCGACGTACGTTTAAAAATCATGTGTAAAAGCAAAGCTGCGTTTTAGATTTTAAGCTCTAGCTCGATCCTATGTAAAATGTATTATATAGTACTTTTATTGACTTTATTGTCCATTATTAATTATTACCAGTTCTATTATCGCCAATTAATATTAATCATTATTATTGTCATTATTACTATTATTATTATTATTGACACTATTATTATTATTACCATGATTATTATAATTACTATTATTATTATTGCTATTATTCATTGCCACTATTATTAACGCGGTTCGCAGCGATTGCGAGTACCGCCTTCATTATTTTATCCCGATATTAAATTATTATCGAAATCTGTTTTAAATGGTTAAGAAGATGCCAAAGTTGTTTAGGTTTATCGGCGCGATGCGGCGTTGCGCGACGTGTCCGTCGACGATCGCTGATTTTCGAGATCCCGTTGCCAACGGGTAACGCTAAAAAAAAGAAGAAGAAAGCAATCGAACGTAACAATTACAGAGAAGCGATCACGGACGACGGCGACGCGTGAAACGTGAGCGAAAGTACCCGAAGCTTTACGAAGGTCTCGAAGATCCATCGTCGACGGCCATCGTCGCGATCCAGCCGGCCACGCTATCGTTACAATTGCGCGTTTGTTCGTTGGTTATATTTATTGTCGTGACGCGAGCGCTCGCGCGCGGCTTTCGCCGGATCGAGATCGTTTCGTTGTTCCTGCGAAAATCGCCTCGCGACGCTCACTCGCCTGCCAGTTGGTTGACGATTTATTATTATTATTATTATTTTCTGTTCTTTTCCTTTCGCCCAAGACTGAGGTAAACGCAAAACGAAAAACTGGCGGGCGCGAACCGCGGTGTCGAAGCCGCGCCTCGGATCGATCGTGTACTTTATTTTCCCATTTTTTTCTTTTCTTTTTTTCTTTTCTCTTTTTCGGTTCCATTTACTTGTACAGCTTCCGTTCGACGATAGTCTTTCCTTTTTCTTCCTTCGACTTTCTTTCGTTCGTCCTAAAACGCCACGTTGTAAACGTTTTCGGAGGGGACTGTTCCTAAAAAAAAAATTGATCTAGGCAATAAGATAAATTAACTTCGATGACCGAAGAAACGACGAAAGATGCGCGCTCGACGGCGCGTCTTTCGATTTCCGTGCGAGTGCGTGTGCGTGTGGATGCTCGTAAATAGAGAGACTGCGTGAAGAGAAAATGGGCGAAGCTCGAGCGAATGCGAAAACGAAAAACGCGCGAATGCGTTCGTGGATGATTTTTTTTCCTTGTGAACCCGGTGCGAGAGAGAGAGAGAGCGAAGTACTTAAATAAGAAAAAAAAAGGAAACTCATATCAACATAGTTGTCTCGGTGTTAGACGTGTACGGCCCTAGATAAAAAATCTCGTTATCTAGTTTAATGAAAGCGGCGGGGGTGCGCGCAAGTTTGTTAGATCGATTCCGAAAATACGTACATGCAAGGCTCCGTTTATACGATATTGTAAATAATGGCACTGCCCGTAGCGAATGAAAGGGAACGAGTGAGAAAGAGAGAGAAAGAACGAGCGTGCAAGATTAGAGTGAAAGAGAAAGAAAGAAAGAGAGAGAGAGAGAGAGAGAGAGAGAGAGAATAGAAAGGAGAGACACGGTGATGAGGAGGAGAGGTGGAGAACCGGCCGGAGAATAAGGCAGACGAATGTCGTCACTATTCGAACAGGAGAAATAAATAAAATCATCAATATTATCAGTCGCATCAATTTTTTCATCGTAATCGAACGGGGCTCGAATCCGGCGTTCTATCGTTCTCGAATTGGGAATCGAGACGCGTGTCTCTCGTCCGACGAGGAAACCACAAAAAAAAATAAAAGAAACATATTGACCGTGCCATCATGGCCGTCTATGGTCGCGAGAAACACGTTGTTACATGATGGAACCTCGATGGTTGCGTCTGGGCACAAATCTTGTTTTCTCAAGAAAAATAAATAAAATACCATTGAGATTCATTGACCATCGTAATAGCTGGCCATCCACTCTTTATGGACGAAATAAAACGTGAATCGTGGAAAAACGTATTTTCTAATTTTAGCAGAACCTTAATCAAAATCGGGAGCTCCATTGTGCGCAACTGTCGAGGTTTTATCATACGCATTGCATAAAGTCTCACCGGTGCGATAAATCATTTGGTCCTAACGATAGAGTGAAACGGAGGAGTTTTGAATATTTATAAAAATCTCTGAGTGTAGTTCCGGTGGAATTCGGCGACCATGGTTGGCCATAGGATGCTTAGCTCGCGTTGCTAAGGGGTGATTACGGCGAGCGTAGCATCGGAGAGGTTAATTACAGGGAGAGGTGGTTTCCCGTTTCGCGACGAGAGGTCGAAACGCGGCGGAACAGCCGAAGAACACCCGCGGAACGCGCCATCGTTTCAATAGTTTGTTCCCCTCGTCTTTCTTATTCGAATTCATCCGACACAGGACCAAGTTCCCTGCCTCACGAACAGCGAACAAAGAGAAGAACTCAATCACACACGCAAATCTCGCGACGGGCGGATCCGGCCGACCGGACACGGCGTTGCGAACGGGGCCTCGAGGAACGAGGAAAAAATCGGACGATCGAAAAAACAGATCGTCGTTCGAGTATACCCTGTCGATAGATCGAATCGTTCCGCGAGGCTCGGTTTCCGTGTACGGTCGGCCGACATCCAACGTTACTACACAGGGTAAATCGAGTTAAAGAAAAAAAATAAAGAAGAAAACTAAAGATGGTTAAAAGATAATCCCATGAAAAGAATGTCAGAAGTATAGCGAATTGAAGTATCTAGACAGTTAAATAAATAAATCTTAAAATAAAGAAGAAGTATTTCCTATAATATAGTAAGCGACAAGGGGGTGTGTGGGGCGAGCCACGCAACGATGATCGCGACGGGTGGTATGGTCGGAGGGAGGGGGGAGGGTGGGACGGGGTTGGAAGGCCAACAAAAGGTACATCGGTAGCAGGGAAATTGGATTTTTAGCGAGAAATCTTCTGATCCAGGGTAAAAAGACTAATCCGAAGCTCGGTTTCTAGAGACGGCATCACTGGGTTTTTATTTCGAGTAAAAGATCAGAAAGAAGGATAGCGAGAGAGAAAGAGAGAGAGAGAAAGCGAGCGAGAGCGAGAGAGCGAGAGAGCGAGAGAAAAGAAGAGAAAGAAAAATAGAAAACCTGGCGTTCGGAGCACTTTTAAAACCGAGGATCGACATTAAGGCAATACGAAAACGCTGGCGTCTTCGGGCAAAGCCCGGCCAATCGCGTTTGGCCGGCTTTTCCGCGGGGAAGTCCCTAATTGTAAACATAGCAGATACGGTGTATGTCTTGTGCGATTCAAATAAACCACATTGTTTTTAAATAATCGAAACAGGAACTCGACTCATTTGCAAACCCACCCCACGTCACCATATCACATTTTCCCTTCGTCCAATGAGAATCTGCCTGCATGTTTTCATTTGTTCGCGCGGCTCGAGTGGGCGTTGCTCGGCGCGTTCTTTCCTCCTATTTTTTCTACTTTTTTTTCGTTTCTGGTATAACGAACGAAAGGATAATTGATCCTCCGCGGTAATTGATTGATTACTCGGAAAGCGAAAGGAACGATCGATCTTCCGGCGATCTTCGATACGCCTCCGCCGGCTATAGAAAGCTCGTTACATAAATTGTTTAAATCGTTCCGAGGCATTGCTATTGGACGCTTATTACGGTCATTGCATAATGCGTTTCGCAATAGGAATCGCGTGCACCGGGCGCGTCTCGTTCTATGATAACGATATTATCTACCGAACTCACCGATTCCCATTGTCCGTTGATTTTTCGAATTACTCCGGGACAACGTCATCGGGCCCTGGTGCATCCGCGTTTTCGGCGGTACACCACGCCATCTTGCGATGCACACCGACATCAACGATCGAAGCTCAGGTAAGCGCAGCGAACGCGACGCTTAGGTGCACAGAGGGTTGCGAACAACAGGGGAACCTCCATTAGGATAACTGTCGCCATTGGGCTGCGTTCATTTCATGGCACCGTTGAACGATATTTCGGAACATTCAGCGATTCGTTTCAAAGCAGGAGGAAATAATGAAATATACAGCAAAACGATATTTTATGATTTGTGATTCGTCAGCTTACGGAAACTCTTCTTCTTTATCAGAAAAGTTTATGAAACGACTGATTTAAAATATATTTTTTAAGAAGCATACGTTATCGTACTTGTGGTCCAGATTATTCTTGTTGTATGATACATTTTTTAAGATCTAGCTAAATATATTTTCTTCTCAAGGTTAAAAGATCCTCACCTCATCGAAGAGGTAAAGAAAGTCCCGTCGAGAAATAGACAACGCGTTCTCCACGCAGACGTAATACCGCCGGGATCCGGCAAGATTTTTCCGCGGCGGAACAAGGGCCGTCATAAACGGGCTCACGTGTCTCGGCAGACTCGTACATCTCCCGAACCCGTCAAAGCCAAAATTACACGTCATAAAGTTCGAAATCCGGCAGTAACGGCCGGGACAATCCGTCGTCGGGCTTGTAATCGAAAGCCTGGAAAGCTCTCTCTTCTGAATGGTAGCGCGGGAGGGGGTACGCGCGCTTCCCCCTCTCCCACGGCCCCTGTTTCGTGGGGTAATCGACTCGTCGTTGGGCCGAGTGCGAGGCGGGTTGCAGCCAAACAGAGGCGAAGGGGAGGCGCGGATGGCTCAAAGTTAAGACAATGCCGTTAATTTTTGGTCGGCTCCATTGTTCCCGGGGGCACATTCATCTGTCAACCGGCACCGACTTCTGCCACGTTCCGTAGTCGACCGGAACGAGCGCGATTCGGCCGCGACGATAGATCATCCGCCATGGTTCCCGGTCGTCCGTCGACGGTTTCTGATACCGATCCACCTGGCGAGCAGCTCCTCGATCACCGACGACGAGAGAGCGAGAGAGAGAGAGAGAGAAAAAGAGATGGGGCCGCGGTGGTTTGGAAGACGCGGGGGGAAAAAACTAAGAGAAAGCGAGGAGGGAAGGGGGATGGATGCTCTCGCGATCCCAGCAGCCTCGCTGGTCAATAATTTCGCCAGCAGACTCCCGGACGTTTGAATGCGTGTTAACTATGGTGACGTCACCACAATGGCGGACACTAATCTCCACGTCAGAAGCAGAGGTGTCCCCGTGCTCGCTCGCTAGATACCCCCCTACCCAATCCTTTCCCGTACGCCGCTTTCGTCCCTGATCTGTCGGTTCTACGGACAAAATATGTCAAACGCTCGCCAACCCCCGCACTTCCGTATACGTCGACGACGACGACGACGACGACGAGGAGGACGACGTCGACGTCGTCGTTTCCGTCCTACCCGCGTCCCATCCTCGCGACCATGGAAAACAGCTAACCCACCAGCCGGCACGATCGAAAAAAGAACAGGACACACGGCAGAAAGAGTGGAACGCCGCCTACGGTTCCATTCCATCCTCTCTCCCCGCCATCTTTTTTATTGTGACGTCTCGCTGCAACTATTCCGCCAAATTCCTGGCCCTGTCGGTTCCGCGAGTTCCACGGATTTCGCGTGTGCATGTATTTTATAGAGTGCCCCCGGGCCTCTTTGTCCCTACCCCTTTGACCCTCCGAGGGAGGAACGCGCTGAGCTTTTTCTCCCCCTTTCGTTTTTTCGTGTTCCCCCACCCCCTGCCCCGCCGACGACGGGACGTTCGAGCTTTTCTGTTTCGCGCAAAGACGCGTCCTCGCGCCTCCCGCCGACTTCTGACACAGTTCCCCCGGTGATTAGTTCCGGGTTTTGTTTTATTTCCGACGGTTAAGCCCATTGTCTTCGCGTCTCGCTTTTGGGCAGGCTTCTCGCTGATCGTTCGTATCAGGATTTTTATTACCGGTGGTGAACGGGCGTTTCAGGATTTTTCTGTGACTCCCCGGTGTTCTGCGATATGCGTAAACTGTGTTAATGCTGAATTTTTTTGATCTGTTACACTTTCGTTTACTAGGTCGATCAATTTGAAGAGAACTGTATGAAATATTCTGGGGGTCGATCGATAATCGGAATTATCATTGACGCAATAAATGAACTTATTAAATGCATCTAAAAGTAGCGAATATTATTGTAGAATTTTTAGCAACAAAGTTTGCCCGTTTCGCTTGTTATTTTTTTTGTGCGCGGAGTTTTTAATCGCATGTCAGCAAATAATTCTGCAGGTAGATCGTCGGTGCAACAAATTTCCCGGTTCCGAAGGTAAAGTTCACGCGATGCAACAATCCCCGGCTGGCGAAAATAAGTTTCGGGAACAGCGGTTCTGTTATCGACACGTAGATCTCTACCTTTCGACTTCGTTTCTCGCACCTGGCCCGCCTGAACCGCCTCGGCGCCGATGTAATACACGGTTGCCTACTAATGGGTAGTACACATCCGCACAAAATTTCCACCCCTGGGATCCGGTTTAAAGGTGGTCTATAGCCCCTGCAGCGAAAGAGATCGCCGTCCCCCGGGAACCCGAACGAGAAAATGATCGTATAGTTCCTCAACTTCGGTAAACGTAATTTTGTGTTTAGAACCGAGACTTGTCGCGAAATTTCGGAAGTTGCTAACTCGGCTGCCTGCTTCGTTGTAAACTTGGCGCTTTCGGGAAATTTCGAATTCCAATACCGAAGAAATTAATGACATAGTCGTCCGTATGTTCCGTGCAATTTCCACTATTTATTTGTATTAGATCGCCCTGCATTTTATTTTTCGTAGTTGTAATTTACGCTCGTTTATGATCATTTCAGAGCTAAGTAAAATTCTGTCTTTCATACCAGCTTCTCTTTCGCGTTTATTGACGAACGATTATTAAGCTACAGATTGTGGATTCTTGTGCATTCATTAGGAATAAATAATATTTAAAAAAACACTCCAAAATCTTCAGTGGTACGATAAAGTTTCAGGATGGACAGGAAGATGAATAAATAAATAATTCTGTGTGACGAACAAATTTATTAAATTCGACCTGGTTTAACAGACGTGCGAAGAGTATAGCGACGAATACGGCATAATAATAACTATCTAAATCTTTCCATAGCGAAGAGAAGCATATACAGAAAAAAAGTTCGTTATTTGTATGAGCTTAATTCACCGGAGGCAGCGGCCCGCGGAGCGTTCAACGATCCCTCATTTGCAAAATGTGCGAACACGCCGGATGGAGCATTCTTCCCTTATTTTGCAATTACCCGCGGCGGCGTTTATTTCCGCTTAAACGGCCGCCATTCCACTATCTCCCGGAGACACGTATGATCTCGGCTGCGCTAAGCGATTACGTTGTGCGCGCTGTATCTTAATGTCCGGTGTTCATTTCCCGGGGCCCTTCGCGAGGCGAGCCTGAAAAACTCTCCGGGAAACGGGGGTTAACTACCGGTTGGGCGGGGCGGTGTCGCGGGGGTTGTTCCCGGCGGCGCGGGGACGTAAGGGCGAGGGGCAGCGTGGAAGCTACGAAACTCGAAGTTTGTTAGATCGTGGAATTAGTCGGCTGTTAAGCCAGATAAGCAGTCAACATGGACGAAAACAATTGCGCTGGATTAGTTCGGCTGCGTTCGCGGCGTTGCGTTGTCTCGTTCCCGGTTAAAAGATTAAGTAATGTTCATTTGTCTTCGGACGAGACTCGCGTTTAGGGCTCGTATTGCTCGGCGCGAGCATTGTCTCGCGGCGAAGCGTTAAATATCACGGGAGTGGCGTGGGGGGGGGGGGAGGAGAAAAAACTCGTTGGCGAGAGAACGAGAGAGAGAGAGAGAGTGAGAGGAGGGTGGCTCGGAGGAAAAAAAGGAGCACGTAACGAAGTGGAGGGTAATACGGGCGCGCTGGGCACCGAAGGAAAATCCGAGGCTTAGTTGGGCAAATTTGTTGAATTATCTTATCGTCGAATATCTCGGCGGGCGGCAACGACGTCGAATTAATTTCAATCTCATTATTGCCGATACTCCTCCGCGCTACGCCGCGCCGCTTCGTTCCCGTTGCGCCGCCATCCCTCTCGGTTTCCCGATAAAGAACTGGAGAAGTATTGTCGCCCGCGGCAAGCATCCTCTCGTCTCTCCTGGCATTTACAACGGCCGCCTAATTAAATGGATATTCCTAAATCAATTACTCAAACATCCGTTTATACTGCGAGCGCGGGACTCGCCGAGCCGAGCCGAGCCGAGCCGGGCCGCGCGATACTTTACTTTCGATTTTCCGTTCGCCGCGCACCACTTTTCCCAGAGTCCTCCCAGAGCGATTGTCCCGCGCGCGGCTCACCGCGACACGCTCGCGAGGATATTCGTGTATTTCTGGTCTTTAGAATCGAGTGTGTCGTCGTTCCGCGCGCCGGCTGTTCAAGCCTTCTTGGCGACGCGTGACACGCTTTTCACGACAACCGACGCTACTCGCCTTTGTTTTCTATTGCTCAATTTATTTGTAGGGCTGTCGAGTCGAGCTCGGTTTTTCTCGGCGGCGCGGCGCGACGCCTGCAAACCGGCGGATCCTTCAAAGATGTTCGCACGACAGACACCTGCCGTTTTACACCACGACTTTTCCTGGGAAATTAACTCGTTCTAATATTTATCGACCACACAGAGGCTCGAGGAAATTGTTTTAAAATTGTGGTGCGGCCTTGACGTCTACCGTTTTATCCGATGTGAAACTAAAAATTTTTAGTCTCCTAACCCCCTTGCAGCTGTATATTCTAGGACCTTTAGGTTTAACAGATCTGTTGCTGCTATTCGGGGCTTAAATTGTTAATCAGAAGTGCAATATGCACACTTAAAATGGATATATACTAATAAAAAATGGAGTCGTTTCTTTACGGGGAGGAAGAATCTCGTTGCCCGACTGTGACACGGCGTGTTTTTACACCAAATTGGGGATGCTCTGTTAGAGGGGGTTAAAATATCAATGACGTGTAACGAATCGGCTCGGGTTCACTGAAACGTCCGCATACGTTCTACGAACTCACCCCCTTACGAGCTCGCTTCGCCGCTCGTTTAACCGTAGCGCGAAAGATTGCCGATATTTTTCAAGGGGGAGAAATCCACCCCCGAAGGGTCAGTATTCGTGTGCTGGAAGGGTGGCTTTGACCAATCGCACGCGTGGATTTGCCACCCCTTTCTGCTGACCAATCGAGGACCGCTTCGACGTGCCCAGTCGACTGATCTCTTCAGGGGTACGTCGAAGCCTAACGAGCTGGGTACGTGGCCCGACTTGTTCGTTAAAATTTTACGCCTTGAAATTCCTGTAATTTGTCGAGAAATATTGAAATTTTATATTTCGCAGCTCGCACGCGGGCACGGATTTTATTTTATCGGTGTTAGATACGTTTTTAGGGAAAATTTTTTAGACGAGGTAATTCTGAACATTCTTTTAATGTATCAAATTTGACGAAATTAGATGTTGACAGAATATAAACTTATGAAATTTATTTTGGGAGGACGACGCATTGAAAATGACTGATCGAATAAAGTACATTGGGATTTATAATAATTAAAATCTTAGAAATTTTCTCGAAGAACGTTTATAGTTTGTCAAGAAATTCTTCTTAAATTGTTTACACATGCCGTCGGCACGTCGGGATTCCATGCTGTACATTACAAACATTTAGAAAAGAAGCTACCCCCAATATTTGCAAGAAACTTTTCCTAGGTTCGTGCAAGTAGTTCCCTGAAAACTTTTCGTAAACACGAACTGAATATTTTATAGTGGTCTACGAAGCTTAAGGGAGCATAAATATTAATATCGAAGCCAGGATAAAATTAAAATTAAAGTATATTCTCTATGTACAACAAACTTCCGCAACAAAAACCCATGGATACAATTTTTATGTCGTCTGTTTCTAGGACGTTTTGTCTCGCGTACTGTGAGGACAATATTGTGGGGAATGTAAAATTCTCTGTAAACGAACGGTGAAATTATGTTAAGCCTTAAGGAGTATAGTGTTTACTCAAATTACGAAATACTTCACCCTAACATTTCTCTCAACCTAGAATATTTCCAGTCTGCATGATTTTTTCATTTCATGAAAAACTATTATTTTATTATATTTTATATAAACTGATTTTATGAAAAAATATATTTTGTTATATTATATTTTATGTAAGCTGATTTTATGAAAAATTCTTTTTTATTATATTATATTTTATATAAATTGATTTTATGAAAAATATTTTATTATATTTTATATGAACTGATATAATATTCCACACGATACTCGAATGATTAGTAATTCATTAAACACAAAGAGACTTAATAAACGATATTTTGAATAATAATATAGTAATTTTTAGTGGCGTCTCATTCGATTGCTAAGGGTTGAAAGAGTGGCGGACTAATCTACACCGGACAAAAAGAAAATGAACGTTAACCCCATAATCGGCTGGTGGTATCGTCGAGGAAACAATTGACGGTTCGAGGGTCGATTCGTTAATTTTCCATCGGTGCGGCCCGTGTTCCGCATCGACGCCGTCCTCGCGTGGCGCGAGGTATCCGTGGCTTTTGCAAAATTCACGCACGCCGGGAAGGTGGATACCGGGGCAGCGAGATAATAATGATGAAGTTCGGTGTCCGTGTAGCCGAGTGGATGGCGAGACCAGGGAGGGTTGAAGCCGGCGGAAGGAGAAAGGCAACTCCGTCCGGAGGGGGTGGGTTATACATTTGAGTACATAAATGTATGTAACTTTGAGTTTGTGTTGGAGTGGGCGTCGGCCATCTTGTCCGGTGGGTATTGACCGAGGCGACCGCCAGGCGAGAGACATGCCATGGCGGGCAAACCACCTCTAGTTACTACCCTCGGCGCTAATTGCTCTTATTAGTTAAATCCGTGCGGTATCGTCGCCGTGCTGCGCCGACCGGGCACAGAAAAAATATACCTTCGACCTCCGACTCGTCGACGCCCGATTCAATGATTTATGTCTACGCCTATGCCAACGCGAACAAGTTTTCTCGATTTTCCGAAATCTAAAAGTACTTGGAAAGACATTTCAATTTTTCATCGAATATATAATTATTTCTCTGTATTTTTATCGCTTTTAGAACTCGAAGAATGTTTTTCTTCAACACACATTCTCTAGTTTTTTATTAAAAAATATGTACTGACGTATTCGATCAGGTTTTCTGTTATCCATTTAATCGAGTGTGTAAACAACGTTATAAAAATAGTTCATTGGGCTTTTTTCTGATTTATCTGATGACCTTCGAACGACCTCAATTATATTTACAACGAAAATTCCATGAAATTCTGAGCACGTTAGTTTCCGAATGAAAAATGTAAATATTTATATTATTGTGTAATAAGATTATTCGCATAAATTTCGATTGAACGAGGGATTTCGGTGGTGCACCTTCGAAAATATTTTTCGCTCGACCAGCTTCCCCACCAAACAAAGCTGTTCGAAATTAGCAAGTGGATTAAGTCGTTTTAATCAATGTCCTTAGCGCGGTAGTTATGCCGAAACTTTTTCTCATCGAGTTCGCTCGGTTCCAGCCACGCATTTGCATTTGTCTCGGAAGTTACTTTCCACTTTCGAACAATTATGCGGCGCAATTATTTGTGGAAGACCGGCGCGCGCGCGGCCCACTAACAACGCAACCTTGACAATTTCTTTTAATCGGAGCTTCGCCGGCGGGGTGAAAGAAGTTGGAGGAAACGGGAATCCGTAATCCGTATCTCGCCGAAAAATCTCGACACCGCCATCGATCGTCCTCTTCAGAACGTGTTAAAATTCAAAGTACGCCTTTGATTCCCGACGTAGCCTATTTGTCTCCGTAACCTGCGCGTTTCTTGGCCCGGTTGAAAGATACTCTCTTGCCAGGAGAAGCTTTTAACTCGGTGAGGAACGAAGAAATATTAGGTGTGATCACCGGTGACACCGCGGTTCCATAAATTGATACGAATTTTTGCTGCCGGGCCAACGGAAATGGGAAACACAAGGTCGCCGAAGTTCATTGAATTGTCAAAATCGCGATAATGAAATGCGAAGTCTCCCTACTCCTAACATAAGTTGCGACGTTGCGTTTTAATTGTTACAAATTAATTACAATCCTTTTATAAGCGTATTTTTTAAAGATACCTCTCATAAAAATCGTTGAAGATAAATGACAGTTGAAATTACCTTGGGAAGGATGCAGTAGGGTCAATACAGACCCGGGCATCGGTCACGTCCGAGTGTTAAACCACCACAACGCTACTTGAATTCCACCGAAGAATGAAACCGCGAGCATATTTTCATACACGATCGAAAATTTCTCGCGAAGCCAAACGAAGAAAATTCAGCATCCGGTGAAAAAACAATTTTCCCGGCTGATTCTCGGACACTTTTGATCGCTTGCCTCTTTCTCTCTCTCTCTCTCTCTATCGTTCTCTCTCTGCGGCGGAAAGAGCGTAGCACGCCGCGCGCAATAAGCCAGAATAATTGTTTGACGCGCGCCGATACGCGGTTCCGTCTCAACGACGTTTAATTAAACAGCGGGAACGGTGTTCGGGGGCCGCGTTCCGCAAACAGCCCCGATGGAAAAAGAAATTGTAAGGCGGGTGGCGCGCAGAGTGCTCGCCCCGCTCTAATAATCGCCGGGCGGGCAATGAATCGCGGAATGTTTCACAATCAACGGGGTCGTGTCGCGTTGTCGTTGGAATTCAAGCTTGTCGCCGGCGTCCCGAGGATGCAGAAGGTCCGTCTCGGCGCGCGCGTAACGCGAACGAGCGAGCAAGCGAGCAAGCAGAAGCGAGTACAATCGGAGCGAGCATAAGCGAGAGCGTGTGCGGGGGCGAGAAACGGCGCGAGACGCTTCCTCGTCGTCTTCGTCGTCGTCGTCGTCGTCGTCGTCGTCGTCCTCGTAGTCGGTTTGCGGCTTGCGAAAATTCCGAAGGTTCGTTCGTTCGTTCTTCGGTCGCCGCAGGAGCGTGTATACGCGCGGACTCTAATTCACGCCCGGTATTTCGCGCGGCGTGTATTTTAAGGCTAGCCCCGGCTCTAAAATTCCACCCTTGCCCGTGTGCTCACCCTTCCACCCTCCTCTTCCGTTCTCTCCTCGTTCGTTGTCTGTCCCGCTTCGTGTTTCACTTCTATATACACCGGTCTCTGCCCATTTCGCCACCCCCTACCACCTTGTTCGAGTGCTCGCGGTCTCTCTCGCGCCGACCGGGCCAGCACAAACCGCCACGTTTGTTCCTCTCGCTCGTGCCCGGTGCCACCCTCTCTTGCTCTCCGGCCTCTCTCACCGTTTCTCTACCACCACCCCCCCGGACACACGAGTAACCGAGGTAGGTAGTACGTACTCGTGGTGGTGGTGGGTATAGTGGCTGTAGATATAAAGGTTGTTCAGCCGGGAGGTGGGAGGAGGGCGGTCAGAGAGGGACGCCGGGATGGGTACACGCTAGGTAGAGAACGAGACCGAGCGAGGGTTGAAGCGGGACCGAGGGATCATGGATAAGGGTGAGAGAGAGAAAGAGAGAGGGAGAGAGAAGCGTTGTGTAACGGAGGAAAGCGAAAAGAGATGAAGACACAGATGTGGACGAACGAGAAAGCGAGAGAAACGACGCGGCGAACGTGCGAGGGGTGCGGAAACGGCGAGGGCGAGAGAGAGAGAAAGAGGGGAAGACGGTCCTCGGACTCTCCGTGTGGTAGTGCAAGGGTTCGTTCGACCCTTAAGGGGTTGTGGCTAGCATCAGCCCCCCTTTGCCCCAGTCCTCAGCCACCGCTATCCCCTTTACCGACCTCCAGCTTCTCTTCGTACTCCTTCCAGTGCTCGTCGACCACCCAGTTAGCCACCCTCGTAACCACCCCACGACGGGCAAAACTACCCACCGCCGGCGGCCATTTTACTCTCCCTTCGCCCTGGACTCGCCAAATTGTAATCCGAGGCCCTGGAATTCCGGGTAGAGCAACCGTGGTCCGGCCTCAAAGGAGGCTTCCTTCGCCTCTCGACTTACCCCTGGATAATGATTAACGGAGTGCTCCTCTTTCTCGCCCTCGCGGCTTGCTCCCGCACTTCCCAAGACAAACAAAGACGCGGCCCGCGCGTCTCGGATCAACGCTGCCGTGCCGTCACGCTGCTACCCCTGCTACCACCTGCACCCACCGTCCTCCCCACCCACAGCCCCGTAATAACGCGAAAGGTCGCGGAAATTTTATTCCGGGCCGCGCCGGACGCCTCGACAACCACTACGACGACGACGACGACGACGACGCGACACGTTTCCTGCACTTCAGACCCGTGTAACGCGCGAAACGGCACGCCGCCGCTTTTCATATTTTCGGAGAATGAAAACGCTCCCAGGGACAAAGAGTGGAACGCGGAGAAAAGAACGATTCGCTTGCGTCAAGCAATAATGAGGAAACGCTTGGATGGGAATGCTGTAAGATGCGGGTCGCCTCTGACCCTTCTCGATATTCTCGTCCATTTATTAATTTCACACGAAAAGAACAGTTTCAGAACGAAAGATCGTTCGAATATCAATCCCTCGCTGGTCCTGTTTTAATCGCAGACCGAAACGTTCCATGGACGATGATGCCACGTTATCGAAAGAGCGTGCGAGGACGAAGAGTCAACGGAGAGTCCGTGATTCGATTAATGTTAATTTCCGAATACATTCAATTTACCGCTCGAAATCCACTTGGCGATCGTATCAATCCCCGTGTAATCGATTCTTAACAAAATGATCCCCGACGTGTCCGGAAGAACTGGCGGCTCGCACGATTCCGCTCTGGCACCCTTTCCATCTTTCCTCAATCTCCGCGCGTCCCATGAATAATTTTAATTCAATTATTACGTCGGGAACGACGATTCCATTCCCCGGTTTTCTCTCTCTCTCTCTCTCTCTTTCTCTGTCGCTCTCTTCTCTCCTCCTGCAAGCCAGGTTAGAGAAGCGACTACGCGACGGCGGCGGGGAACGAGCCGAGAATCGCGGAGACAATAATTTCATATCTTGACGGCCGGGTTTATCTGATTGGGCGAGCGGTATCGCCCGGGAAATTCGCGATTATCTGTTTATGGTGCGGTTAATGGAGGTCGTGCTTGCACGGAACGACTCGAACCTCATGTCTGCCCGATATTGGCCGATAATGTAGCACGTACTTACCGTACACGGTGTCTGCTCCGCGCTGCGCCGCGCCGCGCCGCGTCGGTTCGCGTCGGCTTCGTCGAATAAAATTAATGTTCCGGGGAAGGAGTAAGAGCGACGGGAATGCGGGACAGGAGCGCGATGAACCGCGGGTCAACACACCTTTCCCTCCTGCGTTTATTTCATCTCTTCGATTGTTCCCAGCCTCGTCTCAGCCTTTCTTTTCTCAACAACCTGACACGTCGACTGCCTCCGGGGTCACCGGCGCCGATGAAATTAATTGGATGCTAATCCTGGGATGTTTATGGGAAAATGATGTATGGCCGCGGGGGGAGTTCAATGGTGGTTGTTCGAGAGGTATCGATGGTTGATCGATAATGGTATTGTGGGAATTGTTTAATTTTTATTTACAGTTTCCGACAGTATTATATACTGCGGTTCCATGAATATTTATCGACGCTCGTAGAATATTAAATTAGAATTTTTCATTGGTGGAGAGATATTCCTGTTTCGCCGCCATGCCATCGACTTTCTACGTTTGCAACAGGCACACGCTGGACGAACGAAATCGCTCTCGCGCCGAATGTGTGATTCATTGTCAAAAGGTTCCGTCGAGATTCTGGAGATACTGTAATTTATTTTTTGTCAGTTTTTCTTGCTCCATAAGTACCAGTTTGGCCCTTTATTGTTTATAGGACAGACTAAAAACCGTGAGAAATTCTGTCAGGCAGTCAACGCGTCAGGTATCGGTCAATCTTCACGCGAACATGTCATTTATACAACTTCGAGATTTTTGGTATCGTTGGTAAGCCTTGTACAGAATCTGGAATTCGTCCTCCGCAACACGCCTGTAACAAAAAAAGAAAAATGAAAAATTAATTACGTTTCGTGGCAAAACCGGTGTCTCCTGTTCGAAAGGAGCGTGAATTTCGGAAGAAGCACGTCTAGCAACGATCGAAATCAGGAAAGAGGGGCGAGTCGAGCGGAGAGTTCGATCGACAGAGGGGACGAAAGTCGTGTCGTCTTCGAGCACTATTTGTCTAACTTCCGCGTAGATTTTATCACCTTGGATATAATTTGTTGTGCAGCAACATTAGCGGTCGCCACAACATTTGTCATTCGGGGCGCGCGTCTCTGTGTTGACAGGACTGGCCCCGTTTCGAGGGCGAAGTTCAACGTCGAAACCGGACCGAGAACTGGATCAACGGGTAGCAGGACCCTGTCCCTGCACAGAATGACCACAATCGCTCGTGTAGACAAATTCGTGGCAGTGGTGTTCAACTATTCGGCCTCGTCAAACATTCGCAACGTCGTCTGGCACGCCAAAAATTTCAGCCCGCGAATTTCAGCTTCACTCAGAGATTCCGACAGAATTTGCTAAAAACCAAGTGAGTACATGATTTTATAAAGATTCCTATAGGGAAGTAGAAAATTGATTCTTCTATTGAACAACTTCTTTAGTTAAAGATTTTAGCAAAGTATCGATAACAATAAGAATTGCTGTATATAATATATTATAAATCATAGGTGGTTCGGAACCCACCTTAATAAAAAGTAGGTCCCGCTTGAAATTAGGCGATAGTTGAGGTTTGATAAAGGGAGAGGTGGTGGAATGGATTTGAAATCCTGGGAGGACCAAATATCATTACATAATATATTATAAATCCTACAACACAAAAACTTATTCATACACAGTAATATTTACGTGTGAAACATTCCCAAAATGATCACCAAAATCTTCCACATTTGCTCAACGTTTGTTCTAAATTTCACGTAAGATTCGCGAAGCATTATTATTATTAACGAAGTATATACTCGCCCTATTACCGAAAGGGAGACTTGTTTAAAAGGAATCGATTGCGGCATTAAAATTTTAAGGCGGCAGGTCCGTTTCGGGACGCAGACCTCCGAGATTAGACAATCACGGAATTAAGACGAAACTCGATCGCAGTAGAGGCGAACGAGCGAGGCGGCGGCACGGAATCGGTTTTAAAATTTCGATACCGTTCGACCCATGGATCTCGAGCCGAGGAAAATGGCTTATGGGATTCCGGCTGATCGTTCATTTGAAGAACGTTCGCCCGGGATAGTCGGAGCGATCGCTCTGTCCAATTTTCTGGATTTCTCGTGCACGAACTCCTGCAGATCTGAAAACGAATGTGAAACGAAGCCGCGGGGGCGGTGCAGGGGGACGGGGACAAGAGGGGCGAGGAGGAGGGGGTAGGTTGGGAAAAGGTGGAGTGGAGGAAAGGACTTTTTCCGGGGATGGTTTGCTGCTCCTGAGCGTGTACACCCACCGATACGCATATCGACATCGGTCATGCATGACAGGACGCCTGGCTGGCCACGACAGTAAAAACGAGGAAAACGCGGAGAATACGAACTCACCCCGTTCCTTTCGCGCCATTTCAAGGCTCGCACAAGCCCGTCCCGCCCCCTCGGAGAACCCGAGACCACCCTTTTTCTGCTCCGACACAAACCGCTTCCAGTTCTTTATTTTTTTTTTCCGGGCAACGTGCAACCGTGAACAACCGGCAATTGTTGTAAAAAGCGCGCACCGTTCGATGAGCTCTTCGAGATGAAACTCGAGTTTCCCTCCCTCCCCAGTTAAAACAGGGGAACGAGCACTTGACACAGTATCAGCGCAATTTGCGGACATCGAGCCACCGCTAGCCACACTGTGCTCATTTTTCGCTCGTTTCGCGAGTGCTCTCTTGCCGCGGATTCGCTCGTTTCGACGTACGCGATATTTATTAAGGTTGCACGCTCTTCGTAGATGTATTCGCACTATTTTTTCACAACCGTTGGTGACCTTCAATTTTTCCAATGCGAAGCTATAGATTCCTTTGCGAGAACGAATTCATCTCGGCGACCTTCGGACACCCGCAAGGTCAGGGGGAAATACTTTCTCTCGGTATTCGAAACATTTCAATGACTCGTATCACGGTGTAAAAAAAGATACGGAGCGACAAGCCGAAAACTACGAAGAACTCGGACCTGAGGATCCGATCGATCGAGAAACGTCGGGGCATCGATCTCCGTCGGAAAAAACGCAACAATACGGTCGGGCCATGCGGAGGCGCGGCAATAATTCGCGGGGGAGCATAACATAAAAGATTCGATTAAATGCAGGTGCGGCAGCCGCCGGAAGAAATGATTACCGATGCGCGAACGTTCGTTCGTCCAAATAAAAATCACATTTCCAGCGTCGGGTGTCGCGGTGAAAGGCGAGCCGCGGCGCGGTCGGGGGGGTGGTCTCGCGATTCTTGTCTCTATTCCGTGTCGCATCCCTCGAACGTCGTCGTCCGTGGTCGTGGGTTGGAGAACGATGGGAGGAGAGGCCTGTGCTCGCGCGCGGGACTCCGGTAAGAAGGAAAAACGAGCTATCTCTCTGTATACTGCTTCTCGTAAAGGGGGGTATGGTGGGGGGAGAGGGTGTAGTAATCGAAGCGCAGATGGATGCAAACCGTGGCGGGCTGCCGCGCGTTACGAGGGTTCGCAATCTCTCCGTGCAGTTTTTCAGGAAGGAGCCGCGACGAGAGAGGCCGTGTGCCGCGAGCTGATAAGGCCACCTTTATCAAAAAAAAAAAAATATCCCCTGCCCGGTGTCTTGACGCCGTCGCGGCTAGGTGGCTCGGCGAGGGCTGGAAATTTCGGGCCGACCCTCCAGCGCGCTGATTCTCGAATTTATTGGCCGACGAGAGCCCGGTTATTGCGGAAATTCCGGCCAAACAGCGATTTCGGATTACGTGGAAAATCGTGCTCATTAGGGGGGGCCGCTTCGTGTCGCGATTTTTATAAGATCGTTCGAATCCGTCTATTTACCACGTCACGCAAACGACCAACGTCGATCAGCTTCCGCCAGTTGCCAGATTATCGGACTCGGTAGAATCGACGCTCCATCGTTCCGTGCATTCTGGTAACTAGGTGATAAGAATCGGTGGCTGTCGCGAAGATCAGGAAAAAAGTTGATCCGGCTTGGCGTTCGCGGCACGGTGCGGCTACCCGGCCCGATTCGACCCGACTCGGAACCGACCCGATGCCGATCGGTTCCGGCCGAGTCTTACCGATGCTTCGGTGGCCGGTCGAAATTCGAAAACGAGCGGGAAAATCCAGCGAATTTCCAGAACAGTGCGTCGTATCGATTCGAGTTTCCGTGGGCGTTGCTATGAGATGGACCCTTGTACAGCTCCGAGAGACCGAGAGCAAGCGAGCAAGGTAAACGGAGAATGAGCGAGCCAGGGGGCAGGGGGCGGCCGAGCGAGAGAGGGTAGGATAGAGAAAGAGGGAGAGAGCGAAAGAGAGGAATAGAGGAAGCGAGCGAGAGAATTTCTGGAGGGTGGCAGAGACAGAGAGGGAGACAGAGGTCTTGAGGGTCGCCAAGCTACCCTCCACCTCCTTCGCCTCCTCGCGACAACCCACCTCCGCGTACTCAGCCACGGTCTCTTCCTCCGACCACTCTGTTCCCAGCACCCGTTATTACTTCTACAAATATACAAGCTATCACATTCCGTGATCGAACCGTTGAGACCGGCCCGCCAAGCAAATTCGATGGAATCGGCCGGCTAATGCCGCTTCAAAGAAAAGCGCCGTCGACTTTCGCCTTTGAGAGAGGCGCGAGGCGAGATCTTGCCTACCCGCCGAGGCCTCCTTGCTCTCTTCCACAATCTCTCTCCCCCTCCCTCCCATCCTCCGTCGCCCTTCCGGATTCTCATCCTCGTTCCACTGTTCCTCTTCTTCTTCTTCTTCTTCTTCTTCGTCTTCGTCGACGTCGTCGTACACCCCACCCAACAGCCGACGGCTCTCGTCCTTTGTTCGATCTACGTGTCTCGAGTAGGAAATAATGTGAAAGATCGCGGAGGAACGGAGAATCGGGCGCCGCGACGCTCCTTATTGTCCTCCTATGCGGAATCTCTGAACCTGACGCGAGCGCGCCCGCCCGGCCTTCGCGGCACGGGCATGTCAAGATGCTTCGATGAACATTACACGACCCGCGCACGCATCGGCGAAACGAATTTCTCGCGTTCCTGTTTCGCAACCAGCGGACCCCGAACGGCTCTTCGAGAGGAGATTGTTAACCCTTCGCTTCGCACCGTTTAACTTTGATACTCCGTTTTCGACTTTGGATGCTGGACTTTTAGCGGGTCTTTGGGCGAACGCGACGATGGACTCTGGCCGAAGCGTCTAGACGGCTCGCGCCGAGTCTGGCCTTGGTCTGACTTGTGCCTTCTTCTTCTTCTGTGACAGGATAAAGTGGAATAACAGAAGAAAAAGGCGGGAAGAAGCGACAAACAGTTACTCGATGTTGCTTCGGTGTGGACATAGCTTTAGGTTACTGGTACGTCAACATTGCTGGCAAATTGCAGATTGACGCAGCTGTATTCAATATTCTTTCCGTTGCCCTTTCAATACCAGCTTCCGCCAAGAAAAACTCTGAACGAAGCATTCTCATTAAATTTTTCTTTCAGTATTAATTCAATGGATTTTATAACAAAATAAAAAAAAAGAAGACGCTAATCTTCCAGAGAAATGTTATGCAAGACTAGTAGTAAAGAGACAGGAAGAGGAGAAAAATCTGAATAAACACGGTCTCCCTAATATAAAATAGAAGAGGGTAATAACGTTCCGAAGAAGATCCATGACAAATGGTGAGCACTTGCTGTTCGATGGAACAGGTTGGAGGGACGTGTCCAGCATCCGGTCAAGCGAGATCAAAGATCATGGGTCAATCTTTGTCGAATGTTGTCCGTCCAGTTCTGGACCAGGCGAATCCTGTTTAGAGGGATGCTCTCCCTCCGAATGTTCCCGTCAACGTCCCAAACGAGATTGTACTTAATTCGAGCCATAATTCATTTCTCGCCTCGACCCAGCGACGGACTTCGTAGATTACGCTCTTGCAAATACCACCATCGTTCGGCGGAGTGTCTTAAATACAATTATCTCCTCTTTTCTTGCTAGCTGGTGTGCTTTCCGTTTGGTTCTTCGAACGTTTATCGTTCGCTAAATATTTTCGGCGGAACGTTCGCCGAATTTAACAATTTATTTTATCTTCAAACTATCGATCCCCGTCGAATAAACAAACGTCGCGTCGTCGAATCACGCGAATGATGCTTTCAGAGCAGAATAATCCACTGGTTTTTTCCCCCCAGAAAATCCATCAACATTCATTTTATTTCTCGACGAGGATCGTTCAACCAGATCCGTCGAAAGCTTTCGCAGACGAGCGATGCGTCAAACGCCAGTTTTCCAGCAGCAGTGTCTGCAAATTGGAAGACTCGCGACGCCGCAGCAACAAATAAAAGACATCCGCGTCGTCTGGTGGCGAAAAAATAATTGCGAGTCGATGCCGATAGAAGTATCCTGCAGCCCGTCGAGCGGAACGTTGTAACTAGCTACTCGTGAGGGCAAGAATTATGTTTCTGCCGTTTTATTCTCGCATCGTTCGCGCAGCAGCTTGAAAAAGGTCAACAAGACGTAAATCCGAGGGTTCGTATCGCCGTGGAACGGGGTTCTTGAGAGAGCGGCTCGCCACGCGTCCTTTCCGGAGGACTCTCTTCGGGACTCCTTCTTTCCTCGACTCTCCTCTCCATGGTTTCCATGACGCTTGTGCGTCGCGAAATAACGGGTAGTCGTCGCCGCCGCAGCCGCCGCCGCCGCAGCCGCCGCCGCCGCCGCCTAGACTCACTTAATTGGGTCCGCCATTTTCGGTGGCGCGACCCCTCGAAAATCCTCGTCCCTTTCCACCCACCCACCCCGCCCGCCTCACCCCTGCGCCGCCAACCCCCTTTTCCCTGGCAAGCCCGTCGCCGGCCCGCACGAAAGGACTACAGAAGGGTTGCCCACCGACACAACCCGCCCCCGACCCTCGAATCCTTCCTGCTCGACCCGAGTGGCTTTTGTTTTCGCCCCCAAAGGGTCCGCCATTTTGAATTTATGATATACCCCGGGACTGCCGGGGCTCGGACACCGAAAAACTTCGGTCGTTAGTGAAAGTTAAGAGCCGACCCTCTATCGTCCGTGCCGGAGCGTGCGGAGTCATTTTCTGTAATAGGAGACCGAGAGAGACGGAAAGCAACAGGGAAAAATTGAGAGAGAGAGAGAGAGAGGGAGAGAGAGAGAGAGTGACGTTCCTGATGGACGCGCGTTAATGATACGCGCTCCCGCTGATGAACCGCGCGCGCGCTCTTTTGAACAATCCCGCGATGCACCGGCCCCGTCGCCTTATGGGATATTAAACCCGCGACGGTGTGCGCCGCGGACAGAGTGGTCTGAGACGGAATTAAAATCCTTCGACGCTAGGTTTGATAGAAATCGACGGAACGGAAGCGATCGGTAACCCTTCTGCTGTGCTCCGCTAATTGCTGCGTTCATCTTACGAAAGTAACTACCAGTTACCAATCTGTAACTATACATATCCGTGCGATTTATTATTAATCTATGAGATAACGGACATTTTAAATTAAAAATGATTAAATATAAGCGCATTAAGCGTAACTTTTAACGAAACCTGTCATTCTTCCTACTTCTAATAAAATGAGCAACGACGTACACGACCGTGAAATGAAAACGTTACTCGAATCACGATTCTAATTCAAGAACCTGTATCGCTGGATCTCGAGGACTCCTACAGGGGTTGCAAATAATCAGAACCCGGCGTCCGATCTTATCTCGCGATGCCACTCCAGCGAACGAGATAAATGATCCTTGAAACAGGAAAGAAATCCACAGCTATAAACATGTTAATTCTAATTTCTCGGTCGACCATGCTAAGTTCTCGGCGAAGTAGCCGAATGTTGCAACAAAAATAACAAAATCGAGTCCTGAAAATTTCTATTTTGCATAAAATACCGCGAGGGGTAAACAAACGATCCCGCAACTAGGTCTGTTCAGCGCCGTTTATCAGACCGGTACGCGCAGCACACGCGGCAGGGAATATTCGTTTACGACAAATCCGATTTCCTGCGACGAGAGAAAAAGAGACAGAGAGTGAGAGGGGAGGAGACGAAGAGGGTTTCGGGGGTACGGTTTTTCCGCGAGGCCGCCGCGCCGATAATCCGATATATTCCAGGGTCGGCAGATAGTTTAGTTCAAATTCGATGTCCGGAGGAGCGGCGGGGACGCAGCTCGGCGGAGATGTCAACTTAAAACAATTGCCAGGGAGGAGGGCCATAGCGACACGCAATATCCTGACTCCTCTAATTTGATTAGAGAACTAACGTAGCCGAGGAACCTGGAATTCCCTTCAACCAGTCCGGAGACTCTGCAGGTACCGAGGCGTAGGAGACGAGCAGCGTCGCGGATACAGCAGAACGGCCACCGGAGCCGGAGATAGTCACCGAATTATCGGACCCGATGGAGGAGCCGGTTCAATTTACTAAATTAATCCAGTGTACAACTCCGGCCAGGCCGCCAAGGCGCCGAGTTCCCGATAAAAATTGTCCCGTGACTCGCCACGCGACGCCGAGTGACCGCAATTTATTTCGCAGGTCGCAGTCGCGTTTCAATTCTTCGGCTCTGTTGCAAAATTATTTTCTCTATTGCGATATTATTTATTTGTATGTATGTATGTAATGATATTTGGTCCCCTCAGGGTTTCAAATCCATTCCACCGCCTCTCCCTTTACCAATCCTCAACTATCGCCTAATTTCCAATTTCAGCGGGACCTACTTTTTATTAAGGTGGGTTCCGAACCACCTATGATATTATTTATTTAACGAATGGATTTCTTACGAATAATATAATCGCAAGCGCAGGAATTATATTGTTCCGTTAACTGGAGCATCAACGTTCCTCGGCGTCCCGCAAATGAGGATGAAAATTAGAAGGCTGAAAGAGCGAAGCCGATCGATCAGCGATTGCCGATTTAAGAACGTATCCATAATTTCGCCGAGATATCGGATAGCGTCGCGTTCCTCGAATAATTCACGCATTCCCCTGAATGTGGAACGAGCCGCGGAGCAAGCACCATTTTCGATCAAATTCATTTCAAAGTTTTATCCAATCTCTACGACTTGTCAATGGCTCCCGTGCCATTTCTGCCCTCCCTCCCTCCCCCGTCCGGCAGACCAAGCCAGCCAGGGGTCCTTCGGCAGTGCCCCTTGTCGCAACCCAATGCCGAACAACCCCTGCCACCAGGAGGGCGTTGTTGGACAACCCTGCGACAAGAAGAGGGGCGAACTAGAAACTAGATCTAGGAACTAGGCACCGCTGCATTACCGACTACCCTCGCGAATCGCTCCCATCGATGATCTGACCCTGTCCCATCCACAGATGTCGACACCACCGTTTTACCAACCCCTGCCACACCGTCTCCCGCCTAACAAGCCCTCTCCGCGCTCGATAATTTGATCATTCCAGCAAGAAAACGACTCCTCCGAGCACTGAATATTGCATCGGTGCATGAAAACGTCGCCGCACGTGGACGGAATTTTCTCGAAGCGACCGCCGCGCCGGCGGTTCCACTTGGAAAAAAAAAACGTCTCGAAAAATCTAAGCAACTTCGCGCGGCGATTGTGCTTCCTTTTTCCCGACCATCTTGCGTCCTACCGATTTCAACCCTTACACGCTTCACCATTCTCTTCGTCAAGTTTACGTTCTCACCCTCTTGCGATTTCTACTCGTTCAACAATTTTCTGAGAACAAGAAGAAAAAGTTTTTGTCATTTTATTTTTGAAGATAGTGGTTAATAAAATTCAATCCGCCCAGAGCACACGCGTGCTGCGCACGTTGAATAAATGTTGCTTATCTGGCAATTTTTGGACGCGTTCGCAGATTCGTTAAAGGATTTTTACGAAGCAGGAAACCCGGGGTTATGTATCCGGTAATTTCAGCAGAAAAATTTCATGTTAGGAAATTGATCGGTAAACACGTCCTGTGATGAAGTGCATCTTAACCGTTGCATTTTGTATGAGCGCCGGATGGAGAAATCTGCGACAGAGGCAGCTGAAAATGTTTGTCGCGTTCTCGGACCGAGATGAGACGGCTTCACGGACTTCGATCAAAGGATTTTAATATTGACGACGAATCACGTTGCGTCGTGCCCACATCGTCGATGATGCGGAGATCCAACCACATTTGCTGCGACAATATCGCGATACGAAGCAAGCATAGAAGTCCAATTACAAAAATTCATTTCTTCTTTGTAGAATCGTTCGCGTTCGAACGAGAGTTATAATTCTCCGCGCGCGACAAAGCCGCCAGCCGATAAATATTCCCAGGTTTCGTGAAGTGGCCGCGGCCGGTCGAATATCACTCTAATTGCGAGACAGCTTAGGAATATAATTAGCGACCTGTACACAGGCGATACAGCAACGCTCGCTATTGACCCAATTACCGGAAGTGGCGTCGACGATGTAACCGATGAATACGCGTGCAGCAGCCGGCGTGGCGGTGTTATTTCTTCCGGAAGCGATTCGCCCATTGGCTGGATCCGTCGTGGATCGGGAAACGGTGCATGACGGGACACGGGAAGCTGTGTGTTTGTTTTTTTTTCGCTTTTTTTTGCCCGCGCTCGCGACGTTGAATAGACGTTGTTCGGCTCGGTTGTTCGGTTTGGAAATGAACGGGGACAGGAGGCTCTCGCGAAAGAGAGAGAGAGAGAGCCTCCGCGAAAACCGTGGAAAGTTGCCTGACGTGGCATACGTGTGCCACACACGGATTGTTCACCCTTCACCTCCGCCCTTCCAGCGCGCGACCCAGCCCACCCACGCTTCTCAGACGAACGTTACCCCGAACGCGTATTTCCCAAACCCTTTCTCTTTCCCTCTTCCGTTTCCGGCCGAGGCGGAGAGACGGCTGAGCCGTGAATGGTCTGACGTATCGTCGGCGTGTCTGTGCCTGACACCTCGGATTTTTCCATTAAATTTTCTCGACGCGAAAATCTATCACCGGTTACAGTTCCGGAAAAACCTGCTTCGACTCTGTAAAGCGATTCCCATTACGATTGCTCCGCGGGATCCCGTGAAACGTATCGAGCCGCCATTCAACGATCCCTTCCACCAACGAAGCCTCCCATCGCCTATCTCGCTATAGCCGTGGATTAATAAAATTTGTTTGCGTCGAGGGGGTGGCTGCGAGCCGTGTCCATTTTTTCAACCGTACAAACCTGCCTTCGGTTCTATAGTATCGTAAGGCATATTATACGCGTTGATTTCAGGAAATAGGGATAAAATCAAAAATTTATTTCATTCTTTAACGACCCCCTTACGTTGAAAACAACATTACAATATTCTCAAATTTTTCTCCGCAGTACTAGAGATCCGCAGTCTAAGAGTAACACACGATTCGATGGTCGAGGGTTTCAAATATTTTAATATTTGCTCGCACGATACAATCGTTTTTATTAGAAACCGTATAAAATTAAATAGTTCCGGCGTTGGGGAAGTCTTCCCGAAGTTCTACGTCGGGAATAATAATAATAATAATAACGAAACACAGATCGACTTCGCATCGCCGGTGTATCCAAGTGCTTAGCCCTTGGCAGCGCACCTCGCATGTAAGTCCCGGCCCAATAGGGTGGCGTCGACTTTGCGCAAATACGGATTTCGCGCGCCTCGTTCAAACAAGGGTCGTTCAAATACAGATGGAGTCCCCGGACGAGTGTTTACCCGGATAATAAGATCGGCTAATTTATCAATAAGAATCCCGAGACATATCTCTCTCTTACTGCTCGGTTCTCGAATTTCCTCGGGGGGAAGAAAAAATCAAAATCATGAAAAAATCCATCGCGCTACACCGGCCACGGACACGGCAGATGCGTCTCGAACGCAACACGAGGATCGTTCTAAGCGTCATCCATTCGGGCGACACGCAACGACATAACTCAATATTGATCAAGAAATTGAGACGCGTCGTAGGTCGGTAGGGTTGCTGGTAGGGAAGCAGCCGCGTAAAAAGGAGAGAGAGAAAAGTAATGGATAGGGGGTGGGTCGGTGGTGGTGGTCGAAAGGAAAAGTTTAGGAGCGTTGTCCTAATACCACGGAACAGAGCGGAAGCCTGCCACCGAGGGCAGCTTCATTTTTCAAGGAATCTGCGGGAAAATGCAAATGCGCGGGGCATCTGGCAACAATGGCCGTGGTCTGTGGCCCCTATTTTAAGGGTTGGTTTTTTGGTCGACGGCGAGAGGCGGGGGAGCCGCCGCTCCTCACCGAGAACGGCGGGGGGGGGCTGGGAGAGATGCAGAAGGAAAAACGAACAGGAGGATGGAGAACAGAGACAGAGAATCGTCCCGGTGGAAGAGGGGTTGTTCAGGGAGCAGCGGGGAGGGAGAGATCGAGGTGGCAGGGGAGGGTCGACCGGGGAGCTTTGCCGGCCATGCAAAGCAGAAGCACAGAGAGCTCGGCAGCAGCAGCAACCCCCGACCGACCGACCTCGGCTATATACTGGCTCTCCCAACCCCCTGATAAGGGTGGACAGCCACGATCGATTAGAGGGCTACCCACCCACCTACCCATCCGTCCCCCGCCCTCACCCTCCGCCCTCGCATGCCCACCCACCACTCACTCACCCTCACGGCATCCTCCACGGAGCTTCTGCCCATATTCTGATTCGCAACACGGCTGGCTAACGATCCCCGGTTTAAAAATACCCGCTCGCCAACCCCCGACCACCCCCCGAAAAACGCCTACGAAATCTCCCGATTCTCGCCCGGTTATATTCCACTCTTGCCGGACGTGTACTCGCACTTTCGCTTTCCTTCGCGTCTTACCGGCGCGCGTTTTCTTCGCTTCATGAAAATTTATGAGTGGAAATTTAGCCGCCCGGAAATTTGTTTACCCGCCGCGTCTTAAACGGGATGCTCTGAATTTTCACTGGTCAAGCTAACTCTGGTCGGGGTCGATGACGTTCGGATGAAAGATAGTAATGTAGAAGAGAAAGAGAGAAGATCTCTAAGCTTCTTCTTGACGCAATTATTGAAACTCCTAATAATAGGCTTCCAGTATAGGTGCAGCGTTAAGAGCTTCAATTTACCAGTCGAGGTCGCTGATGGCAAAAATGCTCGGAGTGCTAAGGATTGGTTCATATGAAACTAAGCATCTACATTTTAAAGTGAATCAGCTTTTATAATTCTTACGATTTCGTGCCATTTATAATTTCACGCACACGAGTGGAGTGGAGTATTTTAAGAATCCGCAGCCTTTACCGAAAAAGCCGGTAAAAATTTTCCGGTGAAACATTCATAAGCCCTTAGACATCTGCCTGGAAAGCATCATCCAACTCGGCGGCTCCTATCGAATAAAATTAGACGCACTAAGAAGATCGAACAGTCTCGAACAAGTTACTTCAAAAATATACCGGGTGGTTCACGAGAAACAGGCCACCTAAATAGCTCCGTTAGGATTAGAGATCGAAGAAAATGTTAGAGAGAAAAGTTGTACTGTTAAAGGGGGCAAATATGGTGATATAAAAAAATGTTCCAATTGTAGTCGTTTTCAAGGTTTTTTGAAGGTCATCGATGATTTTTAAATTGCACCATATATTTTTAACTTCATAGTGTTGTAGCTGATGGCAAGACGAGTTCAATGATGTGGTACACTATGACCTTTAAATGACCTTGAACTAGAAAATAGGTATAATTTGAATACTCTGTTTGATCAACGGAAATTTAATTGCTTAAGCCATTCAGTCTCATAACACGTATACCATTAACGCAAGGTGATCTCTAAGCGTACACAAACAAGATTATCAACAAACTACAGGTATGCATGCCGAGTCAGTTATGCTTATCGAATTATTGCGAGTGTATCAGTTTATTGATAACCGTTTAACGATGCGTTACTCAAACGAGCATAAGACCGATCTTATTTCCATTTATTACGAAAGTCGTCAATGTCTTCGAGAAGCTGTTCGTCTTTACGAAGACCGATTTCCTTAACGCAAATGTCCATCTCGTTCTACCTATTCAAATTTAGTTAAAAAGTTCCGTGAACCAGGCAGTGTAGAAAATAAAAGACCTGTGAAAGTGAGAAGTGTAACAAATGAAGCAAATGCAGTCAATGTACTTGCTGCAGTAAATGAAAACCCTTCCATCAGCACTAGACAACACAGTAGAGAAAGTGGCGTTAGCCGAGAAAGTATCATACGAATATTTCGATTACACAAATTCCACCCATATCACCCATATCAGATTTTGAAAATCGCGTAAACTTTTGTGAGTGGGGTTTGAGGCAAATTAGAAATGATAGCCGATTTTTTAGTAACGTATTATTTACTGATGAGGCTTCCTTCTGAAATCATGGTCAAGTTAATTTAAGAAATATGCGTTACTGGAGTAATACGAATCCACGATGGTTACGGCAAGTGGATAAACAACGACCCTGGACTATCAACGTTTGGTGCGGAATCTCTTGATTTTTTTTTGTGGGGAACACTCAAAGATGATGTATATCGTGATCAACCGACTACACCAGAGAACATGCAAGAAAGAATAGTTCGATCTTGTAGATCAATTCCAACAGAAACAATTGAAAGTACAATTGATTGCCTCGTAAAACGTTTAAATATTTGTGTTACTGCTCAAGGTCATAATTTCGAACACTTATTTTAGTTCAAATAAAGTGATTGCACATTTTGAAGTTATTATTGCTTTATCACAAATTTTCTAGTTCAAGGTCATTTGAAGGTCATAGTGTACCACATCATTGAACTCGTCTTGCCATCAACTACAACACTACGAACTTGAAAATATATGGTGCAATTTAAAAATCATCGATGACCTTCAAAAAACCTTGAAAACGACTACAATCGGAACATTTTTTTATATCACCATATTTGCCCCCTTTAACAGTACAACTTTTCTCTCTAACATTTTCTTCGATCTCTAATCCTAACGGAGCTATTTAGGTGGCCTGTTTCTCGTGAACCACCCGGTATAACTTCGTTCGGAAATTCATCAATTAAGGTTCAAATGGCACTACCTCTCGCCAATATCTGGCAATCGTAAAAACCGTCCACCTACCGATTATTAAAACAGGTATACATCATACTCGTCCGAAGTTCCGATTGGTTCTAAGGTAAGCGTGGTCAAAGAACTATCTAAGGGGATAAATATATATATTCGTGAATTGGTGAATATCTAAGAAAACTGCTTCGTTACGATATTTGATCGGTCGAGAATGGACGAAGAACATCGTGTCCCGTATCGGCGTAATCGATTAGACGTTCGAGATAGTCCTCTCCACGTTTGTAAACCTCGAGTGGTACAAGAGGAGCGAGGATCGTTGTTGGTCTTCCCCGACGCGAAATATCTCCGGTTTAACGCGTTTACTGTCGCAGTTGTCGGTGTCCAACGAAAGGCTAACAATAAGGAACGATCTCCAACTACTTAGGTTAAGTTCCCGGCGTCCTTGCTCACCAGCCCGAAACTTCGTCCCGGGATCGTCGCCTTGTACTTCCGCGGGCGAGTCACACTCGCGCGCGTATCGCGCCCGGCGAGTTCTAAAGTGTCGTAACTGCTAACACCCTGTTTTCCGGCGAACAACACGCGGGACCCACCGTTTTTCATTCAACTTGCCACGGCCGGAAGTTCGCGACAGATTTTTAATCATACGGAACAACCCCTGTCCCCCGAGCGAAACACAACCGTATTCATTTGATATGCTCGCTCTCTCACTCTCTTTATCTCTCTCTGTCTGCGAGAGACGCGTTCCTACAAATGGATACTGATGCTCGCGAACTTTCCGGTTCGGACTTCCCACATTTTTCGGACAACCGTCTGCGAACTCGACGCACAAACTACCACCAGAACTACCGGACATTATAAGATCTTTATGGGAATTTTAAATCGCACGAGGAACGAGTTCGATTTACACAACTGGAAAATTCACACATTATTCGCACGATGGAGAATGACGCTTTGCCATTTTAATTAATTTATATTATAGGTGGTTTGGAACCCACCGTAATAAAAAGTAGGTCCCGTTGAAATTAGGCGATAGTGAGAGTGGAAAAGGGGAGAAGTGGTAAATGGATTTGAAACCCTGAAACACAATTAATTTATATGAATTTAATAACTATGCGAGACGGAACTACGAGACTTCGAAGACAGAATAGAATGTATAATATAAAATAATAAAATATAAAATACGGAGCTGGCAAGTTCGAATAGGGATTAAAAATCAAGTGACGAAGTGAACGCGGCAACAAAATATCTGGAGATCGATGTCGCAGGATTTTTCACCGAGCCGTAAAACTTTCGCAGCGACTTTCCATTCAATTATGCTTCCGCGAGACGCTCACGCTACGGCAGTTTCCCACACGCGTAAACATACACATACACACGTACACACAGCCAAACAACATAATTCGAAATCCCTTGTTGGTTCGACGTCCGTGCAAGCCGTACTGGAAATAAATCCAGAGGCTTTTTAAAAAAATTGCCAATAAATCCTCGCGTTAGCTCGGCCCAGTGGGCACTCTCCCCTCGGACTTTAAAATTCCTTAATTCGCTGGAAAAGAGAAAAAGGGTGACGCGCGGAAAGAGCACGGCCGGCTTTTCCCGTTAGAGAAGCCCGCCCGCGGGGTCCACCTAGAGCCCCTGAAATCGATATCGCCAGCAATGATATCATCCACGTCCGACGTGGTTTGTTTGCTCGCAAATTTTTCTCCTTCGTGTACCAAAAATCCCCGCGACTCATTTCATTTCCCACAGAAATTTCCTTGAAAATATGCTTCCGGTACAATAATAATGCTACTTGTGATTTTTTAAACCGTTTTTTAAAAACGGGCAGAGAGTTCGCATTGATTTGTACAATGTTCGACTTATGACGCGAAGATTCGTTCGGGCCGAAAATTTTTCGAAAAATTTCCGCCCGCCTAGGATTAAAAGCAGATATCGCGGGACGATCGAATTTGTGAAGTCACGCGGTTTAAGCGTTAAGTTGCCAGCGGAGTAATGGCTCCATCGATTAACGGGGCCGATGGCGGGCGGGCGCCGCGACGCGGACGTTCCTCGTTGTCGCGATTACGACGGCCTCCGCCACGTGTACATGGAAATTATAAATTTACCGACGGGTAAATGTGCTTAAATGCGCGGGGCCGTGCCTTGAAAACAGCCTCGTTCCAATAAAGTTTCGCCCCGGCGGGAACGCTAAACAATCGAGACACCCAATACACGGGGAAAGCGAGCGGCCTGCGGGATAGAACCCGCTGCGCGCGGTAAGAAGATACATTCGACGCGGAGAGGGAGAGGCGATATAAGAAGAAGCCATCCCTCCCTCCCTCCCACCCTCCCTCCGCCGCTCCGACCGACGTCGAAGGAAACAGAGAGACGTCTAGTCGGAAAAAAAGGCTGATATCCTTGGAATTTTCATATCGACACAGAATGACAGTTTTTTAATATTAAATTCTTTCCGACCTTTTGACTCGGTTTTTCGCCCCGCGACGACGCCCTCACGGACGAACTTCCGTCCTCCAACCACGTTGCAACGCCGTGCCACCCACCCCCAGGGAACACGCGGCCTGGATGGATGGATGAACGGGTAGACACAGAGGAAAAACCGAGGGAGAATCGCTCGAACGGATGCTAATTTTTAGCCCGCGTTTAGGGCAATCGCCGCGTTCCTGCGACGCTTCTCAATCCGATCCGGTGTAATTTGTTGCGCTTTGAACAATCACTTGATGCCGCGAAATGCGCGCGGTGGGTAGAAATTTTATCGTAGAAGTCGAGTTAAACACATTTTCGCTGAGAATAAAACGATAATCGGAAACAACGAAATTGCCATGGCAGATTTAACGATTCTTTAGTAATCATCCTCTGTAATTACACAGAAACGTCGTTAAAAGACGCATCAAATTGTTTTCGAGAAATGTCATTCTTGTCGACAATCTTTCGGGCAAGCCGCTGCGCGTACGTTTTGCCATTTTTCGCGCAATATCAACGAACTTCGCCAACTTCAGAGTGTTCCAGCAATTTAGGCCTAACTAACACACAGCCACGGGAACCCCACCGACCAGAATCATTCATCATACGAGAGACAGTGTAAATCTTGGTTCCGCGACCATTTTTTTCTCTCTCTGCGCGACAGCACGTTGTTTTAACTCCCTTCGCAATTCCATTAAAATCCGCTCGTATCTTTTTGTCCTTCAGAAATAATAGGCTGCGAGCTACACCCGCGAAAATGGCTAACAAGGGAAATAGAAATATAAATGGCGGAGAGAATAACAAAAAAAAAGAGAGAGAGAGAGAAGGTGCGGCTAAATGGAGACCGTCGCGCTTCATCTATTTTTTTCTTTCCTTTTTTCATACATTTTTTCTATCTTCTTTCCCTTCTGTATTTTTCACTCTTTTCCGCCCTTATCAAGTTATATCTGGGTTAGGTTTTATAACAGCACTTGCTCGCCGAGACTCGCCTTTGCACGCGAACCTTAATTACTTCATTCCACCTTATTCATATATTAACCAATTTATAGTTTATTTTCACGTTGCACCATCCTCCCTCTTATTTCGCTGTCCCTTAAATCCGTGTAATTCCGTTATCTTTAGAACTACGATTTCACTTGGGAAATATTAGTCTCCATATGTAATTCGATCCATCAATAACAGGACCACGTTTCAGCCCCGAAAATCTATGGAACGATCGTGCAAAAAATCCGGCAAAGTTTGTTTACATAGCAGCCAATCCCCTCTGCTCGGGAGCTACCTTTCTTGCCGGTTCCTGTAGCAACAACGCTATCGGACTTCACGGCGAGCACGACAAAAATAATCACCGCCCCGCGCAAGGAAACTTCGGTGTAACAGTAGCCTCGAATCTCGACTGCGACGCGTTCGGTTTTTGCCAGGTAATCGGCGACGTTCGCAAAAGTCGCCGATGCCTCCTGTACGGTTAAGCGCAGCCGAGACGCAATAAATATCTAATAAATTTCTAGCCGGGTGGTCGCGGAGGTCACGTTCTCGCTGGGGATGGAAGGACGAGAGAATCGGCGACAATAGGGGTTGCAACGAAAAAAAAGGATGCACCCGGGTGGCCGGATGAAAGCACGGTCGCGCTACAAAACCCAAAACAGTTTCCAGAACGACTGTCATTTATTTCGTTATTTATTCTCGTCGCTCTCGTGGCTGCGGACCCGAGCAGAGAGAGAGAGAGAGAGCAGTCGGAATCGTGATGTTTTCGGGGATCGCTACCCTTCCTTCCGTTCTCTTTCTCGTCATCCTCTCGCACCTCTCTCTTTTTTTCGCCAATCCGTGTGCGCGCGTGTGCGTGTGACGCATTGTCGAGTCGAGTGCAAGTTTTTAACCCTTAAAATTTGGCGGAGGGGTACCCGGGGCCAGCTTTCGGAGACAGACGGGGGCACACAGAAGTCGATGTTCGGAGGGTTCGATGATGCGGAGAATGAGCGAACCGATGCGGCTGTAGGGAAGGGGGGTTGCGACGGAGGGGGATGCAAAGTGCGGAGAGCCAGCGAGCGAACAAGAGTAGAGAAAAAAATCGCAGCCCTGAAAGGAAGGATTACATCGGGGATTTTGGTTTTCGCGTTTCATCTGGACCAAAGCCGATTTCCCGATTTTCCGTCTTTTCCGCCGGCGAGAGCCGGTACTCGAATTAGGTGTCCATTGTACGAGAAGAGAGACGAGATCTACCTAACCCCTCCTCCCCCCTCTCTCTGCGATCAACCCTCCTCAGACCCCCTCGTCCTGCACCCGCACGACTTCGTGACGTCGCATATTAAGTCCGCGTTCGACCCTTTAATGGAGTCGCCTTGGAACCCCGAAATGCGAAAGGCTCTCCTCCCAATATGCCCGATAATATCTCTCGTCGGTGGAATTTCGGAATTCAATAAGAAAAAAAATCGAACGGTGGTCACACCTTTTCGAGTCGGAGGGGATGAATATTGGACGAGCAAGGAGTGAACAAGTGAGCTAGACCGACTCGTGGTTGGATGGATGGGTCTCGACTGACCCACGCGATGTCTGAATGTTTAACACTAAACCTACCTTTGCGCTAAAAGCGATAAAAATGTTTCAGCTTACAAAAATTACGAGGCTGTATTTATTTAGATTTTGTAGATTTTTTACGTACGTGAAAAATTGATTGACAATCGACTTCTATGTGAGCAAGTTCATACTTTTGATAATTGTAAAATGAAAAATATGAAACGGGTCATTTGGCCGGCAGCGGTAGGTTTAGCGTTAATCAATTGAGAAGTGTTTCATCTGTGGGACCCACTTTGCTCATGCCCGAGCCCATCGACCAACGGTCCCATCAAAACAGACGATCGGAAACACACGGCGAGAAACATCGTACGGCATAACCCATTCTCATCGTGATTACGCGAAACTCACCGACGACGATCCGGTAAGTCACGTATCGATGGGTGTGTTTGTTTGGACAACGATCCTTTCGCAGCGATCGTCTCTCGGCGGCTCGTGGGAAACGGGGTCCCCGGGTATCGATCAAAAATATATTAGTCCCCGATATGACAGTGCGGAGTGTTTTCATTCCGGGGGACACGGCCGTGGTAGGGTCGTCGATTTTTCCAAGGGGGTCGAAAAGACCCGACCGAGAGAAAGAGAGACGACAGCTTTTCTTCTTTCCCGTAACTCACGAGGACGTTGCACAAAAGGTGGCATATACCTGCGCGATCGAAAGGGGTTTCCGGCTACCTGTATCGTCGGGGGGACGAGGAAAAAAAAAACGGTTCGCCGGCCAAATTAATGATTTAGTGTCAGTTGCGATATTTGGGGTGACGGTGCCCTCTTCTCGTCGCTCTCTTTTTTTTTCTCCTGCTCCCCCCTCGTATCGTTTCGAGCCGTTTCGCGAAACGGAGATCGCATGGCCGCGCGGCGATCGAAAAAATTCTTTTTTCTCCGCCGCCGTCGTTTCCCGCGGAAGGGAGGGAGCGTACCCTGCAAAGCGAGACGGCCTCCTTCGGAACCCCTTTCCCCTGGAATTGCCACCCGGAGAGAAAAGGATCTTCGGGCGCGCATCGCGGAAGAGTTGCGCTCGCAGCCAGTCATCGAGATTTACGAGGTATCCACTCGGAGCCCGGAGGAAATGAAGAGACCCGATCCACTTGGTTACAGAAGGGGGCTCTGTTCTTTCTCTCTCTCTCTCTCTCTTTCTTTCTTTCACGAAGAACCCGACCGTCGACGAGGATTTGTTAAATGAGAGGAAAAACGATAGGATCGGCGCGGACCCTCGCCGCAGCCCGTGAGAACCTTATCTTGCCGCGAGAGGAAATTTCAGGAGGTTCGAAAAAATTTCGGATCCTTCTCCCTTTCTCTCTCTGTCTCGTCCCTTCGCGATCTCTAATTCGTTCATTTCACAATTTACCTCGGATACTTTCACGGTTATTTTCGCGTGAATCGCCGGAGCCGATACGGGAGGGTGGGGAGACGCGACGCGACGCGACGCGCGGGCTACCTCGTAAATAACTCGAAAATGGCGGCCATGCGATGTATCTTTACGGGGTTATTTGGAATTTACAGCGAGGGTGGAGCCACACCGTTTCCCGGATAGACACGCGTTGGGGAAAGGTCTTCCCGTTGACGTCCCGCGGGACACCTTCGGCCGATCCTGTTCAAAAATTGAAGGACGTCGAGACCGAAAACTGCATCCGATGGCTGACCAGGGGACTACGGCGCGTCTCCGTTCCCGCGGGACCATATGCCAAGTCCGGAATTCGAAATTTAAATTCGCATACACAGGACCGTCCTTTCTTGCACCCTCTTTTTTTTCTCCCCCATAGCCGCGCGACTACTCGTTCTCCTTACTTTTCTCTTTCTCTTCGTTCTTTATATTTTTTTTTTCTTTTTCTCTTTTTCCTTTTTTTTTGATCTCAGCGTAACCGTACCCCGCGAAATTGGTACATCGTTTTGATCTACGACGAGGTCGGCGCGTGGGACAGACGATCACACAGGGCCGAGAGACACGTAGACACAAGCGCGTACATATGTGGAGACGCGCGTATATATGTACAAGGAATACTCGTGTCGAGGGACGAGTTATGTATCCTTCCCGGTCCTCTCGTGGAACGACATGAAACCCCCGTAGCTCTCCACCGTCTTCCCGTTCCGCACCCTTCGGCCCCCGCGATCCCCTACCTTGCGCTCTATCTAACCCTTTCTTCCGCCAATCCCTCCTTTTCTTTTTTTTTCCTTTTTTTTTTACAGCGCCAATATACCGACGATGCTTTTTTCGACATCCTCTACCGCGGACCGCTTTGATATCACGAAACTTCGACGTCCCTGTCCTCTCTCTCTCTCTCTCTCCCTCTCTCGCTTTGGCAGTTTCGAAAAGGTTCCTCGGTCTTGAATGACGCTTCGCTGATGCCACTCGTCACGAGAGTTGTCCCGGGCTATTCGGTTTTCGTGAACCCGCGACCAGTTTCGATCGGATCTGCAAAATTCATGCGACACAGGATTTCATAATTCGGAGAACTACCAGGTTTTCAACTTGCTTTCGAGTTTGAATTGGTTTTGGGAAAGTTCGAGGATTCAAAAACTTTTCTATGAGCGCTTGCCGAGGTCTTTTCTCTTGTTAATCTTCTCTTTTCAGGAAAGAATTTATAATCATCTCTATATACACTTGTGATTTAGTTCGAAGTTTTTTCTTTATCGAACCGAATGAGAATACATTCATTCATCGGAGTGGAAATATAATACGAGTAAAATCAATTTCGCAATGAGAGAAACTTTATCAGAGTTTTTTGAGAGAACGATCGAATTCTGACCGGTGGTTTCTTTTGTGTTTTTCATCCTTGCGAAGAAGAAAACTGTTGACTTTGAGATTCCAGGTCAAGGTTGATTTTGCGATATCCTTGTCGCATCAATTTCTATTAAACCCAGAGTAGATGTTTCTCAGTAAAATCTTGCACGATCACTTACCAAACACACAGATTTCCGAACCAATTTGACGACCAGGAACGAAATTGTCCAAGCCACCGCGCGCCGGTTAGCAAACTGAAACACCCTGCGCACACACACATACATACACACACACAGTGTCAATAAATTGCGATCCAGCCAAACATTATTCCCGCGAAAGCAGTGTCCCCGACAGTCGTCAAAACATCACCGGCCCAAGTATACACATTCGGAAACGTTTCTCGGTGGTTACCCAGCGGCGAAGGAAGCCGAAAGGGGCGGATCACGACGGTGCTGGAAGAGGACGAAGAAAGCGTCTCTATCGATACAGGTTTTCGCGTAGGTGCGAAAGGAAGCTCGTCTGTATGTATGGGCGCGATGGCGGAGGCTCCATTAGCGTGTTTGCTTTACGCGAGCCGGGGTTCTCTAAGTGATGTTTTGTGCGCCACTATTCGAATCGTCCTTTATGCCTGGGACGTCCCTCCGTTGCGCGGGTGGAGGAGGATCCGAGACAGAGATAAAACGAGATCGAGGGAGTGCGAGAGGGTGGGTGAGGGAAAGAGGAGAAAATTTCGCGAAAGATTCGCGCGAGGACACGCATCGCCGACTCGTCGCCTGTTTCCAACACCTTCCGTGCCGATCGGCAACGAGATGTGCGCGGCGCGGCGCACTTGTTATTCTTTCGAACTGCAACTTGTTATTCCCGCTCGAAAATACCGTGTTAGCAGAGCCCGCTAGCGAGCAGAGCGTCGACAACGGTAATGAGAGCGGGCGTTGTTACACGGGCCGCGCGAAAATAACGTAACGGGTTCCTTTGACAGGGTCCCGCGGCACGCGTATACGTATACACGTTCGGCATAAAGCGAGCCCGGAAAGCGTCTAAATTCGTTTCGGCGACGTCGACATTGTTAGCGATTCAATTTTCACCCTGCCGTGAGGCGACGCCCTCGCAATTTTCGCCATTCCGCGCCGCGCGCCGTTCCACGTCGTCATCGGAAACGAGGAACGAACCGTGTTTTTCGGCGCCACCCGGTGTGCACGCTCCGATGCACACCCACCGACCGGGATAAGGCCACGGTGAAAGAAGGTGTTTGGCACGTGGTCAAGAGTTGTCAAAACTCGTTCCGTCGCTACTTGCCGGGCACGTCTGAAGGGGTTTCTCGGGGGTGTCCCGGGGTCAGCGATGTCTGCGCGGACTGCTTCCGGGTCAAAAACCGGACCGCGCGCTCGACAACCCCTTCGAGGAGCCGGAACTAAAGACGTTCCAGCCGCACACGGGTCTACGGATCGGATTAACCCCTGCGATTCGTGCCATCGGCGTCCTTCATTTACCGATTTCACCCGAAGATTTTCGAGTATTTTCTTACTTAAATCTTTTTTCGTGGAATTAGACAGAAAAAAAATGTGGATTCGAATGTCCGAAATCTATTCTTTAGCTTTCACTTCGAAACTTAACAAACTAACCCTACACGATTTGAATACATCACGATTCACCGAGAACACAGTTCCGCCAACTCCTCCGAACGATCTAAGGGAATGTCGCGCGATCCACAAAAATAATTTCTGCCCGCGGTGTCGAACGTTCCCACGCAGAAATATTTGCGCTGCCCTTGTTCCGGTAGAAGTTCTATTTTCTGAGGAAATAATAGTCGAGAGTAATGTCGCGCGTAGAAGTCCTTCCGGCCACGGTAGATTCGTGTTTGCAGGAAGTGGGTATACATAGAACGAACGAGCGCAATATTCAAGAGTATTGTAGACTCGACAAGGAGTTATTTCGACCGTTTGGATGTTTTAAATGATCAAAAATTGTTCGATCCAATTTGAATGGAAGAGAAAAAAAAAGAGTCGAGAGAGAGAGTTTTCCAAGGTTTACCGATCGCAATTTCGCGCTCCGAACAAAATTCTCGAACGAGCCCGTGAAAACCGATAATCCGCGTTCAACACCGCGACTCTCGGAGGTTACTTTTGTTATTGGACCCTCATTTCGCGAGAAGGGCGGGCGTGAATCGAACACTTCGGCCGGAAATAACGATGGCAGATAATGTGGAACGCGCGCGCCTCGCTATCTGCGGGATCAAATCACCTTAAGCTTACACTCCGACACCGGAACCTCTTAGCCGTAACAATTTCTATCATTTTTCTACCTCCCTCGGCACCCACCGCGCGCGGGGGTGGAGGGTGATGGGGGCGTTCTACCCCTTTTCCGTCCCAGAAGGAGGCGATCGTCTACCGTTCGCGAGGGACGATCTGCGAAGAGGTCAATCCACCGATCCCGAGCTGTCTCATCAAGAGAATAGTGTTCCACCTTCCAATCTTTTCCACCTCTCGTCTATTATTCCACGTCGGATCCCATCGAATAACAAATGAGAGATCTGACAAGCAACGCGCGGGACACTCTATTAGTTTCTCGCAAAGTGGAGCAGAGTCCGTCCGATATTTTCGAGAAACACGACGTAATCTCCGAAAGATAAATTATGCAGGATCAGCCGAAAGAAACTAACCCCGATTTTTACGTTCACGGGCAAAAACATCGAGCGGATGCAAATCGACGGACGGATTTTTTAACGGGCCCCGCCTTTAAAGATTATCTTCGCGGTTTCCACGAAAATGCTGGAAAGAAATCAATTTAATATTTAGTTTACACGTATCGCACAATTTTCCGCGATCATTTTTACGTTTCTTGAGAATAGTTTGTACAAAAGATGGTAAAACTGCTTCGCTCGATTCTGGTACGCGCGCGTTTCAAATAAGAAAATCGCGCTGCGTTTACAATTTGCACGATTTAAAGAAAATTTCGCGTACGGTCCCCCGCGAAGCTCGGGGGGTCGACGTCCGCCATTTTCTCGGCTCCCCCCAGGTCCAACCTCCCCCAGTACGTGGTATTGATAAAAAAAATGCGCTCGTCCCATTGGCCAGCCGGACCATAGGGTGACCTCACCCCTTGAGTGCTGACCAAGCACGAGCACCCACTAGAATTCTCGTTCTCACACATAGCGACGAGGGGGGTGCGCGGATCGAATGCATGCAAGCCTCACACTAACGCGTCTCTCGCTCGCACCACGGAACCGGAGAGTGCACCCTCGACATTTTTCCCGGGTCTCTCTATTTCTCTCCCTCTCCCTCTCTCTTTATCCCTGTTTCCCGGCTCTGTCCTTCCATATCACTGTCCGTCTCCCTCCCGTCGATTTTCTTTTCCGTCCTCGTCCGACGAGTGGTCTCTTACGCCACTCGGTGAATATTGATTAGTAAGGACGTCGCGTTGCAACGGAGACGAACGGTCAATTAGTCGAGGCAAGTCTGACGCGGAGAGCGCGCGGCCGTTAATTAGACACTCGTCATTGATCCGTCACTTCAATCCGTCCGATCGCGCGTCACGAGGGATTATATTCGTACCGCGGGACGCCGATTTCACCGCCTTGGAAAACTCGCACAAGCCGGGCGAGCGCGCGCGGCTGCTCTGCCGCCGAGAATCGTTTAATTAGTCGGAGCTCGCGCGATACCGGTCGCGGGAAAGTCTTGGAAAACGCGCGGAAAAGCCCCGGCGACGTCGACAACTTTCATCCCCCGTGCGAGTTTCCCTCGCCGATTCGTCGCGATTCCACAACGTTCGCCCGTGTCAGGACATTCCAGAAGTCAACCCGTTGCGAATCAATTTCAATTTTCAAGCTGGTTCCTCCGAGTACACCGTTTAGAAACATGTACGCAAGAAAAAGCGACGAGCAGGTGTTAAAATGAAAATTTTAAACAATAGTTCGCTTACCGCTCGAACGCGGGCCGAATTTTTCCAGCGGACGCAGTCTTCCTCCTCGCTGATACTCCCTTGCTCGTTCCCGGAAAAGTTGAGGAAAGTATTCAGGAACTTCCGCCTCTTTGATGAACGGCTGACCTTGCGTCCGCGAAATAGAAATTATTTCCCCGAGATACCGGGGAAAGTTTTCCGCCCACCCCCGACCGATCGCGCGAGATGCTTACAATTTTCGGTTTTTTTCTCGTCATCTTCCTCTTCTTCTTATTTTCAGAGTTTGTTCTCGCGGCGAACACCTCGAACGGTGAACTTTCATCGGATAAATTTTATTCGGAAGACAGAGGGCTGCTTGTTTGCCGCGGCACAAAACATCGGTGACTAAGTGGGCGACTTTGAAATTACGTTTTTGCTCCGAAGAATTTGTTGAGCAGCTGCTTAATGGTCCTTCGAGTTTATTCCCAGACCAACAGGTCACCCTTGAGCAATGTGATCGAATAACTTCTTTACGGATTGCTCTTCTGGACATAGCGCAGTCGAAAATCTTCGAAAAGTTAGCCCGTAGATCTCCAAAATAATGAAATCACAATTACGATAATTTTAACGAGCGCGACGAAGCTCCTCCAACGATCACAATTGTACTGAATATGGAATTGCGAGTAAATATTAATAATATCACAGGTGTGTTGTAAACACGACGAGGCGCAGTATCTTGCGTCGATCGGTCAGGGTTTGACAGGCAGAAATGAAACTTGCGGCAATCCTGCTTGCACTGCGCTCGAAACGGGACTGTGCTCCGCAGGAAGATCTCGATTCTCGTAAGAGGTGTGATAGGGCCCCGAAAATCTTACCTGAGGCGACCTTTGCGACAGAAGGGCGAGGAGGGGGGATCAGGTAGGAAAAGGGTTTCGCTGCAGGAGCCCCTATTATGCAACGCGATTTTTGTTCTCCCTCTCTCACTCTCTTTTTTGATCGCGTTGACGAGGATTCGGATCGTCTACCTGGGATGCAAATGCCAGTTAACCAGGGAACGCTGGTTAGGGGTTACTTAGCCTGTGCGTGTAACTACCTGAGATGCAAATACACAGGAGACCCGATCCGTCGAACCGTCTGCCGCTCGTGTGCGTATTCAAGAGGGAAACGTGTGGGCATGCACATTTTATCGCTGCAACTGTCGCCACGCGTGTGCAGCTGAACCTGTGGGAAATGCATTTTCGAACGACGCTAAAACACGGACTATACCGTCCTCTTCTCGGGGCTGGATGCTGCTATATTTCTGACACGAAGCATTTTATAGTTCTTCGATTTTCTATCGTACAAGCGTGAATGTTCTATATACTTTTTTCCGAAATCCAGCGATTTTCAAAACTTTATCGAGTCTATCAATTTTTTTGAATGCCAATCATTTTTAGCTTATCGCAATATTTTAATTGTGTAACTCGGATACGTTTGAACCAGCAATATTCAAACTTTGCAACCTAGAGATTTTCACACTTTAAAATTCGTTAATTTGAAGTTATGGAATTTTTTGAGTCCGAAATATTTTTAATTTCAAATGCTAAAAATGTGTGTTTAATGGATGATAATTTCTGAATTGTGACGGAATATTCGAGATCGCAGATGTGCCAGTTTCCATTTTCCGGCGACAAGTGTAGTTTCCTTTAATATTTCGTAACGTCGCGTCAATATTTATGGAGTACTCTATGGAAACGCGACGTCGTTAACGCCGCCGAAATCTGTTGCGTGAAGAAAATTAATTTCATTTATTTCTACCCTGCTGCGAGGGTTTACGGCCAGGCCGGGCTACCGGGGAAAGGGTTGCGAGCGGTTCGGAAGGCGCCAGATGACGTTTTCCAATTTCCTGAATGAAAAGCGAAACCGATTCACGGTTTCGTCACCTGGCACGTTTTTTTTTCTCACACGATCTGCAGTCTCCGTTGTCAGATAAGCCGCCGAAAAAAAACCGTAACGGTTCTTCTTCAACCCTTTCATCCGACAAAAAGGATGAATTCTTTTTTCTTAATTGCTTCATCAAGTTTTTATATACGACCGAAACCGTGAGCCCTACGGTTTAAATAATTAATAGAAAGCAATCGTGAATGACGCAGCATCGACATTAAAATAATTGTGATCGATTATGTTCACGCGTATGATCGAAATTAATAGTATTTGAAGAGATCAATTTATTGGAATAGTCTGAACCAAAGTAGTATTAAATTCGCCTCGAAACGACACTAAATCAGGTTTGTTATTGACGGATGTGCTAGGAGGAGTGTACCTGCGGCAACCAACCTGCTCCACAACAAGCGATAAAGTAGAAGTGCTTGAATTCGCCCCTCGTGCCGGATTACGCGCTTTTCAGAAAAAAAGTGTCGAGGGCACAATGGGCCAGGGGTGGTTTTGGGTGAAAAAACGTGAAAACCGACACCCAAAACAGGGCGGGGAGCGAGAAATTGACGACAAAGAACGCAAATAATACCGCCAAAGCAACGATATCCGATTCGTGACCCCAACCGTGCTACAGGGTATTTTTTCTCTTCTTTTTTTTGGCACCGTGACGTCAAGTTAAATCCGATTTTAATCTGCCGTCGCAGGTTGTCGCCACAAAAATATGTTTATGTATTCACAGTGACGTTCTTCAAACGTTTAAACATTAAAAAATGCCGAATTAGAATCGAACAATTAAAAAATCGTTGGTCACGAATGACTCGTAACCAGACTGCGGATTTTCATGCAAAATACGGGAGTTACGCGGAAATATTATTTTTATGTTCTTTAAATGTTTTTACTGAAGAAATAACGTGAAAGATACGAATGTTATTGGGAACGAGATTCGACCTTCGGCGCGCGACCTCAGAAATGGCCGCCGCGGCGTGCACGTAGCAGTGCGCGCCATATTTCGCACTCCGTCCGTCCCCGGCAAATCATACATCAGAATATTTGCGTATGGATCGTGCGGAGGGGTAGAATAACACGCGAGCCCACCCTTAAATACTCGAAACGCTTTGAATGCCTTATCTCGGGCATCTGTAGAACCCTCGAGTTCGGTCGGACGCTTCCCGGGAATTATCCGAAATCTCCGGGAGCCGCGTACTCGCGACTTCTGGAGCGAATCCTTGTAACCGATCGGGATCGAGATCTTCATTGTGAAATGCAACGAGTTCCCTAACTATTCTCCTTTCTTTTATTTTTTTTCTTTTTGGTTGACGCGGCGCTCGAGAGGGCCGATTCATCCGAATTGCTGTCGAGTGGGTTCACTTTTGCCCCGGCTAATCTATATCGGGGACAGTCGCGGCCGCACCAGACAAGAGGGACACTTAACTTTTTCCTGTTGGATTGCATCGAGAGGCCAGAAGCCGATGCTGCACCTGTTACTCCCATCTAATTAATTATTTCGCCCCTTTGAGGACCGAGGGGAGAAATACTCTGAAACAAGCCGCTCGGCGTGGAATTATTTTTTTGCTCGCCGTCGCGCTCTGCCGGGTTGCAAATTGATTGAAATAATAACAATGAGAAAAACTCGAGCGATCTTTGGATATTTATGTTGGGAGCGCGTTGTTTTATCAAACGCGTTCTCAGTTTTCATGATCTTTCAACATATATATTTCTCTTGTAAATCTTAGAACCGTGAAAGAACTCTGATTCGTTTTATGGCCGATTATTTTTCAAACGACTTCGATAAAACATTATTTTTAATGAAACCTCAGTAAAAATGCTTGGTGCAATATTTATCCAAACGCAATCCAAAATTGATCCATCATTTAATTAGAGCAACAATTGGAAACACTGCAGTCTACATGTCTGACAACATCTCTCCAGCGAACTCTAAACGAAACGTTATTAAAACAACGGCTCTGCACGACTTGGCCAGTCGCAAAGGGTAACAATAAACAATGCAGCGAGGAAGACGGAGGAGAACTTTCGCACTCGTTCGGTGTTAGACAAGAATAGAAGCGAACAGAGGGAAGCTGAAGAGTCTTTCATTTTCCAGAAGCTGAGGTTTCCCGGAGAAAGGAGCGAGCACGATGGACCGCGAGAGAAAAAAAAAAGAAAGGAAGCTAGAGTAACAGAGTGAAAGAGACCGGACAAAAAAAAAGAAGGAAGGAAGGGTCTTCGGGATTAACCGAAATGAAAATGCAGAACCTAACGGCGCCCGAACGAGCGCGAGCGCGCGAGCGTTCGGGGGCAAAATCGATAATGCAAGTTCGGCGCATCCCTAATCCTCTTCACCGATTTTTTAACCCCATCTGTCGTCCCGTGGAACACGCGTACAGTCCCATAGGCGTGCGTGGAACGGTACCACCTATGAGATTCGACCTACTTCCGCGGTTAGGAGGACTGAAAAGGAAAGGAAAAAAAGGAAAATAGGAGCGAGAGAAAGGGCAGAGAGAAGCGTTCGACGGGTATGTCCCCGGTTCTTCCTGCCGACTACCTGGATATCGCGGCGCGCCAACCCCCCCAGGATAATCCATTAACATAATTTTACATGGATCGAGCAAGAGAGAGAGAGAGAGAGAGAGGGCTTTGCGGCGCCGGGGGGAAACATTATATCGACGGAACCCGCCAGATGCAAAAGAGGAGGACAGAATAAAATAATAGAGGAGTATCCCAGGTATATGGGGGCCCGCGACGCTGCCGCGCCGTCGCTGCACGAAGGGGTTAATTCAAATATTTAAAATATCTCCTGCGCCGATTTCTCGCGTAACGACAACCCGCCTCGGCCCGGACAACCCTTTGCGCTACCCTCTCCGCGCGACCCGTCTCTCCTTTCCGCTTTGGACGTCGCGCCTTCTTTTCCCCGTCTCTCGCGCGGTTATACGTATACCTGGGACTAGTAACTCTAGCCATCCGGATGAAATAGTCGTATAACCTAGCGACCCTGCGCACCGGGTACACCGGGTACGCGCCGTGTCGGCGTGTCCGCCGCGCCGCGCGCACTACTCGACGATCCTCAAAGGGTTCCATTATCGTTACGGAACGAGCTCGAACCACTCGTTGCCTCGCAGCCTTGGCTAACGAGGGTGCTGACAGCGAGTTCTGCGCTTTCGCCCTGTGATTCCGCAGTGTACACACCCGGGTTCCCGGCGACCCGCGCTACTCCTCTCTCTCGCCCCGCGTTCCCGACCTCCCGCCACTCCCTCGCGCCTAGACCATCGGCAAGTAGATACGAGCGCGAAAGTCTCGCCGCGGGAAACTTTCGCTTTGTGCAACAATAAACGCTGCCGGCTGCGCGAAGCCCGCGACTCGTCCGCTCGTGTGATTCGATTCGGAACGCGGTAAGTTTAATTCTTGCGACGCGGCGCGGCCCTGTACAACTCCTTCGATTTCAAATGGGTCCTTGTCTAACAAGAAATTCTTGTGACATCGTGTCAGGTGCGCAATGAGGATCTCGAACAGAGTCTACTGTTTAAATTTTCTTCACCGCGTAATAGCGGTCGCTGCAAATGGCTGACGCCGCTTATGAACATGTTAATAGAACAATTTATGATAGTCAACGCGGTTCTATGTGTAGTATACGGACGTTAGACTATGGTTCTGCGCACCTCGCTTATGTTGTGTTAACCGACATAGTCGCTAACCTCTTCCTGCTGCGGCTCCGTAACACCATATATGCACAATGTAAAATGCGCCCCGTTTGCATTGTTCACTTAGCAAGTATTACAAGCAGACAGCGGATCTTTATGCGAAATACAGATTTTCAACCTAAATTGCAACGAACTAGAGTGAAATAGAAATTTATTTTCTCCCTTAATACATTCAATAGGTCGGAAACAATGTTTTTATTATTTTAAATTACATTTATTAATTTTTGTCATAAATGCATAAAATCGTCTGTCAAATTGTAATAAAGACGCAGAAAGTGGTAAAAGAAAATGACGAGCACATAGATCAACTCCTGCGCGGTTCATCGAAATGTACAAATAAGAGAACTAGCACTTCTTGGACTAATTAACCGAATAAGTTCCAGTGGAACTAGCCAGCAGAACCGACGAGACCGTTTAAGGAATCTGTTCGCAGAATAATGAAACTCTTTAATTAGTACCCAGCCGAGGACGCATTTTTTGCCGGGGGCTCGGGAGGTTAACGAGATTACCGGGGCACCGTAACATTTTCCGCCTTTCACGGAGGGAATCATTAATCCCCGAATAATTAGCGAAATTCGTATCGATGTTTGGCCATTACGGTCGGAAGGGGGCGGGGGCTCGTCGGGGGTGGCCGCGCTAATTTTCCCGTGGAAAGTTTCGCCGGCGCGTGGTGCGTCCGTTAAGCGGATTATTCCTTCCGCAGAGTGACAGGAGGAGAGGCCAGCGAAACAAGGACTTAGAATCCGGCTACGAGGACCCCGTCCTTTCGGTGCTGAGCCTTGATTTACGAGAGCCGTGACGGGCCATTTGTCGGGGCAGACCCTCGGACAGCGGTGCTCGCGCTTCACCTTATCAGAGAGAACAGCAGAGCGGCCATTTTCAAAACCGCGTCCTTTTCCCAGCAAGCACGCGCGCGCGCGAGCGATCCTCGTCCTTCGCGATGGAACCAGCAACGAGCGAAAGGATCCGCGCGCGTGTACTCTCTCCGACGGAAACCGCGGTGGAAAACGCGAAGAAACGCGAGGCGAAGTGCGGGGGGGGCGGGGGAGAGAGAAAAAAGGTGATACGGTCGTTTACTTGGCAGTTTAATTCTCGGTTTTTTCCCTCGCGCGGGACCACCTTTCCGACTTTCGTTCCCTCTCGCTCGCTCCTCGCGTCCCCTCGGACCGCGTCAAGCGTTCATTCAATTCGTGAATTGCCGTCATCGCGGAACGTTATCGAGCGTCCGCGAAATTACCCAAATCTCCGTGTCGCTCTAATATTTACACGGCAATGAAAGTTTGTTTCGAGCGGTTGCCGAGCGTTGCGGAGCGGCCGCAACGGTTCCGCTCGGCTCGCCGCCGCGGCGTTGAATTGCTGTGCGCGGGCCTCCGCGTAATTACCGCGACTTTTCTTCGCCACTCGACGGCGTTTTCAGGCGGGCAGGAGTGACGCGCCCACGCATACCTATATCTGCGCATAAATACATGCATATGTATACCTACATACAGGGAGAGAAAGAGAGAGAGAGAGACCCGGTCGCAACGAAAAATTCCGAAAACTCCTTTGACGGGCCACTCGAGGATTTTTCGCCGAGCGGAGATCGGGGCTAAAGCGAGCGGCGAAGGGACCTCCTCGCCAGTCAAAGATCACCGGTGGAGACGGCTCCTCCTCCAGACAGATGAATTCGACGTCGAAATTAAGCCAACCAAAGTCCCGCGGCTCCGCGTGCAACCGAACCGATGCAAAAAACGAACGTGCACCTCAAAGAAACTGCGAAAAAACGAACAGAGAGAGAGAGAGAGATAGAACGGTTGTCGCGCGCTCGAGGGAGAGGGAGAGAGAGAGAGAGAGAGGGAGACAGAGGCTCTGTGGGTCGGGATCGATATCAGCACGAGGCGAGGCTACATTTTTCAGAACATTGGGTACCATCGTGGTAAGCCGGTCGTATGTATTCTTATGGACCACCCTGTTTATGGCGCGCAATTTATTTCGAAATCGAAGGTAATGGCCGCCGGTTTACGCCCGGCATTCTGGCCAACCCTTCGCGCTGTTCCATGCCACCCACCCCCTACCCGTTTTTCCACGAGCCGACCGCGCGTCCGCTCGACCGTCCCGTCCTGAGAGGGCACATTAAAATTTCAAACAAATACAAAAATGGCTGGAATCAACCCGAATATGTATTGCCCTATTTTCCACGGGGTGTAACAAAAGGGACGGGGATATTCCGCTGCGAGAACGCACAAAAGCATGCGGGGAGAGGCCACACGCGGCGGCGACGACGACGACGACGACTGTCGGTTCGTGTTTTCCGCGGACCGGCGGCGCGCGGCGTCGCGTCGCGTCGTCGCTGCACGTGGAAATTATTCAACGTTCTCGTTGCGGAATATTTTTTTTTCCTGCGGATATTAACAGTTTTTTTTTCTCCTCGTGTCTTCTCTTTTGCTCGCTGACGTTTTGCATGTTTAATTTTTTTCTTTTTTTTTCGTACTTCTCATTATTACTGCGATTCAGACCGCGTTCCGCGACCCGGTAACGCGGAGTCGATAACCGAGCGCGCGACGGTCGACGATCGAAGTTCCCCGATTTCCGGTGAAATACACACCCGCCATTGTTCCATCCGAAGCCCGGTCAGGCCGAAGAGAGAGAAAGAAAGAGAGAGAGAGATCGCGCGCGTGACCGTTCGACGGGAAAGAAATCGACAAAACTTTCACCGCGCGCCGCGGACACGATATCGCACGGAGCAGGATTTCCCGCGGCTTTTGCCGGAGGGTGGGGAGTGGAGGGGGACCTCGGGAAATATTTCCCCGTATATACGTTCGCGGCGAAAGGAAATTTTCGTGGCCGGATAGGATCCGCGCTTCGCGGAACCGTGAACGATGCCGCGGATTTTTGTTTGCGCGACCGCCGACCGGAATCGCTTTATTCTCCCGCGAACAGAAACTCGCGAGCCACCGCTCGAATTAATCGCGATGTTCGAACGATTCGAAATAGATCCTGTCGGTGGTAATCCATTAACGGTCTCTCTGCGATCTGCCTCTGAATAGTTTCGTTAGTTGCTTCCTTGAAATCGTAAACCGAGAAGCACGAAGAAAATGTGTGTTGGTGATGCGACACTTAGAATCGTCGATACGAATTATTCCGATTGCAAACATCTGGAAAAACATGTGTAATATTGCACATAGTTCTAAGAATTCGAGCACCGCGTGCTCTTTAATCATGAAGCTCGAACAAGGAAATACTAACGAACGAATAACAATCAACGATCCTGTAACAATTCTGTTACATTCGGAAAAGAACAGTCGCACGAGTCGGTGGAGGATCTGCTTTCGCGCGTAGAGTCTCGCGAGTATCGATTCGGCAGGCAGGTGGAAAAATCTAAATCCGATACAAACTCGGTTCCCATCTCGGAGGCTCGTTTAATTTCCTGGCCGATTAAAAGCGCGGCCGGGTTCCACGATGTCAGCTCACGATGAGATATCGCCGCGAGAAAATCGTCAGTGGGTCGACAACGCACCCTCTTCGCGTTTCTCGGACGGATCATTTTTTTTTTGATCGTGCGCCGATGACTCGGCAGTCGCTTTCTCTGTTCCACCGTCGCGTCAGCGAGAGAAGACGCCCGGTTATCTTTTCCGTAAGGGACGAGCGAAAGGGAATGGACGAGGGGCTTCCCTGAGCCTCGCGTTATCCAAGGGATTTAAGGGGACGGAGGGGCGAGAGAACTCGGCCTTCTCCGCGGAGAAGAGAGCCGACCGCGCCGATCCTTCGGGGTGGCCTCGCAGTCAATTTTTATCATATATCTGAGAGTTTCGTCGGATTGGCTTCTGCCTGACCTATGCCCAATGGGCCGCGCGAATTCTCGCGCTATCGCGCATGGCTATCGCCTCCGTCCCGAATCTTCCTCGAATCCCGGATTTTTCCTTCGGAAACTCCCTTCTCGTCGCCGGGCTCTCCCCCAAGCTAACGAAAATATTCCTGATCTCGTCCATGAAATATACCGAAAAAAGAATTATGCTCGGCTCGATCTCTCTACCGTCGCGTTCTTCGATGTACGAGCCCAATCTATACATATAGCCACCCTGATCCTTTCCCCTGGTAATTTCTTTTGCCGATACACTATTTAATAGTTCCGCGTTCGTTGAAACAAACACTCGAGTATTTCTTCTCTCAATAAGTTCAGTAGATTAAACTGCTCGACTATTCTTTCGCTTAAATTTTGTTTGCCCGCGAATTTCTGATTATCGGAGCTGTGAATCCTAGCTTAGCACATCTGTAAAATCGGATTAAAATCGAACTGAAAGTTATTTTAACATTATCAGAGAAAACATTTTCACGGCAGAAGGTGAACATCGAAAGAAACGCTGCTAGCGGACGCGTTCGATTATGTGTCAATTTATTGAGTACTCGATAGAATAGTTTTTAATAATGCCTCAGAATTTTCTTTACTACCGGCTAGTAAAACATGAACGACGATAAAATCGGTATAGACCGATACGCTTCGATCGAGAAGCGAAACATTGACGTGTTTCCTGCTGGATCGTAGGCGAGCTACATAACCTAGATATACCGTATTTAATTCTTCGCAGTCCGCGCGATCCGGCGGACGAGCGCGTAAAAGCGTCGGTAAGCGATGAACGTCAGTTATTTCTGAATTTTTCACCGGAAGCATCGGACAGAGTTACCGTATGCCCGACAGACGAATAGGAAAACGGGGCTGGCATGCATCTAGCAAACAGCTACCCGGGGTCGAACCGGCGAAAAGGGGAGGGATGAGCCGGTTCCCGGTTCTACCTGGCCGGCAGACATACCGGGGAGGACGATCGCAACCGGTGCGAACCGCGAGAGCCTCGTCAGGCGAAATTTTTACCCCTTTCACACGGGCCGGATGGGGTGCCAGTTTTCGGCCAGACTTCGCACGCAGCGCATCAGGTAAGAGCCCTTTGTGTAATCTGATTTTCGTTGCCCTCCCGCCACTTGAACGGGATCGATACAGTTTCGGAAGCACTTTCGATCGTTAACCTATTTTGTGCACTTACCAGAGAGACCGTAATTCGTCTCTTTTCACCGATACCGTGTTGCGATACACCTCCGGGGCCCCGCCAGCGAGGGTGAGCTCAGCTATGAACGGTGTTCTGTGTGTCGTGGTTCTTAAAGGGGTTACCGTGTCGTTGGCGAAGGAAAAAAGTCGATTTCTCGAATATCGGTAAGTTAGGTCAGTGTTAGATGAATATCGTCCGACGAAATTTTTCGAAGAGATTCGATTAGGCAGCTGACGTATTTTTTCATCGAATTAATGTACCGTGTATCGCATAGTTCTTTCTCGAAAAAGAAATATTTTAACCGTGACTCCGAGTTTCAAAATCGAAGTAATATTTTTCGTGCGAATACGTCACATGTTTCTTTGAAATTTTGCAACTGAAAGAGCGCGAATCTCAATTAAAAAGAGAGATACAGTGATTTCGGTATCGGCTAACCGGCGTAATCTGCGGAAAATAGTCGGAAAAAGTGGGCGATCCGTTCAGAAAGGTAACAAACGGTTAGGTCCACGGGAAGAATAATAAGGTAAAAGTCGGAGTCTCCGGCAACCCCGAATTTTCCACGTTACGGCTACGTGTGGCTTATCCTCGTCTCTCTGATGCTCGAACTTCGAGATATTTGAGAGAGTGGTCGTCGGATAGAACAGGAGGAAGAGGGAAAAGGGGGGTTGGAAGGGCGCTCCGGATGGTTTCCGAACAACCGAAGTCTGCGGAATAGTATCGATCTGGCTTGATATATTAGAACCAAGGTCCACCCTGCCGCAGCCCTGGCAGGACCTCGAAATATGTTTTTTATATGCGCCCTCCTGCGGCGGATGTAGCCTCCGCCGCCACCAACAACGCCACCCCCCTGTTCGACGACGCCTTTTTGTCTTACCTCGGCATGTCTTTTCGGGAACTCGAGTCAAACATTTATTCGAGACGCCATATTGTCCTCGATTCACGGCGCAGACCTCCGATTTCACGCCTGACGCTCCAGATTGCAATAAAGAATTCGCGAATGATAGATAATAGTCACTTTGATCGGATAAAATTTAGCTTATCGAAATAAAAACTATATTTACTGCTACATTTTTTAACCGAATAGTTCGTCCAGTAGTTTTTATACAATTTTGTTAGAAGATATCGCGTGAAATTGTTGTAATGACAATTGTCTTCGAAAACACCGTAAAATTAAGCTAAAAGGAATAATACTAATTTAAACATTGCTCGGAACACCTGCGAACAGGACAGCGATTGCAAAGGATAGGGGTGGCGTGTCCGTGAATGCGGTCTATATAAAATGTTATAATTAAAATGGTGACACAGTTCGTTCGCTCGGTGATCCATCATTGAAAGTGAAACGTTCCCGTCTTCACCCAGTTTTTTTCATTTGAATATCCTTGAATGGACGAGCACGGTCCTCGCCGATTACAGCCTAGATTCGCAAGCGGTAGCTAGAGAATTCGAGGGTGGCGGACCGGAGGTCCAAGCGCGTCGGGGAAGGAGGACGGCGCGCAAGTTCTTTAGGAACGACACACGGAAGGAAGCAACACGGAGCAATAAATGGCACCGCGCGCTGGCGCGGGGGGTCGATAACGGCATAACTCGATCCACAAAGCGAGCGCAGGAGCAGGCACTTCTCGTCTGAGGCGGAGTCGGCTCGCGGAGTCCGATTGCTATATAACGTCCTAATTTTCCAAGCGGATGAAAACATATGAAAATCTGCGAGGCAAACGAGTCGACGTTAGGGGGCGCCAAGTCAGAGCCAATAAAAGTCTCTTCGCTCCCCCTTGGCTCGCTGCTTTCCCGGCGCGAGTCGTCGTCCCTTTTGCTTTCGTCTCGCCGCTTCTTTGTCCGTTTTCCTCGGCGGCAAACTCCGTGAATACGTATCTGCTGCACGGCTCTCTTTCTCTCTCGTTCGTATCTCCGCTCTCTCGGTCCGCGGACGAGCTCTGAGAAAGAACGAGCGGAGAGAGAGAGAGAGGATAAAAAAAAATGAAGAAGGGCGAGAGAGGAAAGTTGGCAGAAATAGCCGGAGCCAGTGGATTCAGGAAGTTCTCAATCTCGAACGATCTTCGAAACGAAGTCAAATTGGCCGACCGAAAGAAACGAGATAACGCCGGGATCGTTTGCATTTCAATTGGCGGACAGTTGCCCCCGAAGAGACGTTAATCGGTTACAAGAACCTCCCGGGGAAAATAATGAAATTATCGTAAATCAATATGCACCGCGGAGGAGATCCACTCTGGCCCCTGGTCCGTGGCACACCGGCTAGAAGCGGTACAGTTGCTCGCAAGACTTACCGCCCCAATAAATCCGCGCCCGCAAAATTGCTCGATTTGCAGCCCCGCCGAACGGGACCCCGGAATTGTTTAAGCAAATCCGACCGGAGTCGCGCCACGAAGGTACTCGAACCGCTGCGCTTTTAACTCGCTGCGACGTTAACGCATTGTAGTAGTACGCTGGCCAGTTTGCACGATTGCAATGCAAGATACCGAGGAACGTCAATGCATTCGATCTTTCGGGGTTTACTCGCTGCGGGCTATCGCTCCTCGCTTCTGCCAAATAATCTTCGTCGTATAATATACATCCGCACTTCGGTGAACAATATACGGAAAAATTGTTTAGGAAAAGAGTGTGATAATTGCAAAAGCGTGATTATCAAACTACGGATTTCATGCGTTCATGAGAAAACCGAGTAGATAAAATACAAGACAGCGAATTGTTATATTGTTTTCGGCCTATTAGACCTACTAAGGGATGAAATAAATTTCTATTTCACTACCCAGCTGGTTGGAGTCAATCTAGAAAAATTTTGTCCTCCGCGCAAACATACATTAAACACCGGACAGTACGGTTTCGTTTGTTATATCGAAATTAAAGGAAACACCGCGAGGTCAGCCCGGAACGAATAAATCACGCGGCGATTTTCAATTCTCGCCTGTTGTCCCGATCGGCGTGCAATTTCTGGAGCAACAATAACTCAACAATTTTTATTGGCCGTTCCCGGAGTTTCGAGCGCATATCCCGGTATCGGAAACAGGCTCGCCGCGAAAATATCGATATCAAGAAGGGGTCGTACGAGGGGGGTGGTAGGGGAGAGGGGTGGCCGGGACAACGACCTGCGCCCATGTAAGAAAACACGTAAAATGACCCCATATTGTTGGGAAGCTGTTGCCTGGCCCCTTTGGACAAACAGAAATATATGTCGGGGAAAGATGTCTTTCCACCCCAGGACTCTCGAGGCATTCCTTTTTTAAACGACGAAACAGTTGCGGCCACGAATCGATGGTAACTACGCCGACCGTACCGGACCCGGGTACAGTCCGTGGAAAATGTACCGTCGACCTCGACCTTCGACCCGCCTCGAGATCAACCCGTTCCGACCGTGGAACGAGCGGTCGTGCATCCAAGAAAGCGGCGAGGTTCTTTCACCGTGCTCGTTACTTCTCGTTCGCCGTGATAAAACGAACGTTCGACGAGGGGGAAACGATCGGGCAGGTAACACCGGCGATTTTCTCCGGCGTGTGTACCGTGTTAGGATGCGCGGGGTGCTCCGGTCTTTTGCATACATTTTGAAACGCGGAGCCGCCGACGCCGACGCCGACGCCGACGCCGCCGCACCGAATATGCTGGCCGAGCAAGAAAAAAGAGGAGACCACCGGGAAAACAAAAATCCTCGTCTCTCTTTCGCGCGCAGACCACTGAAACGAGAAGGAGAGCGTGAGGAGAAATGCGAATGCGAGCTGCTGCTACTGCCGGTGGTGCTGTCGAGGCGCGGCGGCGAGGGGCGCACGACGGGGGATGAAAACGAACGAGTAAACGAGAACCGCGAAAAATCAGGGACCGTCGCATATTTACGAACGCACGAATATACGGTCCACCCGAAACCTCCTTCCCGCTCGCTTTTTTTTTCGCCCCATTGTTTCTGATTAGAACCAACCTATAGAAACCACCCCCGCGAGCGAGCGAGCGGCCATTGTTTTGGAATTTGGGACGTGCGTGGGATTGATGAAACCGCGCCGATGGGTATTTAATGTTTAGTATACATCTGTATTTGCGTTACAGGCCTCGCCGATTATCCTCTCCGAGTCGTAATCATCCCCTAGAATAACTCTAATCGCGACTAAAAAATATTTATTAGTCTGCGAAACCAGTTGCATCGTTTCCTCGGTGCATAGAATGTTACGTTAATCCTTCGACCGTTCCCACTGAGGAGTAGCTAAAAATTACCCTCGGACGGTGCCCGGGTCTGTCTAGACCCCGCGACACCCTTCGGTAATAACATTGGGTAGTAGTATCTTTAGAAAATATTCAGACAAACTAGAAACAACATCAAGATTGTAAAATTTTGGAATTTCAAGTTGAATTGATTGAGATTTCTTTCAAAATGGATTATTGCGCAGCGCTGTGCAACTTTGGTTTGCTAGTCTCGCACAACGTCTTTCGGAAGTTTTCGATGAAAAGTCTTGACGCGCAGCAACTTTTCACATTTCCAGGTGTTCGAGACCATACAGGACGACGATCCGCAGGCATATCCGAGGGAAAGAAGGCCGAACGGCGTCCGCGCGCGACGCGGACAAACAGCGTTCAGCCATTGGTCAACACGCTAAAGATCGGGACAGCAATTTCCCGGGGTTCCGGGGCGAAACAAGCGACAAAAGCTCGCCGGGTAGTAGACGGGCGCGGGCGGTGTAGGATTTTGCAGCGGACTGACGCGGAGGGTTATTCCGACGCTATCGGAAAAATGTTATTTACGCAGGGCAGGAGCGAGCTACAGAGGCTCTGTCCTTATTTACATGTGGTAAGTCTCCTACGGGACCAAATCCCGGACCACGCTCGGAACCCTGATAATTCTTCCTTTGATCCCAGTCCCGTGGGCTTGAGCCCCGGCCCAGCCAGTCCTGTCTGCGCCGGGGAACGAGTAAAGACCCACCAAAGAAGGCTAAAAAAAAAAAGAAAACGAAAATAATCAGAGAAATACCTGTCGCGCGGAAAAGATTGCGAAACCGTCTCGACCGTCGATTTTTAGACGGCTCGGTTCGGTCCACGGGAAATTCTAAAAATCCTTAGCCGGAACTGATCGCGCTCGAAAATCTCTATTTTGTCCGGAGCGTGGCGTATAAAGATAAGCCTGTGATCATTCTTTTTCCAAGAGAATGCGACGACGTTATACGAGAGAAGACTCGCGCGAATTTTCATTCCGAAAAATGTAAACGATTTCTCGTGACGTTGAGGCGGCGCGTAAGCGAGTGTTCGAGACTTGCTCGCAAGACTGTATCCGCTGAAGAGTGCCAGCCAGTCTGGCGGGTCGCGAGAACTCTCGAGAGCCGACGACGACGTTCGACTGCCTGTTCCCTCCCCGCGTGTGGAGTGTTTGTTTCTTAACAATAACACCAGCCACGCGGAGGCTCGCGAAACGTGTTTTCTTTCGCGAGACGTGTCTCTTTGGCGAGGGACGGCGCGGCGCGGCGACGAATTTCCAATACGCCGATAAACAGCCGCTCGGCCGGAAGTTCAAAGGGGAAGACGCGGTCCGCCGTGGTAACCGCGCGGTCGGAAATCGATCCAAATTAACCCGCGACGTCATTTCCAGCGTGAACACGGCGCCCCGGCACGAAATTTCCGCGCCGCTGTTCCATCAGCTGGGGTGGAGAGATACTACCCTGGGTGGCGGACGGACGAGGCGGAGAGGGGAGGGGAGGGTTTGAAGGTTTCTGTCCGTTTTCCCAGCCGCCCACTCGCCGCTTCCAACCCGTCCGGCACTCGTACCGGAGCTCGCTTGCTTTAAGGTGTCTTTAAGTCAGCGGCTTGATCTGAATTTTGGCAGGGTTTCAAGTCCCATTTGCTTTAGTAACGGCGGAACCTAACGAAAAGGAGAGACGCCGATATCATCTTGAGCAAACTAGCGGGGACGACCGGTGCCGCTGGACGGGTATAGGGTGTCCCACTATTATGCTGATAACATTCGTAAACACGACGACGCACGGCTCGCTGCGACGCCAGTCCAACAGCGCCCGGTTTTCCATCTTTGGCTGTCTAGCGGGTGACGCGGCAGGAAATGTCGAACTTTTCCGGGAACGGAATATGTATATCGAGTTTCAGACGCGACGGTGCGGCGCGACGCGGTGTTAGCTCGCCGAGGAAGTGTATCGGCTCGAACTGACGGACGGCATCCGCGAGACGCTTAGACGCGTATCGTGTTTCCATTAGAAAGTGTCCCGCGCGAAACCGATCCGCTCGCGAAACGATCAAACGGACAATCCTAGTAGGGGATCCTTCGGACGTGTCCCGGAGGAACGTTAAAATTTCCCTGGCTGTCGGAACGTTTTCCGAAAATCAATTACGGAACTCGCACGCGCTCGGCCGGTCTGGCCTGGCCTGTCACTCGAGAGTTATTCCAGCAGGTACAGGGGAGAGGGCCGGCTCGGTCGAATAATCAGAACAGAATTCAACGGTGTAAATTCGTTGTAATCCCTCATCAGAAATTCCTTTGCCAGATGAGACTCCGCCGGTAGAATTCCAAGGCCAGCAGCAAATATCTCCGGACGGAATCCCCGATATCGAACGTGCCACCCGGTACGTAATCTCTCCTCTCTCCGGTTAGTTAGCTGGTCTCGAGGATTCGGGCCGTGAGTATCCTTGCCGGATAGAGTATCCCTTGGGAGGTTTTCGTCCAATCGGCTGGCTGGTCAGCCGGTCCAGGTGGTGGGGGCCGGAGGCCGACCATTGGTCAGTCGAGGGGCGGCTTGGTATTGAGCGACTCGGTCCGGGGGTTGAAAAAACCGCCCCGAACTGACCTCAAACGTCCTACCCTCGTCTCGTCTGGAAACCCTGCCTAATGTTGCTCACCCTCGCTCCCCTCACCCCGGCCCTCCCTCTCCGCTACCTCGTCTCTAACCTCGACTTCTCCCCCTGGGTTTTACAGCCGCCCCGTTCCGTTCTCCCCTTTCGCACCCCTTCGCGCTTCATCAGTTACGTTCGCCTCTTACGTGTACCTCTCTTTCTCTCTGCCTCTCTCTCTCTCTCTTTTTCGCTCTCTTTCCTCCTCGTTATGGTGGACACGTTGTTTTCCGTTATATCGCCCGTACGAATACCACGCAAATTAAACACTAGTCTCCGTGGAAATTGAAAACATTTTCCATCAACGAAGGATTACTAATCCTAAAATTCGACGCTTTAGTTAGACTAGATTTATTTCTAATCGAGATATTCCCGTTTAAACTTTTGATCGCTAATTCTTCGTATAAGACATCGGTTGTTTGCATGACTTTTGTTCTTGTACATACGTAAATCCTACACTTGTAAAGTTCAATTACTGCATGAACTCAAATTTTTTGATACTGTGACGTGCAGCGTATTTCCTTTACAACCACAGTTACAGGTTACGAAAATTTACAAAAAATTCTCAAGTACAAAACTCGATAGAATTGAGTACGATTTTTATTTGTTTTGGATCTACACAAATGCTGTTCCCATGAAAAATAGGATTTTATTTCATTCCACTAGTCTTATGATTTGTCTAGAAAAATTGAAAATAAACATCCGGCAGTCTACCGATAATACTAGAAGCACATTGAATTCTTCCAAATGTATCTAGAAAAACACGAATTTTTCATAAGCTCTACCACACAAGTAAATTACGCGAATGATCTTCGTCGAATTCGAGAATGAAAAGAATGAAGTTTCGAGCGTTTTCCAAGTCGCGGTGGTCGATCCGCTAAACCGCGGACAGCGTGTTAAAATTTCGCAGTGAAGCTCCGCGCGGCGTGTGACCCGGACCACGTTAATGGGAGCAACGTAATTACGATTCAGGAAGGAAGTTTTTCCCAAGCGCGGGAGGTGGGGGGAGCACACGGAGTTACGGAGGGAGGAGCGATACGGTGTAAGGTACAGAAAGCATTAGCCGGTGCAAGGTGCAAAGATTGCGCGGGAAATTTCGAGGTCCGCGGGGCGCCGGGGCTGGAGCGTTGTGGCGGTTCGGCCGTTCTCACGTAACTCGGTGAAAAGTTTTGCTCGAGGATCGCGCAACGGTCCGTTCGCGGAAGGACTTTTGTCGAACAACGGCGTAACGAGCCGCGTCCCGGTGATGGAATTTTTTAAGAGAGTCTGCACACGGGAACTCCATCCCCCACGGAAAATACGATGCGGTCTAACTCGAGCTACGAGCCCTAAAGTATATTCAGCCGGTCTAAGTCCAAAGGCTATTTGCATAGGCGATATTATATCTTCGCTCGGAAACCCACCCGCCCCCACCCTTCGTCCTTCTCCTTTCACTCCTTGCCTCCCCGCCCCACTCCCCCAATCCCCAGATCCTCATCCCTCCGTATCGTCTCTCCTTTAGCCGGTCCTCTTTCACCTTCTGTCTATACCGGCTCTTTCTCTTTCGTCCTCCTCTCGTTCCATCCACCCCCGCCCAACAACCCCTCTGCCACCCCCTCCCCCGCCGGCCCCACGGCCAGGAGGACGTCTTGGGATCTCTGGAATTGGATTAGTAGTGGTTCACCCGAGTAAGACTTGGACTATACTCAATTTGAACTAAGATCGCGCGCCCGCTCCGGAATGGGCAAATTGCTAAATCAGTTTTACGTGATCACCTATTCAGAAAGTTATTCGCGATCGAACGTGGGATATACCTACCTGCCGCGCAGGATGGACCGGCCACCGACCGGGGATTTAACGAGAAAGGATACAGGAAGGAACCCCGGAGATGATTTCCACCGATTGATAGGGATTTTCGGCCGCTTAGGATTACGAGCCCTCGCGATCCTCGCTCCACGAGAACACCGAATCGAGCCGTTAATACGCCGACGTCACCACGGCGAACGATTAACCGAGCGATCGTGTTTCCAGGAGGAATTATTTTAATAACACAGAAAAGTATTTTAATAACAAAATTATTTTAATAACACGGAAAAGTACCCGGTCGCACCGAATTCTATTAACGAAATTTACCATGTTGCTGATGACCTCTCATGTAGAAGCAACATTAAATAATTAAATAAAAAAAAATATTCTATTAACTCGTGGATTGTAATTATAATAAAATTTAGATGACAGGTAAATTTTGTCTTCGAAATAACTATTATTGAAAAAGGAGAATCGATTAAATGACGATTATTGAGGGAACACCACCGAATTTTATTCGAAAATAAATTATGGTCCTCGTGGCCGAAATTTTTAATTCTACGCGCATCCTTGAAATAACAAAATAGAACGATCATCCGCGTTCAACGAGATTATTTTTCTCGCACAATTAGCAAAGTCTCCGGTGCAGTGAGTTCATCCATCTGAAAATTCGCGATACAATGACGGGCACGTTTTTTTTTTTTCGTCGAGCATGGCCGACGTTCCTTTGGCCTCGGATTAAAGGATCGTTGTTTCTCACGGCCGCGCCGCGCCGCTTCGTCTCCTTCTCTTTAAGAACCGTCTCGAACAAAGATTTTGCAAACATTAGCGATTCGATTAAGCCGCCGCGCCGCGCCGTCTCGGGCGCTCGCCTTTAAAGTCTCGCCGCGCGGAAGTTTCCCAGTGAAATCGTTACTTAAGTTTCTCGCATTATGCACTTTCACCGCGTTCAAAAAAGCTCCCGGCGAAGTTGCGCGACTTTCGCGGCCGGAAACATGAACCCCGGAACATCGTATAACGAAGCAGTTAAAGCTGAGTTACACGGTCAAACGAGCGTGAAACTTTTTATCCTGTTAATTAATTCCAAATGCTAAACAAATTGAATTCGCCTCCTTCTTAGCCCCCCTTTCCGGCCCGTGACGAATAAACACAAGCGGGTGACGATTCGCTAATGATATCCTCCCGGTAATTAACTCGCTCAAGGATCACGATGGCCCCTCGGAGACATAGGAACGGATACTATTATGACTACGACTTTATCTACAGTCATCTTTACATGAACGGACTATAATGATAATAATAATAAAAATAATAATAATAAATTACAAAATAAAGTCGGAGGGTAGTCGAAGTTTCGCGGGCTAATTAAAGTGAATTCGAATAGCAAAAAATGTCGTACTCGGAAGTTCCATACTCCGCTGAATTTCCGAGTTGAATATTTTTCGCTTGTCGGATAAATAGAGAAAAATGGGAAAAATTGCATAAATATCAGCAGTCCGGATGCAGGATCTCCGTGAAGAGGACACCCTCGAGCTGAATGTGCTCCGCGGAGGGCAATCAAACGGCAGAAATAAGAAAACAAGGTGCGAGTCCCGTCGTGGGGCGGCCGAAAAGCGGGCGTACCGTTGAAAAATCCAGCGTAAAATGGCCGGTCGTAGGTCGTGGAAAGCGTAAAGAATTCCGGGGTCCCGGTCTAACGCAGTTAATTTGGCGAATGGGGCTGTCCCTCCACCCCGAACATGGCCACTGCCGTCGCCGTACACACAAGGACACCTCCACACGCGAACGTCGCGAGTGTGTACTGGCCGCGTACACACCCTGGCACACGTATGCGCGTCCACACGAGTATACCGGGTGATCCTGGCGGAGTCTAATAAAAAGCATCCCCGTGAGCCGTGGGATGGTTGGGTCAGAAGTCCATTCGGAAAATGGAGGGACCCGGTCGTCCAACTAAATCTACCCGATAACGCGGACGTATTGTCCACGCGAGGCTCTGTTAGAAAATCGATTCTGTCCGAGCGGACGCGAGTTAAGAGACGAAACGAGCTTAGGAAAATCGCTGGATGCCTCGCCAACGATCGTGGCCAGGTACCCCCGGCGAAAAACCATCGGGAAATTTTCAGGAATTTTTTGTTCCAGCCGGGTCGCCGACCAAACCTATCCGGTCTGTTAGCAAGACGTATGGGATACGGCTAGTCCTGGCCAGGGTTCGACTCGACTTCCGACTTTCCCTGCAGAAAACATTGAGTCTGAGGGGTGGCCGCCTCATCCCTACCCGCCGGGATCGCAAAAGACGCTATAAATTCTGGCCATCCTCTATCCCCCCGGTAAACCCCCTCCTCTCTTTCCTCGCCGTCCCATCCTGCACCCTCTGACTGTCTTTCTCTCTCTCTCTCTCTCTCCTTCTTTCTCTCGTCGACTTCCGCGGATAGTAGCCAAAAGTAAGAAGAGTAGCTATATCGATACTCTCCCTTGGAAGTCGCAGTTCCTGGCCTGTACAAAGTGCCGGCGGGACGCTTTCATTTTTGTCGAAACGCTGGTTTGAGGGTAAACTAGCGTGATTCATGGGATGGAAAACAACTTACGAAGAAAGGTAGACTGGGATATTAAAATTTGAAGGGCCCTACCGACGCCGCAGCCAGTCCACTCTGATTGTCGAATCGCTCCTCGGATAGAGACAGACGTTTTCGGCGACGACCACTGACACGCCACCTGGCCGAGTAATCGCTCGGACATTTCGTGCAACGTCCGTGTGACGTGTCTCGGTTATAAAAAATTTCTGACGTATTCCAGAATCGAGTGTTCGCAAAATTTCATTAGTCACCATACGATAGTTTGATTAATCCGTTAAAGTGGATTTAAATGTCGAAAAATTGTCGGAAGAGATCGCGAAGAGAATCGACGAAATGGAAGCAAACAGACAGGAAAATGTCGGCGCCATGAAAAACCATGGACAAACCCATCTTGCTGGTTCTTCCGGGCAGGAAATCTGTGCCCGCTACGGACCGTCGACCAATTGAATCTCACAGGGAATTTAACACCCCTCTCGTGGACGGAAAAAAGCCGAAATTTCCAATTTTATCGAATCTCCGGTCGTCTGTCCCTTAAACAAATATTACCGTGGCCGTTGACTGATCGATTGGGAAATTGCAATGAAATTTATTACCAGTTCGAGGACCGTGGGGACGCGACAGAACTCGTCCTCTTTATAAACAACATCCCGTTTCCTAATCTATTCGCAAATTCTTCGTAAAAATCGTTACGATACCAACACTTGAACGGAACGTAACTTTTGTACGAAAAATTTCTGAGTATAAGGCAAATCATAATCTTTTGAAACAATCCACCCATCTATTGGGTTATATAATAGTTATATTAATAGTTGGCCTACGGAAATAATATTTTATAGTTGCATAGATCGATTCGTATTTAAAATCAGCAATCAGGCCAATCAGCAAGTAGGCCAACTATTTTGAAGGAATACCAAAAACAAGCGAGACTCAAAGCAACTGTTCAGAACACATGCAGAAGCACTAAATACAACCCGTAGCATAATAAATGAAGTGGCATCTTCCCCGGGTGCATAAAATTACAAAAAAAGAACAATCGCCGAAACTCCTTCGGCGTAACAGCTTATCGAACCAAGCCGAACGAGAACGGTTTCGGTAAAATCGAGTGCAGGCGGAATACAACCGTCATTAAAGCCTCAGGGAAAAATCAATCTCGCGGCAACACTTCGTCGCAGCCTATCGTCGAGCCGTGGCTCGACACGGCGAGGATCGCTCCCCGGAAGAAGAACAAAAAGAAGATTGAAGAAGGAGGAGGATCCATCGGCGCATGCACAGCATCTGCGTTCACGACCTTATCGGAAAGACGTAAACGCCTGAAATCCTGGCCATAAATTAGGATCGACAGAACGCCGGACTCTTCATCCGTGTCCTTCCTCCGCGCTCTCTGGCCTGGGTTGTTCAAATATTTTTTACCGTCTCTCGCGGATCACGCTGCCGCGAGCTCGCGAGAATCGGAGTGCGAGGAGCAGAGTCGGTCCAACCCCGAGCCGCCTCCCCCCGCGCATTCGGAAATCAGATACACCGTATTGTTTCGAGGGGAACGCCAGGACTGTCGAGGAAGATAAGAATTTTACGATCCGACCGGAGAAAAATGAGCCTGCTCCGACGATTAACCCGGAAAATTTATTCACGCTTTTTTTGTTTTTTCTTTTAACCGTCGTTATACCTTCGTCGTTTACCGAGGCGAAGACTGGACAGCAAGGTGGATCCTGTGATCCTGGATGAAACCTAAGCGATAAATCTGCTGGTCGGTCAACATCGTTAACAAAAACTGTGATTCCTCTCCGTGAAATTGAACGTTTGCCAAGCCCGTGAGAAGTCAAGAAGATGCTTTCCAATTCGACAGCAACTCGAAAAATTCAACCGGGTAAGATACCGCATAACGAAAGTCCCCCTTCATCGTTCACCAGCAATCCCCAGTCATCGAAGCGATCTTCCCGGCGTTATTCAAAAATATGGTGAACACGTATGCGAGTGCTCCGCCGTGCTCGTACCGTCTGACCATTACAGGAGTCAAGAATTTTTATGGCCGGGCGAGTACGAGGGGGAAGGATGACGATCCTTCTGTCGATGGCTGGCACGGTGGTGCTAGTGCCAGCAAAGAAGAGAGAGCCAGGTTGACGGCGGGGTGGACCGAGGGGGGATCGGGGGTGGTATGGGGTGGGCGAGCAGTGGAGAGTCTATGCCGTAACAAGGGTGGCACGATTTCAAGAATGCGGAGCACGTTCTCAACCAATGCCAGCAGCCAGGCAGTAAAACAAATACGCCCTCCCTATATACAGGGTGTCCCGGCAATACCGCGCGTACACACACCGTCCCCGCGAAATCCTGGGGCCGTCGAAGTCTGTCTCGTTATCGATACGAACGGGGGTGACGCGACGTATACCTGTACCGATACACCTTCTCATGGCCTGACCCTGTCTCTGCAGACGGAGCTCGAATTAACCTATGATCACTTTCCGAAAAATGCTTCAATTATGATGCTGTAAAAATTAAGTTAATCCAAAATGGCCGCATTAACAACTGAATCACTTTTGTTTGTCAAAATTAAAATCGACTTTTGGTACGAACTACCAAGTGAGTGTTCCGGTGGGAAGATTAACGCTACATCTACCGAGCGCTAAAAGCGATTGAAATGTTCTAGCTTATGATAGCGACAAGGCTGTATTTATTTAGACTTTGTGCAATTTTTATTGCGATATGATATAAAAAAAATGATAGTAATAATAATTTCGATAATAAATCTTCCTAATTGCGGTAATAATTGTAAAATGTAAAGTATGAAACTGACAGCGGTAGGTTCAGCGTTGAGAGAATTGTAAAATATGGGATTCTGCGTGTTTCGTATTTTCAGCCAGCACCGGTCACCCGTGTCGAGGATCGAGTAACGCGAGCGTGTACGAAAAAGACAATCGCGCGTCTGATACGCGATCTCATGCGTTGATACGGTTATAATGATTCGAGGCGGCTCGCCGTGCATCGGCGTAGGGGGTAAGGCGATTACGTATCGACGCCGGAGATCGGCCCGGAATCCGGAATAAAGCAGTCAATTATTGTTGGCTCCCTTTTCAAGTATTCTCGACGACGAGCACGAAATCCCTGGTAGAACTGAACGCGAAACGGCCGATAAAAGCGCACAATGACTGGTACGAGCACGGAAACGCAAATGTCCTCTTTCAACGCGCGACGTCGCGTCGCGTCGCGTCGTCTTCTTTGGTCGAGTTTTCGGTGGTGAACGCGGCGGGGCGAGGCAGAGGGGAAGAGAGGAAGGCCAGCCTCCTGGATGATGGACAGGTGAAAGAAGTGGCCAATGTGGGCTGGTTTCGGCGTCTCGTGTGACACACACGTCACGGTCCTTTATTTTTTCCTTTTCTCTCTCTCCTCACTTTTGATCGAGTGCTCCGGCTCTTTTGTCCTTCGCCCCCAAACCCCCTTCTTTCTTTTCGAGCAGTTCGTTTAGCTCTGTGACGAGGAATTTTCACCGGGACAAACTCCGCGGAAACAAGACCGGACAGCTCGACAGCAGTCTGTGAGAATGGATTCTATGGCCGCAACCTGGGACGCGGACAAACTATTTTGAAAACGGTTCGGCGAGACGTATCCCGCACCGTGTACGATTGCTCGAAGAAATTCCTCCTCTCGCGTAGAAAGAAAACCTTGATACGAAATAAGTTTGTACTCCTAGATAGTACGGAGTCTCGAACGCATCGAAGCTGATTCGAGAAAATGCTCGGCCATCCTCAAACGTTGGAGAAACAATTTTTGGTCCTCGTTGCGTCTGAAGTACCGAAGAGTGTTTCGACGCTCCGTCATGCTAAATGCTTGTGTAATTATCTTGTAACAGTGCATTATTTATTACTATTTATTAATACAACTTATGTATACAACTATTTCGAGGGATAGTCAACGTTCTTGGTCGTGAAACGTGTGTAGAATAATTTTCCATAACGAAAACCTGTTTGCTTGATTTCGAGTTGAAAAGTAAATTCCCATTGTAAATTGGAGCGAAGAGCACAATAACGCGACCTGTGCCCAATTGAATCGCGAACCTGCCTCTTTGCTCTGCTTTGATCTCTGATCTTTGCTCTGTCTAGCAGATCACATGGACGCCTCGCTCCCGTTTTTCAAAAGGGTCTTCCAGCGATGGACCAGTTTTCCACCTGATCTGGATCACGATCCATTTTCGTTCGGCGACAGAGTCCCGTGCCATCCCTCCGAGAGAAACCTGTTCGCTCGCGTGGCGAGGTCCTGCCCTCGGACACGTCTGCGGATCCTGTTAGGAAACTGGTCCATCCGGATGGGGATGCTGATGCCCTCCCGGCAACAATGACCGCTGTCCACTCTATTGTTGCCGCAGTCAAACCGCAAAATGCGCCGCGTTACCCTTTGACTCTCGTTCGAAAATCTTCTCGGTCAATTTCCGCTGACAGAAAACTGGTCCACCGGCCGGTGGGGGGATGCTGTCGCATCCCTTTGTTGCCGGTAATGGCCACTGTCTACTTAAGAGCAATAAACTCGAATCACAAAACGCGAAGCCGGTTACCCTTTGACTCTTGCCGGAACGGGACGGGGCAACCCCTTTCTTTGAACTCACTGTCCCGTTTGTGGAACGGGTAAATATTTAATAATACGAATATTGTGACCAGATTGCGAATCTTTATACAAATGTTTCCATAGATATCGTCGAAATAATTGCAATTAATAAATTAACGCTCTAGAGAGTCTCGAAATTTTTGTCTGAAAAGACAAAACCAACAATATTTTTTTTAATTTATTCATTTCTTTTGTTGGCTCCGATTGTTATTACTATTTAATTTCAGATTATGAATTAAGAGTGCACGACAGATTGCTAAGGGTTGAAAATGTCGGCATGAAGAAAAATATAAAAAATATTCTGCTTATTAGCTTGAACAAAAATATTAATCCATTTCTGTAATATTGAAGTTATAATGATAATTTAGTAAAAGAAACCCTGATGTTTGCGTTTAATTTCCCACTCCTTGCATCCTGCCCTCTGGCGAGCACTCATCTAATCTACAAAAGAGTAGTCGAAATTCGAGAAACCTACTATAACATCACGAGGTAGATACTATTGCGAATTTCTACACTATCTCACGTCGCGAGGCTCGCACGAGCACAAACGAAATATAGGATAGGAGTGCGTTAGCCACAGCCGGTAAGAAAATGCTTGTCGACATCGTTGGCAAACGGAATTGTTACGAATATTAACCGGTTCGGAATAATAAATCGATCAAAAGTTATAAAAAGTTTAAAAGTTATTCTGTACCTCGAGTTTTGTTACTTACTTTTACTAAAACATTGGACGACCAGAGTATCGTTAATCGGACAATAAAGAATGATTCCCGAGCTGATTTGAAGTAAGTTTTCCCTTTGCGAAAATGTTCTTCGCGTTTTCTTTGGAGAGTTATCAACGAAAAACACGGACCAATCAGAGAGCGACTTCTACGGACTGACGCCAGCGCCATCGGTATCTCGTCGGTGATATTAGTTCCACAATATTAGTTCCAACCGATATAGTAGGATGTGACACGGAAATGGTAAGTGTTCTTCAGTAAAAAATAGTATAATAGTAAATAATACATTGGATGATTAATCTATTGTCTCATTTACGGATAAGAAAATTTGTTTGAAAATTAACAGGTTGTATTATTCCACGAAATGAAAATAGTATCATAATTCACTACCGTTGTATCAACTGCAGTAAATAATGTTTGCGGTCGCAGCATTCTACGTTACCCGAGAGTGGCGCAATCGAACTTATTTCACAGCTCGCTAAGTAACTTCTCTAAATTTAAATAAGAAATCGCGTAAGACAATTCGGTAACGTTTGGACACAGGTTTCATTATATAAATCTCCATTGCACAACCGAAACCTGTAAATATCTATTTAAATCGTTGCCGATATAAATATCATCGATCAAACACTATTTATTAATAGAGCGTATAATAAAATTCAAATGGAACAATCGAATTTCACAGATCTATCAAAATTCTCTTCATTTCAGTGCAAAGGCTCCGACTCTCAACAAATTCTGGAACAGCACTCGTTTTTTCAGTATCCCCCCACAAAATGTTTCAAGCTGATTAACAAAGAAATCGCTTTCTCGAAGCGGGACGCGGGATCGCGATTGTCGCAAACGGCACGCTCGCGCGCGCGCGCGATGTAAACGCGTTAACAAACAGAAGAACAGATACGCCTGAGAGTTCTCCGAGCTATTAAATGTAAATGAGAAAAAGTTAGAACGAGCGAGACAAGCGGCGAGTCTCGAAATAAAAATATGCTGGTCGCGGGTGTGTTGCAGGACGAACGGGGACGAAACCGATTCCTTCTCGGATCGCTCTCCATTGTCTTATCTGGCGGCCGGGCGCGAGCGCGGATGAAAAAGGGCGCGTCGCGAGAGACGTGAGAAAACGTGTTTCTCGCGGCAGATCGAAGTACTTTTAATTAACAGCGGTATAATCCATTCTCATGTACAGAAAGCCGGTCGTCGGCTGCTCCCCTCGGCCCCGTCCCCACGGGTTCGCTCGGTATACCGTGAAAAGGAAGGATACTTAGGAAATCAGCGTTACGAAGTAAACCCAGCAGAGCGTGAACGGGGGGTCCTACGACACAGGATGTTCTCCTACCTTCCGTGTCTTTCGAGCTGGCAGCCCTCCTACCGTAATATCGTCTATTCGTGGAAAGATACTGACAGAGTGCCGTTCCGAACAATGGCGGAAACTTGTAAATACGTGTGAACCCACGGCGAATTCGTCCGGCGAACCGGCGACACTGGAAAAACAATCATAAACTCGTACTTCGCCTCGAACTGCTCGGCCGTTCAACCGCCCACGAAGAGACAAAGCAATTTCGTCAACCCCGAACAGATCGTGAGATTCCTCTTTAACGGTAAACCCACCAATGGTCAAACGACCGGTTTTATATTTTTCTATTTTAGAATTATCGAAATTATAAGGTTACTCACATGGAAATTGATCGGATACATTTGATCCAACCACATATTGAGATCAAAATTGCACAACATCTAAATAAATAGAGCCGTTTTCATAAGCTTAAAGGTTTTCATCGCTTCTAGTGCTCTTCTCGAAAATCCCAGCGTCCATTTTCATTTCACACATTGTAAGACGATTGTATTTCGAAGTACAATCTTATACTTCAATACTTCGTGCGAACTACGTCTACGAATCTTAACTTCGCAATTTCAAGAAATCCACCTTGCGACACGAACGGAGGGAAATCGGACGTCTCACAGTATGCACATATCTGGAAATTAAAAATGGACGAACGGTGTTCTGGGGAACGTGGCAGGATTGGAAGCTGGTAGAAGCACTGATAGAACTTATCGGAATTGTTGTCCAAGGTGAATCGAATTTATTATCGGTCAAAACTATAAAAATGTCCACGATACGTTCGATCGGAACAGTCTTAAGGTGCGAAAACACTGGCAAGCGACATTTTTTGACTATCACGTGTAAACGTCTCTGAGACAGTTTCTCTCGAAGAGCGAAAAACAATTATACAGGGCATAATGGACTCCCACATCTACGAGGTGAATTAAAAAAAAAGACGGTACAATAATATGGAAAAAACTTTTTATTCATTCAAAGTACACGCTTCCGCAAGCGGCTGCTGTGGTCGCACGTTCGCAAAAGATTAAAGAACGTGGAAAACCCAGAGAGCATCCTGGTTGAAAATACGAGATTCGGTCGACGACCGCGTTTTCATCGGGACGGCCGCGAGGTGTTAACCGTCGGGGCCGCTCCCCATTTGTTCGGCCGTTTAATTGCCATTGGGAAAATCTTGATTAATTAATACGGGAGAATAGACGGAGTGCCTGCTGTGTAACGACGAAACAGTTACCGGGTTAGAGGCGGCAGACACAATGTGTCATTAAATCTGCCCGTTGAGTTTTATTCCGTCTCGTCGGCCGGCGTAGAGTACACTATCCGCGCGGCGCGTAACGGTACCGTCCAAATTAGGCGACCGTTGCGCGTTCGTACCCTCTCTAACAAACGCTGGGGGTTTTTTTGTTAATCGGCCGGTTCTCCTCCATCCTCAAACCGTGACTTTGCGCGGACACGGTTTGCTGGTGCCCATTACCGGAAACAGTAAATCGTTTCCTCCTAAATTACGGAGGCGAGAAACCACGGGCGATGCGTCCTCGATGCCGAGGGATAGATTACTCGGAAGAATCATTTACGGGCGCGAGCATCGGCCGCTTATGGCAGCCGCGTATTACATTCGGGAAGAGGGAGGGGAGGCTATGTATCAACCGCACGGATCGTAGACCCGATTAATCCAATATTTCGCTATTACAATTGTAAATTCGTATCTGCGCCGCGCCGGGAAGACGCGCAACGCGCGATCGTCGCGATAATTGGCGCGCACCTCTCCACGCTATAGTATAATGGCGGCGCTCGGAAAAACGAACGGTCTCTCTCTCCCTCTCTCTCTCTCGTTGCATAAAGATTTCTGAATAAATATATCAAGGGTGAGGAGCTAAGAGGGGGGGTGGAGGGGAGGCGGAGTCAGAAGGGGCCGGGCAGCAGGGGGAAAAAAAAGTGGTAGAAGCAAATTAGAACACTTCTTAGGAAAGTGCATGCCGTGACAAAGCCGTGTTCGAGGCACGAGCTATCGCGAGTCGCTTCGGTACCCCCGAGCGGGTACGCGAACCAGCTCCTTAGATAGAAGAGAGGAGGAACACGGCCGATGCGACGCGACGGTAGGAAAAAAAGGCAGAACGAGGACGGAACGAAGGGGCACGCAGAGACGTGGAAAGGAACAATGACTCGCGGTGGTGCTCCGGCGTTTATAGGGCCGTATCGGCCGACAGTGGGGTGAGTCGAGCTCGTAATTAGTCATAGTGCGATGCGCTAACAGCGGCACTCTGCAAGAGTGAGCCTCCGCTCGTTCGTTCCTTTCGTGAGCTGCTACGGCCACGGACTAACCTCGGAAGCTCGGCTAAATCATCTATCGGGTGGCACAGAAGTACGTCTTCTTCTTCTTCTTCTTCTTCTTGCAGACCTGTCCGCCTCTTCTGCCCGACTCCGCGTACGCCCTCCTCCCTTTGCACCGTCGAACGCTTTGAATTCAACCGGACATAACGTAACGACGGAACTAGGAACTCTGTCGAATAGAATTTTAGAGTGGTTCGTTGACCCGTCACGTCGACTCAGCGATCGACAGCAAAAGTTCGATAAACTAGCAGCAATTTGTTCGATAACGCGAAAACTGAAATACGTTTGTTGATTGCCGCTCGAATCCGTCTTGTAGATCGTGAAAAATAAAATTCGTTGAATTTTTATCGATGCAAAAATGAATTTTCGAGTCCGGAGAAACGATTCCGCCGCCAAAGATGGGTGACAAGGCAGTCAATGCGTAAAACACCATAAGGCGAGTTCTTTACCTTGAGAAATCAAAGTTGATCCTGTATTCACCCATTTCTGGAGATTCTTGAATATACTGAGCGAAGGACTGTTCACTGAAAGGGTTAATATATCGCTCAAGTCGTACGGGTGTCTCGGTAATTCCGGTCGTGAAGGAGAATTACCTGGAACCATGAGAAATATGCAGCTGTAGACAGAACGAGAATATTGATGAAATGAGAATTTTCTTAAAATTGATAATCCACGAACAATTTTCACTTCAGAACCAAACATTTCTTCCGACCTGGAATATTTCTATTTGATGAAACTGACAATATAAATCGATTAACTCTAAAGAAATTTAATAATGTAATCAATATTTTGAAGAAAGCAACTGTGGCGTGTCGGAGTCGTCCGAGTGGCAAGGGTCAAGAAAATCTACACGGTACAATGCATTGTTCCGCGGAAAATTATTCTCCGGGAACAGTTCTTTTTTCTTTTCTTTTCTCCGCAGTTAATGATAATGTGCGTCGCGAACACGTTTCCAGGTTGTTGGAACGCGTAGGAATCGCGACCGGCGACCATTTCGCGCTATTCTCGGTTCACGTAGACTCAATTATGAAACTCCTAGCGATCCGTTAGTTAGGATAAGCATAAATCAAGCCCCGTTCGCGGCAGATGCGACTGCCGAGGCCCGTTACGCGTGCAGCAAGTCCTTTGATCGAGGTGTTTCGCGACCGAGCATCTGTCGCGACGCGAACCTGTAAAGTGAATTTCAGCCAGCGACATTCGCCTGTACTCTTACCGAAACGAATCCGCTTATAAATACATCGAACGCGGCTGTAAAATGCGGCTCTAACTTTAGTACGAAACACTCGGATCCATTAGCTGAAAACCGCATTCTTTGTGCCCCGTTCGTGCTGGAATAACAGAACGATGTATAGACATCAGGTTAACAGTAAAAATAACGAACGGATTGTTCGACGTATCTATGAGAGACATATCCTTAAGAAAGAAAATCTATTTCGCTGCAGTTTGCTGCAAATCGGGTAGAAATTTATGCAAATCTGCATAAATACCCGCTGTCTATTCTTCGGTTCAACACAATTCTTAACCCTTAATTTAACGAATCCACTAACCTTTTACACCCCACGTAATTAGGGTATCCGTTGGTAGTGGACTGCAACGCGGGCAGCACAGCTGGCCCGAAGGGCCCAGAGGGTTAACGAGGGAATAATATTTCATTTAACCTGTTGTTCCATGAATTTTCGTGAAGGTGCATCGAAGACTAATTTTGACGTCTTCAATGTTGCCCCTCCTCCTCGGAAAACTTTTTTACCGTTCCAGTCGTATGTCTGTTCTCAGCCAGCACAGCAAAGAACCATACTAATCTTATATTAAGTCGACAAGCTTCGGAGATACGTAAAATTTGAAATAATATTTTACAAACCGTGTTTGAGCGTGTAGGAATCCTCAGTAACGACAAACAAAACTTAACACGACCGCAAAGGGTTAAACTAACGCTCCAGTTGGTAGATTGAGACGTCGAGGTGGATGTCTCGCTCGATCCCGGCAAAGGGGATAGCCGAGGAGGAAGTGGCTCGGTAGACGTTGCGTTTCCCAACGTTCTTTCTCCCCGGTTGGCCACCGGTGGACTTCAAGGACACCCCGTAGACACGCACCTGCAACGTGAAAGACACCACCTCCTCGGCGCATCGTCTCTGGCCACGGAGGGTTGCAGAGCGGCCGGTGTGCGGTGGTTCGTCCGTGCGCGGCAGAATCTGACGAAGGGAAGGTGGTAATCGTGGGGGAAGGAGGGACAAAGAGGGAAAAAGAGGTGGACTGCTGGTTCGGCTCTTCCCTGGAGAAAAAGAGAGAGCGAGAGAGAGAGAGAGAGAACGAAAAGAGCGGCAGAGCGAAGCCACAGGCGGCCAGCCGTGTCTCCGGCGAACTCGGTCGCGGCAGCTCTCTTGCCAATCCCGGCATTTCCACTTCTATGTGTGTTTATGCACCTCCGACATGCCTGTCGTGTACCCATCGACCATGGGCTCCACTTACGTCGAGCACACATCACGCGCGATGTGTGTTCTCTACCAGCGAACAAACGACCGCGCGCGGTGCCGCTGACCTTTTCCTCGCTGCCGACGCCGATGGAAAAAGCACGCGCGCGGAAAAAATATCCGCTTCCCGACTTCCTACCGCGCAGGATTATCTGTAAATATTTTTCAACCGGCCCCGAGATATCGGGGAACGCGTCTTGTTCGACTCGCCTCGAGGTTGCGGCGAGGTAACCACAGCCCACGGGAAAACGGAACGGTCGCGGAGGAACTCCGGGGAAATTGGTTCCGCGCGGCGCACCGGCCTTTTCCGACTCGCAGCCCGTTCCGCAAAACAGTTCTCGTTCGGGGAAACTCTTTCTGTTGGCATGACTTCGATGCGTCGCGGTGCGTGCAATTCTTTTTAATCTTGAATCTTCGCGTACCGGGTCCGCGCGCACCGTGCGCACCGACGAATATTTCACAATTTACCGACGACGCAACGACGCGGGCACGAAGAATATCGTGGAATAAAACTCAGTTGAGATGTGAAATGCTTAAATAACAAGAAAGAAACGAAGAAATTATCTCGGAGATCACGTGAACAAGTTCACCGATCTACAGGATGCTCCGCCTAAATGTGGCCACCTAAATATAAATAAATATTTGCGATGACACAACAAATGTTTTTATATAAATGCTGTCACAAGGTGAATTCTTTGCAAATGTTGTCTTTTTCTCAAGGTTACTTTTTCCGGAGTGTTCGCTTCAATTTTCAAAGATCAAGGTCATTCGAAGGTCGCGTTATCGCACATATCTGAACGTATTTTTCGCTCAAGAAAAAAGTAGTTACGTATCAAAACACACCGGTGACCTTGATAACTCCGACAAAAAATTACCTTGGGGGAAAAAAACGTTCTTATCCCAGATATCGGCTCATTCACACCATGCACACCACGTAAGAAAAATAGTTTTCGCATCACAATAACCTGACATAATGATTTAGGTGCCCTCGGACCACCCAGTATATGAAAAATGTATAGGAAAATCTATAATGATTTATGACGCGTCGTTCTCGGACCGGGCTGTCTCACTCGTCGAACCACTCGACTCGAGCAGCCACGGGGATTAAAAAGCGCCGCGGTTTTTCCGTCCGCGCGAAGACATTTGCGAGCAGAGATCGGGATGAAGTTGTTCCGTATCTCTGGGGATATCTGCGGGGCTCCGAGAGGATCCCTTCGGCTCCGTATATATTTTCGAAAACGACTCGAGCGACGGTGTAAAAGAAAAGAAAGAGAGGCGCAACCGTGACTCGAGCAGGCCGTGGTCGAAGTAATCGGGTATTGCTAGCACGGTTTCCGCGGATGATCAATCGAAAGCATCAAGCGAGAGCCGGTTTACTGACAAGATTAAGATACACCACGGCCGCAGGCGTAGTAATTTGTACCACGGTAGACGCTTCGGCTGTAGCTGGTATCTGGTAGCTAAGAGGATCGAGGTTATACGAGTTTCATTGGACAAGTGTCCCGGGTAGGGAGAGAGAGATGGGCATCGTAAAACGGACTACGAAGGATTCGGGATGAGGAATGTCCAAGTTCTGGACGAGCGAATAACGAAAACGACGGCGTACGGTACCGGGTTCGACGCGGCGAGACAACGGTGCCCGAATCGGCCCGGGCAAGACCCACGGAAGGAAGGACAGCAGCGTGTCAAATAAAGCGATTTCTTTACCGCCCCACTATCTCATTTCGCAGCTGCGGGTTTCACCTGCGGAACGGTCCGTTGCCTGTAAAGCCATCGCATCGGCGCGGCGCGGCGCGCTGCAGGTCTTACCTGTTGAAGCGAGCCAAACACCGAGCGTCGTCCAACACCTGTTACAGTGGGCCTCCGATGAGTCAGGTTTTCCGTTCGCTGCGGATTCACCGGTGTTGACATTAAACGAACGTATCCGAACGGTCTCGTCGATCAACGCAACGCAACGCAACGGGAAAACAAAGAAATTTATAAACCGAATATCTATGAATTCGACGGTTCGCCTCGGGCGAATTGCTGAAAGCGACCGGTAATCCCGAGGCAGTCGATTCACCTTATAGAGACATCCATCTTCTTGCTCCCGCTGGATAAAAGTTGAAATACTTTTTTAACGCTATACCTACCGCGACCGGTTCTACAGTTTTTATTTTGCGATTATTGAAATTATAAAGATGCTTCCGCAAGATATCTAATAAATATCTAATCAGTACATACCATTGTTATAACCGCGCACAGCCTAAATAAATTGATTCTTGTCATTTTTATAAAGCAACGTGTGCCTGTTACTTTTATAGTTCTCGATACGTTTAGTGTTAATTTTCCTGGAAGTGCTTGCTTAAAATTTCCCTCCCAATTTCTTCCACTAATTTTTCTCGTGAATGCAAAAAATCCCCAGTCTACTAATGGCTAACGAAGTTTTCACCTCCCGCTATAATCTAGTTAATTTCAAGTGACGCTACTTTCAGAAGAATCAGTTTTAACTAGTTCCATAGGTGACCACCAAGGCAAAGCTATTTTTTGAAAAAGTTACACGGTGATTCGAACAGAACCTGTCCAAAAAAAAGTCCGCAACACTTTACGATCGCAGCAGAAAATATAGTTCGCCTCTTCGGATATCGAAGCCTCGCTAAAAGATAACGAAACGATACTAAGTCTGCTCGAGTGTTTGCGGATTAAGGAATTTCGCCGACTCGGAATCGGCTTTCGAGGGGCCACACGCGACCCGGCTGGCGAGCATGTTTGTCAAGGGATTCGGAGTGGTATCGTTGGGTCAGGGTCGGGGACCATCGCGCGATAGCCGACTTCCGTCAGCCCGTACGCTCGACAAAGAGGAATTTGTAATGCGGCGGAAATGTTGTTCCCAGAGGGGTAAAGCTGTAAACGCGGCCCGTCACGTACGTATCGCATCCACAAAGGAAAGTATCCCCTTGGAAACGCATAAATACACGGTGGCCACGAATTCGTCGGGTTCCCGGTGTCCCATCGGGAACGGGACTGCTCGGTGAACAACGTCGCATCGCGTCGCGTCCCGTCGTCGTGGCCGACCGAAATGCGTTAGCATTCGGGCCGCGTCTCGTCGAGGTCATAAAGAAATTACGGCCGATCCACGGAGGCTGTCGGTCTCTCGAGCGGTGACCGTCGCGCGACGAAATATTTGGCCCTAAAATCCGGTAAAAAGTTTCATAGATATCCTCGAGAGCAAAACACAAAATTCTATAAAGTTATTTTTTACCTCCGGAGCATGTGATATAATTTTTTTAATGAAATGACTGAATACTAAAATGATTACAGTTGGCTTTTGTAAGCGTTCACCGGACCTATAGCCTTAAATGTTTATAAGAAGGCGCACGCACTATTTAAACAAGGGCGCTGATGAGGAGAGGTTTGGGTCGACTGATTTTCGATCGGGAAAACCAGTCTCGTCTAAGCCACGGAATAATAAAGACCATTTTCCTCTTTAGGCCATCTTATTGATAAACGCCCTATCCTTCCTACACTTTGAACTCTTCGTGGTCCGATGTGTTCCCTATTTTATAGTTGCTTATAATCGTTTCAAATATCAATATCAATTTTCTTGTTTCAAGATGTCCTAGCTGATGTTCAGACGAACCCAACGACCTACGATATTATATACGACCTAACCCAGACCTCGAACCTTCTCAGGGCTGACGAGAACCATGGAACACAGAGGATCCTCCACGAACCGATATTATTTCGTGATAATACCTCGGGTGTGTACACGGCCGTCGGACTCCTAAATTAAACGCAGGAGATCCGGCAGGCCGTTAAGCGACTCGCGACGTCGACGTGCTACAGTTAATCAGGGGATGAAGGGATCCGGGGTGTCGGGGATCCTTATCTGACACCGTTAAGAGTTTCGGCCGCAAAACCGACCGGGCTCACGGCACCGTTCCGCCGAGTTTCCGTCGGTACCGGTGCACCGGTTACCCGTTTTCGGCTCCGCGGCCACGGAATATCAGATGCGAGATAGTCGTTAGATAAGTGACCGTCACAGGACCGGGAAACCAGTTTTCGTACGTAACGATTATAGGCCGACGGATGGGTTCACGTGGCACTCGCGAAGATAACTCACCGGACTCGGACTCCTTTTTTCGTTTTGTCTTTCATCCCGGTGACACGACCACGTCCGACCGGCCGAGATCCCGTGGGTTGATGTCGTCACGACGCCAACGAACGGATTTCTGTCGTTCTCGTGGACTTATGTTTTAATCCCTCGCGTGTACGTCGAGCGGTTGGCTTCCTTCGGCCGGATAAAGCGTCGCTTTTGCGGGTGCGTGAGGAAATCTTATGGCGATAGAGCAGTCTGCTCGATCGATTGTATGGTTCACACCTTTCTGATATAAAACGATCGATTAGAGGCAAATGTTTCCATGGAGGATCGACAGAAGTCTTGTTTCTTATTTTTTAAGGGCGATCGGGCACGGTACAGACACGCAGCACCTCTACTATAACTGTGACGCGACAGTTACGGAGAGACTATACTCTACGACCAGTTGGAGCACGAAAGTGACTCGTGGACAAATCGAAACTATTCCCACCGGTCGAACGAACGTGTCTCTGAAAGTTGATGAAGTATCGGCGAAGCTTTCGCTCGCGGTGAAACCGTGCGCAAGCTTCGGCGTGCACACCAGCACGATAGACCAGTCTCGTGTTCTTTCTTTTCCGAATCGAATTGGTTTCGCGGCGGCTCGTGTTGCATCCTCGAGCATTAAAGCCGCATTACCCGACTCCCGTGAGTACAGGGGACGACGTCTCGAGAATAGACTCTCGGCGGAGGAGAGCTTTCTTCGGGCTCGCGACACACCGAGCCGGGTTCTCGAGGCGGCGGTGGTGGCGCGCGATGAAAACCAGTTTCTCGTGAAAAGCGACTACGGAGCGCGCAGGCTGAGCCGCCGCGCCACACCGTTCCGAGGATAAGGAGTATAGGCCAGAGGAAGGAGGACTCGTCCAGACATAATATCGCGTCTCGAATTCCCCCGGTTTTATTTATACCATCGCGCCTCTCGTCTTGTCTTGTCGCGCGAGCACGCGCACGCTCGCGCGTTTTCCTCGGCCACCGAAGAGCATATGGCCGGATCGATCAGCCGAGGACCTGTAGCCACGGAACACCTGTCCGAAAACACGAGGCGCGCGCTTTGCCGTTTACCTCGATGCCCGCGAGATCCGTCCCATTGGCAACCGGCCAGGTTGCCTTTCGTCGGTTTTTCCATCCGGCTGGCGAGAGGGTAACGCGTCGCTTCGTGTCGTCCCGTTTCGCCGTTTTCGCGATGCTCCAAACAGCCGCGGATCCACGCACGCGTCCCACGGACACTTATCAGCCAGCGCGCCTCGGGTTTCCGCGAACGACGACCAGCGTCCTTGACTCCATTGTCGACGGCAGTAACGCGTGTCCAACGACGCGTCGCCCGACGTCAGACCAGAGATAACCAGCGTGTATGTATGCGCGTACAACGAATTCGACGCATTTAATTGCAGGGTGTAACGTTACGCGTGAATCACCGGCGCAGCTGGTACAACCAGGCCGCGACTATTGTTACGATAACACGTGTCCGATCATGGACGGGACCTCCCGATGTGTCAGGTTGTTTAGCCGGAGAGAACGCACCGGAGCCTGTAGCGGCGGGGCTAAGAAGGAATCAGCATTATGGTGCACCTCTCGGTGTGATCTGGAAATGATCGATCATTTTCTGATCGGATTGATAAGACACAGTTTTTCTGATGCATTTGTCTTTTGAAAATCATCGGAGATTCGGTGCCAAATATGTATCATCCCTATAAGTGGTAATGGTCGAAATTTTTAACAATAAAAGTTTGTTTCTAGTGACTCAAAAATGTTCTTAAAAACCGATTTCAGGTGACTACTGTGAAAATAAAATACCCTGGCACTTATAGGGTTAAATAAATAAGTGGCATCTTTCTTGTATGACAATGTAGCGTGATTCCTACCGAGTTCTTAAGATCCGACGAGGATCATCGCGCGAAATAAGAAATGTTTACCTCACCCTGAATTCTTACTAACGTTTTTACCGGCTTAAATTACGGCTACTAATTCTTCGTCGTACACTCATAAAATCCGCGGTACGGTTATCGCAATACGAAGCGGTCGAATGATGCTTTTAGCACGCGTTAAACTTGTCGTTGATGGTGCAGCGTGTGCTCAAGATTGAAAAATATATTAGCACCAGAAGAAAAACGATGGCGCATGATGCGAAAAGTGCTATGTACAAGCGAATTACTCGACGGCCGATAATATAATGAAATATATTACGATAATATATCAATCTGTAATCGAAACGTCAAATAACCTGAAGAACGACTCGTGGCGCGGAACGTGTTAGGGCACCGAGCGAGTCCAAAAGAACCCAGGCATCGTCGCCGAAGGGTTAATAAATGCAGCAGCAGTCCCCTGCTGGTTAGCATAAGATGTACGTTGCGGCTACTATCGAGGGGAAAAGAAGGTCTGGCAAAATGTCGCTTTCCCAAAGGTGCTGTTAAATTATTCATTCAATCAACAATCGAAGATGATGTAACCGATCAGTCCCTCGATTTCAATAATCACGGTGGACGACTCGCGTCGATACAACCTATAGGGGGCGCGTCGCAAATATTATGGAGGCAGCAACCTGTTCCCAGCGTTTCTAGCCGTCGTCGTTTCCAGGATCCCACGTCTTTCGGATTAACTCTCGGTCTGCAAAAGGTATACGCGGTAGCTCAACAAAATTCTGTGGATTTCTGAGAAAAACAACAAAATTTCAAGCGATAAAAAGATCGATGAACTTTCGGAGTTGAAGTTTCGGAGGATGTCGGGTCAATTGAACGGGGACCACCGTGTTCGAGGTGTCGTCGATCCCCGCGCCCTTCCAATTTCTGGCTTCGGCGTGGTTTCCGCTTTTAGCCGGGCGACGCGCGTCGTCGGGCTCGCGTTTTCGATATAAATCCGTCTCTCCTGCGCGAACATCCCATCCCGGCCCGTCCCGTCCCGTCGGCAAACGCGGACATTCCTGGCGTCGCGATTTAAAGCGACGACGAGACGCTATCCCCGCGATCCGAGGCCGGACTTCGGTTTAAGCCTCGCGGTTTAGAGCGAAGGAATTCGAGTCCCAACCATCTGCCCTAGCACCGAGCTCTAGTACTCGGATGCTCGTTCCCTCCCCGCCTGCCGTTCCCCTCGTCCTCTGCTCGCTTCTTCTCCTGCCCGGCTCTTCCCGTTCTTATATGCCTTCGTCCTGTCTTCGTCCCGCCAGGACTCCTTCTCCTCTTCCGTCTCCCTCTCTCCCGCGCTTGTTCGTCGCTCCGCTCCCCTGGTATCCTCTCGTCTCTAAGGCCAGCGTTACGGTGCTGAATGTCCGGTTAATGCACCTGCGTACACCGTGGCTCGCGAGCGGAACACCATGAAGCGGTGAAGACGGAGGAGAGAACGAACGGGGAGAATAGAACGACGTCGGAGGACAATCATGGCGCTACACGTCGCTACCGATCACGAGAGGGAACGGAAGAAGAGCGACACAACCGCGCGGACCGGCCCCGGGCCTCGGGCCCCGAGAGATCAGGGTCCAAACGGGACGGAAGGACAACGAGTCGATTCATCGGTCGCGCGAAGGTACCGCACAAAAACGAACCTTACTTCTTCCTTATTAAACGCGTCCACGGTCAGTGGCGGCTGCCATCGACGGGCCCCCAGAGGACCGGAAATCGGGCCCAAAGTCACCTCTATCGGTCGGTACCTATCCCCCTTCGCCGTTACCATAACTTCCTGGATTTTTGCCGCAGCTACGTGGCGCTCGGTCGGAACAGGCAAAGATTCTTCTGCTAATTCTCGCCGCGCTTCGTCTCTCGCTCTGTCCTAGCTCCTTCCTATTTCTCTTCCTTCTCTTCTTCTTCTTCTTCTTCGTCCTCTTCTTCTTCCTTCCACCACTGCTTCGCCGGGCTCCACCATGCACCAATTCATAAAATCCCTGGAGCGAGCCTAAGCGCTCCACTAACTCCGTCGACGAGTCGCTGACCTCGGGATTCAGCGGTGCGCATCAGCTGCATTTCTCCGTGCACATAGACCAGTCGCGCTGCGATGGTCATGGTAATCTCGTAGGAACAAGGAACGCTGCGCGCGCGCGCGTGAGCACGCTGGCGAAACGACGAGACACGCCACTGAAAAGAAAAAAAAAACGACAAAGAAAAACGCGCCGGAAAATTATGAACCCGCGGGGATGCGCCGATCAATCGGCAAGAAACAGCACCGGCGCGAGCGTAGGATGATTAGGAAAATGGCTCGCAGGCTACGCGTACCACTACCATCTTCCTGCCAGGTGACGTCCTTCTGACGCCCGGCCACGGGCTATCTTATCGATTCGCCGTGATTTTGCACGGATGAATGACAATCTACTCGCCGGCCACGCTCGAATTCGATTTTTACCGTGCGTAATGTCCTCTATCTGGATATCGGACGGGGACAGAGTGGGAAACATTTTCCGATTGGATCTGCAAGAGGCGAACCTTTGATTGGCGACGGCAGGGTCCCCTCGGTTTTCAAACACCGTCTATTTCCTGATGATTAAATCAAATTGGTGGCTGTCCGGTACATTTTTATCTTGCAAATTAAATCGATTCGGAGATAGTACCCAATTAACGAAGAAAACTTACCTATGATCACAGTGTCGGTAAACTCCTGACAGTACGTTAACGAATTAATTTATCTAATGGGATGCTGTTAATGAAGACAAAGATCGGATTGACGATGGATGAAAATGTCTTCAAACGATAACGAAACAATTGCCCGAGTGGTTCTAGTGCCACTTGCGCGATCTTCGAAAGTTTTCTGGTGTTCGAAGCACGTCTTCTTTCGCCAGGTAGCAACCGCTTCGGGGAACGATTATTAATTTGCTACGAAGAGCCTGTTGATCTTCCTGCACTCTCGGCACAAACATTCTGATCAGAAAAAGAAAGAAAATGTTCTATCAGTCTCGTAAGATGGAACAGAGTCCGTGATACCTTCCGACTGGTTCGAAGTCGAACATCTGTAGCCGGTTATCAGAAACAAGAGGTTCCAGAAGGAAATCGAAGGTTCCTGTTTTCGATAATCGAGCGATACGATCTCGGAGGAACCAAAAGCGACGAGGTCACCGACCAACACCGCGTTCGATGAACAGTGAGATTGATCGGAAGAGGCGTTCGTTAAACGTCGTTTATTGATAACCGTCGCCGCATAGCGTCGCGGTGCGATTCCTCGTTGGAACGTGAAACAATCTGGTATCGAGGCTGCTAATTACCGGGACAATTAGCGGCGATGTTAATTCGGTGAAACGTGCGAACATCGTTCCCGCGGACCGAGAATAATCGAGGATGTTGTGCTCCTTTCGGGATGGTTAACGACGGCGTGCCTCGAATGAAATAATAACAGCGTGGTGGCGCGGCGCGGGCAAAAAGGGGACGCGGCGCGGCGTCGCATCGGGAATGGTACCTGCGCGCGTCCCGGTACAAATGGGCCCGAATGTTGTCGGTCGAGAAGGACACGGTCAGCCGGCTGAAAGAAAGAAAAAAAACCGTGGAATCGGCTGTGGGTAATCCGTGGGCATCGAGATCTCGGGCTCCGCGTACATGCGTACATATTCGCGGCGGGTTCTTCACCGTTCCCGAAGCCACCGTGTAAATTCTATCGGAGTCTATGCGAGTCTACGCCGCGCTCGCGCGTTCGCGGTGCGATCATGCCCCACTCCGGAGCCCGGTTACACGTGAAAAGTCACGCTCTGCTGGATTCAAGTATAGTTAGCCTCTAATACACCGGGTGGCTCGTCCAAATCGTTCCGAATTCTTTCGCGAGACAACGGAAACGCGGGCCGACGTGGCCGTCTCGCGCGTTACCGTGGTAACGAACGGTAAAAAGCCCGCGAGAAGATGCTCGCGAGATGAGAGCACGGTCGTTGTTGGGTTCGCGAACCACGGGAGGATTTCACCGGGGCGGACGGGAGGGTGGGGGGAGGCAGAAGGGGCTCTCTCGGGTGAATCGACCGATCGACATTTTATTGGCAGCGTAAAGCCGCGGGGCGAGCGTTATTAAATAAACCGTGGAAACGCGTTCCCACGAGGGAACGCCGCGGCACGGCCGTTCGACCGGCACCGTACTATGGTTCGGTGCACGTGAAATCGCCGGTGCCGCGTAAATAGTCCGCCATATTAATTCCGACGTTGCGCGTTCCGAAACGGCTGAGATCCTGTTGCAATTACGGGAATAGGCGCCGAGAGAGGCACGGGTCGCGGGGCCTTTTTGCGGACCGCAGGCCCGAGCGGCGAGGGTCCGCGTTCTTCGAGCGTCCGTGAGGAGCCGCAACCCTCGGAATAGCTGCGGGCAGACCTCGGGACGAAACGCGCGGGCCCCTTCGGCGGGTGCTTTTTCGCGTTGGAGGCTCGTTTGCCGGGACAAAAGGAGACGTTGCATCGCGTCGCCAATGTTGTGGACAGGCTATACATAGGTAGCGGCGGCTGACGGCGAAAATCTGGCGTCGGGCCACTGCGGTGCCACGTGCCCGGGCGAGCATCGGGCGCCGAACATTCGTTTCGATCGTCCGGGGCCCGTTTCACCGGAAAACCATCGGGGCCCCCCTTACTTCTCGATCGCTGTGTAAGAGCGTGGACGTGCTCGCGTGTGCGTACCCTCAACACATAGACCCGCATCGGCCACGGGTTTCGCTATGCCTTGCTAGCCTATTCGCCCATTCCAAGCCGTGAGTCACACACCACAACACCATCCAGGTACTCTCCTTGTCTCTCCCACCGACGATCGTTCCCCTCCTTTCGCGCTTCGGTTCTCTCTCTCTCTCTCTCTTTCTCTCTCTCCCTCCCCCTTCCCGGTTCCTTGGCTTCTCCCATCGGTGGAGACCATCCCCCCTGGCCCCCGTGCCTCACCTGTGGCTCGTTCCTGCGGCCCCTGCGGCCGCAGGCTGACTCCCCAGGTCGACTGACTGAGCTGACTGTCTCTACGGCTGGCTGGCTTCGCGTAGCCACCCAGCCGGTCGGCCAGCCAGCCAGCCAGCCACCTTCCTTCTCCTGCGTGTGTATCGCAGGTCGGCTTCGGAGTTTACCTGGCGTTACCTGCCAGCCTGCAGCCTCAGTTCACTCACGTCACTTCGAGCAACCGGTTCGCGGAGTCCTCCCGGCTGCGCTCCTACAACTTTAAAAGCCTTTCCTCTCTTCGAACCTGACTCCTTTTTTCCTTTATAAGCACGTAACCGCCGCTGATCTTCTTCTTCCTTGCGGGTCTCTCACACTCTCTTTCTCTCTCTCTCTCTTTCTCTCTCTCTCCCTCTCTCTGTCTATTTTTTTCTCTTTAACGTACCCTTCTTTTCTCCTTCTTCTTCCTCCTCGACATCTTCCTGTTCTTCTTCTTCCTATTCTGTGTTGCCGCTGCTGCCTTGACTTCTTTCTCGTCTGCCGCTGATTCCAACGCCGTCGCCACCACCGATGCTGCTCTGCCGATGCTGTTCGCTGCTGGTTCCCCGTATTCGCGTGACGTTTTCATCGACGGTACGATGTAACCGCTTCGTGGTGACCGCTACGTATCCGAGCTGAAAAGAAATCGTGCGCCTTCGGTCTAGTTTCGAGCCTGCGACGAGGCGGAGCTCGAATGTGGACGCTGAAACCGGGCAACAGTGCAATGTTGATGGGACTCTCTCGCAGCCGAAGGTATTACCGCTCAGTGAAAGAGAGAAAGAGCGAAAGAAAAAGTCAGAGCGAGAGAGCGACAGAGAGAATAAGAAAGAGAGAGAGAGAGAGAGAGAGAGAGAGAGAGACAGAGAGAACGCGAGGGGAGGGACCGGAGAAGAGGTCGTTACCAATGGCGATCGGTACCGAGAGCATCATCCGAGTCCAACGACACCGGTTCAGGTATCAGGAATTATTCTTCAGCAGGTATCGCAACAATTATTATTCATTCTTTCCGCGTTTTCCGGTTAGCTAATCGTTCTTTCGATGCGCGTGTCTAAAATTCTATTAGAAATTCTTTCAAAGGTCACCGGTAGTATCGGACAAGCTTTCGATGCCCGGCTAGCACCGAGCTGATTATTGTAGATCGCTTTCGAAATGCACGCGGATCGGATCGGATCGGATGGGATCGGATCGGATCGGGTCGGGTCGGGCTCGAAATCGGGCCCCGGCTCTAAACTCTTGCCTCTCTCGGGATCATTATTGCGAGCCGATCGGTCGTCGGTTCCCGTTCCCTCGGTGTGCCGCGCCGACTCTAAATGTCGCGAGGTTTTTATCGATAGCGGCGATCACCGCGCCGCGGGTGAAATCTATTTGGTCCGAGGTGGGCCCCCGGCTCGAAGGGGGGCACGGTTCTCAACGGTTTCTCTTTCTTGTGTGCCCAAGATTTTCATCGGGTCACTGTCCTCGCTACGGTCACCGTTATTCCCCGGCTCTCCGACCTCGCCACGAAAAAACATCGCGCCACGCTCGCCGGATTGCGCAACGACCGTCGATCGGAACGAATTGTTTGCGGAACAGGGCCGCGCGCGCTGACTTGTTCCACTCCGTCGCATCCTCTTCTCGTTCGTCCTCGTGATCGAGAAAAACCCAAAGTCGCCCCCACGCCGAACAGAGGATCCTCCTCCTCCTCCTCAAGAGAGAGAAGGAGATTAAACAACGACGACTCCCACCGTCGCGTCGCAATCGGTAGGCCGGTCGAGCGAAGAAATCGATCGCGACCGGTTATTAGCATACCATCGCGCGTTAGCTTTCACGCGGCACGGTATCCCGGAATGCAGAGAGCAGGCGATCTATCGATTTATCAGCCGTTAAGAATTCACCCGCGTAACACGAGCGAGGCAGCCGCCGCGCGCGATCTCCGAGAGCAAAACTGTGTCATGATTTAATACGGTTTCGAAAGTCCGCGAGCCAACGCCGAGTATCCAGTGGCTCGAGGCTCGTTCGGTATTTTATTGTTTCCAAGCCGGCCTCTCTCGGCTCCCTCTCCGTTCCTCCCCCGCTAATCGTCGCCCTTCTGTCTCCGCTGTCTCGCTCCCTCGGCCTAGATATCGGTCCCTCCTCCTCTCGTAAAATCTTTCTGTCACGAGAGGGGCCTCAACAATTCTTTTTTGTTTCCCCATCCTTCCACTTTTTCGACGAATTTTTCTCGCTCTCGTTCGCCGACCGGATGCCGTCCGGCCAGCTCTTTTCTTTGCCAACCACCGTGACGCGTGTATCGCGATCGATAAAGCTCGATAAGATACCGGCGTGGAGCGCGCGCGTGGTGGGAACGCGGCCATCACTCTCCCCCTGTCGGGGTCCGTTCCTCGCAGAAACGCCTCTCGGGCTCGCGGAAAACGGACTCGCGCGATCGGATCGGTCGCCGGCTAACCGAAATCTTTGTCTCGGATGCGGTGCGGCGCGGCGTTGCGGCCGATCCGCGCGGCTTTTTCTAAACGTTACGCAACGGCGGCGTTGCACGCGGAAAATAACTACCGGCAAGAAACGCTGCAGTTTTCGACGAAGGTCAGTAAAAGAAACGGAACGGAGCGTGTGCACTGTGCAACGCGCGCGACTCGCAATAAACAGGACGCGCCGTGACGGACTGACGGCACGCTGACGCTTCGACGTCGCGGCGCGGCCGCAGATTATTACATGGACGATCACGACGACGCGAGCCGGCGCGGTTTTTCTTCGGAATCACGTGCCATCGATTCGATTCGAGCGTCTATCGGGAAACGTGCTGGAACGCGCGGCGAATCGCAAGGCACCCAACAAGGGGGAATCCATGATCGACGTGGTTCACCCATTTAAACCGGCGCGCGTGATCCGGGAACGCTATTCCACTCGTTTTCCGTTTCTCGGACAGTTTACGCTGCACGTACCACTTCGAAACGATTAGGAAAAATTAAAAATATTCTACCGGGCAGAAACTTTGAACAAAATAGAGTTTTCGTTGTTAGCACTGAACACCTACCCAGCGCCGATTTTCTATTTTACCACTATTGAAATTATAATTCTTGTATCCAAGCACGTATGATGATAAAAATCACGGAGAAGCTATATAAATTTGTACGATGTCATTTTTACAAGGCGAAGGTCCAGTGTTAAGGTTTGCGGGTGCGAACCGTGTCCTAGATAGATTATTTTCCCAACGTTTTGCCGGCATCGGTGACGAAGCCGGTTGGGAAAGTAATTTCTCCAGGACGCGGCTCGCGGCCGAAAGCCTGAAACGTCCGATTTTAAGCGGCGGGATCGCGAGACTCGCACGCGAATCTCCGAAGAATTTTTCTGTAGGATCGAGCTGTCCGCCTCGACGGAGTAGAAACTCGCGCGCGTAGCCTGAAAACTTTTCCACCGCCACGGACGAACGGAAAGCCTCGATCCTCCTGGGAACAGGTCGAAGGCGCAGGGGTACGAAGTGAAACCGACGGTTTTCTACACGACTCCGCGGTATAACCAGTTTCGAACACGTATTTATTACAGCTTTTCCTTATTTGCTTTCAGTCACCGGGAGCTAATCTTCATTATAAACGGCGTCTCGTTCGAGAAACCTAGGTTTTGTCTCCTGCGCGTCTTGCTAGAGGCTAGAGGCCAGAGGGGCACTGCGCACACTCTCCTCGAAATAATTAGACGATATCGTGGCGACCGAAACGGCGTCGAGGCCCGACGCGGCTCGGGAAAGAAAGGAACAACAGGCTTCTGGAAGGAATTACCGATAATTGCCGGGCATAAATGCCAACGATCGTTTGGCGAGCGCCACGACCGTTCGATTGGCAGAGCATCGACGATCGTGGACAGTCCTCGGACGGATAAATATCGAGCGAGCTGGTTGCTCTTATTATTTTACTAGAGGAACGACCCGGAAAAGGTGTCGCTCGGAGATATACAACGCGGTAAATCACTACTCACACCGCGCCACGATCTGATTCGCGGTCTTTCGACGATGATGTATTTGACATTGGGATCCAGAGTGTCAGGATCCTACATCGAACCAGGAAACATATACTATTCTCGGGGTTCGCTTTCCAGAAAATTCGGACCGTAGAATTTCTTTGACGTTCAAAATCTCTACGACGAAGGAACTTCAGATTTGTTCAACACTAAACCTACCGCGAGGGATCAACTGACCCTTTTTATATTTTTTACAATTATAAAAATTATGAAGTTGCTTACACGGAAATCGATTGGATAAATTTCTTTGTCCGAGCACATATTAAAACAGTTTTTATCGTTTTCACTGCTCGGCGTGTTTAGCGTTGAACAGACTTCTATTCGACTTTCAAGGGAATGAATTTTCGAGATCTTCGTCACTTCGATGACTCGTTGTCACAGTGCGAGGAGTTTACGCAACGTTTAGGCCGGCGACCGATCTGTTTCGGGGAACTCGTAAAAAAATAAAAAAGTAGATGAACGTGTAGAGAAGAGGTGGAAACAAAAAACGGCCGCGTGAAAAGTTCGATAACGGACGACACACTTCGCTGGTGTTCCACGTTTCGAGGACGATAGCGTCGCCCTTAGCCAATAAAGATAATCCCCGTGACGCTCGCGGCAAAAGAAATATCCCGCGCGCGTCGCTGTTCCACGGCTCGGCTGTGTAATTGCTCGGCTCGTCGTCTAACCCGTGAAACCAAACGACATTGTGTCCCGGGGCAGAGGAGAGGAGCGGAGAGGAGTGGAGAGGAGAGGATAGGGACAAGGGGAGGGGGCCTCCTGTTATTTCCATGCCGGCCGCGTGTCCCGATGTTTCGAATAACGCGTGAGAACCGGAATGATAGCATGACCGGAAGAGCGGCTTGAGAACTCAACTCGGGAGACTTGCAGATAGTCGGTTGAAGAATCGCAGGTATATACGCGGCGCGCTGAGAAGATTCGAATCGTGAGAACCAGACGGGAAAACGCGCACGCCGCGCCGCGTTCCCTTGCATACCAGACCTATCCACCATCTTTAGAACAAATCGGCCTCTACGCTGTTTTCCGATCGGAATCGTTCCAGAAACGAAACAACCCGGTCGGTAAAGCAGCGTTCTTCTACGGAGATGAAAACCGATTCCGAGAGAAGGAGAGAGAGAGAGCCGAACAATAATCCGGGTAATGAGTTTTTCCAATGAACCGCTGAACCGTGACGTAATTGATTGTTTAGCGCAATGACAGTGCGGTCCGGACCGTGGGAAATCGTGACGATGCCTCTTCGCGGAGCGAGCAGAATCGGCGGGGGAAAGAATGTGGAAGAAAATTAGAAGCTTCGGGCACGAGAAAACGCGGGTGAGCCTGTCTAATTCGGACCAATCGGCATTCCCGAATGATCCCGAGCGAATCGAAAAATCTCCGCCACAATGTAGAGAAGCCAGAGCGGAGAAAGAGAAAGAGAGGGCTAGGCGGAACGGTGGGAAATCGGTGGAATCGAAGGACAGGCGTAGAGAGAACGGTCGGCAGCGAGCAAATCGTGGCGGATCCAAGCGGACACGGCTTCCGGGAAGGATCGTCGTTCCGTGACGGAAGAGCAAGAAACGGGGAAGAAACCGTCGACATACCCGAGTCATGAATTATCCTCGAAGAATCTCCTTCTTTTCGTCGGGTTCTTGCATACTCGGACGAGGTATTCGCAAAGTGCCACGGGTTTTTCAGCCCTGGTTGATTTATAGCTCGACACGGTACGCGAGTTACCGACGGCCGGGTGCTAACTATAACATTGTATAACCGGCCGTTGACTCCGCGAACGCGCGCTCCTAATATCGGTCCATCGAACGATCGGCGGATGCGTCGTCCACTCGCTCGGGGATCGGTTCGGGTTTGGATTCTGTAAATGGCACTGGAAGAATTCACGGAGGATTTTAGTAACGGACCCGTGGAGTTCCCGTGTCATACACAGCGTCCGGCCCTGCAACACGATAAAACCGTCCCCTTTCGCGAACCATCGGGAGGCTGCCCCATCGCATCGCATCGCATCGGATCGCATCGCTCTGGAAATACGAAACACTCAAAGGTCGGAGGTGCTGGCGTGATCGACGCTATCCGCCGCGCAGCGCAGCACCGTTCGAGAACGCTTGCCGATTCCGGAAATCACGCTGCTCGGGCATCAACCGCAATCATAAGTCCTGTTGCACCGGGCCGCGGAAATCTTCAACCGATTCTGCACGTACGTAAACCCACACACCGACGCTCGAACGTGTTCGGAACACTCGTGCACATATTCGGTGAAAGGTAATTCGCCCGAGTACTCGCGGTTTCAGGAAGACGCGGGCCATTGTTTGAACCTCGATACACTTTTCTTCTTCCCTCTTAAACAGCAAAATATCGCGGAGATTGCTACATCATGACATAGATTGCAACAAAGTTTCATAATTTTATTTTTTTTTTCGAATTTCCGGATTTCGTGTCACACGCGTTGTCATCTACAAGACTGTTCCGTTCGCTGGGTTTGTAGAAAAACGAATGTTTGAGTAACGAAATTCCGCGAATCACCGCTAACTCTTTTGTTTACCGACTCGATTCTAACGGAAGAGGCCGATGCGTGGTCCGGTTAAGCGTTGGCTTCGATTTACTTATCTTGTTCCGAAAAGACTGACAAAATCATTCTCCCACGAAGAGTTCTCGGATATCCACCGGTACGATCTCCATCGGCTTCGTAATTAGAAATGCATAGCACGCCTCCGTAATTTACCGAGTCGCTCGCGCAACGTAATTTATCTCCAGCAAAGCCGAACGCGAATCGCCTGTAGCTTCAGCCGGCGTCACAAAGTCTCCGGCTTTATCGTGTTCCACGTGAACGCATAACACATCCGGCCGACCGGACCGATTAACCGTTTTATTGTGCCTCGTGCAACGCCGATCGAAACTACGTCGACGCAGAACCGTGCCAATGGCCGAATGACTTAACGAATCGCGTAACGATCGGCGGGATCCCGGGGGAATCTGTTCGACCTAGGGAGATAAGGGATCGTTAGGGTGTCCCGGGGGTGTCCGCGACGCGGCGCATTCCGGGGCTGCAAGAACCGCCGAATGACAGGGAACGGTGGTGAATCAGCGAGGCCGGCCGCGTGGCAAAACGCTTAATGGCCGGGCAAAAAGGTCGGGGCAGGTTTTTCGCGATAACGTTTATGTTCACGGTTGATTTCTCGCGAACTCGCGACCGGTGCACGTGGCGAGTCTCAACCGCGGCTTGGCAACAGCCGTGGCGACCTTCCCCGACGACGCTGGGATGCGCGGGACAGCCACGAGGTTGAGGGACAACGGCCCACGGCCGCACATTTGTCGGGCAAAATGTCCGTTCAGGAAGAGGAGAGGCACGGACGGAGCGCGAGGAGAGAGAAGGAGAGAAAGAGAGAGAGAGAGGCGCGTTCCCAACCGGAAACGAGCCGCCCGAGCCACAGCCACGAAGAAGAAAGTGTCGGAGAAAAAGGCTGCGACGGGCCCGTGGATCGATTCGCGACGCAGCCAACTACGACAACACCTGTCGCGACATGGCCAGGTAAGTGAATTCTTCCTCTCATTGTCACCCAGGAAACCCGGGAAACGACGAGGAATTCGTTTGCAGCGTGTTTCCCGCGCGTCATCCCATTACCAGAGGCAAATGCCTCCTGTAGATTAGGGAGGACGCGTGTAATTCTGCCCGGTGAATAATGGCCTGGCTCCTCCTTTGACCGTAGACTCGGAACTATGCTACATATTGACACGGTCCCGCGTAGAACTCGGGGGAAAGTTACGTCATTCGAACCTGGAACGTCATCGTATTCGATGAAGGATACGATCGTAGAATTTTAGGGGATAATTGATTCTAGAAGTGGGATCCTCTTCGTTTTGTGCCGCTAAATGTAGACCGTTGATAATTTTGTATTTCATACTGAATAGTTTAAACTTGAGACGTCATCTTGTTCGATGGGTCTTCCGTGATCGCGATACTTCAAGGGGATAATTAAATAGTTAATCTGCCCCGTTCCGGTCTTCCACGAAACATAGAATCTCAGTGGACGAAGTTAATAATTTTAACCTGAGACCTCTGTCGTCTGAATCTTTAAAATTTTTTTTTTATTTGACGTAATTAACCTCGTAATCTCTTATGGAATTTGTGTGTTATTGTATGCGGACTGGTGAGAATTTTAGTTGGCCGTCAGAGCGGTGGACGAATGATAATGTTTGATTACCTGTTGCATCACACCTGTTGCCGGCCGTGCTCGGGCCACGTGACGACAGTGGCCGTGAAAAGATTTTCTCGATTGTCACAGCGCGCTGTATCGATCGCGTGGTCAAGCATGAACGACCGGAAATGTCGGTGTGAATGTATCGTGCCGGGCCCTGCCGAAGGCATTAAACAATACATACAACGCGCCGCTCTCTAATTTACATACACGCACGCATCCAGCCATGGGGGTAACGCGTTGCAACGACGACGCTTCTAATAAAACTTGTTTCTCTCCGTATCGTGACTCGTGGAACACGATCGCGATTTCCGTTAGCGGCGAGAAGCGGGCGTCCAATAAATCAACCATCGCCTATTCCCATTGATTTTCTAACTTGAACTTGGGGTTGCTTATCTGCCCATGCTGGCGAGGGCACGGTTAACACGGAACGTCCGTGTCACGGTATCTCCCCCTCGAATAATTGATACGGTAATATGCCGGTAAGTCCAGCCACCTGTCCACTGCGCGGGGTATACGTCGTTCGCGGGCCTGCGCCATCTTGATCATTAGAAAACTGAAAGTATCCTATCCGTACGAACTCGAAAATGTTCTTCGTGCCACGTGCGCAACACGCACAAAGGAGCTAAGAATACGAGATTGTTTAACGCTCGCGTTCAAGTAGCAGCGAACAAGATGGCGTCGATGTTATCCGCGTCCACGTCACGTCACGTTGGCGTTAGTCCAGTAACTATTTTTCAGTGAATGTTGTTGCTTTTTCCTTTCTATAATTAGTTATCGGTATAAGGAGAGCTATTCATACTTTTTGCTTGTCGCGCGTTCAGCAAGAGGACTTTTCCGCGAACAGGATGGCGCAACGTCGTCGTCGTGGATAAGTAGGAAGGACGGGGGATCGGGGACTCGCTTGGGGACACGGATCTTTGACCCACCGAGTAAATAATATTTTCGATCCTCGGTGTCGATAAAGCACCTAACCGTTTGATCGTGCTCGCGTCCTCCCAGGAATCTCTCGATCTCATTGTTCGTGGCCAGCAGGGCAGAAAGCGGCGCTTCCGGTTTCAAGTTGGCTTGCGCACGACGACGAACGGACGGACGGACAGGCCTGGTTGCATCCTGACCGTCCAGGTAAACACCTGCGCCATATTTCACGGGTAAAAGGATCAAGGCCGGGTTAGGAGCGAGCGCCTTTTTCGGGTGTCCGTTACATTCCTTCGTGTTTTTCGCAGGGGCCGTTCCTCCATTGTGAGATCGGCGCGCCACGACCGTGCATAATTGGCCGCGTGGATAACCGAAGGAAACAAGCGAAAATTACGCCTCTGAAAGGTTTCCCGCGCGCCGCGGTCGCTAGGTACGTAACCACGGGAACATAACTGTTCTCTCGTCTCTCTTTGCTTCTCTCCTCTCGACCAGCAGATTTACGGTCAATAGTCAACGTCAATTATTTTTTTACAGGATCGGGACATGTGAGCGGCATTATCCTCCGCGGCGGAAAATTGTCGCGTCACCGGAAACGAGCGACTCGCCGGGGGAAACCGGAAGTCGCCGTGGGACCGCTTGGAAACTTGAAAAATATCGCGAGCACCAGCTAGAGCGAACGAGCTGCGACGTCCGTCTCAAATCCCATGGGAACACGGCTCGACACGCACCTAAACGCGCGTTTTCCGATTGCGTGCGAACGACAAGGCTGTCGTAGATATAGTCCGTCTCTGTCGGCGGTGCGGCGACTTGCTCGGAGCGTCGCGTCGCTCGTACCGTTTTTCCCGCGAGATATCACCGCGAACAATAAAATACGGCAGCCCGCTGACGGAGGCCAGACGCAAAATTCCACGTACCACCGGTTCTCTCTCGACCGGGTCTATCAACCGTTACATACATATTGCATGGAATTGCGAACGGGGCCTGTACTACACGCCTCTGCGACGCGACGTCGCTTCGCAGCCTATAGAAATATCGAATGCGCGGCATTTTAATCGCGAGAAACGATATCAGACGCCGATGATCGAAATTAACTATTCATCGTCTGTTCGCGCCTATCCGTTTCCGAGCACGTGTGCGAACCACGCAGGGACCCGCCCATGGCTACAGTCACACTTTTATGAATCACGAGGGCTATCTTGCTGGTCAGGTGAGTAACGCGCCGCGCCGCGTCGCGTCGCATCGCGTCACGACAATGGAGAAAGGTGGATGGCAGATGAATCCTTCACCCTTTTATTCCGCCTCGAAGAGCGAGAGAGAACGACAGAGATCTTTCCTTTCGAACATTTTGTCACGCGCGCCGTATTAACGAGCGATTTGCGTGGCCTTTCACCGACGATCGATCCGAGAAAGAACGATCCTCTCCGATTAGGAAATCGCAGGCGCGCGCGCGCGCGCTTAGATCGTTCGGCTGAAAATAACAATCGTCCAGAGAGAAGCGAGAGATTCCCGAACGCACAGAATCTCGGCGTCCGAACGCTTGCGCCTTGATACGCATCCAGAAGCCGTGGGCGAGACCACGGACGTCATTCGAACTTGCAGCTTCCTCGATGGACCGTCCTTGACGGCCGAGCCGTGTTTCTGCGGAGGCAAATTGTACGCTCTTCCGTCAGTGTCAATGCCGAGACAGCGAGGTATTATTCGTCCCGCTACCGTATGTACTCCCCGTGGCCTGGAGACGCGCCGGACAGCCATTTTGTACAAGTAATGCGACAATCTCGACGTCTTCCTCGAGACCGGAGACTCTACAATGCTCTGTCAACTCCGACCTTGCGGATTTCTGCGTTAATCATCCAGTTAGGGGTCGAATCCGATAGAGATCTTGGATTTTCGTTGCAGAATAGAAAATGTCGTGCATTAATATCGGGAAACGAACGTCGGAGGTATTAAAACAGCCTAAATTTCTTCTGATATTTTTTCAGTCTCATTTCCCCGGCTCAGTATTGTCGCAAACGCATAAAACGGTAGCGCGACAGACTCTAATTTCTTTCCCCGTCAGAATAAAATAATATTCGTTTGAGATTATATTCGACGAGCATGAATTTCTAATTTCTTTTTTCTCGAGGGGACAATTAACCGGGAAATAAATCGCTTCGCATAGCAAAAATGGATGTTTCCGGTCTCTGGGAACGTAAAAGCGATTCTTCAATGCCAATAGTGTACAAGCGACGAGAAATAGATTTTTTCGAAATGTTCCTCGCGCGAGAGAGCGAGATAGTATTTTAATATTTTCTAACCGGTGGTCTCGAGGAGATTGCGTGTCCCCACCCTCGGGTCTCTCTAAAGTTAATCTCGAAGCGGATAAATATTGACGTACCGAGCGAAATCAGAGGTCTCGTCGGTAAATATATCAACGACTTCCGAGTGGACAGGGTATTACGAGTGTCGGACGTCTGCCGAGGCGAAAAAAGATATCGCAGACCGACTGAAATATGGCCGCAATCATTTCGTCCCGCGGTCTCGGGCATTAAAGAAAGACAGCGGAAAGGGAGCGAAGCAGCTCCCGGCACGGGACTCCGACGATGTAACGTAGATCTTTATTTATTCGAGCTGTTACGAGCGTCTCATTAACCGTGCTCCAACGCGGTCTCTTCTTGCCGATTAACTTTATGACGAATTACGAGCATTCGGTAGCGTCCGCTGCGGAAATAAAGTCTCGCTAAGACGACGTGACTATTTTCAGGCGCAAAAAGTGGAACGCTCGGGGAAACCGTGACTTTTTCGCGCGAACACGAAAATATTATAGTGCTCGGACATTTGCCCGGCGCGGCGCCGACATCGCGATTCCAGAATCCGCGAACACTCGGTCGAGACTGTGTTTAAAATTATACCGTTGTGTCTCTTACCATTTTGTTCACTCGATATTCTGGAATTGAAACATTCGAGGGTCGCCTAGAAAATTTCGACTTCGTTGTAATTTTCCTCGAATTTGGGAATTCTCCGGTTCCGTCACGATTCCAGGATTTTCGAATCCGGTCGAGACTGTGTTAAAATTATGTCGTGAGCCTTTTCTCATTTTCTACATTTAATGTTCTGGGATTGACTTTGATGTGTGAGCGTCGCCTAGAGTTTTCGAGAACGTATACAGTATTCCTCGAATTTGGAATATTCTCCGGTTTCGTCACGATTCCAGAATTTTCGAATCCGGTCGAGACTGTGTTAAAATTATGTCGTGAGTCTTTTCTCATTTCCTACATTTAATGTTCTGGGATTGACTTTGATATGTGAGCGTCGCCTAGAGTTTTCGAGAACGTATACAGTATTCCTCGAATTTGGAATATTCTCCGATTTCGTCACGATTCCAGGATTTGCGAACTCGGTCGAGACTGCGTTAAAATTATACCATTGGGTCTCTTACCATTTTGTACGTACGATATTCTGGAATTAACTTTGATATTCGGGTGTCGCCTTGAGTTTTCGGGAGCATGTAGTATTCCTCGAATTTTGGAATTGTACGGTTTCGTCGTCACGATTCCAGGATCAGCGAATCCGGTCGAGAATGTGATAAAATTAAGCAGCTGGTCTTTTGTCATTTGATATTCTGGAATTAACTTTGACATTTGTTCGAACGTTACCCGGAATTGTTCGGGAACGTATTCCGCGAATGTGGAACATTCTCCGCTTTCGTTTAACTTTTAGAATTGCAGTTCAGACTTAAAATTAAACCAGGTTCTTCACGATTTTGTGCATTTGACATTTTCGGATTAACCTCGACGCTCGCCATCTGGATTTTTCGAGAGCGTCTTCCGAACGTTTCCCCGTGGAATCGTCAGCGTCGTTTTTATGATCGATTTATCAGGATTGTAACTGTTCGATATTTAGACTCGCGACCTATTCGGAGCGATAGACGGCGCGTTCGCAAAGAAAGCAGCCAAATTTCAGGAAATCGCGTCCAGTTGTTATACGTAAATTCAAGTTTCGATCTTGGCAACGGACGTGTCTACGAAACGGCCTGCCGGAAGCTATTATTTTCATTTTGGCTGCTAATGACCGACCGCTGCGAAGACCGAGACCGCGTCGAAACGACGTCCTCTGGACACAATAATATCATCGACGTCGATTAGGTTGTGCAACGTAACGGTCGACCATTTGTCTCGCGGACTATCAACGATCTAATCAAAATAATAATTGCATAATGGCGCGGATTGACGAGCGGTGATCGCGATCTCCCGCTGGCTGCCGATAATACGAACCGCGCGCCGGTGCCATTATTATTAGAAACGTAAATATTAAAGTACGGGCATCATCGTTATTTATAGCTGTTGCACGATATTCGCAAAGCGAAATACAAGAACTCGCGTCCCGCGTCCAGCATCAAGGTTCCTCGATACGATCCAAGATCGAGGAGATGACGACCCCGATCATTTAAATCGACACTGAAAACGAGGAATCGGAGAGATCGTGCGTGTGGAACACGTGTCAACGGTGCAGGGTGCATTTAATGAGCACATCGTGAAATGATCGATGTCCTTTCTTTTCTTATTTTGTTGCACAATTCTTCAAAATTATAAGGTTACGTTTCTTTAGGTTTTTTTTCAAAGCTATCAACGTCGCTTTGAATGAAATATAGTTTCCAGACGATTGACAAAATTATTCGAATAAAAAGTTGCCAATTGGTCCAGCAGCGATAATGGAACAATAATTTAAGGTGATCACGTTGCTGTGATACAGGAAGTCTCGAGGCGCGAAGCACGCGTTCCAACGCACCGATTTGCTAACACCGCGTTTTTAAAAAACCAGGACAGATTGTGTAACATCGATTAACTCTTACAGCGTCGTCCAGGAAGGTTGAAACCGAGTGAAAAGTGCCAAGCCAATTTGCCCGAGCCAATATCGCTGCAGATGCATCTGGTAATTCGATGCTGTTTACAAAGTGCCTTGCAGAGCCATCAGTTCCATTTTTCAAATAATCCGAGGCTGCATATGCAACAGATAAACTGTAGAATGTCGTATTAGTTTCGAACCTTTCGGTGACGTGTCTTGGACCGGAAGTTTCCGAGGACAGTGATCTCGGATCAGACATCGATACAGAATCGTATTCGTTCGATAACTAAGGAGGCTTAATGTTACGGAAATTTCCTTTAAATGAAAAGAATTGGGCATCGATCTGTTTCGGTAACATTGAAATAGAAGCTGTGACCGAGTACACATGTATCTTCAGCTTCTTCATCCACGAGCTTAGAGGCTTCTCCGAAGCACCGAGGGTTCAACCGGAAAGATCTAGGAGATGGATCAGGATGCTGGAGTGGTTCGATAGGTGGTGTCCGATAGGTGTGCAGCAGCGGTGCGTCGACAGGGAAATGCATCTGGACGGGGGCCAGGTTCAAAAATACTTCGAATTTCGACGGATCCGCCGATGATCCTCGAGCACTTGGTCCGGCATCCCGTGGCTCTAACCGGTGACTCGTTCCCCGCGGGTTTGCTACGGGAATCGGAGACGCTCGGGATCCAATACTCCCGCGGGTTCCGCGAATCATCACTATTTCTGTTGTTGGCGAGCGGAGGGCCACGTGTGTCTCTCCGGGTCTCTCCCACGGAGAGTCTCGCGACCCGCCACCCCCGTACGAATCGAATAAAGCCCGGCGTGTAGTCCACCCACAACCTCCGACTCGTCGGGCCGTGTAAAAATTGCGGGCAACGTCATCCGCCTCTCGCTGATTCACGAAATCGAATTCGGGGCCGAGGGCGAATCTCGCGCAACCTTCGGACGGACGGCCTCGTCTAACGGGTCCCTCGAAGTCGCCGTCGACGCCGACGGCGACGACAACGGATCCCACCGTACGCTTCTCGGTTCCCCCGTATTTTTAAATCGCCCAACCCGGAGACCCGGCTCGCGAATCTTCCGCGATCGCCGCGCTATAAATCACTGTGATCTCCGCTGCTCTCGGCCGGACGGGGACCTCGAGTTACACGCTCGGTCAGAGTTCTCTCTCCGCGAGACCGAGGAAGCGAGGAGCGCGGTGAAAACGCTGCTACTCCGAGAGGTGGCTGGGAGAGAGAGAGAGACGGAGAGAGAGAGTCTCGCGACCCGCCACCCCCGTACGAATCGAATAAAGCCCGGCGTGTAGTCCACCCACAACCTCCGACTCGTCGGGCCGTGTAAAAATTGCGGGCAACGTCATCCGCCTCTCGCTGATTCACGAAATCGAATTCGGGGCCGAGGGCGAATCTCGCGCAACCTTCGGACGGACGGCCTCGTCTAACGGGTCCCTCGAAGTCGCCGTCGACGCCGACGGCGACGACAACGGATCCCACCGTACGCTTCTCGGTTCCCCCGTATTTTTAAATCGCCCAACCCGGAGACCCGGCTCGCGAATCTTCCGCGATCGCCGCGCTATAAATCACTGTGATCTCCGCTGCTCTCGGCCGGACGGGGACCTCGAGTTACACGCTCGGTCAGAGTTCTCTCTCCGCGAGACCGAGGAAGCGAGGAGCGCGGTGAAAACGCTGCTACTCCGAGAGGTGGCTGGGAGAGAGAGAGAGACGGAGAGAGAGAGAGAGAGATTGCCGGGAGACCGTCTGGTGGGAGTGAAACCGCGGTGAAAAGGGATGGAGGGGTCAAGGGGGCGGGAGAAGGGGGCGAGAGAAGGATAGACAGCCTTTTGAGACCCCTCGGTGACCAGTTTAGTTCTGCTTGGCATTCGAACCTAACCGCACGAGAGATCATGTGACAGAAGACACCCAGGATCCTCCGAGAAGATCCAGGATCTCGGGACAGCCTTGAAGGCGAAACCGACCGCGATCGAGACGAGTTGAACAGACGAACGGGTTCGACGGTTGTTAACGGGGTGATCTCTAGATCGTGCTTCTTTCTCGTGACAGTGTCGATTAAAACCACCACTTGTTTCCCTCTCTCTCTCTCTCTCTCTGTCTCTCTGCCGCCGGTGATCGATCTCCGCATCTGACGTTTCCGCGCGTCAGCCAGCAGGAAGTGCGCCGTAATAGGCAGAACAGCAGAGGCAGAGTCTCTCCTTATTCCGCGATCAACGTCGAGAATGACCGACTGCTGCGATGCTTAGCCGCTGGCTGGCTGGCTGGCCCGAAGACACGTTACAGCGCGCAACACGTGCGCGCTCCGATCTAGATCAACAAACACGACAGCGGCCGCTGCGTGAAAAACGTTGTGCACGTTCGTGTAGGTTTGCGCCGGTGGAAAAGCAGGAAAGTGGTGCGCCGCCACCCAGGGGCTGCACGCATCGAATGACACTTGTGAAATCCACACACACATTTCCGCCGCGCGGCGAACAGGAGGGTCGTTGACAGCGCGGTCGGATACGCCGACGAAGCGTGTACCGCCGGTGCCTCTCGCTGTGTCGTTGCCACATCGTCGCGTCGCGTCGCATCGAATCGGAATCGAATTGCCTCGTCTCGCCGCGCCTCGCCTCGCCTCGCCTCTCGCCGCACCCCGGAAGAAGAAAGAGAGTGTTCCAGTTGGACGGCAGACGGGGTCAACGGGGTTTTCGTGTCCACTTCCGGTTCTATCTTGGTGGTGCTCAGTTTCGGAACGGGTCCGCGAGACACCTCCTCGCGGAGGAACCGAACGGGACGTGTCGGGAAAGGTCGCGAGCAGCCAGATATGAGGTCGTCCCGCCGGTACACGGGCTAAGAATACCGCGCGCGAGTGGATCGTTGAACCGGGGCCTTCCTTTCTTTCCACGTGTCTCGGCGGGCCGAGGGAAATAAATCAGAAACTTTCTCCGCGCTTCGGCCCGTCCACTCCGCTCTTCGCCAGTGCTCTTCGTAAACTATGTCGGGAGACACCACGTCCGACGAGGAGGGATCGCAGGAGGACTCGCCGCGTTACGACGTCGACGATCTGGAGATCATCAAGACCATAGGTAAGCATTCTCTCTCTCTTTCTCTCTCTCTCTCTCTCTTTGGTAACGAACCACTTGATCTGTCTCTCTCTCTCACTCTCTCTCTCTCTCTCTTTCTCTTTCCGTGTTCGATGACCCGGCTTTCTATTAGCTCTACAAATTGATTCCTTGGCCTCTTCTCAGCTCTCTGTTATGCATTAGGCTGTCCCAGAAGTAGTCTGGCTACCCAGTACTCAGCCTCACTGAAAATAAATTTTGCTTCGATATCAGGTTTACGGGACGCGTATTTTTAATTTACGATGATTCAGATTGTAACGAACGAGTTAACGTCGGCATTATCATGGTTAATAGAAGAATCGCGCCGTGGCCGAAACTTCGAAAAGGTCACGTGGTCGAGAACCTTCTTGAAGCCTGGTAACGCGTTGTTGAGAGGGTTAGCAACGAAGTAGAATAAATATCGGAAGAATATCGAGGAGCGGTCACTTTTTCGCTGCGCCTTTGGGAAAGGACGAGGTAAGACCACGGCCGCCCATAAGGTTTTGGGAGAGTACGAAGCAATGCTTCGGACGCCCAGCAGCTCAGGAGAGGACAGCGGTTGCACCTGCACGCCTCTTTGGATGCATGGGACAGGACGGCCATGAAGGCCGGTCGCCCGCCGAGAGGAGAGTACAGGGTAGCTTCCTGGCCGCCTGAAAGTAGGATCACCTGGTTCCTCTGCACGTCTCGGAGAGGACGGCCATGAAGGCCAGCCGCCGGACGGACAGAGGAGTCCTGGTGACTCCGAGTAGTTGCCGATCCCCAAAGGGAGAGTACGGTTGAAATAAATCGGACGCCCGATGGTGGAATCATGTAGACTTAGAATCATTTTTATGTCACCTTTTTTAACCACGTTTCGTTCTATTCTTTTGAAATTGTTATTCCTTGAGAACTCTACTTTCTTATTTTCCTTGAAGGCTATCCTTTTGTAAAATAACAAAATACTTGTAAAGCCATCCTTCTACACGCTTGAAATCCCCCTGAAAATAATATGAAAGCTATATTACTTGTGGGATCTAATATAAACCAATATTTGCAAACAATCGGAATAGATTCGTGCGTTGATAATAACCCACGTCGCTTTCTATACGTTTAATCCACCTCGCAGCCGGCTAATGAATCTCCTCTCGAAAGAAAGGCGGTGATTTTGATTTAATGAAATCTGCCATGCTTCTTTTTTCAATTTCTTCGAGCGGTTCACGTCAACCAAATAGCGTTGAAAGCAACGGAACAGCTGATGATCCGAGGGAGCTAGGGCTGAGTAAACTCCATAAGGAAACTTTCCAGCTCAACGAGTACACGACTTCCTTGCTTACTTTTGCTGATTTATGCAAGCCAGTGGAAATTGTTCGTTGGGTGCTACTCGGTTGTTTGGAAAGTTATTCTTGCGATTGTCAATGATTCTTTGTTTTCCCAATTTTTCGCACTCTTGAATGGTCTTGATCGAAAAGTTCGAAAAATAAAGCAAATCAGTCGTTCTCTAAATATTTTTTTCAATCGAATCAGAGAAATCTATACTGTCGCTTAGACTGTATGCTTTTTCTCATTCGAAGGATCGATAGTTCCAAAGTCCAATAGGGTTGTGGCGAGGGATAAAAGATTCGAACTGAAAATGAAATCATGATCGCGATCGTATGCGAGAATCGCGAATAAATTTATACAGCTAATATTTGTGTTGAGGCTGTGTCGTAGCCTCGGCGATCGCGGCATGGTGAATATTTATTTTTCTTATCTCGATTCGTATTACCGTTGAGATCGGTTTGATCGACGAGCCACAAGTGGGAAGATTCATTATAAACAACAGTCGATTAAATTTCGCTCAGGGGATTTCGATTTTTTCCAGAGACTTTCTCGTCGGAGGATGGGCGCATTGACAAGCGACGCGTATATGGGTCGCGACGATATTCAAGGAAAAGTAAATTAGAGATCCGAACGAAAGGAACTAGCTTATCGTACCGGTGTATAATTGGAGTAGAAATTTTTTTCAAATTACGGTTACGCTCCTGATCGAATCCACGAAAGAAAATCGAATGGCGTGCTATTGTTCTTGGCTCTCGCGGTCAATCCAACTATTTTCATAACTTGAACTTTTTGCGATTTCGACGGTTCTAAAATCAGAAAGTGAACCACGATGATGGGACACTCGCAATCACGGGAAATGAAACGGTTCAAATGGGGCTCGAACGGAGCGGCGTGAATTCGTCGAAGAAAAGGAAGAAGGCTGGACGGTTCCCGGGAGGACGTTAATTCGGTGGAATGAACGTTTCCCACGGCGTAATCTTCTCGCTCGAGGAAAATGTCAGAGACGAGAGGCGAACTACCCTCGAAGCGGGAAGTGGGCCACTGGAGAGTGAGAGGCCACCGAGTGTATATTTAACTGCTCGTTAAGTCAGAGTTACACGAGACTCTCGATCAGTAAACTGCAGGTGTTCCGTTGGTGGTTTTTCAAACATTCCGAGGCGTCTTGCAAAATAATTATTTATATGACCGGCGCCGACCTCAGTGCAAACGCCGCGATACGCTACGAAATCGATCGAAGAAACAAAATCGCGATACAGAGAGAGAGAGAAAGAGAGAGGCGAGACAGGAGAGACGAGGAGCCACCGATGCGAAATTATTAACGGGTTTCAACGATGTTTTCGGGTAGCGTCCCCGATTTCCTCAGCGCTCCGGACACGCGCGCGAGCTCTCCCGTTAATCCGCGAATAATCGGCGATCTTGGGAGCACGACAGCGAAATAAATCTTCGCCGTTGAACGTTGGTCCTTTATCGCTCCGTTTGCTCCGAGCCCGCTTAGCTTCAAACCAATCGTAAAACACCACGGCGGAGATCGATCAGGACAGATGCGCTCTGCCAGCTTATTCGAGACGTAAAACAAGTTTTGGATGCGCACCAAAATCCTCTCGTGCGTCCGACCGTGGAGAAAAAGTCGGACGATCGAGCAGGAAGCGGCTGGCGTTTGTGCGAAATTCGAGCAACAAGGAACCACGGCGAGGGGATGAATGAACGCGGTTCCTCGAAATATTGGACGAACAGGTGTCGATATCCTTCGGTTTAGTCGACCGAGCTCCTCTCTCGTTTCCGTGCAACAGAAATCATCTAGAAATTTCCGTTTTTCTATATCGATTTTAATAAGTTGAAGCTGATACATGGATGATATTCCGAAATCCTTTTAACGATACACCTACCGAGCACAATTAAAACGTTTCAGCTTATAAAAATGACGGGGCTCTGTCTATTTAGATTTTGTGCAATTTTTATACGCTTGGATAAAAGAATTTCTCGAGTCAATTTTCATGTAGATAACTTTTATAATTTAATTTAAATATAAACTGTAAATATAAAGCGTTACCCAGTCTGCTGCTCTGAATTGCTCCTACTCAGTTTCACTCGATTTCTCAATTGATTCTTTGAGAAGGAAAAATCGAAGACAGATGCGGACCGAGAGATCAACTCTCAAATCCTGTTTGCCCAGACTGTCACGTGTTGGAACGTTTCCAAAAATTCTGTAAGAATCTACCAACGTGAACAATTTGAGGCTGTAATTAACGGTGTCCAATTAAATAAAATTGAAAGCAGAGATCTGTTTTGTGGACGAATCTGGACGACACGGTTGCTCGGTCCGTGGAAAACAGTGGCCGCAGCGTTGACAATCGGCCAATTACGGCCAATTAAGAAGTTGTCCGAAGATTTCGTGAAACTACGGGCCGCTTCCTGCAGGGTTTCAAAAGAATGGTCGCGTCGCGACAGTTTAACGATAACGGCGTCGTTAACAGGGGAGAAATCGTGGCTTCCAGAGGGAGACGGGGCGCGAATACCGACGGACGAGACGCGGCGCGACGTCTGGACCTTGAGGGGCTCGTAAACGAAGTCGGTTGCAGCAATTACGCAAATTTCGGCCGGCCAGCGGAACGGTTTAAAAACAATTTCAGCCCGGAAACGGCTCCTCGTCGGTTTTATCATTGACACCTGTTCCCCGATCGTCTGGGAAGCGTCGAGCGACGTTGGCCGCGCTCGCTCGCACGATTTCCCTCCCGATTCGGCCGTTGCCAATTTCTGCCTGGAGTCATAATGCCGGTAGCTGTGTGTGCGTGTGTGTGTGCGCGCGCACGGAAGAGAGATACAGAGAAGAAGGACGATGTCGCGTCCCTGATAAAACGCGTCGCAACTCAGGGCCAATTTGCCGGTTAATTCGGGCGGAGCGGTGCGGCGCCGAATGCGAACTATAAGCGGGCCCCTTAATTGGTCGCGGTACGACGAGCAGAGACCGGGGGACCCAGAGTCACCTGCATTTCGTGGGAAAAGTGCATTAAACAGACCGGGCAGATTGCACGCCGGCTAGAGAGAGCGGCGGTAATTAACGATCGCGCCGAGCGATCTGCGACACGCGTGTAACCCCTTTCCTCGGGACGCGTCACGCCGGAACAATTTGCACTTGACTCCGAACGAGACGCCGATCGTTGCGTGATCGGAAGTGTCCGGTATGAGCCCCCGGTGGTAATCGGTTCGCTCTCGATTAAATTAATTACGCGATACACTCTATTTATTTAATGTCGCGCGGCCCTGTTTAGAAAAACATGGAAACGCCGCTTTGTTCACGCTCGGCCCATCGAGCACCGGCAATACGTTCATTATAGGTGGACCGCGGTCATGCGAAATAAGAATTTATTTGAAAATAAGAAACCCTTTCGAATGGGGTTTCATGCGAAAATATGATTTCTTGAGGTCTAAGCTCGATAAATTATTGAGCAATCTCTGATCGAAATGATAGTAATCGCGATACAAAGCAAACAGGAAAATCCAGCTGCATAAATTGCAATATCGTGGAATTTATCACGCATATATTAATTATTTCTAGGTATTTTGCCAGTGTATAGGCTAGCGCTGCGATTATTAATGTTGCCTCGGGTGGCAAAGTAGGATTCTAGATTCATCTGATTAAAATCGACGAGCTTTAAGAAGGTCAAAACATTTAAGACCGTGATCGATACAATTCCCCTTTGCTTAAATACTGATGAAAATTGATCTAACCGTGAATAAGAATTGAGCATAACTATTTTTAAAGAATTCAATCTATGACTAAAAACTCGTACACACCCTCAAAAATATTCACATTGAAACGATACAACATTAACGACGTGTGACACCCTTCCAGGTACCGGAACTTTCGGCAGAGTGGTACTCTGCAGGCACCAAGGGACGCCGTTGGCCCTGAAGATCCTCTCGATGGTGGACGTGATTAGGCTGAAGCAAGTGGAGCACGTGCGCAACGAGATCACCGTCCTCAAAGAAGTAAATCATCCCTTCATCGTGAACATGTACGTCTTGTATCCTCCTTTCTCCGGATAATAAACCGTGATTCAGTAACAATTATTCCCCGACAATAAATCGCCTCGAGATTTCGCCGTGCGCCGCTAGAGGAAACGTATACGTATATCGACTCTACGCACGCCTAATTAAGAAAGTGCCGCGTTTCTCGGTCGAACCGAAGAAATTGTGGAAAAGAAAGCGTAACTAAAACCGTCGAGAGTGATATTTGCCGATCCGCTGCGAACGATTTGCGTCATTTACCGTCCAATTAGCGGCTATGTCGCAGAGAAACCGTCGACGTCGACGTTGTTCGACGTTGTTCCACGTTCGTCGAAAATGTAGATCGATTCGAAGGACCGATTTTATTCGACGCGTTAAAATTGTAAATTTCAGCGAACGTTCGATCTCCTTTTCAGGCTGTGGAGCGGAAGGGACGAAGCGAGAGTGTACATGCTGCTGGAATTCGTGGCCGGAGGCGAGCTTTTCTCCTACCTGAGGGCAGCTGGCAGATTTTCTGGGCCCACCAGCTGTTTCTACGCCGCGGAGATCGTATGCGCGTTGGAATACCTTCACAGCAAACACATCGTTTATCGGGATTTGAAGCCCGAGAACCTTCTACTGGACAGCCAGGGCCACCTAAAAATCACGGACTTCGGCTTCTCGAAGAAGCTCACCGACAGGTACAACGGAGCACTGTTTCTCCCGGAAACACCTTCGGCTTAATGATAAACACCGTCGTTATCTACCGTTCTCACCGCGTTCAAGTATCACCATTGTTCGTACTATGTATCTCGACACGACCAATGCTCGCGTGAAAGCGATAACAGGATCGATGTAAAAAGGCTAACATTTTCCTTGCTCCGTTGCCATTCACCTTGACGTTCAACACGGAATGTACATCGCGCCGATAAGTGTGCTGTTCGTACTTGAAATAATAATGCCCGCGAACGTATACACGATCGTATCTGTCCGAACGTACGGTTCTATCCGTTACCCGCTGCAGGACTATGTCGAATGGGCGTCATTTCGTGTATTGTTGCAATGAAAGAGATATAATTGTTCTGAAGCATCATCGGTCCTATTCGCAGAACGTGGACGCTGTGCGGAACGCCCGAGTATTTGGCGCCGGAGATCATTCAGAGCAAAGGACACAACAAGGCTGTGGATTGGTGGGCTCTGGGGGTCCTTATCTACGAGATGCTGGCTGGATTTCCGCCATTTTTCGATGATAACCCGTTCGGCATCTACGAGAAAATACTGAGCGGCAGGATAGAGTGGCCGAAACACATGGACCCCATTGCCAAGGACCTCATCAAGAAGCTTCTGGTCGCAGACAGGACCAAGAGGTTGGGGAACATGAGGCAGGGCGCTGATGACGTGAAGAGGCACCGGTGGTTCAAGCTGGTCGAGTGGCCACTGGTAATTTATCAGCTTTATATGGACAAATCAATTTCGTTTCAATTTACTCGGTTGCCGAGTAAACACATTTAATCTACACACTTAATCTACTAAAAGTAAGACATCCGACTTTTATTTACTCGAGCTGTTAATGTGCTAGAAAGCTGCATAAACCTAAAATTTCTACGAGCATGATTTTATGTAACTTGATTCATCAGAGAGAAACAAGCTACCACGCGTGATTAAATATTCGCAGTGTTACACGGAATGCTCTGATGTCTACGTTAAATCGTTAAATGAAATTAATTCGGCTAAGTATGATAAAGAATTCAGTTTGATAGATTAATAAACCATAACATGAATAAATGTATCGATACCATAGAGCAAGAAAGCTGATGTATGAAAATAGTACATTCTAACATATCTGCAAAACGGAGAACGATGCCAACAGACACGAATCTACTTTTGGCAGAATGTTTCGAATACTACTTTATTTCCCAGTACAACATTGTGATTTGCGTCGTTGATGTTAACAGGTAACCCAGAGGGCGCTGAACCCGCCAATAAGACCACGAATAAAGGCTCCGGGTGATGCAAGCTGTTTCGACGACTACCCGGAAACCGATTGGCGATCGCAGCCTCCATTGCCGCCGGAGCAACTAGCGCTGTTTCAAGACTTCTGATGGATCGTTTTAAATATTTTTGTTTTCTTTCTCGAACACGGACTATCACTTGAAAATACGTCTCGAAAATGTGTGAATCGGACACAGAGGATCGTCGAGATTGCGTGAACGGCGTCCGTACAAAATGACTCGGTCGCGCGTCAGTTCTACGTTCTACTTTGTACATAGTCCTTTTTCTATTTCGTTCAGCGTTATTTATTTTCACGTGGCGCGTACCGTAGACGCCTGCGTTGTTCGTTCTTTCTAATTGTCGAGACGAGACACTGTAAATAAAATTTTCGAACAGGAGCGTGACGGACCGAAGGACAGAACAGGGTTCTATCTCGATGGAGACGTTTGATATGTTTCATTTCTAATGCCTAAGCGACAAAGAGTGTTAACAGATCTATATATATATATATATACACACATATACATATAATTTTGTAAGACACGCGTGTCTAGTATTGTTACAAACGTGTACATGTGATACAGATTGTTAATAATTAAACCGTGCACTTTTTTCCAATGTCAAGCCTGACGTTCCGTATCGCGGTTTATCGTCGACATTGAATTACGGTGCGCGCCGGAGAATCGATGTCCCTTTCTGCTTGCAAACAGGCCGATAAAGTACGGATAAGATCTGGCCGTGCGCGTGCGAGGCGACTCTGTGATTAATTTGCAAGAAAACCCCGTAAATTATTAATAACAAAACCGGACACGCGACGCAGCGCCGTCGAGTTCCAACGAAACGCGAATTTCTGCGTCGGAGGAAAGCAGTTGACTCGCGGTATTCAACTCTGAAAGTTCGATCGCCGCGAGCATCCACAGAGACCGAATGTCGGCAACGTAAAGCTGGTCCGCGATGATGCCGCGAAAGTTCTCCAGCAAGAAACACCGGTTCGTCCATATCAAGGGCGACTTTAAACGACGAATCGGCAGAACGGTGAACGTGATCGACGTCGAGCCCGCGAAGGAGGCAGACTCGTCGACGAATCAGGAAAAAATACCCACGAACCGAGAGATCCTGAACGATTTTCTGGAGAGCACATCGATCCACGGTCTGCAATACTTCGGGAAAGTGGACGTGGAGGTCGGAGTTTTCGGGAAGATCCTGTGGACGTTCACCATACTGGCCGGATTCGCGTGTACGCGACGCGTTCGATCCGCGAGTTCACGGTTTATCAGGGGACGACGAATAAGCGAACGACTTCGTTTCAGGTTCCACCATGATGGTGATACAGTTTCTGAATCGTTACAACGAGAACCCGACCAACACGTTCATAAAATCGTTCAACAACCCGATATTCGAGGCGCCGTTCCCGGCAGTCACGCTGTGCCCGTTCTCGCCGATCCCTCTGGACAGACAGCTGAAGATCCTCGACGGCATGAACATACCCGAGAACGTGTCCACGGAGGATGTGATGAATCTGCTGAAGTACGTAGAGAACGAACGACTTGCTCGCTTGAAAAACGAACGAACCATCCCAGCATATCGGCAATTACGATGAGAATGTGAGGCAAGCTGAAAGTTATAGTCTCGATCGTTGTGCTCCATACAGATACGGTCACTTTATTACGTTTCCGTACGCGATGCAAAGTTACGAGGAGAACGAGCTGGGCGAACTGTTGAAGGTGAACCATTGGACCCTCGCGGACTTCTTGAAGATCCTGGAGCCCTGCGAGGACATCGTCGAGTCGTGCTGGTGGAGCAGCGAACGAATCGATTGCGGGAAATCGATAGTGCTCTCTCACAGTTCGTACGGACTCTGTTGCTCGTTCAACTATCTTCTCGAAGAGTTCGTGGGCCGCGGCAAGCAAGTATCTTCGAGCCCGAGTTACCACCTCCTCGGGATTTGCATGATTCACAGAGAAGTCGTTCTTTTTTCCGGTGACATTCAGGGATCAGCCAACCCCGAAACCCATTCGATCCGTCGACTATGGGCGCAGAAGCGGTCTGAAGGTTTTAATAAACAAGCGGATGCTGAATGTCAATAGCAGCGCAGCCGCCACGTGGCCTCGATCCTCTAGGTCGATCTCGAACAACGACGGCATAGCGGTACGGTGAAATAATATTTTAACGAAACTGTAATTGTCTCGATGAAAATGGGAACATCGATGAGACATCTTTTTCGATGCGTTGCTGACAGGTGCTGATCCATCACAGCCTCGATTTCCCAGGACTCAACACTAATTCGTACATCCTACAGAAGAACCAAGAGTTGCAGGTAATGATCGGATCCCAGCTTAGATTACTAGACTGCTAATCTTCATGGAAATTTCCATTTTCATAATTTCGTTAAAATACATTTCTTCAGACAAATAGAATAAAACTACTGTCGATCCTGTGGTTTAGAAATTTTGCGTGTATGATAAAATGAAGATTCACGGTCTGGTAATTGCCCCGCAAGCGGCCGGCTCATCAGAAGAGAAAGTTCGAATTTCGACGATCACTCCAACTCGTTCCATATCGCGCAACGTGAGATCGAGAAAATTGTCAGACCGGGAACGTAAAACGTTCTGCATAGATCCACATCGGTCCAACTGTGAGCGAGGCACCGGAAGACCTGTACCACCGCACCAAGGAAGGCAAAGTCGCCCCAATTTGCGTCCAGGACAACGAGGCCCTCGAATACTTTCCCGTCTACACGTACTCGAACTGCTACGCGAACTGCCGGGTAAAGGCGATGATCAGGATCTGCGGATGCCTGCCGTTCATCTACGAACACTTGGTCGAATACTATCACATCGCCGTAAATTCTCCCGTTGAACGCATATTTTCTCTCCGCGACAATTTCCCGATAGCATGCAATAGCGGAATGAATTTCAGCCGTGCGAGCTCGACGGCCTGATCTGCATCCAAAAGAACGCCAAGCAGATAAGTATCATCAGGGACGTTCAGATGCCGAATCTGACCTGCACCTGTAAGACACCCTGCAAGCAAGTCATATACAATGGCTACCCAGTCTCAATTGATCTCGTGCACTTGGAGACCGCGACTAGCTAGTGAGTCGACAAATTATAATTTTCGGAACTCTTTCAATGTTTGAACGGATGAGTTGATGATTTTACATTTTACGTTACAATCAATTTTTAAACGAAGGTTCAGTTACACCGAATTAAGTATTGACCTGTTTTGCTAAAAATCGTATCAACTTTTACTTTGCTGAAAAATCTGCAGTCTACATGTACATTTTGTTACCGGTTCTGGAGTAATTGAGATTAAGCGAACGATTATTACGATCAATAGTTACAATCTCGGGAGTAAATCCTGCATCTGACGGTTCTACACAAATGAGAATACGACAACCATTGAAAGAACTTTTTATTGCACCATGTTCTACAAAATTCATCGTCCACAAAAGCTGTTCAGTTCCGGACCACCGCGAATCGAATTTGACTGTGCGTACGATAACGCGCGATTAAATCTCTGGCACGTCTGGTTTCAGTAAAAACGTGTCGACCGACAACGCTATTTTGAGAGTGTTCATGTCCAAGCAAGATTTCGTGACGATGGAGACCGTGTCGGCGACCGACGAGGTCTATCTGTTGGGTAAAGGAACTTTCGAAGCCGTCTCGCGCGGTCTTTCTATCCAGCTTAGAGATTGCAGCCGGACTACATTTGTTCTGGTCGTTGGTTCCAGCGTCGATAGGCGGGATATTCAGCCTGTTCCTGGGCAGCAGTTTCCTCAGCGTCGTGGAGATCCTCTACTTCGTCAAGCTGTTCTGCCACGCTGTCTATCTGCGTCGGAAAAACGCGTCGTCCGCGAAGAAACGGAAACGAGCGAGCTACGAGGACTACGGGGACACCGGACGGCATATTTATCGATCGACAGGAAATCAATAGAAACGAGTTTCTCCCACGGACACACTAAACGTCGCCTTTCCCTTCCCTCGCCCGCCATTACGATGACGGGTGTTCTGTTTTCGCGAGCCGCGCCGCGCCGACCCAGTCGGATCGGATCGACCCGTTACACCAGTTCGGACAGTCTATTGTGTAACGCGGCTGGTGTACACGGCCAGTCAAGAATCTGGAGCAATTAGATCTATTTCGAGCGATTGCTGGAACGCCGCGGAGACGTTCGCGCCCGTAAAAATATTTACCGGTCATGTGTTTCCGCTTTCAGGTCCGGAAGTCGCACGACGAGTCGAGGAAACCTTTGTCTAGATTCTAGATCCAGAAACTTCTAATTAAAGACTCCATTTATCCGAACCTGTCACCATCCGAATGTTCGATTTACCTCGTAACTTTAATTTTTACGATAATAATTGCATACGGGTCGCCTTGGATTCAGCTATTTGCATCTGAAGCGTGTTGGGACACTAGACTTCAGGCATCGTAGACTCCTTGTCCCCGGAACGGTCTGGATAAATAGAATCTGAAACTGGTTTATTTATTCATTGCTAACTAGGTGCAGCGTGCGTTTCTTCCGATCGCGTCGCGACCGGAAACAGACGTTCCTCCCCGGTGGGGATGGTGCAACCGGGCCTCGATCGCAACTCGACTGGCCGATCGACGGCAGCGGCGCCGTTTTTCGCAGGAAAATGGAGAACGAATGTAACACATTGTGTCGCGGTTTATTTTTAAGCGAGCAGATATATTCGGGGCGTTCGGAGTATCAAATAAATCGGTAATCCGATCCCCGGTGTGTCGGTACCAGCCGTTTGTGTGGATTGCGTAACGGCGAATCTGTTGGTTTTTACACCGCGTGCACCAGCAGAAGCGGGTACGATAGCGAGATACATAGAGAGGCGCGATCCTCATAACGTCTATTTTCGGGGCTGCTATCGAAAACACCGATTTAGTTCCCCGTGTACGCCGAATGTTGCGGACCGTACACCACCGATTGAGAGAGAGAGAGCTGGACGAGAGCACCGTCTATTTTCGACGGGACGCCCACACACTCCTGACACGATCGACCCATCGTTCCCTCGTCCTCGCGTGACACCTCCGTCTCGCTTTTTTAAACCCGAGGCCTTAAATCGTGACCGCGGGAAGCGGTTTTTCACCGCGGTTTATGACAGCTTGACGGCCGTGCCCGTTACTTCTGCGAGAAAACGTCCGCGCCAGATGCTCGGAACGCGACTTCGCGTATTTATGAAAAAAACAGCGAGCGGCCTCGTTTGATCTTCCACCGTCGATTCGTCCTGTAACTTCTATTATTTTTGATGATCCAACACGTTCGCTCGACCTCAAGTTTTTTGCGCGCGCTGGCGAAACCGGCGATTCGCTCGGCAGATCGGCGGCATGGGTTAGTCGACACACCTAATTGTAAGCGAGGTTTGCATTAGCGCTCTACTTACCGGTGGTTACTTTAAAAATCGAACAACGACAATCAAGAATTTTTTTTTAATAAAATCCTCGACGGCGACAGCCAGAAAACGGATCTCTATGCAGAATAAACCGCAACTCGAGTGAGATAGAAAATTATTGTCTTCCTTAATATTCATGAAATTGTATTTTTCAATTCTTTTAATGTTATTACTATTAAATTAAACCTACTCATTTTCATTGCATAGAGTCCGCTGTCTAGTGATGGCAATTTCGCTGACAGGCATTCGCTAAAGTGTTAATTCGCGGACGTTGATTGAAGAGTTCCAGCTGTTTCTGAAATTAATTGTTTTACCAGCTGCTCCAAGGAAAAACAATAATTGAACTTTTTACCAGTCGTGTAGGTCAATATACGATCAAAACACACACACGCACACTATGTAACACTACAAAAAGCAAGTCCATACAGGAAACACGTCCAACTCCGTCGAGTTCACGAAAGTATGGAGAGGTAGAAAGCGAACAAGCTTTGTTATTATGCGACCGGGTTGAAAAGTAGTCGAAGCGCGGATGCTTAAACGGAGTACACCGGTTTCGTTCATTTCGCAGACTCTTTAATAGAAAAGTGTGGAATTAACGCGGACAGATTCAAACATCAGGAGGAAGAGCCGGCTGTGTAAGGTGCGTCCCGAGGACGTCCGTGTGTTCGCGTGCTCCTCTCGTGTCTCTTCACTCCTAGAATCAATAAGAATAATTTATATTTTACCGATAGCGGTTGACGGTCGCCGTGTCGCGGTGCACGCGAGCGCTCGTTTGTCACGGGGATTTCAACGATGAGCGTCGGAATAAGAAGCGACGCGACGCGACGCTACACCGAGGAAGCTGCCAGAAGAAGGAGAGACAGTCGGCCAGCTTCGAACGTACCATTGCAAGGAATGTACTCTGAAGTTAAAACAGCCCCGCGTACAATAGCCAGAGAGAGATCAGCAAAAGGATCAGGATGAAGTACGTGGTGAGGATGTTCCTCGTCTCGTGGGCCGGCTGCGGCATTTTTCGGGGCGAGCGGGTGGTTCACGTCACTGCGAGCGACAGAAAAGAAAAATGTCTGTTCAAATTCGATGATCAATTTTGACGAGCGACTAGCCTGTTAACTGTTCGCGTCCGGTATACTCGGCACGAAAAGAAAAAAACAAACAAAAGAATTTTGAGATAAAGTCAATACAGTTGAAAATAGAACTGGAAAATAATTATGCACACGAGTGCACTACTCACGGGACAATGGCCGTTGGCGATCCTCCTGGTGAATCGATTATTCCGTGGTCGAGCGGTCTTTACGAGCTGGAAGGAAATTATATCGTCAGAAAGAGAGAGCGTGCAACGATTGAGGATCGAGATGATCGTGCAAGCACCGCGCCACTTTGCGTTCGATCTTCGACTAGATCACTCAACGCAGGATCCGCGAGATCATCCCGAAATTCCTCCAGGAACCCTGTCGGACCCCCACTTCGGTCTGTTGTACACACCGCGTTGCACCTTCCCTTGTAACTTCTGCTCCAGGATTGGTAGCCCAGGTCCCACCACCGGTCGCCGATGCGAAACCGACAAGTTCCGCCACCTCGGGTTATATTAAGCATCGTGAATGTTGGTTAGAGCTTCGGTGGAAAAAGCAACGCGATCGATACGCGATCCACCTTGTCGAAAAGACGGCCGCGGGTTCAGGGTCGTCGGGCGGCGCGTCAACATCTTCTCGTAAACACTCGGCGACCTCTCGCGATTGATGGGGTTGCACCGAGGTTCTCTGTTCTCTTTGTGAGAATGAGAAAGCACGATTTTATGGAAGAGTACGTGCAGTTTTGTCAGACGGCGTTGCGTTTCTATTTTCCGACAACCCAGTTCGATATGGTAACTCCATTATTCCGTTGTGAATTATACGTACCATCGACGCTGTTTTCTTAAACTGTGTAACGTAAATTTTAGAAAATGAATGCTCACCGGGGTTGACGATATTAGTAAACACTAACGATAAGAACTCTTCGCAGAAGAACGCTTAGTCGGTTAGCGTTGTTTCTCTGTACAGTACAATTCTTTGATACGACGATCATGTAAATTTTTATTTGATCTATACAGGGTGGTCTGAAACGGAACTGTTGAAATTAGGTTCGCGCTCGAAGCGCCGTGCACACGCAACGACGCGACGGTCGATAAGGAGCAAACGGACCGTGCTCCCCAGGACAGCTAATTTAGTTATAAAATAACACAGGTCCCGTCGGCGTCACCGTTAAGAGGCCGAAAGGAGTCGCTTCTTATTTTTAAACGAAAGATGCTCCTGATCACACCCACGCGACGCGTTCGGATCCAAGACAGAATTCACGTGTGGCGCCACGATATTTCTTTCTTTTTTTTTTCACGTGACCAAATATAACAATGGAATTCACTTTTAAAAATGGCACTCCGAGGACGGAGAATTTCAACTCGGTCGTGCCAATGTCGGATCGTTTCGGATCCTTTTGTTACGCTCGGACAATAGACGCTCTATTGTCGCAATCTCTCAACGCTTCTCTACTTCTGTTGTTTCGATCGATTTATCCGACGAACCTTTCAATTCGTATTCACACCGTCCAACAATTAATGTTCAGCATAATTTGATTTTGTTTTAAACCTGGTCAAATGCTTCTTTATTAATTGCATCAGGATCACCCGGTACAAATTATAAATAGCAAAAACGGTTTGAGTCTAGCGAACAGTGTTATCAGCGTACGATTCATCACGGACGTACACTTTAAACTCTGTGCTCATCCGCGCATTTCACGGCCGTGCACATGGTCGTCGGTGCCCGCCCTTTCGATTCCAGCATCCAGCTGCGCGAATAGAAAATTTTCCATTGAGCCGTCCGAGTGTCTACTTCATTATCTTCGGGAACTGATTGACATTAAAACTCGAGGGCGGAGACAGATTGTCCATGGGAATAGATCATTTTTCACATTCGTGCATTGACGAGTCACTACGACAGTTTCGTCCCTGGACCAAACTGCTGGCTCGCAACCTAATTCACGGTGAACAACTGGAGGAACGAAACGACGGAGGTGTGCATTAGTAACCGTGCTTTCCTCGTGGAAAACGCATAGATACGTCGTGAACGGTCAAACGTTAGGATTACGAAATCGTCGGGCAAGTGCCTCTGGCCGGGTTACATCCAGCAGTTTCCGGTAAGCCCGGTGGGTATTTCCCACACGGTCATTTCCCCTATTATTACCCATAGTTTATCGTGCCGTATTTCGGATGTCAATATTCCGGCTAGCGATAAATCACGTGTCCGCGACAATGTCGGTAATGTGGCAGGGTCAATTGGAGGATACTCTGGGAAACGGTGCGCGGTAGTAAACGAATCGTAATTTCGTTATTGCCGTGTAGTGCGTTGATGTAACGTCGTTTCGAAAATCTATTAATGGCGTAGCAAAATGAAGCGTTGCTGAGGGAACTGGCCACGGGATCACGAGGATAAGTGGGCAGCCATAAAATGGCCGGCCTTTCGAGGGTCAACGGGTGTACGCCGCGTGAAAATAATGCGTTCCCGCGGACCGCGCGGAGTGCATTTCGGGGATGTTTACACGGCCGCATAAATCGAACGTTCGCGAGTCCTTCGATTTGATTGATGGACTGGCTATTTCGGTCGGCAACGGAACGAGTTTCTTCGTACGCGTTTGATTAGGCAGCGGCGCGGGTGCGGCGCGGGTGCGGCACTTCTCTTCGGCCGATGCGAACCTCGTCCATCATTTCCAGGGCTTCGTCTAATTTTAACGTCTAAACCAAATATTAGCTGCGATGGACAATGTACGGATCTGCTTCGACTCGCCGTGGCCGTGTTGCGTAAGGGGCCACTTCCGGGACGCGTGGCTTTAAACACACCTGTGGAGGATCGTGGATTCTTGGACGGGGAGTGGTCGGTGTTTACCAAATAATCGGAAATAGCGCGTGGTATTGTAGAAAATATGTTTTTTCTTTTCTTTTTTTTCCTTTTTTTATTCCATCGGATCGTACGATATTCGCGTCGATGAGTGACGCAGACACAGGGACTCACGGTAGAAACGTCGCATCGCGCGTCGGCTTGGTAACTCGATTGAACCGCATAGACGCGCCATTACAGACAGATCAAGGACCATTTAAAGAATACATTATCAAAGGTTTGTACGCGTGTTCATGGCGCATGGCTGCGCGAATATGGCGGGCGAGCACGATTAACATACATCTACGACGAGGCGTCCGGCGCATAAATTAAAAATATGTATAGGCACGCATAAATATTGAACACCCGGAGATCTTGCGGAGTCTGGAAACAACACCACGCGGCCACACGAACGGAAACATTTCTACCCGCTTCCACGGGCTCGAACGTACAGTTCGCTCTGTTGTTGCTCCCGGGGTTAGGTGCGAGTGTGGAAATGCGAAATTTTATGGTCGACTTTCTCATCGACATTAAATAATATTTCACGTGAACGTGTACAATGGAGAAACACGACGTATCCGAGGCGTCTTTAGACATCGAGGGACTGAACCCTTGTTGTTTAATTGTTCAACATAATCTTTTTTTCTATGAACGAACGTGTTCCCTTCGAACCAATAAATTGTCCGATTCCCGGCGCGCAAAACCGTGTAGGTTTTAAAGAGAAATCTGTGCGAGGCAGCATGAAAGAGAAACGACATCGCGGGACGCCACGTTCATTCGACTAACGGCCGGAGCTCGGCGTTTTCCTTATCCTACGGTGTTCTAATGACTCAGAGAGCAGACACTTAATATCTGCATATACGTTACAGAGACCCGTTTGGATAAAAGGCGGGGACGCGTTGCTTATCTTGCACAGTGTTTGCGTAACAAACAGATGCCGCCGCCGCGGCCGCGTAAACACTTCGATCTGTTTCCTATATACATGTACAACGATTCCGCATAATTACCATAGTATTAATTGGTCGCTCAAAGCGCATTATCATTAGAAGTTCTCAGGAAAACGGAGTCTCATGCCAGGGAAAATCCGAGCACTTCCTCCAGCGAGTAATCGAACAGCTTTAAGTCTAGTTTGTACATGTTCGCCAGCTTTCGGAGCTGCTTGTACGTAAGCGTCGAGTAGTATCTCTCCAGCTTCCTGGACGTTGGCTCGCTGTTCACCGGTTTCGCCGGGAAACTGAAAAAACAAATTATCGATCTTACAAATCTGAAACGTCAAACCCGTTCGACGCATGCCGCTCGCGGCTGAAAACATATTTGCACGTTCGTCGTGCCAAATGATCTAGCGCAAGAGCAATCGTTGTCAGAGAGTAACAAGAGGATGTCGAAAATAATGGATTGTTAATGCAAGAAGGGCAAAAGAGAATTAAGATGTTTGCCCCGATTATAAGTAGATTGCGGATCTTTACGCGTCTATCGGAGAATCGAGAAGATAAGATAAAACATTGTAGGATTTCTTGTCTATTGAAATTATCAACCAATTAACTACATCAATCCAAATCTCTATCTCTATTTTCAAGAATGAATTTGTTAATTTTTTATCAAATAATATGTAATCTTGTTCTATTTGATTTCTATTCCTTGCAATCGACGCGCGTCGAATTTTTATTTTTGCATACTAATCCGCAATTCTCCCATAAGTCTGAACAGTTGATTTTTCCGAAACTCTGACCGAGGATGAAATTCGAGACTCACTTGACCGACTCGACGCCCATTCGTTCCAGAACCTCGGTGGCGTCCTCGACCAAACTTTCGTACTTGCTAACGAGGTTGTAATTAACTAAGCACGGCTGACACAGCTCGTAGATCGGATTCCAATGCTCGTTTCGGGTTTCGTTTGACGAATCGTCCGTAACGAACTCGACGAACTCCCGGAATGTGACGTCGTCGCCATTCCTCAACGACTGCTCGGTGGCGTTCTGCCTGTACCTCTGAAACGATCCATCCGTTAGTTAAAATATCGTTCTGTCTACGGGCTAAACAGAGGGAAAACATTCACGCCGGTGATCTCTAACCTTGACGATCTTCTTCCCGAAGCGAGACTGAAAGTACATCGAACTCTTCTCGTGTTTCGCTTCGAGCTTGTTCCTGTAGGCGGATAGCAGCCTTTCCAACGGATGCCTGACTACTATCAACTTATCGTATGTCGTTAACATTCGTTCGATCTCGGGCAACGTGTAGTTGCTCAGCCTTTGGAAAGTGCCCTGCGAGTGGGCTTGGTCGGCAGGTATCTCCAGGGGATCGTTACCTGGCCATTTCCCAGTGGCAACCATCAGAACCCGTTTCCAGTTCGTGCAGGCGACCTTACGTACGAACACACGAAAACATATACATATATTTCCAAGTTTTATTTAGCAGCTAGCTCCGCGTTTCGCAAACTTAAAACGGGTACATGTATAATCTAAGTTTCAATCACCTACTCAGCCGTTGCGAAAACAACTTCATCGATTTCTGCCGCACGTTCACAAGCAGTCAAGGACTCGCTTCGTTTCTGATACGTGAGCGCTAACTCGCCGGTGAATTTTATAAAATTTTCCATACTATAATTCAAGGGAAAATCTATCGTTCGAGTATCAAAGTTTAGGATGGTGAGGGAATAAATTGTGTAGACGAGTGTTGCGTATCACGAAGTATTTACTGCAATAAGTTCGTGAGAAAACGTCACGGTAATATAACGTAGGCTCGAAATAAACACGTCGAAGATCGTTAGCTTTCTGAGCTTTCCATCAACGACGCCCCAAAAACCGTTGAAATAAGGGGAGTAACTTTCCATCCTTGAAGATGCAAGGAGACAATTTCCTCCCTCAAAACGCTACATATGGGTGACTTAGTTGAGGAAGTGCAACGGGTCGGGTCGAGATTTTGGCAAATGTCCCCCTACAGCACATAATTGTGAAGGACTTCGTTCCCACGCATAGCATCCGCTACAAAAGCAACGGCTTCGTTGATCGTACGACCAACACGATTGTGACACGTCCATAATAAATTTCCGAAAGTCATTATATGGCGACTTTCGAGAATTAGCGGCAAGCAACTATATGCGTTTCCCCCTCCTCTTAGCCGAAAACTGCCGACTTCTGAACTTTCGGCAGTGAAACGCTTAATCGCGACAATTAATCGGCAGTTCCCGTCGTGTTCACTAATTAGAATGATAAGTTCTTAGTGCCGTGAAACCGTACCGGCAGCTTTCGTTTCTCCGGTTTCTCGGTTAGAATCGCGTCTTACCTTAGGCACGTAGCAATAAAGTAGCTCGTGTTGCTCGTCCACGAGAATATTCCTGAAGGATTCCGGGTCCGAGACCTCGTCACCGGTGTCCAGATCGCCGAGGATCTCCTCGCAATTGTACTGCAGCCTCTCCTGCCGTTCGACCAGGGCGGATCTCGCGAGAGCATTCGGCCCTGTCCAGGAATACAGGAAATTCTCCGCCTCGAAGAGTCGCCTCCTATCATCGTTCGTCAAGGTACGCTCTCCTACCGCGTTCCCGGTCGCAATGGACATCGACATGCTGAGGATAAGTAGAACTGTCCCCCGAACGCTGCATCCTGTCATTGTCCTTCCTGCCCACCCGGGACATTGAATTATTTTCTTGATGGTAGACTGCTATTTACGAACGGCTCCTGCGGAAACAGGCAAAACATTCAATTTACAAAGCGTCCGTAGTACTTTCTGTATTAAGAGTACTTTCATTCGGAGGTTCAAAGAGGCAACTGTAACTGGCTGAAAAATTTTTTCTTTCATTCGATTCTCTTTGAAAATATAGAACCTTGAATATACCTCGCCAATATTTCAAACTTTATATCTATGTGATTTTATCGCTTATATCCACATCATTTTATCATTTATACCTGCAACATTTTATATCTCATCTTTTTAGTTTCTACTTCTGCAAATACCGTTACGACTGTATAAAGTGGCGGATACGTTTAATAAATAAATTTCGATTTCACAATTTCCGAAAAATTGGCTTCTTAGCTTCAAGAGCGTAGGAAACTACATCTCCGGGATTATCTCCGTTGTTCGGCTCGCTTTAACAAACAACGATTTGCACGCTTTTTAAAAAAAATACCGGCCGCCTCGACTGATCGAGATATACATATGCAACGAGGAAAAATCGTACTCGACACTATTTTCCTGGTGCATAAAAACAACAAGCGGAGGCACGGTCGATCGCCGCCCATTGATTATTCACAGGGAAGCCTCTCGATTCACGGTCCGCATTGACATTAACATAAACAGAGCTTCGTAAATCGATTCCGTTCGACGGGAGAAATACGAGCGAGCGGGAGAGGTCTCTCGATTAAACGTTTATTGGTGTCAATTCAGTCGGTCGGTTACGTGTTTGAGTGACACGAATTCGCGGCTGTTGTGGGAAACTTCTCGGAACGATTTGTAAATTAAAGAACGCGGTAGAAGGAAGGGATACGCGACACAATCGGATCTCGAGCGGTAGCGGTTGGCTGGCTTTCCTGCATCGCGCTAATTAAACGCCTCCGAAGTGGGCTTTAAATGGGCGGGGAGCGTTTCGTGCTCGGATATGTAGAACAGACTTTTCTTTTAATAACCGGCCGCTGGACGGCTGATACGCGACGATTTCAGGTCAACGATTCGAACGGCGAAGAGATCGAACGATTTCCAGAAGCGCGGCGACGCGGGAGCGAAGGAAAAAAAACGTCGATGACGCGATTCGCTTTCAAGAGAAAAAAGAAAAAGAATATGAGATTCCTTGTCCGTGCAGAAAACGTGACCACGGATCACCGTGATAACGGATCTTTATGCGTTTATGGCTTCTGAAAATTTTCAAAAGATACTATACTATAACACTCCACGGAATTTGATACGATCGTTATTTATCTCAGATCTATAAAGGATACTACCACAGAAAATCAGATTTTAGATTTGTTCCCCGCTTTCTCAAAATTTGCCAAGGAAAATTAAAAATTGTATAATCATCCGCAGCCTAGTGATAGCAGTATCTCAACGCGCGTTGCGAAACCGACAGAATCCCCTTGCGCTGATCATCGTAGATCGTAGAGGAAACGTCGCGAATTAACGAAGATCAAATGCTAATCGATCCGTATCGGTACCGAAGCGGACCAGCGAAAGTTACAAACGTGTCGCGGTGTAATCGTAATCGTCGTTGGTTCCATTGTGTAATATTCTTTACGCGGTTTCATAATATATAATAAATTCTATCGTTGTGTAATATTCTTTACGCGGTTTCATAACGCCGCGGGTCTGCTTTGACAAACATTCCCGGCGATATATATCTTCACGGGGTCTCGGATAAATGTTTGTTTTCGTAACTCACGTGGATTATCTTGGTGAAACGTGATAGCCTGTTGGAACCGTGTTTGATTAAACGAATTAAATTATTCGTACACGACACGGATACTCCGATATTTGTTGTTCGGAGCAACACGAAACTATACGGACACTTGTACGACAACCATGGGGGCGTCCGGCTTCGATTCGGAACCGCTGGATGCTCATCAATGACTCGCGCAATCGGCTCGGGAACATGGTCGATGTGGCCGACCTTGTCCGATCGCTAATGAATGAACAACCTTATGGCACATTAGCGAGCTCCATTGCTCTCCTCCAATGGCGTACCATGCTCGGCGACCTTCCGACCGATGCGTCGTAACCTCTGTCCGGCCAGTATCAGTTCTGTCCAGCCGCCAAGAATGGTGTGTAATAGGTATATGAAAATTCAACTGGTCGATAGCCACGCTACGACAACTGAATCGCGATAGTGCTCGGTAACGAAGCCACGGCCGATTACGTAACGCCGGAGGAATTCGCCGGACAATTGACCCCCTCACCTGACCCTTGCTACTGGAAGAACGTTCGATAAACCGTGGAAACTGAGCGCCGCCGATATCGATGATGTCGACGCGGAGATCACGATGCGGAAAAACAATGTCACCTAACGCGGTCGTCGGCGAACGCGTGACCGGTTGGCGCGCGGGCGATCGTCCAACCGAGCAATAATCGTGTCCCACTGTCCTTGAATCACGAGCGAGACGATGGGAAGTACTCACCTGTTCACGGACGGCAGCGTCGGATCGCGAAGCAGACTGTCAAAATCTACGTGGCATGGCTCGACGGTCGGACCTTGGGTCCGGTTCGACGACCGCCGAAACGGCGATCCTCTTCTCCGCCGATCGGCTCTGGAATCGATCCCTCCGAGAAGCCTCCTTCCGAGCGGCCCCCACGAAAATAGCGAGGCGGATCGAGGAGATGAGACGACGCGTTCGATCGCTGACAATTCCTGGATCGACCGGGTAAATCGGGCACACGCGCACGCTGGAACACCGCTGGAACACCGCCGCGCCGAGCCGATGGACAGTCCGGCTATTGCCTTGTCTCGGGGACCTTCTGACATAAGAATGGAACGTGGTGCCAGTTTGTAGAAGTGAAAGAAGCTGCGCGCGCCACCGGACATTGCATCTTCGTTTCTTCAGCAGGGACACGCTCGATCTTCCTTCTCCACCTGTTCCCGCTCCTGAGCCGCTGGTCGGCGCTCCGACAACGCCAGGCAAAATTCGAAAGACGGCTACCTCGGCCGGCCTGTCGGGTACGAGGCTGGGTTTTATATACATATTGTGCCCGAGGTGACATTCCTGAATGACTGATCGGAGGATCCTGGTTACGTCGCGGGGACCATGTAATTTTCGGCGGCGTAAACAACGAGCTGTTCGTTCGGCGTTTCCCGGACGGTAACGACGACGGTGTCCTTCGTTGTCGACTCGAATACCAAGAAAAACGTTTGCAGCATCGATTTCTCTCTTACGACTTGTACAGTTTTGGTGTACCGAACGTGTTCTTCTCCTATTTTATTTGTCCGGTAAATCACGCTGCTGGCCGGATCGTCCGAAGATCAACAAAGAGATTCCTCTTCGGGAAGTAAATAAGAGGGAATTCTATATTCGTCTATATGGCTCGCTGAAATATTTGCACAAGCGAGAATCATCGAGTCTTTTACGAGCACAAAGCCGGAATTTTGCACGAGCACTTGTAGCACGCGTGTAAAACAACGGGAGTGATTGTTCGCTCGAGTTGATGATCCACTTTCCCAGTTATCGTTGACTCCACCTACGACATACATGCAAGCTATCCATTGTGCTGTATACTTTTGCAGCAAGAAAAACGATCTCCGGCGTTGTTTCGCTGGATTTTCCCAAACCAGCGAGGAGCTTCCATTCTACGAATGGCCGAACCTTCGGAATCGGAGAAGCTTCGGCGCTCGTGGTGCCGTCTCCGAAGACAGTATTATGTACGCTAGTCGTGAAAGAAATCGTATATCTTGAAGCTGACGTTGCGAAAACGATTATACATCCCGAGAAATCGTTCTGTCGTCGGCTCGAGCGAGACAGGGCTCCTATTTCATTCTTTGACATGCGCACGAGGTTATTTTTATCGTTCCCGAAACGTATGCAAATCGTTCCCACCGCGACCGATGTTTTAACAATTCCGACCCAACGCGGTTTCGCCGGAGGTAACGGAGCTCGAACGTGGCAAATTGCCAGAGGAACCTCGAGCAGTGAAAGCGGCTCGCACAATGGGCCGCTTACTATCAATTAACGAGGGACGCGGACGGCACGCACGATCGGCAGGGGACAGATTCGATCTGTTCGCGCGGTCCGGCCGTTGCGCGCGCGTGTAAAGAGCCTCATCCGAAACTGCGCTATCCGTTGACTCGTGTAGCTCGCGTGACGACTAGAGAAAGTACCTTACCTTCGAGCACCATCTGTGCCGTCCGCCTGCCCTGCAATGACTTTAGTCTCGCTTTGGCTTTCGTCGGTAGACCATCCTATGAAAACAGACGACCGGCTGGTGAAGATCAACGCACGGTATCGCGATCGAAGACACCACTGACCACCGAGACGCGCACCTGTTCACGCGATTCGCGGGCCCGACGATATGATATCATCGTATCTATTGATACACCACTTGGCGCGCAACGACGAAATTCGCTCGATACGAGTTCCTCCTTTGGACCTATGACAACATAAACGCTTTCTACCGACGACACTTGCCCGTCTTATAACGGTGGAAGGTTAACCGCCCCCCCCCCCTGATTGTTTATCAGAAGGTACCCTGTTTTCGCGAATAAAACCCGGTGTATATTCGACCAGATAACAGAGTGCGCCGCGTTGCCCAGGGAATTCGTTAACGATACCGTGAATGCCGCGGAGGTCGTAGAAGTGAAAACGCGAGAAGTTTCGTTCTCGTTATAGAAAAAAAAAATGATGCTGCAATTGGCGTTGTGGTTGCTGCTGGGCCTCGTCGTTCTCTGGCTGCTTCTGAACGTCGCCAAGATCGCCGAGGCTGTCTGGGAAGTGCTTCTGCCGATCTTCGACTCGACGCCGATCGACCTGAAAACGAGATTCGGCGAATGGGCCGGTGAGTAACTATCGTCGATACCGCGACTACGCCTTCGCGTTGCGTTCCTCGGGACTTCTTGAGAGAATCGTTCCCGTTGTAATTACAGTGGTTACGGGGTCCACCGACGGGATCGGGAAGGCTTACGCGAAAGAATTGGCCAGCAGAGGTGTGAATCTGGTGTTGATCAGTCGAACCTTGGAAAAACTGGAGAGGACCAGGGATGAGATCCTGCAGGAGAATCCGGGGATCGAGGTGAAGATCATCGTGGCAGACTTCAGCAAAGGGAGAGAGATCTACGACACGCTGAGGGAACAGTTGGAGGACATTCCGGTCGGGATCTTGGGTAATTGATGCGCGCGAGTCCAATTGCGGACTCTCAAGAATTAGCGTGATTAGCGCGAGCGAGTTTAGAGAAGTTGAGGAGTTTGAACGGAAATGTAGGCTGACGGAGAGTAAGAGGTGTGAATTTTCAGCTCGCGGGGATCGTTAAAAGTATTCTCTTCGTTGTCGGCGACGTTACGCGCGTTAGCGCGAGAAAGTGCCGCGACAGCTGATCATGTACATACGTCGACCGACGTGCAATTTTCAGTGAACAACGTCGGCATGATGTACAGCTACCCGATGTACCTCGGCGAGGTACCGGAGAACGAGCTGTGGGACATCATCTCGTTGAACGTCGGGGCCACCACGCTAATGACACGGCTGCTCATCGGGAAAATGCAAAAGCGTGGGAAGGGCGCTATCGTGAACATCTCGTCCGGCTCGGAGCTGCAGCCGCTGCCTCTGATGACCGTTTATGCGGCGACGAAAGTGTATATCAGGAGCTTCTCGGAGGCCACCAGGAGCGAATACTCGAGGTTCGGATTGACGGTGCAACACCTGACGCCGTTCTTTGTCAACACGAAGATGAACGCGTACAGCAACAAGCTGCAGGTAACTCGAGGCCGCGCAACTCCGCGCGACGGATAATCGTTTACCGGTGCTAGTTATCGATTTGTTTAGAGAGTGAGATAGGAATCGATTAGCCGACGAATTAAGTAAACGGGGCGCTGAACAGTCGGAATAATTGATTTCTATTTTAATATAGATGCTTAGGTGGGATCGATTTACTTAGTACAAGCTGTCTGGTAGCTTCACTGTTAATACAACAGAAGAAAACGTAAAAATTATGTTGAAACTGAACCGTTCCAAATATGGTACTCATTAAAATTGATTGTCGTTCCAGGTGACCAACATTCTCGTGCCGAACGCGACGACTTACGCCAAAAACGCGATCAATACGCTCGGGAAACTGGACACCAGTACTGGTTATTGGATACACGGGATCCAGAAGATCATCACGTTGATCCCACCGGTGCATATCCGAACGAGGATCGGATTATTCATAAGTCAGATTTTCAGGAACGATTACCTCAAGCAAAATAAAAATAATTAAAACAAACACGTGTAAATGCGTGTATGTGCGTAGTACATTTCGATTTTCGTTGATTATCAATAAACTTATTTTATTAATGCTAAGACATATATATGTGAAAACTTGTACAAAAATACTTAGAAATACTAACATACGAGACGTAAAACGGATAAAGCAATTTATTTTTTAAACTCGTTCATATTCTACCTGACTGGTTCACGAGATCGCTTCTGTAATTAATAAATCGTTCTGTAAACCGATTTCCCAATCGAGTTCGTGCGAATTTATTTATTTGCGACCTATAAAATTCCTGTAACAAATAGTTTTCAACGTTTCCGTGATTTTGCCTATGAGAAAGTAGCACGCGAAACGACCGCGATGCGAATTCCAACTTTCACGGTGTCTGCGCAGAAGATCCGCGAAATCGGCTCGAACTGAGCACCCTTGCGTACGCATTCCCGTATCACGTGACCCGAGCGGTCAAATTCTCGGTAGAAGGTGACGCTTATTCTCCATCCATGCTTCGCAAAGGAAAGACGTTCAAATTTTCTACACGTTTCTCACGACGAGCAAGATGAGTCAATAGTTCACCGAGCGGCTTGCACACGCAAGTGTGCCGACACAACTATATAACCATGGAGTGAGTAGCACTTTATAACCTTAAGGGCTGCGAGTGAGTTGTTTTTCCAATGCCAGAATGTGTGCACGATGTCGGGTCTGCCATTTTGTGAATCATCATTCCGCAACCAAGCTACGTCCGCGAGTGACGCTATCACCTGAACAATGAATTTCAATACTCATTATGTCACGAGGTCAGTTTCACATATTGTTTACAATAAACAGGCTTTAAGGAAGCTCGGACTTATAAAAATTTGATCGGACGACATGACTCGGATGTTGCGTCATGAGGTTGTGTAGTCCCTCGTCGTGCTCATATTTTCCGCGAACATTTCAACGACGATGAGTCGCTTTGAGTTACATAATGTAACTGGAAAACAACGTGCGTATTTGGTTCGATTTGAAATTTTCTAGCAGTTCGTTCCATTTGCAATCCCCAGTTTATGAATTTTATGTGAATAATTCAGGATCTTCGTTGCATATAGTTTTGTTTGCTTAAAAGCAATGTATTGGAGATGTGGATGATTAATATATTGACTAGCAGCTATAAAAATATCTAAAAATTTAAGGGATTTATTTAATAAAATAAAAAGTGACAATTCTAAATCTATTGTGATCATTATTAATTACATGATTTGTATAGAAGTTGCATGGTAGTCAATGTATCAAGGACCGAAGATCCTTTTGCTTAACCTAGATATTTTGCATTTCTATTTATCTAACCATAGATCTTTTGTATTTTCAGAGCCAATATGGCGCTCACTTCGAGCTACGTCGCACAGACGACACAAATTTCTTTTAATTATTTATTAAGATCTCTTGATTGGGACCGTGTCAACAATGTCAGCTGGTCAGGATCAAGGGATGTGGATGTGGAAGTTGGAGCCATTGTCCCCTAGTGGGACAATATCGACAGATGTAGAGGATGACTGGGTTCTATTCGATGATAAGTCTGTAGAGCCTCCTAAAAATGTTGAACCTGTTATGTACGAAGAGCACCCTACCCGAGCACAAGTTGCTACAAAACTTTTAGAAGAGTTGGATGAATGGATTAAGGAAGGTAAGCTTTCCCAGAAATCTGTAATTAATTCTATCGATATCTATATATAAATCTTAATGATTTTTTCAAGGATGAAAATGGATATTTTTATTGAGTACTATTGCAAAGAACTGTTCTATCATACATTGTTTGTATATTGATATTAAACAAGCTTCTTAACACCACAAATAGAAGTTAATTCCAGTAGAAAAACACACTGGAACTTGCACAAGATCAACAGTATTATATCAAGAAATTCACGAAAGGTCACTGCAAATGCAAGATTCATTTATCAGGTGACCTTTCCTATCACAATGTTGCATTACAATTCCAACACAAACAGAAAAAAACAAGTATAATTTTACAAGAAAAATAGGTTGAAGTTTGTTTTCAAATAATGGAGCCTCGTATAAAACAATGTACTCTATATTTTTGGCTTAGTTTCTTCTTTGTAAAATCGTCTACCATTTGGTTGTACCATGAGTATTGAGACACTCTGCACAATTCTTTGGCAATATATGTGTATATAAGTTCCGCGGACTAATACGAAGTAATATTAATGAATAGAAAAAATTAATTCTCTTGACTTTGTTAATCCCCCCCAGCTAATTTGGTATCGCCACAACTTTTCAATGATCGTAAGAAGTGTATAAATGTTTCCTCTAATTTGTCTTACAATCTAAAACATTGTGTTCCACTTATAAATGAAATAATGTTTGCAATAGGCTTGCAGTTGCTCCACTGCAGTACGCATATGCATAGGCATCAAACTAGCTGGGGATTTAAAAGTTTGATGCACTCGCGTTGGCACGATTCTAAGATTATCACCGCTGCATGGCGTCCGAGGCGAGCAATAGATACTGGCGGTCTCGATATATCTTTAAATATCAAACTGCGTAAAAGTAGGCGAACACTTGCAGCTCGTTCTTACGCATGCATCGATTAAGTCAGCGTCCCCGGGTTTTCGAAGCTCTACATACGAAAAGGACAGAGGCTAACGTTCAACGCATTTTATCGGACAGCATTCTCGATACTCGGTATCGCTTTCATTCTTCCCGCTTCCTCCAGCGTGTATCTCATTTTTCTTTCTTCTCTTTTTTTTTCTGAAAAAGAGAGTGGGACAAACTGGTTAACCTCTATACAAACTGCTTTGGTCGAAGGCCGATAGGGGAATGACGTGTGTTTAGTTGCGTTGGAGTAGGGGCGACAGAGGGGAAAGTCCAAAGATAAGCAGGAGTGGTCTCTCGGCGGTATTGCAAACTGATCGTACGATTCCGTCGATTAGTCTTCGTCACGAGTCGAGTTTCTGACGATACGCGATCGTTTTCCGGGCTCGTTGCGCATTGTTGTTGTTTCAAACGTGCAAATATCTCCGTTCGGCTGATCGTGTCGCGTCAGTGTCATAGCCGTGACTTAGTGGCCGACGAAATCTGCTAAATGTAGCAACTACTGTGCGTGTCAGTGAACCCGACGCTTTAAAAAAAATATCAAACGATCCAGTTGATCTATGGTGAACCGTATGCTGCCCCTCTCATTTGACTACTGGTACAGGGTACTGTAAACACGGCTACCTTCACCGACACGATCTATCGATCTACATTCGGAGCGTAATTTTCGCTCCCAACATACGTTAGCGTGTTTGCACGTGTTCACCGAGATCTATATATCGATAGCGGGTACCGAAAGCTGCAGCGATCGCTTTGGAATTTAACTAGATACCGTTACGGGACCGTGGAGAGACAATTGGGAGTATATTGTTCGAAAAGTGATTGGTGAAGTGCGTAACGTTCATGGACATCTAGTTGAAATCGAGTCGCGACGAGAGGAAAGAAAAGCAACCGACGCCAATCGAACGACAATAAAACGATACTGGCATTTTTGAAAGTGTTGCGAGAAAGCGACGAATTGTCTCGATGTACGAGTGTGCTAATGTTGTATGATAGCATGCAGTTCGCCTATCGGTACACGTGGAACCGAGAGATCATTGTCAATTCCCAAAAATTAGTAAAAAGACGTTGAACTCGTGCCCCTGCCGGTGGACTTTTGGCTGCTTCACATTAATAAAATAAATCGTACCGTGCTTCAAGAACAATATTTTTCCACTTCTTTTTTTTTCAATTATACATATATATATATTTTTCGTATTATTATATACACATATATTGCTCTTTAAATAAAAAGGTTCACGAAAACACGCTACACATGATAATGGCTGCTATATGTTACAGCGGTACGTTTCCTTTCGCTTACAAGATTTCCCCTCTCTTTCTAGCATTCACTTGGACTGAAAAATATCTTTATTACGCATATCAGAGCACTGTTACCACATTGTTCGCATTATCATAGCATGTAACTGGATCGCAACGTTACTAAATATATTGCTGTTAAATTATATGCTCCGAATTTGTGCCTAATTTTTAAATACATCGCGCGCGCGCACGTGATCTCCGAACGCGCGACATGCACATCGTAACGAATAGAATACGGGTAATGTGTGCCAAAAACTTTGGGAGGCAATTCGAAAGTTTAATCGAATTTAAAATTATGTATATACAATGAATTTGAAGTATACAGAAAAATTAATTCTAAATATATATACCAGATCGTATTAATGATATTATATATTATGAAATAAAATCAAACGTTTACTTTCCTTACTATTTGTTGAATATACTAGTAATGGTAATTCGCAATACACGCTTGAAGATATAATTGTACTATGTACTTATATAAATCTTTATATTTAAAAAAAATTCTTATCTAACCCCTTGCCCTCTGCATTTAAATGCAGATAACTTCCATATTTCAAGTGAAGCCTAATCAAAGCTTCGCCAAGAAATAGGTTAGGGGTAGTTTATCAGACAATAAATGTTTAACGTAATAAAACGAGTTGCAATGCATGGAATAAGATTTTTAAAAAAGTCGAAAATTAAAATGTTGTAACTAAAATTTCAAAATTATATTGTGATTTGAATACCTCGTGAATAAATTTTTATTAAACAATTTGTTTTTCCGAATTTAATCAACGCATAGATAGTGATCTAAATTAATTATCTTTCTTTGAATAAAAATTAAAATTTTAGTACAGACTGCTTTCTGATAACCTAAATATCTTACTGTGTTCTAAATAATGTATTATACTAGTATCGATTGCAGCAAGAGTGTTAGTAGCCAAAGAAATTGCAAATCAAGAACTTGTTTTTCTAGTTGAGCTAGTAACGTCCATGAAATTATATATACATTAATGTACCACTCCTACTTATTGTTCATGCAAGATAAGTAAAAGTACTGTTAACTTCTATTCTGATAAATTGTACAAAATACAGAAAATGTTATTTATTCCGTTTCAAGTGAATTTACAGATCTATTATAAATACATCATCAGAATCTGATAATGTGGTATCAATGTTTTGTTTGATATAAAATCTGTGAGCACTTAATTAATGACTGATGTTGGAAAACCGGCTGTTTTCTATACTTCCTCCTTATATTTAAGACTAAACAAATAATTTTTGTTTACATTTTTTTAAAAAATATTTTCTTTTTGCAGAACCTTTTTCAGATTGGTTGGAAGAGAAGATAGAATTGCCCATTTTTGAGGAATTATCAGGTCCCGAGAATGTACATCTTAAGTCAACCACGTATAACGAAATTACAAAGATCCCTCAGCAAGATGAGACCCAAACACTGTTGCAAGAATTTGAAACTGTTCTGGAAGATGTGGAAGCTTGCCATCAAATAGTCCCCATGTCCAGCTCCACGCTAACACCACCACAATCGCCTCCGCCACTGCCACCGCCGCATAAACCGTTAAGCGTGGACACCCAATTACTCATTACGCTACAACCTGTACAGTCATTATACTCCAATCATCAGCCAATGTACGATGTAGTGGTCCCTGAGGAAAAAACGTACACCAATGAAGTTGTACCTGTACAGTGGAATCCAAAAAATATAGCAATAGATCCTTTAAACACAGATGTTGCGCACGACTTAGCTGTGGTCGATGAATATGTGCGGTTACAAACCGAGGATATTCCGCCATCTAGTCCATGCACCAGTTCAGGTGGTAGTTACACGTCATCGGAAGATTCCGTAGACGATCCAGATTGGATTTTTGAAACCGAAAGAAACTGTACAAAACACTCGACGGGCTCTTCAGCAAGAAGCCGCCAAAAACCATACTCACGTCCGACCGTGGAAGACAAAAAAGTCCGTAAAAAGGAACAAAATAAGAATGCGGCGACGCGTTACAGGCAAAAGAAAAAACAAGAGATCAAAGAAATATTGGGAGAAGAACGCGAGCTCGCGGATCACAACGACAAATTGAAGAATCAAGTAAAAGACTTGCAGCGAGAGATTGGGTACTTAAAAGGCTTAATGAGAGACTTATTTAAAGCCAAGGGTCTGATGAAATAATCCATTCACCAACCGCCGTTATGTTTAATCATTTTTATTAAATTTATTAATCATATTTTTTTGACACTAACTATTTTACAATGGTCCTAATAATGTATTGTAATATATAGACTTAGATTACTGATTGTTATTCCCTCTTCTTTTTCTTTTTTTATCTAGCAACGTATTTGAACATAAATCTAAAGTCTATCACAGCTTCTTAGTAGGACTACAGAACTATCATCGTGTAATCCATAAAAGTATGTGCACCATCTCCTGATTTACCGATGGTCCATTAAGATCAGTATATAAGATGCATTAAATAACCAAAGAATTTACGAAGTATACAGCCCTATGAAACTCTGCCGAGTGGAAACTTGTTGTTGCTGAGAATTCTGCGTGTGATCTAATGCATCTTAATGACACAAATCTTTTCATTCCAAGCAATTCTAACCCAATCAAGTTATGAGTTTTCTTACAAAAAATATTGTATTAGAAAAATAATAAATGGGTTATTGTGTAATAAACAACGACGTTATTGTCAAAAACATCCCTGTTTTTTAATTCCCTAACCACTTTAAAAATCGAAATTGTTTCGTCGTGTAAAAATTTTTCTACGGGAAAGAAATCCAACAACTACCATTAAAAACGACAATTCTGTATAAATTTCTAGTCTCAGAAGTATTCCAAATATTTTCCTTTATTAATAATAAATTAAATTTTTTCAACTTTCACCATTTATCAGTTGTTCGTCCATGAAAACCGTAAGTATACATAATGTTTTTATGTAAAAATAACAGAACCGTGTTTATTACGCAAATAATATGAACTTACAAACGTATTGTTAATTAATATAATGTTCAAAGACTCGCAGTGGTTACGAAAATCATATAAATGATTAAAATAAATTAGACACACTGAAATTTCATGTAAGTTTCAATTATTTCATATCCATGTAAAATTGATCGAATAATTGCTTACGTTTGTAGAACCTGTGATCTAATCGTACATGTGACGTTTCAAAAAAATATAGAACATATTGCAGTGGGAAAATTACGTAATAGAATTTCTGTAACATTATTTACCTGGAGAACTATTTACTAATTTTACGATAGTATACAACTAGGACAATAGCAAATGACTTGCTATCTTAATTTTCTAGTATGACTTTAAACCTGTTACATTTTTTAAGTTATATGATTACGCATTCAAATGACTTCTATGCGTAAATCGCATCACTGCTTACACAAATATGCGTATAGTGTATGTACATTTACATGTACATATTTACATTATATGAACATATAGTCGTTATTTACACACAATTGTTCTGAATAGTACATAATGTAGATACCTGCTCCAAAAATTTATGTCTCATACAGTTTATTTGATTTTTCATTTCTTGTTTTATTATGAGTAAACTATTTATGTATCTTGATTAGATAATTATATTTATGTGTATATACGCGGACGCGTACAATCAACGAAAAAATATTTTTGTACCATAACATCAAACATGATTTAAGTTATATGAAGCTTATATCATTTTTCTCCGTGTTGAATGAAGACATATACTTAATTTAGCATAGCGCATGATTATTATCAAAACATGGTTTGCAGTATATTTCTTAAATATGTAATTTTATTCATTAAACGTTGTAACATACTGCTGTTTCGCTATTCTTGATCTACAGCCTATTACGAATTCGGAAAGTTGAATTTCGATAGCATTACAACATGTACAGAATAATGTTCTTTTAAATTAAGAAGTCCCTTATAATAATTATATAATTAATAGTAAATATATTAAATATCTATTAAGAATGGAATTTACAAGTATTCTAGATTTTACATTCTTTTGTAGATACTGTAGAACTTACATTCTACTCTATTTTTCGTATTTGTCTATAATAATGTACATGTAATATACATGTAATTAATTCTATAATGCAATAGAACAAGCATTTACAAAGAAAACAGTACGGACAAGTTGTGCTATGCAACCAATAGTTAATAATTTTTCGTTGAAGTTGTGCCTCTATCTTGAGGTTTTAGAACAGACATACATATAGATATACATTGTTCAATTATTCGTTTATGTCTGTACTCGTGTACTTGCAAAATTGTTATGTTAGGCGTAAAACAAAAGAACATTAAAAGTACATGGAAATAATGGTCGAGTATAACAATTTTGATACTATTCAAAGGAAATTATGTAAGTATAAAAAAGAAACTGTACAATAAAAAAAATCATATTTCGGACGTGGCAGTACGTTTGGTGTAAACATAACTTTCTGGAATGTTGTATCCGAAGTTCATGAACATTTGCAATTCAGTTAATTGGACATGTTTAAATGTAAAAATGTTAGTAATGTCTGATCCAACTAAAAGATCATCATTGCCTTTCAAAATCTACCTTAACAACTCTGGAGAAACAATGAAGTATTAAGTAGCTTTCAGTAAACTTTGTAAGTTTCTTACTTAACGATAATCACACTATAAATATATACACCTACGTGAAAATATTGTTGTAAACTCAAAGTCAACACAGTCGAAGTACCCTTTAATAAAAAAAAAAATAAAACGTAACATCCATAGATAGTAGTACAAAAAAAGAATGCAAACCCCTCTCACAAAAGTAAAAACGCTTTAAAAATGTATTCGATATTAAGATATATATATACATATATATATGTATTATAGAATTTTTCGATTCAATGTATATCTATATAAGTCGCCGATCACATTCACATATTGAGTAATATAATTTAATTGTTTATCATACTGAAGAGAAACAACAGGAGATATTGAAAAACTTTTAGAGTTTCTATGTTGCAGTATCACCTTCTTCTTGTTCGAGTCTAGAAGAACCACAAACACGACATTTACAACAGACAATACAAGGTGCAGCCAATAAAAGTAACGGCGATGCAAGAAGCAAGAGTAACCCAAATCCAGCAAAAATTCCAATGACTTGTGTTCTGTGCCAAATGACCGACGCACGCGAATGACCCAATTTATTTTTACATGGTCCTTTGTCGTAATGTCGCAATAAAAAGTCGTCCTGTTGTATTCATATAATTATGAAATTCAATAATTTTCAGAAAGAATAGTTAATATCACTATCATTCTCAATATATTGTAAATAATTATACTTACATCTAAAGAAGCTAAACAATACCAGCAAAAAACATGTTTACACCTCTTGCACATCATTTGAGCACATCCTTCATCCTTTTCAATAGGTACAGAACACATGGGACAGCATTTAATATGGTCACCATCGAATGGTATACCTAATGAAAGATCAGAACAAGGACCATTGTGCCAAGACTCTCTACATATAGAACAAAAGTCTATAGAGCAATTAGGACAATGAACAGGCCCAACAACAGTTCCATTTGAGCCTGGGGCATTTATTGAACATATTGTTTCACAACCGGCACGTGGACACCAAGCACGTGCTTTATCCATAGACACATCTGTATAATACAATAATAAATAGTTAGATTATCTGATCAAAACTTATGCACAGATAAGTAACAACTTGTATACTCAACATTACTCACCTCTATTCAATCGAAACTTATGATGTTTTTCCATAAGTTCGGTACTAACGAGGCTTGCAATTTCTTTTACAGAAAGTATTGCTCCATGGTCGCATTGTGCATCGGGACAACTAATTTCGTATGCACCTTCCTCAATTTCAAACTCAACATATGCTTTCATACACTATAATACAACGATAAATGCAATATATTCTCTTTAATAACTTTCTAATAGGAGAAGAATAATACTTACATCTTTACAATAGGAACAACCACAGCCTTCTATCTTAAATATTTTAGAAAGAGAAATTTCAACAAGACATAATTTACAAAAAAGACATCCAAGCACTTGCTGAGAGCCTGCCGGAACAAAATTGCCCGCAGCCAAACTATAACGTGAACTGGAAGCCAGCGACAACAAACTGGAGCAACGAGAACATACTCGACTGCGATTTATAGGTCTGCCTTCCAAAGCAGAAGTGCTCAAACCTACTGCAGTTTCGCATTTTCTCAATACACCTGGACCCAAGCTCAACCAGCTACTACCGCGAGCTTCCAAACTTGCGCTACTCTCAGGTCTAAGTAAAGGCGAATCTACTCCTTTTCCCAATGTTGTCCTTTCTGTCAGGGAAAGATTGACGACACTTGCTTCTTTGCGTAATAAAGGTAATCTGACTCCAGTGAGTTTATTGGACTTTTCAGCCTTTTTCTGATTGGTAGTAATTTTGGTAGAAGGGTTTACAGATGTCACAGAGCTGGTAGCAGTACCCATATCCATTAGCGGAGCTCGTCGAACGACGAGCGAATGTAGGCTGGGCATCCCCTAATTATCAATCAAAATTTCACCACCAGTTGCAGACAAAAGCTATGTTTATCAGGTTTTTGTAAACAGTTTGCAACTGTGTTCGCTATGTAGCAAGTGACATAGGCAAATCATGAAAACTGGATATGTCACACCCACAAAATTATTTACCACTGCACAGTTGAATTCATTCATTATGGCATAACTTCACAATATTTGCTATATTTCGTTCTTTTTTTTCATTATTCTTACGATATTCTATCTCGTGTAATTTCAAGGTGATTAGAAACGATATCGATTTCTATTAAACAGTTACGACACAACGTTCACAAAATATTTGCATTTCAATACGAAACTGTTGACACATGGAGTTCTTTACTTAATCTTTAAAAATGTATGCTTTTCCAATAGTTGACCGAAGAACCGAAATAATAGCGAACAATGTACGAACGTATAACACGGAACGGATTGTTAATCGGTAACGAAATAACTGAAAAATATTCGTCGTTCACGGGCAATATTTATGTTGTGCTTGTCAATCCGAGATATGTCGCGAAAGTAAGAAAATTGCTACGTAATATTTCACACATACTCATTATCCAAAGGAATGTGTATCTATTGACAAATCGATCATTCCGTCGGGATGCGCTTCGATTTTATGCCTTTTTTTATAATTTCACGGACTATTCGTGTCCTATGTCACAAAGTGCAGCAAACAGTGTACACAAATTACCGACTAACTACTTCCGCCCCCACTTGCTTCACACTTTTTCTCAGAGTATCGGAAAAAAAGATTATCACTTTACGTCTGCACGGTGATATCTTTACAGAAATCGTTATTTGTTTTGTGTTTGACATAATACACGTATCCTTGTGACTCACTTAACGCGTATAAGAAACACGGGATAGAGCCAGTCCAGTGACAATGTATTATACTGACATGAAATTAGGAATTGTCACAGATTAAAAATAATTCTCATATAATCTCGTGTTTTTACTAATAACGGCGACAGTAAGTAACAATTTTGTTAAAACCTTTTATTCGTTGGTTATTTTCTCGCTCGTGCAATCTCGTTTAATTCTAAACGTGCAGGTATCGGGTTTAAAAACAACACGACAACATTTTATTGCTTGTTTATAATGTATATATATATATATATGTAGTTTTCCTATTAATTGTTCAATATTGTTACGATGCGATCCATAAATTTAGCAATACAACCGACATTTCAACAGCTATCGCTTTAGAAGTCTCTGAATTGTAGAAGGTTTTGTGCAAATTATAGAAGTTATGTATTATTCGTTTAGTTTACAGAATCTGAGGACAGTGGAAAATTTCTCACCGGTTCATGTTTCGTGCTTGCTATACACATTGCAATCTCTAAATTAATTACAACGAAATCAAGATTAAAACTTCACATGCATGTACTACGTATGCACAATTCACATTCACAGAATTCGACATTCCTGTTTCTGCAGTTATAATACAGTGTACACAAAAGAGCGGGAAATTTAATTTAAAACGGCGTTAATGACGCAATAAATATCTACGTTACTTTTTCATTTATTGTTAAGTTTTACTTTATAATAATCATTAGGTTTTATTTAGGAATGCAAAAGCAGTCTAATTTCAGTACAATTGTCACATTTTAAAAAATCTTGGCATAGTAGTTTTTGTTAAAATTTTAATAAACAACTAGACAAATATATATATATATATATGTATATATATTTTTTTAAAGAAACTTATCACTAAACACCTAAAATATAAGAATTATATTAGGAATTATTTTCCATGAATAATTTATCTAAGAAATGAATAATCACTTTATTATACAATTTTATCACACAAAAATGATTAGTAAAACTTAAAAATATTAGATAATTATGCTACAGATTGTATATATTCTGATTACAGATATTGAAAATCAGAATATATAAATTTTGATATATACAATCACTAATTCATTGCCTTTTTTTTCTTTTGTATAATTGCAATCTGCATAGTATATATTATCGTTCAACACTTAAAATTTATTACAATTGTATCAAAAATTGAGCAAATTATGTATCAGCGAGACTCGTCCACAAAGTAACAAGGAGAGTAAATTAAAGTTAGTGAAAAAGTGAGGATAGGCGTTATTCGTATGTAACGTAAGGAAGCAGCATTTATGAACACTTTTAGTGAATAATATCAATATCAGACTTTTAAGCAATTCCGTATTTGTCTTTAATTGTAGCAGTCTTTACAAGTTGTGAGAATGTCAAAATAATTGCTAAAGAAATTCTTGTTGACTAGAGTATTTTATGTACTTTTGTACAAACATAGATTTTTGCCACCACGTTACTGCCATTCATAATTTTTTTATATGTATATATCGTATTGAATACACGAAATTTTAAACATTCATTATTATAAGTAATTATTGTATACTACTGGATGACGTGCGAATAATACTTCATGAATCATGGCACGAAAATTTTATAAAAATTCGTATATTGCAATTTTCATAAGCAAAACAGAATGGTGAACTATGTACATTGTCACAAGTAATATTTTTATATTTTTTTGAATTTATAAATAAAGGCGTATAAAAAGGAGCAAGAAAAATATGTTCACTTACATTCGTAATCATAATTACTAATAATTCTAAAACAGTAATCACTTATAATTAAACAAATACTTACTGCTAAACAACAAATTCATTTGTATGTGTATTCTCTACAACATACTTCTAAATTACAGATACTTCTTAAACTTTTTTCAATAAATGTATCTTACAAGCACTAATCGAAATTAAATAAGACATGATCGAATTAAATGATAATTTAGAAGGCTGCATAGAACTTGTTGTTATATGAGTCATGACTTGTTATATTATAGCTGTGCGTTAAAAGTAAGATGGATAACAATAACTTAATGTTGGTCGTATATTTTATAAAGAAATATTGCCAGGTGTACTATATTGTCCTTTTCGGGAATGTGTGTCAACTGCTCGAACTGCGAAGTAATAATTATTGCCTTCGGAAAACTGTGAAGATAAATGATGGATATGAAATATATCAATAATAGTAAGTATAGTAACCGTAAAGTAACAACTATTCTAATTACTTGCGTAAGAGTGCACGCCATGGGCAATGGTAAAGCTCGAACATCTCCTACTTTTTTCCATAACGATGTGTTAGGAGGAATACCGGCAACTTCTTGGTATGCGTATAGCTGATAACTAACAATATCTGCATACTTATCAGACAAATTCATATTCCACGACAGTACGATACCTACATGATCAACATGAATATTTATGATTCTCGGAATTTTCTTATTGATCCCAATCATTGTTACATACCATTGGCAACCTTAGAAATTTTCAGAGACGGAGCCGGTGGCGGGAGTTTCCATACAGGATTATTCATAGCGTAATTTCGTGCATCCGGTAGAGGAGCTGGATGCTGAAACACGTCGGAATCAACGTAACAAATTTATCCATGTAAATCAAATAAAATGAAATCAGCGATCTACATGAAAAGTACAATACCTTGTTCAATTGTATATTTGAAGGAGCTGCAGTTGTTAGTACTCTGACTGTTCCGTTTGCTACTGTCGATATTCCTGTAAAAGTAAGGTGCAATTAAACTCATTATTTATAATTCATATTATTATATAATATCATTTACATACCAGTTTTGTACGTCAAAGTAGGAAACGAGGTTCTATTACACGAAGTTACCGGTCGTATCTAGAAATATAAAATCTTGTTATGCGATTACATAACTATTTTAAGCATCGAAACTTTTTAATTCATTTACATAAAAAAATGTTGAATTCATTTTACCGTTGCGGAGTTCGGTGCTATTTGTAATAGCCTTGTCGGGCCTACACCACTTTGCATTACGTACGCTAACCGGGGGGCGTTCATATTATTCTAAAAAGAAAATCAGTTTATACAAATATTCATCGTATCAATTGTCAATAATCACATATTATTTGTTCACATACTACTAAGGCAGTAGGTGTCGGTTGGCTAGCAGGTTGTACTACTCTTATACTAGGAGGTGGATTCGTTATAGCTACATTTCCAGGGATAGTTTGGATTACCCTTTGGAAACAGGTTTGTGTTTTTTGTGCTAAACTGATTTGTTGTTCAGTTATTGTATTTGTAACTACCGGTGTACTGGTAGCACCTACAAATAATAAAGTTTTTCTTAAAAATATCGCTTACATTTATGAAACGGTATTATAAGCGTTTAATGGTTTTTAATATTATTTATGTACCTTTACTTTTCTCTTCTTCGTCCGTAAGGTCTATCAGGTCATTTGTCCTCGGTTTTGCGATATTCACTGTGGTATTCTGACGGCTCAGTTGATTCGAGAACTTCCCATTTAGAACGATAGTTTGTTGTGGTTGTTGTGGCGGCAGTGGCGACTACAATGAATATAAAAATAGGTGTTTGTGTCACGAAATAAGTTAAGTCAGATGTGTAAATACAATAAAAAATTGTAAGTGCTTACACTGGATATTATTTGTTGAACGTTAGACTGATTGGGTAATTGTAAAGTATGCTGTGCCTCCATTGGCTTAGCTACAACTAAAGCTGCAGGAGTTATGGTAGGCATAATGTTTGGAGATTGAGTATGACTCTGCGATACCGCAACATTTGGAGCCGCTACTGGTTCAGCTCGCCTCGGAGGTCTCACTTTGACTCCCCTTCTTGGACTTGTTGAAATGTTAACAGTAGCTTCAGTAGCAGGTGTATTTAAAGGAGTACTACTGTTACTCGGAACGTTCGTGGATTTTATACTATTGTTCTGTTGTAGTTGCCGCAAACACTGCATTCCGTGGTCCTACTCAAAAATAATTGTAGTATATAGTAATAATTATTGTGTAAAAATAGTAATTTTTATATATTTTTATATATACCGTTATAAAATTAACTTGTAATCCAACGGATCTATTGATTTTAATCGGCGGGACAGGTTTGTCATTATTAGCACGTCGATCCGCGGCGTTACGACTTAAAACCATCTCGAAATCCTTGATTTGCTTGGCCAATTGTTGACATTTTGCACGTGTTACCTCCTGGTTTCTTTCCGATATACGCGCTTGTTCCCTCAATTTGCCAATTTCATCGCGCATTGTAATCGTTTCAACAATTTTTTGTATTAGAAGTTCTTCTAGTTCCTTAAAGAATAGATCAGTATGAGAATATATTCCACTAATATTAGTACTTCTAATATTCTATTATATTATTTTCAACGTACTTCTTGTTTCAATTTCGGCAGTTTCTCCTTCAAATCTCTTTGGAAAAATTTGTGAACATAATCGAGTTGCTTAATATCTTCGGAATCATTTTCTTTCGAAGATAATTCGTCAGATAACGAGTCGTTGTTTACTTTTACTTTTTTTACATTACCATTTACTATTATATTATCCAGATCAGAACAGCTACGTTTTAAAGACGGCGGGGATAGAGATCGTGCATCTTGATTTACCTTATGATTAATAATTACAAACTTTTCTGAACTATCGCTGGACTCCAAATCACTGTCGTGAGTCAAGAATTTCTTTCGTATGATTTCTTCTGCATTCTTGGCAGTTTTTCTCTTTTGCCTTCCACTTTCTCTAACTGTAACAAAATATCGTAATAACAACTATATCACTGAAACAACCAATGAATAAATTACGATTAAATGAATATAAATCCACACATATAAAGAGCAATATAATTTTATTTTTGTACGAGTTGTAGATGCCCAATAACAACACATAGCACAAATTAACATTTTATGAGAAAACTTCTATACATAATCAAAATCCATTAATCACTAATATAATTTTAATTATAAAATTTACTGCCCAAAAAGATGCATTACACTTTTTGAACATTCTCAGACATGCATTTTGATTTCCTAAATATTACGTATCTTCAAGTTGATGGAGCGAGAACAAAAAAAATGAATATCAAAGATTTCTTTAAATATACCAATTGTTTCAAAATACATTCCAATTTCTTTCAATCGTAAAGAAGAATTGAATATTATAATAAAAGAAACATGCAATGTATTTGCATAATAGTTGTATGATATAAAGTTGAAAAAATATCTAAAAGAAAGTAAGCGATATATAAATAAATCTGAATACTACAATTATTAAGATCAGTCTATAATTATTCGAAGGATGTAAAGCATGCCCTACCTTGCTTATCTTCTTCAGAAGCAGCTTCTTGTGCTGCCGCGATCATTTTTTTTGTTCGCCTTCTCCTTCTTTGAGTATTTACGGGAACTTCAACTTTTTTCTCACTAATATCACTATCGATTACTTTAGTAGTGAGACCTAACGAATCGTTTTGCAAGTCAATGCTAGATAAATCATTTTCATCCAATGTGGATACCTTAGTTTCAGTTTGTGCTGAGAAATTTATTATAGGGCTTCCTTTGTTTACAGATTTTACGTTTTCCTCGGTGACACTATCATTTTGTTCCTGAATTTTAGTATTACTTAGACGATCATCAGAAACAAGTAGTTCGAGTAATTTAGAAGTATTTGTACTATTATCACTATAATTGAATCGGTCCTTATCACATGTTTCACCATTAACAAGTGGTTCAACTATTGTATTATTTTCTTTTACTTCGGCTTCCTTATTACCTTCTCTGTTATTTGAATCATCTAGTATAGTATCATTCGTTTTGGGGGTATGAGTTTCAACGATTTCATTTGATTGTGTATCTTGTATAGACGTGTCATTCGTATCTGTTAAAATTTCTTCTTCACGACTTGTCACTTTCTCAATTACTGTTAATTCATTATTATTTTTTGTACTCTCTTCGAGTGGCTGATTTTCAATTACTTCTATTGTCTCAGTAATTTCTATACACTGCTGATTCGTAGTAATTTCATTATCCTCTGCTTGACAAATCTGTTCAGCTTCTTTGCTTTCATCCAGATCTAAATTGGCTGTGGCATTATCTTTTTTATTATTTTCATTTTCCGCTTCAATAAATTCTATGTCTTCGTCATTAGACGAACTTTTACGGCCATCGGTTAATAACTTTGCCAGTATATTAAAATTACTAGAACTCTGTGAATCATTGCAATCTAATTGTGCATTATCTGTGTCAGTATTTTCTTTTTCTTCGCTACCTTCTTTAGTTTCATCCTGAGGATTTGTTAAAGGACTTGTAATTTCTCTGTTAGAGGACTCACTTAACGTATCAGTTTTAATAGATATATCTTTTTTACATTCCGCATCGTTATCTTTAGATTCCGCATCATTATCCTTACATTCCGCATCAGACAGATTTTCCGAATTTCCGTGCGCATTTTCCGTTTCGTTTTCCAACTCCAAAGAATCATTAACACGATCGGTGTCGGTAACAATTCCTTTCTTTAAATTTTCAATGTTATTATCTTCCGAGATTTTAATCGATGATTTAGTCGAATCATCGTTATTCTGTTCGCTACCGACTGGAGTTTTACTACCTAAATCACGATTTATTTCAATTTCATTTTTAATAGCACAGCTTTCATCCTTGATGCTGGTGTCAGCTTCAGTTCTTGAAGATATGTTTGCATCTGAAGGAGATATAACATTTTGGTCAACATCACTCTTAGCATTAAATCTCTTCATAGGAGAAGGTTTGAAAGTTCTCGTTTCTTCTCTATAATCTTTACACTTGTTAAATGAATTAAACATTCCGTTGCCTCTTCTTTTTTCAAAAGGAACGAATGCATTGTGAAATCTAGTATTGTAATCATATGGATTTCTAAATTGTCCTCTAGGTGCCGAATACCGATGTCTGACATAAGGAAAATGATTGACATAGGGAAACCGACCGTAAGGGGTACTTGCAAACCTCCATTGAAACTCATAATTTGGCCATGGATAGCGAGGCATGACATTAATCATTTGTGGCCTCATCAATCCATTTAGATTTCTTTTGGTATCCTTTGCATGATGTGTTAATACTTTGTCACCCATGGAAACATTACCTGAACAATATTCCTCTTCCTTTATTTCCCTCGAAGGAGTTGTGTCATTCTTCGTTTCATTTTTTTCGGGAACAGGAGAAGCTCGTGCATCTTCATTTTTTCCACATGTCACCTCTGCAATCCAAGTTTCCAAAAATAAATGTTTTTCTTATTGGACAAATTATATATGGTTAGTCAATGAATGATCTTGGAGATACAATATTATATGTTATTGTTCTATATGAATGTACAGAGTAGGTAGCTTACCCATATTCACAATTTCTGGCTTATCATCTTTGTCGTCTAAGACAGATGTCAGAATATCATCTGGTTCAGCCTCATCATCATCAGATAATCTTAAACGCATACTATCATCTGACAATACATCCTCTTCATCAACATCATCACCTCCATATAATAATTCATCTTCTTTTTCTTTTGATAATTCATCAATATGATGTGCATTGATACAAGACAATGAACGTATAGAATCAGTAGTATGTACAGAATCATTTCTTAATGCCTCCATTGTAAAAAAATTTAAGATATGCAAGAGACAGTATCACAGGTCACCCATTTATCTCCAAAAATTAATATCTTTTGATCTGTAAGTGATCACTATGTATGAGATAATATTATTTGAAAATACTGTGTATTTAAATGTTCAAATACATTAATTTCAGATATAGTAAATATGTCAACAACAAATGTCTTCATTTAATTTTTTAATTGATTAATCAATTATACATAGTTGTGAGATTACAAATCGTATTTTGTACAATTTTGTTTGATACAAAAACTTAAAAATAAAATTAATCTTTTTAAATTAATTAGTAACGTCATAAACGTTTATTACAATTCCATGTTTTGACAAATTATGATAAATTTCAAGTGTTTTCGAATAAATGATCACGCGAAAAAAAGGCACGCTTAAAGAAATAAATATTCACTGTCAAAACAAAAGCGCTAAAAATTATAAACCTACAGAGCGTCCAAATCGATGTAGCCCACTTGATGTCATAACTTTGTTAACTATATAACTCACGTACAAAATTATTACGCCGTGCTAACCACAATTTCTGTTACGATTTAAGTTACAGAATCAAGTTGTTTTTTAACATATAGATGAAGATAATGCAATTTGGGCCCTTCGATGACGCGCCGATGTGAGTCGTCCCTGGCCCATAAGTACTCAACTAACAAAAATGGCGGACTGAAGTTGTATATCTAAGACAGTTACTGTATTAAGTAACACGTGTATTCCATTGCCGAATTCATGGATATCAATATTATTGTTTAACGAATAAATATCAACATCAGCTCTTTATTTATAGCATATTGAAAAGATATGTAATACAACAAATGTCGTACGTCGTATCACCAATATATAAAAAGTCAAAAATTTTTAACGGGACAAAAATTAAATGAATACGAAATCAACAATACATATGCACAACACAAATAGTTTCAATGAACAAACACGTTAAAAGACTGTAAAATAAATATAATTTCTACTACGAAGACTTGTGTATGTTCGGAAAGGCGGGATTCTCGGAGAACTAGTCTATTGAACGAGTACAGCCGAACATAGGCCCCGACATGCGTCCTCACGAAAATCAACGAGTGCACACGACGTCGTCCAATATGGCGTCATGATTCGCCCCCAGCTAAACTAATTTTCAATATATTAAAGCAAATAAATTCAAATATATAATGCCCTCGTGTTAGAAACACTCGCGTCAGCAGTAAAACCCTGAATGATAATCTTATCTTTTACTTCTAAGGTAATTCGATACTTGAAATCACAAAAAGGTCACGCTTACTGCTTCCCCCACTTCTGTGCTATCCTTACACTACTTAATACTTTACGCTGCTAATATTAACTGCAGTACAGTAGAAACATTAATATTTTTACTGCTACTAACAGTTGTACTGTTTATTCGTTCTTAATTAAAACAAATAGTATAGAAAAAAAAATTATTATAAAATTTGCATTCGTATAATTACATAAATATTTTTTCTACGACTACATTTACCTTTCACATTATATGTCCTTACAAGGATTTTAAAAAATTTTCGTACATTACTCGATGTAACATTTAAATGTTAATAATAGTGTTTCAAACAAACTGCACATAAGAAGTCTAAGTAAATATTCATTAAATATTATTTTCCAAATTGCAAATACTCATATTGAACGATTGATAAATAGCCCCACCCCTTTTCCTTCTGCGCTAACTGGCAAGGTCAACATGCGTCACGATGGTAATACAAGGCGTTTCTTTTATAAGTGGGAGACGCGCACAATACTACTCAATACATCAAATTTATAATATCAAAAATTGATTCTATCGATCATATTCTGATAGATCATACCACATGTTTTTTGTTTATAATTACAAAGAAAAATATTATTTTGTTACGCAGTTCAAATTAATGGAGTTATACATTTATATATAATTAATAATTAGGAATAATAAATATAAATCACTACTTTGAAATGACAATCGCGATATCATCACTATTTCCAAAATACAGTACGAAAGGCATTAAATATTTTTTTATTACATTGCATTGTGTAATATGTAAGATTCTTTATTATGCACTAAACGAAGTAACAATGATTCAATTAACGTATATATGTGTATATATATATTTATAGCAAAGACTATATACCACACATCCGAACGTTCTTTTGTTAGTGTTTAACACATGCGCGGTGAATTCTGCTTATGCGCGAATGCATTGCGTGTGGGACTCAAAAACTATTCAACTCCGATTTCGATTACAGAAGCAACATTTTGTACATGAAGTTTAAATATTATATTGCTTCAATTATAACTATGTATATACATAATAAATTAATTAAAAAATTATTTATATCTTCATGAAATTTTCAATTCATACGTTCTCATTTAACCTTATCACACAAATATGATAATATTGATGATTCATCCAAAATGTTCATTTTTTTTTATCCGAAGTAATCTCATTGGTTGTTCATAACAGTGATCAAAATATTTCCTTTTTACTAGTCAGGGTATATTTAATTGGGCATTATTCAAATTTAATTTTATTTAAAGTTTAAAATATCTTTTCTATTTCTAAACAATATTAATTTTTATTTTACATCTAAGTCGAATGAAATAAATTTAAATTTAATGTTTTAAGTTAGCTTTCATTTTGTATTGTGAGACAACAAAATGGCCTCCGTCAGCTATATAAAATGGCAGCTTTTCGTATACATATAGTATGATGTATGTATCGGCCTTGTTTGTTACATTTGGGACTTGGGGCCCAAAATTTTTAATATGTAAATCACGTCCTGCAGACAGGTTTCTGATTTCTACTGTTTTTTCGTTAATTGACATGCAACATATCTGACATAAGAGTGGTATTATCTTCAGTTCAAAACAATGAAAATCTCAAATTGTTAACCTTGTTTATCGAATAATTAACGGAGAATCTTTTGGCATTGATTTGCCAAATGATTCTGAGTTAGCCTGTTTCATTATTTGAACCTTACTGTAATTCGAAGCAGTAAAACAAAGTGACCCCACTACTGAAGTGTGACATGTAAGTATATACACAATTGATGGACTTACGTACAGTTATAATGCAGAAGGTCTTCAATCGGTGATGCACATGTTCTCTGACTTACAAAAATACGTTATATTTGCGATAAATGCCAGAAACGAGGATACACTGTGATACCCGTTCATCGAGTATCTGCAACACCGCAACCTAAACAAGCGAAGAGCAACGTTGCCACTTTTATTCGTGGCCGTTAGCATACACGAGACATATGGGAAGGGACAAATTTTGATTTGAACTGGTCAAATTTTGGATTGCACCATCTTCCGAGACACGAATTGTACGTCAAGCTATGGATTATTAATATTATTAAAAAGAAAGTGGTAAGAATTATCGACCTACATTGATAGTGTGGTTCGCATTTCAGAAATTTCAGTAACGCATGCGCCGTGATGCAAAATACCTTCAGAACTTGTAATATTAGCTGTAATATGCAAAATACTTCTGTGTAGAGTCGAAAATACACTATTTTAATAAAGATATCGACGAAGTGTGAACTCAGTAACGATTAAATAGGTACCGTCGATGTACTTATCGAGCACAAGCACTTAAATAGAAGTATTTTTCTTCTATTAAGAATTTCTTTTATTGTTTTTTCTGAGTAAATATAATGATTACGCGACCTTCCAAGATTTGACCTCTCAAGAATTTTAATAAGGTAATATCTACTGTTTGTGCTATATGCAGTTTAGGTTCAGATATACAGTATATCGTCAAAACGTGGGACGAAATTATTTATTTAAATAAATTTCAAATAGCTACGTATAAAAAATTGTAAAAATGGCAGCATTATAAATATAATAAACTGTTAAATTATATGGTATTTTCTGTATATGTTTATATTGAAAACATATTTATATTCAAGGGTATACACCGTGCATACATCTTTCAAGATTAAGAAAAAAAATAATAGTTTTCAAAAAACTGATTTTAAGTGCAAAAAAATTAAGCTGCAGTAAAGCTACAGTAAACAATATTTTTTCCTCTGAAACGTATTGAAAATACAGAAAATAAAGGTATCTTTTATGTGTTAATTATTCAGGTATACAGTTTTAGTTATTTGGATATAACATTTTTATTGTACATATACATATATTAAATAGTTACTACGTGGACGTGCACGTGTATTTAAGAAAAAATTGTATCTTTTTGTCAGTTTCTTATAATACAAGTGTATTCTGTCAAAAGAAATAAGTGTATGTAGATGGCGACACTTACAATACCTCGGTCCAGTGCTAAGTATCTACATTGTAGGTACTTACACAATATACATATAATTTGTATTAGTGATAATTCTAGCATAATACAAAATATATTTAAGACTTTAGAACTTACTAATGTAATAGTTTTGTTTCCATGAATAGAAGATTGCATTTTTTTATGCTAATAAGGGTTAATTACATAAATTGTTTAAAAATAAATACTATATCTAAGATACTATTTACAAAATGTATTATTAATACTGTTCCGGTATGTAGTATTAAGTTTGTATTGTAATCAATTTCAAAGTAAAGTTGGTATCTCATAAAAAGCTGGTGTAGGGCTGCAATAGAGCACTCTACAAGAGTGATGGAAGCAAGTAGGGCCCTAAAGATACGCAAGAAAGGGAATAATACCTATGCGCTACAGTGGAAGTCCTTTTATCTGAAATCCATTTATTGGAATATTTTTGTGAATATCCAAATAAATGAACTCTAGTCTAGCTCTAGTTGAGTAGTACTGAGCGTCACTTGGCGTCACTCCAATTACACGAATGATTGCTATAAATGAAAGGATGTAATACAGTAAACCACAATCCTAAATGTTGATAAACAATGGTGAAAGTAACACAACAAAATGATAAAATCACAAAAGAGGAGATGCAAATACAAGAAAAGGAAGAAACAGAGACAAGACAGATAGCAGATAAAACAGATAGTGAAGATAGTGATAATTAATGAATTAGTTTCTAGACATACTGATGTTCTCCATTCTTTAAAAACAGCTATAAAATAATTAAGAGTACAGCCAGATCTATAATATTTGTGAAACTTTGAAAAATTTAGTACCTATAACTTTTAAATGAAAATAGATAATTCTTTGTACAATTAACAAAATACATGTGTATATATCTATTAACTAATACATGTTTTATATCAATATTTCATGTTTAATAAACAATAAAAAATATTTATTTTTGTTATCTTTTTCTTTAAATAAGTAAAAAATTAATTTACCATGATTAATCAAATTACTGTTTTCATAAGTCACTCCTAAATTCGTAAACATTGCAATGTTGCTGTAATCCGCGGAATGAACTAGATATGTGATTGAATCCACTTATCTGAACGTGAACTTCGGTTATCTGAATGAAAAGTCACAAGAAGTGGGGGAAATCAGTGGACTCCTATTATATGAACGTCCTAGGTATATAAACTGTTTGTCCCCCGACGGGTTCATATAAATGGAGTTCAAAAGTGTTATTTCAAAAGTGTTAAACAGAGTCTACAAGGTTTCTCGGTGAACAATTAACAAACGACAAAGTTTTCTAAATAGTATATCGGTTTTATTGGAATCTAATACGCCCGCATGCGTATTAATTACTTCTTTTCGCGAACTCGATCGAAATACATTATCCGACGGGAGAGCACTCTTTGGGCTCCAGAGGAAAGAAAAGTTGTTGTAATGGCTGCCGTGTCATGAAATGAAGGTACCAGGACGGTTTTGTCGTTCCACGATGGAGGATAACTCCAGTTCTACATCTCAAAACCATAATGGACAAGAATCTAGTGGTACGAACGTTCCGCTGACAAATAATAAATTTCAAGGCTGTTACAGTGACAGCAATAGCGATGCCAAGGAACAAAAACCACAATACACTATGCCTGGCATTCTACATTTCATTCAACATGAATGGGCTCGCTTCGAACTTGAAAGATCGCAATGGGAACTTGACAGAGCAGAATTCCAGGTATTATTTTCACCTCTTTCCGAAATCCTTAAAATACATTAGCAAATTTAACAAAATACGTTAGCAAATACGTTAGCAAAATTGAACCAATGCAGGTGCTCTTCGCAGAAAACGATAATTTATTTATATGTCGTGGTAGGGAATGAAAGGAACTTGTAATTATATTAATTTACATTCATTTTACTCTAAAAAACATGTACAAATTTTACTGTATTTTATTTAGTTTCCCAGTTATACTTCTATTCTTTTGACTCAATTTTTCACCGCTTTTCAATACAGACGTATTTGTGACGTTTGGATCTGCTTGAAGGCTAAACTTGTTTACATTTGTTAACCGTACATCCGATGGAAGGGCATTAAGCACAGTTTTAAGTAAATTGTTGGAGACAATACATCAAAGCTAAAAGTTTTGTCATAATGAAATCTGTTACAAAGTGTGTTCGAGATACGATAATCTCCTTATTAAAAAAAGGAATTTCAACTCGTGAAGTGTGTCAAAACTATGCAGTGTCACAGTTAAGTGTGCAAAGAATTAAAAAAAAATATAGCGATATTTCTGGATCATGTGTGGGTCGACCTAAGATACAAAATTATGGGCAAACTATTAAGATCATTTAACTCATCACTTTTTGTATCGGAGCAAAATTGAGTCACAAGAATAATTGTTTAACTATAAAACTATATAGGATACAATAAAATTTGTATATATTTTGTTATAGTAAATGAGTGTAGATTAATATAAGTACAAGTTCCTTCCATTCATTAACACAATATATAAATAAATTATACCTTTCTACAAAAAGCACCTGCATTGGTTCAATTTTGCTCCTCACTGTATGTTCGATTGTTACCTTTTAATCTCCTTCCTTCTTATTGTCACTTCATTTATCATGTGATAGAAACATTGTAAAGACAATCAATCTGAAAATATTATAACACAGTTCATGAACATGTTAAATTATTTTAATACCTATATATTCATAGGCTAGAATAGCTTTTTTACAAGGAGAAAGGAAAGGACAAGAAAAATTAAAAAATGATCTAGTAAGAAGAATAAAAATGTTAGAATATGCATTGAAACAAGAAAGGTGAGACATCCTCTTACATGTACTCATTATGACATCTTCTTGCTATTAATTTTAACTATACAGACATGTTTCACTACTATTGCAGAGCAAGGTATCACAAGTTGAAATATGGCACTGATTTGGTGATTCAGGGAGATGTAAAGCCTCCTGTTTATGAAGAAGGTAGTAGTACTTGCGTTAACTCTGAAGTTGGAGGAGATGGTGATGGGGAAGCTCCATTTACTTCAGTCAGCAACATTAGTTGGAGACAAGGTCGCCAAATTTTGAGACAGTAAGCGAATAACATTTAGAAATATTGTATATAATGAGTAGTACCAACTATATCGCTGCTAAGAATGTATCTGAAATGTTTATTTTAGATATTTACAAGAGATTGGCTACACCGATACAATAATAGATGTACGATCGAACAGAGTGAGATCTTTACTTGGCTTAAATAATAACACAGACTCAGAAGATATGAATCCTCCTGCACTAAATGGCAATGAACCATCAAATAAACCAATTCGAATTGAAGCAAACATCCGCCAGCATTTTCCAAAAACAAAAGATGAGGTAAATTCTTCTCTTACAAAAACGTAATTTAGCTTTCGACAATTCTAAATTTTTCTGTCTAAATTAATTTAAGTTAACACAAATCGAAAAATTAGTAAGATCATGTATTGCTTTATGTTAACAGACAGAAGAAATAATGATAGACACTGAAGCAGCTTTTATGGAAAAATTTGAACTTTTGGCTCGGCAAGAAATGGATATAGAAGAAGAAGAAGGGGATGTAGAAGATGATTCTTATGATACAAACATTGCTCTCAAGACAAATAAAGTAATAAAGATTTTTTTATTTTATTGTTCTCTAGTGAAAAACTATTTGTTTTCATTAAAATATTATACTTATTCTCAGTCATCTACGCTGTTAAATGAAGATGTTGATGCAGAGGCAGAAGAAGTACTAAATGAATTAAACCTTCTCACAGAAATCGAAGAATCACCAGCAAGTTCTGTTCATGTAGAACTATATTCAAGTAACTATAATCTCTTGACCTTCGAGCCCTGATCGTCTATAATTCTACTATGCAACTTTAGTTTAATAGATGTGTTATTAAAAATAACAACGTAATAATGTAGTAATCTACTTTCTAGGAAACACAATCATCACAGACACATATGAAAACATGTTAAAATCAGATCTGAGGTGTCCAATTAAAGAAGGAGATTCCACATTGGAATTGGGGGAATTAGAACTATTGTGCGTTAACAATGAAGCAGAAACATCATACGATGTGAGCTATACTATTTATCTTTTTGTCCGTTTACTTTATATAATAAATGTACACACAAGAGATATCTCTGGTAGTTTTATTAAATATTAAGATCAGGTATTTATTTATGTAGATGGCAGCCACGACGAAAGAAAGTTTCAGAAAAACTTGGAACGCAAAATATACGTTACGATCTCATTTCGATGCTGTTCGAGCACTTGTCTTCCATCCCACAGAAGCTGTTCTTATTACTGCAAGTGATGACCATACTCTCAAATTGTGGAACCTTCACAAAACTTTACCTGCAAAGAAGTATAATACATGGAATTTTATGTGAATTTGATTTTACAACAATATTCGGATAATCTAACCATTATTCGTCTGGATTTCAGATCAGCTTCGTTAGATGTCGAACCACTGTATACATTTAGATCGCATACTGGTCCAGTTCTATGTTTAGCTATGTGTAGTACAGGAAATCAATGTTATAGCGGTGGTTTAGACGGTATGATTCATTGTTGGACACTACCATCGGCTAACATAGATCCGTACGATTCGTATGAACCAAGTGTCCTTAACCAAACATTAAAGGGACACACAAATGCAGTTTGGGGTTTAAGTATGTATCAACCGCGGTCGCAATTATTATCGATTAGTGCTGATGGAACTGTAAAATTATGGAGTCCGCAGAGCAAGTCTCCTCTGCTTCATACATATATCTCTGAACAAGGTGAACTACTTTTGTTAATATAAAAGTTTACTGTTTTCACTGCGGTTAAACAACCATAATATTTTCGAAAATTGTGTGTATATATACGTATCTCTTTGTAGATGGCATACCAACTTCAGTAGATTTCATTAGAGACGAACCTCATAAGTTAGTAGTAGCTTATGAAGGAGCGTGTGTCGTGTTCGATACAGAGACTGGTCAAAGCGTGGCTCGTCTCGAAGTCAATGAAACAAAAGGTTTCAATCGTGTCGTGGCTCATCCAACATTACCGTTAGTCGTCGCTGCACACGAGGATCGACATATTCGATTTTATGATCATCGAACGGCTACTCTTGCTCATGCCATGGTTGCTCATTTGGACGCAGTCACTAGTCTTGCTGTAGATCCTCATGGTTTATATTTACTTTCAGGAAGTGAGTAGTTCAATGTATAAGAAATTTAGAAATCGGCAATATTTAATACAACTAATAATTCATGATTGTAGGTCACGATTGCAGTATAAGATTATGGAATATGGATAATAAGACTTGTGTTCAGGAAATAACAGCACACCGTAAGAAGTTTGACGAAAGTATATTAGACGTAGCATTTCATCCATCGCGACCTTTTATAGCGAGCGCAGGAGCCGATGCTCTTGCCAAAGTGTATGTGTGAGATGTAAATTAAGGTGCACCATTTCTACTATTGACATGCATCAGATGGAACAGATTTTGTACTCATTCTTTCTAGGTAGTTTTACCTGCACGTGTTACACTTCCAATTTTGTTGTAACTTATATTGCTCTACTTTTTAAAGTAACATCTTAGAAAATACCAGATCGGGCATATAGATATAGCCGTGTTAACGAAAGATACTGAAATTTGCACATAACCCTTGTCCGCGTAAATTGATGAGAAGGAACAATAAAAATTCGAATATAAAACGCTGCATATTGATGAGATCTTTATTAAGTAGCTACATTATTTCGAATAGCGGAGGGGGTTTGTCTTGTAGAATATTAGTTAACATAGTTCTGAATAATTAGACAAAGAAAATACCCCTTACCCAGAATCCAGGAAGCATACTGCCGCAGTAGCATAATATTTATCCCTATGTTAACTATTTATTACCAATATTACAGTTACTGTTGCACAGCTACTGGAGATTAATACGTACTATGTGAGGATAAAACTTGTCCGAAAATAAAATATATCAATTAGTCTCCCATTACATAATTTTTATGCCACCTTACATATTTATCAAGGTTGGTATATAGTAACAACAGAAAAAGCAGCAGCAACAACAACAACAACAATAATAATAATAACCATACATTAAATAATGTAAGACATAATATTAATAACAGTAAATTATAACTGTGTGTTTCTCTGTAATATATTGTATTTAAAAATAGATGAACTGTGTAACGTACTATAATTAGCATGTTTTTATTAAAATTTAATTCCATTTCTACATACATATAATTCTCCTCGAACAAGTACGAATAATAAAACGAATGAAGATAATTCGGAACTACTTTACAAGATAGTTTAGTATAAAAGTTATATTTTATCGCACTCTTTTAAATAATACCTATCTACCGCATTTCTTTCATACAAAATGCGTTATGTAATAAGATTAAGCAATAACGAAGAATGCGATTTATTTATTCCTTACGCGTATGTAAAAGTGTATAGAACCGTTTGCAACGTGCTTTAATATTGCAGGATTTAAATACCACTAAATACGTGACGCAGTGTTAAATAATTCTTCCAAAGTCTGCATTCGTATTCAAATATTGTAATAGTATGTTTGTGTGTAACGCCCTTTAACTGTCCAATCAAAACGAGGCTGGCACTATCATTCAGGTTAAAGAACATCTATAGACTATTATCACGTTGATTAGCTGAGCAGGCATTCGCAGTGAAATCGCAACAAAAGTTTTCTATTGTGACTAAACCTATGAAATTGTAAAATACAATTATTACAAGAAATATAAATTGAAGTAATATGTACGTCTTCCATTTATTTTAAACATAATTTTAGTTTAGAAAGTAATTACAATTTGTTAAACGTGTGTAGTTTATAAACGGTTAATAATAATCATTCTTTGATTTTCCATAATGTATATAATACTATAAAGACTGCTTATAAAAACATTCATATTTCAATGTATCACATATTGACTTTTCTAATATGTTTGTTAGGATTTGTGGTTATGTCGCTTAAGTTGCATTTCTCTTTCGCGGATATTAAAAAGTGATATGTTCGTTGAGCTTCTTAAACGCCTGTATTATTTCGCAAATTGAAAATGGAACGAAATGGTGCACGAGAAATGGAAGAACGAATGTGTATAAGAGACAGTGGTAAAACATTAAAAAAATATGGTAGTACAGTCAAACATGTTATACGAACTGAAAATTTAATAAAGCATGCTGTATCAGCAACCGATACGCTTCAAGGAATTGCTTTAAAATATGGAGTTACAGTATGAATTCATTATCCTATTCTCCAATATTTCTACATGTGATAGTGAAAAATATGATTGACTTCTGTATGTTTATCTTTTTATTCTTCTAGACCGAACAAATAAGAAGGGTCAATAGATTATGGGCTTCTGACAGTTTATTCTTAAGGGAACATTTACTCGTTCCTGTCAATTCAGAAAGTCCTTTGTCACTAAACATCGATAATACTAACGCAACTGAACAAAATATAGTTCAAAGTGTAAATATCTTTTTCATTAAATTAGTCCTAAGGTATTACTTTGCTTTATATCGAGATGAGATGTACTTTCAGGTTTCTAGTCCATCTTCGATAGCATCGTCTATAGATGATGACAGTTCAGTTAATGATTTTTTAGCTAAAATGGATTCTTCAATAGCCAACGCTAAAAGGGAAGTAAGACGTACTCAGGGGAGTAGCGAGTAAGTTGTTTATCTATAATTAATAAATATGAAACATAAAATTATAAGTAGATTAACATGCTGAGCATAAGGACCTGGGGCAGACATTAGACTTTCCATTTATGTGATGTTGGTCTATATAGACCAACAGTATACTTTTCATTCAGGTGGGAAGGGCAGAAAAACCAATGCCATGCTCAACACGTTAATACAATATAGCAAATTTATTTATTAATGAACTATACTTTTGGTTGCTCTTCAGATTTTGCACTGAAGGTAATGATACCTGTACACAGCGACATAGAGTGCCTACTAAGTTACGTAATTCCTTTCCTATGTCTTCGAATACACATACAATATCCTCTCCATCAGAGCTAGTGAGACCATCATCCTCTAGCGATATGCATAATTTTCCAACTGCTGTGGTTATGACTCAAGGTAGAAAAGTAAAAACATCGCTACAAAGACTTCAACAGCAACAGGACGAAATATTCCAGTTGTAGCAACTAAATGATATTGGACTGTAATATGTTCAAAATTGACAGTGTCATTAAAGAGCTTCAAGAAATATTTATTGGAATACTGAATAACGTATTGGAAATAATAGAAGATTATTTCATGTGCAAAATTGGTTGATCCAGAATTAATGTAAGTTGTATTCACTCCTTCTTATAAACTGTTTATTGTACTTTAACTGCTAACTGAGAACTTTTGTAAAACGTAATGCTGACAATTTTTATTCTTATAGTCTCAGACTATCAGCAATGGATCAACTAACTCTCATATTGTCCAAGCATATTTTTGAAATATTTCCACCAGTATTTCTTAGTGGACCATATGTGCCTTTAACCCAAATCAATTGTGCAATAAATCCAACATTATTCTTTTTATAATGCCTATAAAAGTTTACCTTTTTCATAATTTAGAAAAATAAATATTTTCCATTTAAAAATTTTATGAAAATGCACATTCAGATTATTCATAACTATTAGAATTGAGTACAATGACCTTTCCTTTTTTGCTAACTTTATGCTATAAAATTATGCATACGAACTATAATTTCATAGATAAATTATAATCTCTAATATACTTTTCTCTGGTCTTCCTAACAGAATGCTCTTAATATAATTTCATTATATACCTTATTTTGTTCCTAAAAACTGAAATACTAATTTAGGCAAATAAATACAACTTCGATATTAAATTACTGTTCATGTTAGTAATAATAAAACCATTGAAATTCGTCCACTTAATTCATTCATACAGAATTGTTATGTAAAATGAATATATTCATATGTGGATATTTATAAAAAATATAACAATTCTTAAAACTATTATTATCTCAATTCAGTTATCAGGTAACATTTTGATAAATAATTTTGTAATTATATGTCAACGATCGTTATGCAAAATTTAATATATTAAAAAATTTAGAGATGTTGCACAAACTCATTTTTAACATAGATTATAATTCTAAATAATTAGGAAATTGTCTTTTATAGTTACAGAAAATAATTTTTTTATTTTTGAGGCTAATAACAGTCTTTGAACGGTTAAGTTAACTTCATGAAAACTTGTGAAAATTTGTCGAATTTTCCAGAATAAATATATGAGTTTAAATTCTTTGTAAATACTTTTATTTTGAATTATAGAAATTTACTGTTATTGCCATTAATAAAGATTTTATGCAAGAAAATACAGTACCTGTTAATGTTGTCTATATTTAATATATTTTCATTGTTATATTGTGAATGTTACTTACTGGTAATATGCATTGTCTGTTTTATTATTGTTATATTCCGTACATTATAGTAATGTACTGACGTATTCTTAAGGGCAGCTAAAGCTACCACAAAGAATTGAAAGAATAAGTTCAGTTTCACAGGTGAAAAATTTATTTTTAAGTACTTTGAAACAAGAAGCAAAGGAAAGAATTTTAAAGTCCATCATACATGTATGCAATATGGTCTAACTTATTTTTTCACTTTGTTATGAATTCATAACAATTAATTCAAGTCAGTTTTAATGCTATGCATTAATAGTTAATTATAAATAGATTAAGTAGGAATTCTCTTGTGTATATGATATAAATTACCAATTGTACTTTAGAGTAAGGTAGCAACTGTTGTGTATATACATATATACAATGTACACTGGCAACTTTTATAACCATTTGTGTTATACGTATACATTCATATGTGTATATATGATATATATATGCATTATAAATGTATAAACTTATAAAAAATATTTAAACTGTTATGGATATGTGTAAAATAAATGTCTATTCATAAAAATATACGTATACGTATGCAATAAATAACATTTAAAATCTGAGTACATTAAACGAAAATCGCTAATAGTTTACAAAGCCATGTAAAAATGTTTGAACTCATGAATCATGGTACATATTTATTGTCAAAATGTGTGTTTAATGTTATGCCATTATTGTTATATTCATATTAAAAATTTTATATAGATCTACACAAACATACACACACATATACATATATATATTTCATAAAAATCTCGCGCAATATAAATAAATAAATATAAAAGATTATAAAAAATAAGCCAATAAACAGAAAACGATTACTATTTCTATTCAATGTTGTGCAAGTAATATATACCTATCATAATGACAATTGTAATTACATTATTGTGTAACAGAAAGTTTTCTAAACGTTTAATTTGATTCTTTATGTTATTTATTTGTGTCATTTGATTCTTGCATCTTTTGAATTTTATTTTTTATTGTTATTATATACTGTTAACATTTACTTGTGTGAAATGTCTACTTTACTGTTAGTTATTCTAACAGGGGGTGTTATAAATTGACCACAGTTGCATTTCAGTTCATTTACAAAGTTAAATGAACCTATGCGATTATTGCAATAGGGACAATTTAGTCTACCCTTGGTCCAAGATTCCTGTAACAAATGCATATTATATTATGTGGGCTTTTCTTAAGAATTTTGCAAATTACATATAGAATTTTCAATTGATTAATATTTATTCTTTACACAGTGTAGTATATATATTTATATATTATGTGATGTTTTTAAACGAATTATCATAAATACTCGTGTAAACTTTACTTGATTTACAATATCTGCAATCCATTTTGGCATATTTTCTATTGCTATGTATGAAGAAGATTCGGAATCATTTGTACTGCCACATCCTATATCCGTAGAATTCTGTTTTATTTCACCATGAGAAGTTAATAACTGTACTGGTTCTTTGTTGAAAAGATCTTTCCTACAATGTTTGCATTTCATTTCCATTATCTGCAAAAATTTTATAATATTGTCTTACAAAATGTAATAAAGATCTATCGATGTGATTTGTGAATTATAACCAAACTTTTGGAGGTTATAAAGGTTTGAGAAAAATTAAATCTTAACCCTATTTAAATACATTATTCGCGTCACAGAAAATGGTTTATACGTGTAACAGAGAATACTATTTTTTATCATCGGAAACAATATTACCGTTTGTAATTTTCCGAAGAAAATAAAATAAAATTAATTAAAAATTAAAAAATGTATATATACTTTATATGTGTATATCACATAAATAAAAAGCAAAATGTTATTCTATAGAATAATATAAAACCATTATACACATAATTTTGATAATGATAAATATAGTTCTGTATCATTATAAAATGTAGTACATATGTGTCTTTATTTTAAATTAATATTTGTCTTTAATTTATCAGTCTTATGTACTATTAATTTTAGAGATTTAGCCACTTAATTAAATAAATATGTTTAACTTCACCACAATGGTTTATTGTTTGAATACAATAAGCTTACTTAATCTTCTCCTGCTGGAATGGCATCCTCCAGTCTTTTAATGAACTTTACACGCAATTCATTTACATTATCATTCTTAAGTTGATCCTGTACAAACCAACAGGCAATTTCCATTTGTACCATTTCACAAGCTCCTCTTAAAATTCCAATTAATATATTACAATATTTTAGATTTAAACAATGGTCTGGTAATTCTACAAATTCTGTCAATGGGTTCGCTTCGAAACACAAAGAGAATTCATCTCCAGCAGCACTCCAGTTTGTTATCGTTGGGGTAATACCCAAAAATATTTTGAAGCCAGTTTGTATTTTCTCAGCTGTGTCTCTAAAATCGTAACATCGACCAGATCCCGTACGAGCTAGGAAGTCTTCAATCAAACGGATCCCCATATTGTAGCCCATTCTTTCTAGTTGTTTATTAACATCTTCTACATTTTCATAATCCTTTAACAACTGGGCTACCAATGCACCATACGTCAACGTGAATAATTCAGAATTCTGAAATTATTATATTATTTAAACCTTTAATATGGATGATAATCTATTTTTCAATTAAATTTAAACAATTACACGACCTACATAAATAATACCATAACTTCAACATAACCTTATTCATAATTTCGATAATAACTTTTAAATATTAATGGATGACACAACACAAGTTAGTAACATAAATCTTAATTGAATTGTGAATATTTATAATGTACATTTGTAATAAACTTACAACTTTTTTTGAGTCCAATTTTGTTCCTGTTCGTGACATGTTTACAAATATGAGTACCTCACTATACTATAGAATTGACAGTACAGTATGTGTCATATAGAAATAATTTATCGATCTACAATGTTGATCGATTACATTATGTATTATAGTTTGTCCATAACGATAGTATGTAAATATTACAATTTTTATATTTTTTGTTACAATATATTTTTCAAATGTTAATACATACTGTAACTGTACCAGCAAATATATTGAATGTGGAAAAGTTTTTCCGTATATAATAATAAACACAGGTAGTTATGATAATAAAAATTTATTCAAACACCATTTAATATAAAATTTATGAACTTTGTTATTTTCATAATATATCTTATAAATAATTTATGAGTATCCTTGAACAATATTGCAAAACCTTCCATCATGGTTACACAAAAGACTTAATTATTTATACTATATTTTATGTATAAATTTTACACATCTGTATATGACTTATGGTATAATCGGAAACTTAACATAGGACGGAGTCCTTAAACTGATCTCTGGGCAATTATATGAAGTTTAGATGTTACAAGTCATTATTCAGACTCTTCCATGGCTGCTATAATGTTGTACAATGCTGTCCTTGCATCACTTTTCTCAAATACACTTAAAACTTCCATTGCCCTTTGTGAATGTCGTTTTTGCAATTGTTTTGTTAATTCGACTCCTGGTCCCATTAAGACGATTTTGTATACCTGCATTCAAATTGCTTATAATTATAGGTTTCATACAAAACCATATTATCAGAATATTAATATTTATATATCTACCTTCCCATAATCTACATCATTCACAGATTCTAAACCTTTATCAATTTCAGTTAAAATCGATGGGTCATGCTCAATATGAAACATAACTGGAGCAGAACATAGACTAAACGTTACACTTTGATCTTTTGTAATAAATGAACTCAAATCTAAATAAGCTTGCCAAGCTAATGCTAAATGTTTTCCAAAGTTGTAACCCTGCTCCTGTATTTCGTTGCTATGTCCAGCCAGTTTCAATGTGCCTTTACATGATTTCCCAAGTAATGCACCAGCGCTCAGTACATTTCTTAAAGTCCATTCCTTCACTGCATAATCTGTGCGATCTTCAGGTGGTAGAGAAGGCAAAGGATTATTTTGGCTATCTCTGCGTCCTATAAATTCTGCTTCAGCCAAGTCTCTCACAGCACTAGACATTAATTCTACAATCTAAATAAAATTACATTATAATAACAAGCTTACACACTTAAGAATCATAACAAAAGTGTTTATACACATACTTCCTGATTACGAAGGTTAGCCAACTCTGCACAAGAATTAGCTAATAAATAATCTCCACTTAGTAATGCAATTTTATTACCAACATTCATATCGTTTAATTCTGAAGTTTCTAAATCAAGACCTGGTCCTATATTTATTAGTCCTTTATGAACAAGATGACTGGTACGTATCATTTCAGTGACTTCAGCCAATGCCCGCTGACTAAAATACAGTTTAGTAAAAATTTTGTTCGATTTCGCCTATATTTTAAACATTATACCTATGTAGCACACCAGCAGCCTTGTCTTCTTCCATGTCATCTACATTTAAGTGGCCAGCTGCTTTCGAAATTAACAATACAATAAGACCCCATGCTTGCATATTATTACGTCCATTAAAGATAACACTCCTATAATAGTTAAGACGTTGTTAATATAAGAAGGACAGTAAAATTAAATTAATGTAGTATATATATCTTAAGTCTTACTTGGCTGTCTTTAATAAAGGATGATTTGATCCCACTAATTTTCTCAGATGTAGTGCTACATTTGCAATTTCATCACTTAGAAGCCACCGCAAGCTCAAAAATGATGTTGGATATCCAACAATTTTCTCAGCTTCTGAAACAGCTTTGTTCCAATCGGGCTTTTGGTTTCCAGCAAGTTTAGCTTCTACCTTATTGTATTGTTGTAAACGAAATCTGTTTTCCACACAAGTGTGCACATTTCTGTGTGCTGCACAGTATACCCTGTGATCAGTGCACGAAACAGATCTGGCAATATTTCCATTTTTCAAAAAATTAAAAGCGATTCTGTTCGTGGACATTTTATACCGTACACACCTGTAGACTGTGTTTTCTCGCAACATTAACATTAGCGACGCATGCAACAGGTATAACATACATGATTGACGTTTCAAAACTTTTACTTTTGACCTTATTTTCTGAAGAAAGCATGCGATCCAACCTCGATCAAAAAGTTAGTTTTCTGTATTACAACGATTTTTTTGAAGACACATTCTCTATTTACTTTATATTATCTGCGTGAAGCTTCATTGTTCATCAATGAAAATGCTCTTGCATTTGGATATGTTTATTTTGGTCGTTTAAAAATTGAGTATATCGACATAGAGTGCTTACGTAGATAATATTGTAGATAGATGTAGAATTATCTATACAATTGTGCGCATTTTTATGAACTTTAGGGTCGTAGTCAAGGACACAGAGTATTATGATATTATGTCACAGATGTCACTGTCACTGACTTCATTGGAAACAAGGATTTAGTTTATCATGGCTGCCTCCTTAGCGTCACGCGGTTTCCATAGCGACGTGAACGAGAATGAATAGCACTGCTATTACTGCTATAGATATGCACATGCACTGTCGTAGGGTGATAGTAGTGCCCGTACCATGATCCACTAACCTAATTTGTGAATTTCATTTTTATATCTTCATTTGTGAATAAATATTTCTGATATAATGTTAAGCATTGTTTTATGTCGCCGCCTACAACGTCTTGGACATAACGAAAGGAAATTTTGGATCAGGTCATATACAACATGTTTGTTTAAATCACGAAGACAAAAAATTTGTACAGAGGGAGGTATCCTTCGTGTTTCGACATTTAATCCAATATTTTCAGCTGTTGGAGTTAGGGTAATTCTTCTCACATAATTTTATATATATTATTTAAATGTTATTTGCAAATACGTAACAGTGTGATTAACTACTATCTGTTATCTGCTTCCTTTAATTATGTCATAATAGCTTAAATAAGAATGTTTCTTGTCACACTGATAACAAATGATAAGAATCTTTAGTCATTAAATAAATGAAGATAGTGCCAATTAACATAAATTTAATAAGAATATTTGATGATAGCTAACAAAAAATGATTTATCTTAAGATGTCTTGTTTAACGCTTCTACAGATATATACATAATGGGTAGAACATCAAGAATACGTCATCGAAAGAAGAGACTAACTGCCAAAGAATTGGCAGATAAAGGAGATGAAAACTTGATACATCTAAAATCTTGGCTATTAACAAATAATTGTTTATTGATCGACGATTTAATTCCATTTGATTTTCCTATTACTGGTAGAGGGTTGAAAACATTAAAAAACATTCAAAACAATGAAGCACTAATCAGAGTACCATACAACATGCTCATAACAACTACTACAGTATATCAAAGTGATATTAATTTTATTTTTTTAAAAGACAAATTATATAATGCACAATGTATACTATCGGTGTTCCTCGTATATGAATTGCATTTAAATAGTATGTCTAAATGGTATCATTATATAAATAGTCTTCCTCAGTTTTTAACAAACCCAGATTTTTGTACACAGAAAGAAAAGAGTTTGTTACCAGCAGCCATTATAGATTACATGAATGAACATCATAAAGTTGAAAAAGAATTTCAGTCATTAATTAGGTCAATAAGTAGTTTGAACAAGGCTGGTTACTGTAATCACTGTAATATGGATTTAAAAAAAATATTGACATTTGAAAGATACAAATGGGCATACTATATTGTAAATACAAGAGCCATATATATTGATACAGAAGAGATAGAAACAAAACATGTTACCATCAACATAAAACAACCCAATAATTTAGCCTTAGCAGCATTTTTAGATCTTTTTAATCATGATATTGATACTACTGTACATGCATCTTTAATTACAGATGAAAAGAAAAACAAATTTTATGAAATTACAACATTAAAACCATTTAGCAAAGGGTCACAAGTTTTTATTAACTATGGGTCACATAACAGCTTGAAATTATATGTTCATTATGGTTTTTTCATACCAAACAATACATTAGATGAAATTTATTTTAATATTTTTGATATACAATCTTATTTTGACATTTCGAAGTTGAAATTAGACTTTATTTTGTCCAATAATTTACAAAAAAATATGGCATTTACACGAGAAGGTTTAAGTTACAATGCCAGTTGCACATTATTTATATTAAATACAACATTACAAAAAGAACAGTGGAATGGAAAAATATATACTAATTCATTTACTTCAGCGGAAACTGTTCAGACATATAATACAGCAAAAAAGATCTTGAATTTAAAAAGGAATGAATTAATAAGTCATTTAAGAAATATGCAAAATTATAAGTGCTCTACACAATCTTTTTGTATTGCGATTAATCTTGTGGAAGAATATCTAGCAATATTAACAGAATCCAATAATTACATGTGCACGTTTCATTAATAACAAATTGAAACTGTATATAATGTCAATGTTATATTATGAAGATGTATATGAGAAACATATGTATTACATTTTGTTTGTAATATTTTAATAAAAAATCTTGTTTCTGATTAAAGCTTTCTTATTTTTTCACAAGAATCATTCTAATACAGAAAGTAAAATTTGACTTCTTACAAAAAGTGACTGATGTGGAAATAATCTTTTGATACTTAATAATGTTTTAATTAAATATCTACTATAAAAATGTATAAAGATTTGTTCAAGGTTTATAAATATTTTACAGTGTTGCAATGGAAATGTTATCGATCGTGCTCAGAAGAAAAAAAGTATATGGCAGTCGAAAACTATTGTACCTCCAGTCAAGTTCCCACTAGTAATTTCTGGATTTACTGGAGGAAAGTCAGGTCAGCCAAAAAGAAATTGTTTTCATCCTGGTGTATCCAGTTTAAACCGTGATGCTATTGATTTTAAAGATAGGGAACCAGTTACAGCTTCCAATATGGTCAAAGCAATGCTTAGATATATTTGGCCAGAAGTAAGTTGTTTGAAGTGTGTAACTTATACAAAATTAGAACTGAAAATTAGAACACTTATTATATGTGTGCTTTTAGGATGATCCAGATATTAGGAAGAGGGTGAAAATAGCTCTTGGCTTACTTGTTGGTGCAAAAGTTTTAAATGTTAGTGTTCCATTTATTTTCAAATATGCAATAGACACACTCAATGCTCAAAACATAGCAGCTGGTGGCAGTGCTATTCTGAGCATAGGAACTGCACCAGAAACAGTGGCAACAGTAGCAACATCATTACTTATAGGATGTATGTATTTTAAATTGGTTTAATTATAATTAAATTATATATACATTAATAATTAAATCTTTCTGCCAATAAACTAGATGGTATAGCTCGTGCAGGTGCTGCTGGTTTTAGTGAATTACGGAATGCAGTGTTTGCAAAAGTTGCACAACATTCTATACGGAAAATAGCCAAAAATGTATTTATGCATTTACACGATTTAGATATGGCTTTTCATCTGTCCAGACAAACTGGAGCATTATCAAAGGTATAGTATTGATTTTTAATTAATTGATGTATACCATAAAAGATTATATATATGTATATGTCCGGTATTTTTTAGACAATAGACAGGGGAAGCCGTGGAATTAATTTTGTTTTAAACGCTATGGTATTTAATATTGTACCCACCGTTTTCGAATTAGGGCTTGTTAGTACGATACTTTATTTAAAATGTGGTGGAGAATATGCAGCTGTTGCATTAGGCTGCGTTGGCGTCTATGCTATATTTACGTTGGCTGTTACACAATGGCGAACAAAGTTCCGAATTTTTATGAACCAAGCAGAAAATGAAGCAAGCAACAAAGCCATAGATTCACTTATTAATTATGAAACAGTAAAGGTAGGTAAAAGACCACGTATGCTATCATAATTTGAATACACGACTAAATAATTGTGTTGTCTATCTTAGTATTTCAATAACGAAAAATTTGAAACCGAACGATACGATGCATCGTTAAAGAAGTACGAAGCTGCATCCCTTAAAACAAGTACGAGTTTAGCGATGTTAAACTTTGGACAAAACGCTATATTTAGCGGTGCCTTAAGTTTAATCATGGTGTTAACAGCTTCGAATATTGTTAATGGTATGACATTTATCTTTATATTTAAATTCTATACATGACATACGGTATGAGTAATGATATTATTTTAAATAAATTTAGGTACTATGACTGTTGGCGATTTGGTAATGGTCAATGCACTTTTATTTCAATTATCGGTACCATTAGGATTTTTGGGTTCAGTGTATCGTGAAGTTAGACAAGCTCTTATAGATATGCAAACGATGTTTACCTTGATGACAATGGACACAGCCATTAAGGTAGTAATATTTTCTTCTAAAGACGTGTTTAGTATGTTAATTTATTAACAATAAATCTCTTATTGTCTTATAATTTTTTGTATTAGTCGAAGGAGAATGCTATGCAGTTTACTGTAAGCTCAAAACACTCGGACATTGAGTTTAAGAATGTTAATTTTCAATACTGTGAAGGCAAGCCTATTTTTAATGATATCAATTTTATCATTCCAAGTGGAAAGAAAATCGCCATTGTTGGAGGATCTGGTTGCGGGTACATTTTTATTATAACATATATTATTTTGATAAAAATGATCACAGTTAGATCATAATATATATATATTTTTTTCAGTAAAACAACAATAGTAAGATTATTATATCGATTCTTTGAACCACAATCTGGAGGTGTCTATATCAATGGACACAATATTCAAGATTTAGATTTAGAGTCTTTAAGACAATCGATAGCGATAGTACCGCAGGTAATTATATTTTAATATGTATAAGATCTGATAACAAACGTTTAAGTAATAATCGTTTAAATATAATAATTTTAGGACACGGTCCTTTTCCATGAAAGTATCTATTATAATCTTCACTATGGAAATATGAATAAATCTAAAGAAGAAGTTTTTGAGGCTGCCAAAATGGCAAACCTACATGACAATATCCTTAAGTGGCCAAAGGGATATGATACACCTGTTGGAGAGCGTGGGTTAAAACTAAGTGGGGGTGAAAAACAGCGAGTAGCAATTGCTAGAGCAATTTTAAAAAATAGCCCAATATTAATTTTCGATGAAGCCACGTCGTCATTAGATTCTATTACGGAACATGTGAGTTTATATTTTATAGTGTTTCAAATGGTTTTTAATACATATTTAGTGATATTCGTGAAATGCTGTGTTCATAGAATATTCTTGAAGCGTTACGCCGAGCAACGACAGGACGAACATCCATCGTCATAGCGCACCGTTTGTCTACTGTGATGGATTCAGATGAAATTTTTGTATTAGACAATGGTAAATTAATAGAGAGAGGATCACACGACTCATTATTAAATATACCAAACTCTTTCTATAATAAATTGTGGCAAACTCAACATATAGGAATGCTCAAGTCTAATCAAGGAAAAGATAACACTAAAAAAGCTCAAGGAGCTTGAGTCTAAAAATAGATGTTTTAAACAGGTAACAATATGTGTACAACGTTAAATTTAATATATCATTTTGAAACGATCCATACATTTGAAATGTATTAAAGTAAAGGTGACTGCCACTTTCTAAGTGAACAACGTATTGTAAAGAATGTGATTCTGTAACATGATAGAAATACAGTTGAATGCGAGAATTAGTTTAAAAATATATATTTTAATCGAATGGTTAAATTTTCTTTCATTTGTTTGTAATAGTACAGAAAATTAGCGATTCCCAGTATTACAACTTCAGCTGATGTCAGCTAATAAACCATTCAAAATGTATGTATTTAGAACTGTTTCATATTTATATTGTTAAAAGAAGTGTATATAACAATACATGTGCGGTGCGCATGTTTATTAATATTTGAATAAATTATATAATAACTATTTGTAAAAAGAAAACAATGAAATAAATTATACTAATTAAAATAATTTCGATCGTAATTTATGATCGAAGAAATGTGAAATAAAGGGATAGTTTAATTGAATCATTACTCTTTCTCATTATACATACATATACATACATACGACCTATATATCATCTATGAAACGTATAAGGTAAATCTTAAACAATGTAGAAAATAGTTTTAGTTTCACGTATCTTATATTTTAAATTTATTTTTGCAAAAACAAAATGCATAGATCCAAGAATTTTTACAAAATATCTAGTTATAAAAAACATTGATTAATGAAGTGTTTGTGTACATAGATGTTACCTTGGTAACCACATAAAAACAATTATGGAAGCTGAATGGTCTTCAATAAGTTTTTCACAATACCATAACAATTTGTTTCTGCAAAAAGTCATTTTAAAAGCATGAGATTAATTGTGATGCAGTGTCCACAATCAGAAAATGCAAACTGAAGTACCTACATTACCTGTAGTACAGTTAAATATCAATGCAAACCTCGATAGGTAATCACAGTTATACTGAACAACTTTAATTTTAGTTCTCCTAAACATTGTCCTAATTTTACTACAAGAGTATTTAAATAGTAACATGTTTTCAAAGCAATGCATAATTTTTACTCCATTTAAACTTTCCACTCTTAAATATAAATAAATACTTTTATGTGTTATAAATGCTGCATTTTTAATTTTTAGACACCAAAATTCTAATTTAAAAAGAGCTACCACAGATGTGAAAACTACTTTAATACACAAAAGTATAACGTACAATTCGCCCAGTAAGAAGAGCACACATCCTTTCATTGGTTTGTATTATAATTTCAGAGAAAACAATATTATACAGCAATGTGTGATTAAGTAATTTACTGTTTTACTATTCATAGGACAGCCATACCAAACGAGCATTCGACAGAAGACATCAACAGATTATTCAAAGGTCAATAAAACCAGTATTAAGCAAATAGTTTTGTCTGCAAGAATGTTACGTATTAAGGAATTACAAAATCAATTAGCTGATGCACATTATCAGTTGAATGTAATTATTTTAACTCTTCTATGCAATAAATATAAATGTACTCAAAATCTCTATCCGTTAAGAGTATATGTTAATGGCGAATACATTAAATATAATAAATAATATCTTCCTCTATAGGAGTTAGCTAACGAAAATAGACTATTGAAATCATTACAAAAACGACAGGATTCTGCATTGAAACGTTATGAAGGAACAAATGCAGAATTACCACGAATCATTAATTCGCATCAAGAGGAATTACGGATACTCCAAATTAAATATAAAAAGCTAAAAGCGTTGCATAAAGAAACGTGTCATTTATTGAAAGAGAAAGAAAATGAGCTACAACAGTTGCAGGTGAAAACGCAGATCGTATTAAACAGTGTTAAACAAAATCTAACAAAAATTTCAACGACTTTATATTAATTACAGACTCAAAACAAACACTTATTACAACTTAGTAAAGATCGTAACTTAGGAGAGAGAGAAAAATTACAATCACAAATTTATGATTTAAATTATAGAATACAACAGCAACAAGATACTATACAGGTAGTTTTAGATCTGAAATATACTGTAAAATCTTTTATACCATGTTTATACAAATTCTATTATTTTGTTAGACACTACACAGAAAATTATCTCTTGAAAGTAAAAGTTTAAAGCAGCAATTGTATACAGAAATTTCAAAAAGGAAGGCAACACAAAAAAATTTAGAAGAAATAACTCAAAAATTAAAAAGTTTAGAACATTTATTAGATAGTAGAGAACGCAAATTATATTGTAATGGACAATTACCACTCCCCACTAAAGGCAGACAATTGGGCACACAACTTCTTAATAGTTCAAGAGATATTAGGTATGTAAAAAATATAACATTAAATTAATTTTTTAAATATAACTTTTCCACATGTTACTATTCGTGTTTTAGCACATCAAATTCATTAAAGTTATCGGATCAGCATAAAAAATGGCAAAACGATGTAGAAGAACATAGTTTGGTAAAAAATTAGTCTAAACCAATTTTTAAATGTTTAAAATATACTAAATACTCTATTAACGATATTTTACTATTTATTAGCCTGCTTTGAATCCATCTGATGGGAATGATAAAAACATCAGAGAAGATGAGACAATTGATTTGAATCGATCTCTAAATTCTATGAAGACAGAAACAATGGCTAATTTGGAGCAAATAAGAAAGTACCGTCTCCAAAAGTCTGTGCAGAGAAGAAGTTCATCGGACGATTTTGAAGAGAAGCTTGTGGAATTAAATCAAACCTCAAACAAAGATTCAAAAAATTCAATTTATTTTAATGATTCAGACAAATTGGAAGAAAACGATGAAGATAATGAAAGACAATACGAAATAAGCGCACAAAATTTTAGAAAAATATATGAAAATCGAAAATTTCCACCCTTCAACGAACCATTAAAAACAGATTATTCATCTGCAAATGACGAAAGCGATGGTGAAAACGACAATTTTGAGAACAATCAAGATGATGTAACCGTTAGTCCTAAAGAATCGCGCATAAGGTTTGGAGTATTTAAAGCTATCATTCTTTTACAGTTAATATAATTGTTACTGTTCTTCAATCGTAATGTATTTTATTTTAATTACAGATTAAGGAGTAGTAGAGATGAGATTGCAGGTTCAAAGGAATTATTATTATCTAATAGTAAATATGGAGATAAATTGAATGTTGTACCAATGGAAAAGGATGATTCTTATAAGATAAATTTTGAAGCTGACACCGGAGGAAGGAAAGGATCAATTGGGCATTATTTTTCGTCAAATCGATCAAATGGTGCTCTTAAATTAATTACAACTCCAGACGATAATCAAATCCATTATAACTCTGACCAAGAATCTGAAAAGCTGACGATTTCTCATTTTTTTAACGAATCACAGAAGATGTATCAAAATCTAATTAATGAAATGGGAGCACAGGCTGGAAATATAGAAAATGAAAACTTGTCTGACTTACAGAATAATATACATATAAATAGTGAACAAGTAGACACCAGTTATTCGATAGATAAATTTTCAGAAGATCTACAAAAGCTTATTGTGGAACAACCTACATTTAAGGAAGAAACAACAGAAGGAAATATAGCTCATATCTCTGAAAGGAAAGATGAACTAGAAGACACAGTATTAATGCAAATGGCTTCAGTCAGAGATTATGACAAGTTCAAGACATCATTTTCATCAGACCCAGTATTACACGTCACGGAAATTTTGTCTAATGAGCCACAGGATAGGCTCCTTGTTCCAAATTCATCTAATGCGTTAATCAATATAGACAAACAACAAACGTCAAACGTAACATACGAGAAAGACACAGACAATTACAACGTAGAAACAAGAAATAAAATAAACAAACAAGAAGTAAACGAAGAGGTAAAAGATACCGATATTTCATTGAGTCATACACGATCCTCAAAATCGGATTCAATTCTCGATGTAATTAATAAAATCAATGTTAATAATATAAATGAGAACGATGCCAAAATAAAAACAGTTAGCTATAATAAAGAAAAGTTATTAGCAACAATGAAGGCTATTGACGACAATGAGAATATAGAATATTTAAATCAAGACTATGAAAAAAATAAAGTCACAAGTAGAAAACAAATAACTGAGAATTTGTTTCGCGGTGTGCCTACTCATATGAAGAAAAAACAAGACATTATAAAAGATATTTTTAATACTGATGGGTTAAAAAATGAACCCACGGGTAGTTAAATGAATTGCATTAACATAAAAATTAAAGAATAAAGTAATAACTTCTGTAAAAAAACAATGAAGAGATAAACTGAGTATAAACTTAGTATGTACTATATTCTTTTCATAGCACAGTAATTAGTGTTGCATATCTCAGAAGTTATAAACTTCTATTTTAATGTAATAAAATATTAAAAAAAAACAATTATTATAAGATTTTTTATACCTTTTACTTTAACTTAAGTAATTTAGAATATGTAGACCATAAGTGATCATATCATATAAGAAATATTAACAATTGTCTTTTTAACAATAATCAATAATTACTAATTGAATATAAAAATTGGGTATTTTACATTTAATTCTTTTATAGTTTTTGAAAAATCTGTATTTACACGAAGCATAGAAAAGGCGAGAAATCGATTGATTTCAAATTTTGGCGCCTAAAACCAACCATTGCAACTACTCATTTATATATTCAATTACCAAAGTTTATAATTGATATCTTATTTATAACATACGCGAATACAACCTTTCAGATCTTATTAAATTGAAAAATATAATAAATAAAACTAGTCTGGTATAGTGTACCGACTCTTCGTTTCACAGATTGGCAATACTGACTCCAGAATTGACAAGAAAGGAGAACAAACAAGGAAGCAACAAGAAGGAACCTGTTGTGCACAGAAGGCAGTGGAATGAAGACACGCCGCGAATGCGAATGCCATAATGAACACCAAAACAAACCATGAATATACTTCTAATTCGTACAATGAAGGTATTCGTTTATTCGCTTTAAATAACAAAAATTTTCAACTTCCTAACAAACTAGCATTACTAGAAAATATATAGACAGTTAGAAAAGACGAATTGAAAAGCCGTCTGCTGGGCGTCCTTATGGCGTCTGCTAGAATGACGCTTAGAAAATAAGAATTTTTCTTCTATACAGAGAACAAATAAAAAGTTATTGTTCCTTAAATATGTTTATTACATTTTTATGCTTTAGGACTCAATCGAATTCTTTATTATACTTGCAAAATTGAAAAATATTCATGTTTCGTAGACTGACTGTCATATGTCATGATGTCAGCAAAGGATCAACATACTTATTGTTGTTGCAAGTTCACTAACACTTAACACAAAAGAAGTATGCATCAAAATGCACAACTTGTACTTTTTACAAATAAAATGTTGAAAATTACTTATTTTGATTTCTAAATTTTTATACAGTAATGCCTTTAAAGAATGCTTATTCCATATATATTTTTATATATGTATATGTAATTCTTTTTTACAAAAGTATGAGTATATATATCTATTTGTATAATTTAACATTTGTGTGCATACATCTTTTGTCAATTGTTAATCATTACTGATTTAATGATCAGACAATTGTTTTAGGTATTATGGGAAGTGATAGTCCTGCTGCTTTACTAGATATGCTGGCAGAAGTTGCATCTCAAACGTTGCACTCAGAAAAAACACATAATACATCATTATTAACAACACAATGCAAATCAAAAACAGAATATATAAGAAGAAAACCCCAAGAAGTATCTTTCAGTGTACCTCAGCTTTTGTCTATGCCTGCATCACAATTAGTTAAACAGTTCTCCATTTTTACAAGTGATGAATTGAAAAGACAATATTCTTATACTTGTGCCTTGGTTGTGGGATGTGGTCAGAAGTATACCAGTTTTGCGAGCGAAGGAAGAGCAAGAGTATTGATTAAAGCACATTTGACAGAACACTTGGAATATTTAAAAACAAATAAAGACACCTGTGAGTAAGCATAATAAAAATATATAATTATATTATGATTATAATACAACAATTGTATATATTTATTCTTGCATTTGTAGATAAAACTTTTACTGCAAAGTCTGTAAATCATAAAAATAATAAAACAAATTCTCAAAGTAAAAAGAATAGACTACAATCATCAAAAAAACCACAGGAGACATTAAACAAGGAAAATAAGAACATTATAATAGAAAAACCAACAAATTATCTTCGAAACATTCTATTAAACGATTCCAGCTTTAAAGAATTAGATAAAAATAAAAGTTTCGAGAAATTGGAGAAATCTAAAAAACTACATAACACCGAACAAAATGATGTAGATAAAACAGACTTCAAAGTTTTTGGAGACCACAGTTACTTTGAACGCTTGAAGGATGAAAATCCTAGTGGCAAGGAAGCATGTCTTGGTAATGTCCTGGAAAACGCAGGAATGGATGAAAATGTAAGCATAAATTGTATCTAAATATATAATTCATAAATTCTAAATGAACTGTACTTTGCAGATTGTACTTATGGTTGTTGGTGCTGATACTGTTCACATGAAGGAGTATTCACACATTAATCAAAAACTATCGGAAAAGATCAGTCAAGAATCAGATACCATCTATTTACCTGGTAAGTGTAATTTATAATTTTTCACAGTAGTTCTGAAAGCTTTCATACATCACAATGCCTTTTATTTTCAGAAATATCATGGTCAGCCGACAACGGCAACAAAAATGTAGAAATCACAACAACTAAACCTAAAGGCAAAGCAAAATTTATAGGTACCAGCAAAGAAGAACGGGAAATGGCACTAGCGTTTATGGATCGCATTAAGAAGAAGGGAAACCCAATTGGAAGCAATCTTGAATGTCGAATTTGTAATCCACCAAGAAGTTTTACTGCACCAACAACTTTAGTATCTCATTACCGAAGTCACGCTGGAATAAAACCATATGAATGTCGCATATGCAGAGCAGTTTTTACAAGAAGACACAGTTTAAAGTATCATATGCTAATTCATCAAAATCAAACACGATTTACATGTCACGATTGCGGGAAGAAGTTCAGACATCCATCGCACTTTAGGGAACATCGCCGCCGACATACCGGAGAAGCACCATTTGGATGTGACGATTGTGGGCAACGGTAAGTTAATCAGTATCATTTCCGAGAATATTCAAGAACCCGAATATTTCAAGAACCTGTCCCGACCCGACATTTTCGGGTTCTCGCATACCTCTAGATTTCACCAAACATTATAAAATCACTAATGTTATTATATTATCAAAACTATTCTTTCATCAAATAGGTTTAAGACCAGAAATACTTATAAACGCCATTTGAAAACGAGACATGGTAAAGTTTTAACAACTACTGGAGAATTATTATGTCTCTCTGAAGAAGACTTTCAAAAAGTACGGACTAATAGGAAGAAGAAGAACGATGTAACTAAGGAACGTGTGGCAGATGAGGCTATAACTGCAACAAAAACATTAATGAATTATCAAAACGATAACAATCAATTTCAAAATTTTACGACTGAAAGATATATTATAAATAACGATGCTAACGATAGTAACAAAAATTGGGAGTCAAACGATGCAATAAATCTTATTAAGAACTGTTTTGACACTTATGAGGTTTGCTCAGAATCTCAATTAAATAAGACTGATTCTATAGAGACTGAAATACCTATAGATAATAGAGTTTCTACTAGAGCTGATGATAGGTTGCCAATGGAAAACGCGGATAAAGTACAAGAGAACTTGCCACAATTACAAAATGTTTCTTACAATAAGTTAGAAGTAATTAAAAACGATAAATCTGAGTTAATTTATCACAACATTAACGAGCCACCATCATATATTAGAATAGAATATAACACTTCGATTAATGACCAAAATGAAAATAATACAGAATTGCAAGGAAATGTTGAGTTTGCAGGCAAACAATTTAAAAATCGTATTCAAATAGTAGACCATAACGAGGAACAATTTTGCAATGGGCTCTTGAGTGAAACTATAGATGAACATTGCAATAAGCATGTAATTCTCACTGAAGAAGACGAAGAAGATAATAATGTCAACATTCAAGATGATAATTCTTATGAAAAAAAACATGAAATTATTTTGACAAAAAATTTAATAAACACCAACATTTTGCAGCCAGATAATCAAATTGTTAATGAAGCTAGTAAAAATATTTTATTAGAACAGAATGAAGAATCTATACTGAACCAAAATAAAACAATAGGTAACCATCAAACTATAGTACGAGATTTAATAAAAAGTCGTGTAATTACACCATTAAACAACGTTTTTAGAAAGAGTCAGAAACTAATGCATCAACCGAAACAGCGTATATATATTAATAATGAATCATTGACAAGTATAATAGTACAAAATGAATGTGTCAACATTGTTCCACAATTTCAAGCTTGTCACAATGGACAAACAAAATCGAAATTGCAGCCCAATCAAAATGGAGAACTAACGAATAAACATGTCCAAAAAGTCAATATAAATCAGAACGGAAATGAAAATACCATTTTATTATTGACTAACGATACTTTACAGAACAGCATCCTTAAGATTGAACAAACTAATACCGTCACCAATTTCGGCGTAAATATTAAAAATAAGTAAGTAAACTTTGAGTGACAAAAACTTATTAACTTTTTTATTAAATTTGAAGGACATAAGATTGAGAGCAATAAACTTTTAAAGCTACAATAACATTTTTATGAAAGTATAGTTATAGTGTGTAACACTTTGAGATTTCGATGTGTAAATATTAATAGAAAAAAAAATATATTTAATATTTTATACTGTCCCAAAAAAGATATTGACCATATAGATAACAAATTCTATAAAAACGAATCCAACAAAATATTTTTCATGATTTCGATCTTGCAAAATGCACAGTATTAGCATAGCTTTTAAACATAGTAAGATTGCAAAAGAAACAAATAAAAATGTTCTAATTTCTATCATATAAAGTAAGACTATTTTTGCAATGTTCAATGTGTATTTTTCCTTTTTTCAAAATATAATATGTTACTGAGTCTCAGTATATGTTAGTCATTCCAATTGTTGACATAGAGAAACACCTTTATTAAATTTGCAATGAAAAAATGTATATATGTGTTACGAAAGTAAGTAGGTGATAATCACGATGGATCAAGTTTACTTAAACACATTATTATAAAACAATTACTTACTAGCAGTAACATTCATTAATGTGCCAAACGTTAATAAAAACGGTGCAAATTTACAATTCGTTTAACAAAAAAAAAAACTTTAATATTAATTCATGTTATTTTATAGATTTATAGGTATATTTCTGCTTCTCTAAAATTTAAAAACATTTATAACGTTCAATATTCTTTACCATTTATATTATCATTTTATTGAAATGTGTATTTTCATTTTATGAAGCTATGAACAACCAAGTTCAGTTCACTGTGTTCTTATATCTAAGAACATTGAAAGCATACTACAACTATCTTTTGAAATTAAAGTACAATTGTTAAACATAGTTAATGATATATTATTCCTTTCAGGATAATTACAAAATGTCTTCCATAAAAATTAATAGTTTCTTTTTGTGAAAGTATAAATGCAACAAATATAATATAATTTATATGTAATAATTAATAAACTTTTATAACACATATTTTAAAAAGTTTAATGAAATATGTTAATATTTTGTTACAATGTACTAGCGATAGTTTGTAAAAATTATTTAAATACAAAGTCTGAATACATTTCATATAACATTAAATATAGTGCCTCTTTTTCTAATTCGGAAAGTTTATATTTTCCACTGCTTAAATTAAAAAAATTGAAAATTAAGGGATAAAAAAGGTTATATGTAGTGAGTCGTTTACATTATGGCTATAAAAAATAAATTCTAAAGATTGTAAAGGAAAAGTGTGAGATATTAAATCCGGTACCTATATTTTTTGTACATTTTGCACGAACAATTTTTAAACAAATTAATATTTTCTTTAAATGAAATTTTAGAAGGTTTAACTTTAATTTAAATATTATGAAGAGTAAGAAGATATATTATATGCTCATGATCTAGTGTAGATACTCAAGTATACTTCTAATAAAAATAAAATTAACTATATTCTTTGTTTTGTAAATAATCATTATAAGTATGTCTACATACACTGAGTTGCTTATTAGAGAGTAGTATAAATTTGAATTGAAATCTACATTCCTAAAGAGTACTCCAAGATTCAAAATACTCTAAACAAGGTGTTTGTAATAAACTCTTTGTATAAAAATTTATATAGCATAATAGTGGTTTTAATGTAATATATTGTATTGCAAATACAATGCGAACATCAATAAATTATTATACCACATTAAAAATCTCTGCAAAAATATTTTACATGCATTTGTGTTCTCAGATAACACATTTTTATATAGCACAAACATTTTGTTATGAACCTAATACAAATAAATAATAAATAATTTAAGATGTAGTTAGAAGTAAAAACACGGTAATACGAATGTTATATTAGAACAAAATAATAGCTAAAACTGAAACGAAAATTTTAATACTCGAATGAACAAAATGTATGCATTTTTTATATTCTAGTACATATATACTAACATCTAAACAAGTCAATTTTTTATGTACTGCAAAGGACTGTAATAATTAGAAACTTACAATTTCATATACATTTGTTCATTTGTAAACTATAACGTGCCTTAGGTACATTGTATAGCTAATTACTACATAATATTGTAATAACTATAACTATATAAAAATTAATCACACATATACTTTGTACTAAATTTTTTTTATTATAATTTGTAATAAAAATTACATAATTGTAATGATGTTAATGTGAACAATAATTTTAGTTACATATTGTATTTTTATACCCATTTTGTACTTAAAACAATAAAATATTCATATTCAACATGACTGAATTTTACAATCATAATCAAGATAATCATCCACCTAATAAAGTTTCTCAGAACAGAATTTTTCTTTCATGTAAGCAATGATGTTTGATTTTGTGTTAGAATTCTTTTGATTCCCAACTTTTTAAATCTATGGAAACTTGGCAGCAGCAGTAAAGGAAATAGAGTAAAATAAGGGTGGAGTACCAGATATCTGCAATAAGTAGTAACAATAATATTTTACTTGATACTTCAACTAACTAATTAATTTAAAATGATTTAAAATAAAAATGATACCGTTTAATATCCTATAAACATAGATGTGTCCAACTTCTTCGCCAGTAAAAAAATAAAAATTCGATATTACTGACATTGCTAGCAAAGGACTTGTTAAAACACAATGAACTCTTCTGGCATTTGTAGGCGATATATATTTTTCCCGCATGTTAGTGCAATATTTACTTTTCTCAATTAACTTCGTTAGGTTTTCAATGTTCAATCCTATAAAATTAAGGAATGCCCAAATACAAATATTTTTTTGCATTCCATGCCACACAAAAACGAATGTAAAGCACAAAAATGAAGCAAGTAGCTTATTAAAATTCGATGTTAACAATGGTGTATAAATATATCTGAAAAGCATAATACATTTTCTTTTTACTATTTATTATACTTTTTTAATAATTTAATGGAAGTATATATTTTCCATGCAATGTACCTTACAAGAAATTTGTATAAACCCTCGTCAAAATATTTCCACATATCAGAATACAAATGAACTCTTGCCACACATTTTGGCTGGGAAGGAGCTTTAATGCGATCAATTGCACACAGAGTATGATTTAGGCCATATACTACAACATATTTAATTAAAAAAAATTGACCCATGCAGTATCCTAATCCATACAAAGCCCATGGATTTAAAGATTCAACAACCTGGTATAAAAAATAGAAAAGGATTACCCAAATTATCTTCCTACATTTATTCAAAATGTTATGTTGGTTTACCTTAGGATGATAATGCATTGCGTTAAAGTAGAGAAAATGTAAAAAAAAATTAGCAAATAGTATCCAGGACACATATCTCACTAAATTTAAAACAAAACATCGGAGTTCAGCTAATTTCCAAGCTTGGAATGGTTTTTTTATCTGCAATAATTCATACATTATTCATATTAATAAATTTAATTAATTGTGTGATTAATAGAAAGACACTTTATACATACAGAATCTATGAATTCATGGTATAAAATCAATGGACCTAAGTGTAATGTGGGCAAATATAAGGAGTATGCTAATGCCCACAAAAAATTCCTTAAAAAATGTGATGTATTGTCGTAATAATTATCCACACATATTTTTTTATCTATGCTGCAACTAATGCTTCTTAATTGAATCCAACACATTGTAAGAGTTAAAAGATAATGTTCTTCGTCGCTCAGTTGTAACATACTTTGAAAAGTGCCATCAGGAATTTTGAGGAAATGTATTAAAAACAAAAATAATGTATTTATCAACCATATAATATGGCTTTTGCGTTTATATGTTAGAATATATAATATGCTTGGCTGAATTAGGGCACATAATGCACCTAATATACCAATAGAAAAATACAAAAATGAAATAGATGTGAAAATGTACCAGTAGCATAATAGCTGTAAGAATACATTATTAATTAGTGAATAAGAAAGAAACAGATTAAGACACACAAAAATATTAATATGTCAAACCATAGTGTTTGGTAAAGCTTTTATGACATGGCTAATAGAGTGATGAAGAAATAACCATGGCATTAATCTGGCTATCAATGGTATCCATGTCTTCCATTCTTGATCGGAAACATCTTGTTTTCTTCCTAACCATATCCATCCTTGAGAAAAATCATCATAGATATCATGATAATCATTGAAGTCTAAAAGTTATAGACAACATTAGACAGTGAAATTCTTATGTTAACACTTTACCTACCAGGAGCCTATTAATAGAATTTTCAACTATCATTACAATTAACAAGAAGCTAAAAAATATTTTTTTAAATCATAAGAGAATATTATGTTACTGATAGTAATCCTTTTGATTTTGAAAAACTATTAGATACCCACCGGTAGGTAATGTGCGAGTGATTAATACCTTTTGATTCTTACAAGTACTAAATAAAGATACTTTATAAATAGAATAAAAGACGGCACTAGTCCAACAGATAAAGTAAAACAGACTTTCATATTTTGGTAAGTTTGTAGCTCTGTTTATCACTGTTGTCATAATTAATTGCAGTTAAATTTGCCGCCTTCTTTGTGTGTACAATCGTCACAGTTCGTTCTTCAAATATTACACATCCCAATTCAATTACCTTTAAATTTAATCTATTAGAACTTTTATTCAATAAAATTAAATATAATTGTTTTGAAACAATTTGCTCTTTTACTTAAGCATGTGTCTCGACAAACATGATTAAACAAAACGGATCAAAGCGGTAGGGGTAACAGCAAACCATGTGTGATGCAGCAATCAGCCATTCCTCGATTGAGGTTAAATTTAAAATTTCAAACGGACTGGTTAACAGTTCAAGTGTCACATTTGTATTCATTTTTTTCCTCAGCATACACAAGAAAAAAGGACATTCTTTTACATTCTATCAATTAATAAAATAAAAATGGTAAAAAGATTTTTTCTTATTGTAAGTTTATTTTTAGAAGATAAAACATATATTATACATGACATGCATTAAATGTACATCGACTGTAATAACACATAATTTAAGTATAAAAAATGTAATTCCTTTTTATATATTCACATAAAGAACAATAGGGCAATGGTCACTACCATATACCTTATCTCTTATAACATTGTCACAAACTTTATCTTTAATTCGTTGTGACAGTAAAAAGTAATCCAATCGCCTAAAAAAAATATATATATATAAAACAAAATACATAATTACGTATGTGAATTTAATAATCAATAATTTGCATTCACTCACCATCCAATATTCTTACTACGTGCGTTTGCAAAGTATGACCAGAACGTGTAAGCACCTGTTTTATCTGGATACAGGGCTCTAAATGTATCCACAAATCCTGAATCTAAAAATTCAGTCATACCTTCTCGTTCTTCCTTAGTGAATCCAGCATTTTTTGTATTTGTTTTAGGATTTGTAAGATCTGTGTATAATCAAATGTGTTATTTGTTTACTCTATTAGGGCCCAAAACCATACGTTTATATCAAATATATATTACCTATTTCCAGATGGGCAACATTCATATCACCACAAATAATCACTGGTTTTTGTTCATCCAGTTTTTCAATGTAGGTCTTAAAAACTTTATTCCATTGTAATCTTTTTGGTAATGTTACTAATTTCTGACCAGCATTAGGAACATCTAGAACATTGATTAATCATTGAATGTTATAAACGTATATGGAAATAAACAATTGGGTCAATCAATAATATATGTATAACTTACAAACATTAACAAAAAAAAAGTCTGGATATTCTGCAGTAATCAATCTGCCTTCATTATCAAATTCGCTGTCATCCAGACCATATTTTATTTCAATTGGCTTCTCTTTAGAATATAACGCTAATCCACAATATCCAGGTTTCTTACCTATTTGCACAACATGATAAATTTTAATGATTTATAAATTTTGAATTTATGTACAATAAATTAAAATAATTATTACTGTCAAGAAAATAACGATGATATCCATTTAATTTTACTTCATCTGGTATCTTATCTTTATCACATTTAGTTTCTTGCAATGCAACTATGTCTGCATCTTCTTTTTCAATGTATTTCATTCCATTTTTCTAAATAAATCATGATATTAGCTAGATATGATATATATTATATTTTATTAGAACTCATACACAAAGCATAGTCAGATTTTTACCTTTAGAACTGCTCTGATTCCAGAAACGTTCCAACTAGAAATTTTGAAATTGTATTTATTTCCTTCTGCATTTAATTTTTCACAATCAAAGTCAATCTCATCCAAGTTTGATTCAGTCTTATTCATCATCTGTTTTGGCTCTGTTTTAGCATGCTTTGGCTCTGTTTTAGCAGGCTTTGACTCTGTTTTAGCACGCTTTGCAACAGGCTCCTCAATATCAGTGGCATTACGTTTAGACCGTTTAGGAGTTGCATCTTGTGGCTTTAATGCTTTACCTTTCTTTTCCTTAACTTTAGCTTCCGTAGAGTCTGTCTGAATATAGATAACAACTATGCTTCATTCATATCATTTAAAATAATACTTGTATAAATACAAACTACAAAATGTAATATTCCACACTACAATTAAAATGTTAACAACTTGTATCTGTAAAACTGAATATCGCAAATTCATGTTGTTGTAGTATAAAGTAATGAACGAATTAAATGAAATAAATTATATAAATAACTAACCTTTGGAGCTCTAACTCGTTTTGGCGGCATACCGGTTACTTTTGTACACACACTGGAGATGCTTAGAAAAATTAAAATAATCTAATATGTATGCTACAATAACAACAGAAATACTTTTTGTATTAGAACTTTTCCATTCTACTGCTCATTGAACGATAAAGAGGGCTATCTAATTACAAACTCTATAAAGTAAAACTTTATAGACACGTTTGGCGGAGAATCAGTAGTTACCTGTACGATATTCCATGAAATTTGAAAACAGCGCCGAACCATAAAGCATCCGCACAAACACAGAACTGCACAGACTTATTCTGTGGCACACAGCATGCGGAGAAATGTAAGTGACTGAATCAGATTATTGATCAATATTTTTCATTGGTACTTCTGTAATTTTCATTCTTCTTTAAATGTAACCAAATAACTAATGCTAATAAATTTCTAAATTTATGTCTATCAATGAAATATCTCGATTTATGTTTGTTGCTAAAATTTAGTACTCAGTGTATTTATAAATGGAACAGAAATAAGATTTCTTTTTTTTTATGAATATGCAATCTATTTTAAAAACATACGTTATACACAATAAATAGATGATCGTAGACCAAAAATATTTTTGTAAAGATGAAACAATTTTTTGGGGTAAATCTTCATTTCTCGATTTGTGACGTTCTGTTTACAATGCAATTGCGTGACAGTGTTCGTACACTAAATATGTTTACGTTACCTTGCGAATCGTTGTACGAATATTAATTAATTTATAATCGCATATAACCATTTAAAGTAACATACACATAAGACTAACAAAATTTGACCAAACAGAATATGTTTAGTAATAAAAAAAGTAATTTACCACCGAGACCCAGTATTCCTAATCCTGAGCATATGTTGGAAGACCTTGATCATGCTGCTGCGGATGATATAGCATTTAAAATAATAAATAAAGGTTTCAACAGATTTCATACTATTTTCACATGACCTGATATCACTGTTAGAATATTAATTCATGTATATTTGAAATCATAACCTTAACTTGAAGTTGTCATGTTCACAATATATGTGTACAATATATTTTCGCATTGTTATTTATAAATTTGTTTTTAGATGAAGGTACCGGAGAAAATATAAGCTCAAACTCTTCTGAATCATATCAGAAAGTTAAAATGTATTTAAACATTAAAGAACAATTACAACATTTGGAGAATTCTCTTGAAAAGAAGGAAGAACAATTAAGAACTGATAATGAGGAGATAAAAAGGCTGGCAGATGATATTAAGAAACAAGCACAAGCTGCATTAATAACATAAATCTGTTTGTATTTATTAGTTACAATTTAATTATTTGAACATCATTTCTTTAAAGAAGAGATTTAATGTAATGCATCTATAATATATATACGAATAAACATTTTGTACAAAATATTTTGACCTACAGGCACATTTGGGCTTTTAATATGCATAGACGAGTGACATTGTATCTGACATAAAATATCCATACTATTATAATATACATTCACTTGTAACATACACACAATCAACATTGTGGGAAAATAAATGTTGCATTGTAGTTATTGTTTCCATTGTGTACATACATATACGTCCCTTAAACATACCAACAAGCACGATAATTATATAGATCTATATAAAAATTATGACAGACGATAGTATTGTGCAATACTTGAATTATGACCTGAACGTGTATGAACTTGTAAGTTTGTAATATATAAAAAAAGTCTGATATACATATAAACCTTAAAGAATATCTATTACAAGGCACTATAATTGTATCTTGAAATGTGATTATTAAAAGTCCTTTCTTCATATTTGAATTAATTTAATACAAACTTTCCCTTGAGATTCAAGTTATCGAGATTCAATTGGATTGAAATATACAGTGTGTCTCGCGAACTATATCCACTTAAATATCTTATTTTACCACTTTACCTGTTGAAAGCTTATTAGTCAATTTCTTAATGGCAGAATTCTTAATCTTTGATTTTAAAAGACCAAAGTCATTGCTGGTAGGTAAAGTGTTAAATGTGTCTTCATATAATTTTTGTTATATTTCTTTTCTACCTTATTTGGAAAGTATTATTACACAAACGTTTCAATATTGCACATTTGGAATGGTAAAAACATTAGGATATAGAAAAATATGTATATTTTGTGAATGATTTGATTGTTTGTATAATAGCACATGTGATTATTAACCACATATTACTAGAATATTGGAATACAGAAGTACTTTCACTTATGATATGAATGTTATTGTGCTTAAGCTTTAATAACTATGGCAATAGTCATTGATATGCGTATTTCTTTCAAAATGCCTTAACAAATACTGTTGTACTTTACTTAAAAAATTTAAATTAATAACCAGGGATGCCTGCCATGTCAGATCTAACATCATACCTAACTAGTGGATCGTTAAGATAAGCACACCATGTAAAGCCTGGTGGATATCCTGAAAAAATCATGCAAATATTTTGAATTAGTAACACTAGTTAAGTACTGGAAAGGTTTTAGACGATTATAATGATTATACACTTTACAAATAGAACTTTCCTACTACACACACCAAATTCCACCAAATGTGAACGTGTAATGTGAAAAAACATTGTACCTACTTTACATGAAACACATTTGTTTACACATATATATATATGAAGACAAATTGTGCAATACTTACACAATACTATTTACTGAATGAGTTTTTTCATGTGCTGACAAAATGTGGTTCAGACAAAATATCAAATTGTGTCCTTTTTTGTCCAGCTGCATGCAAGTAACATCTCTGAATTAGTCAATGGTTAGTGACAAACACCTATGTTTTAGAAAAATATACATATATACATACACGCACATAAGGTTTACTCAAGTAAACAAAACGTGACAATATGTTTTTTACACAGTAGTTATTACTTTAATGAAAGATTTTTCCTTTATAAAAGAATATGATTATCCCCCCACCAAAAAACATATGTATTATGCACTTATCTTTATTTATAACATATTTAACAGGTAATATAAAAGTGCTTTACATTTCTTTTTTATATAAAAGTAGAACAGCTGTTCAACCCTGGTCATTTGCAGCATTAAGTATTCTCAAACAGAATATAAAAGTACACAATATATTATATTCTTACATAATATATCAATATATTGAATTAGGACGGATTAAGAAATACAATATCTCTAAATACAATATCGTATGGCATTCATAACATTTTTACCATTCAATATTTCGCAGAGATACCAATACCTTTTTGATTATAATTTATAGTATAAGTTATTTCAAATGAATGCAGAAATTACACTTTTCTCGAAAGAATTAAAACTGCTAACACTGAAATGTTATATATTATTACATATATGTTATGTGTATATGTAATATTCATTGTTTTACAAAAGCAAATATTCGATAACCTACGAATGTAGTAATATAATTCAGTTTACAAATAATAATAATCATAACGGAATGATTATTAAATCACCTACTTTACCTATAGTAATAAACACGTATAATCTAGCTTTCTCTTATGTCTTAGTTTTAACATAATGTGCTGCTATACTTGTAAAATGGAGAATATTGCTTACATATGAGTGAAAGCAGAATATAGTGATTGAGCCCAACAAATTTTATGTTGTACATAACATATATAGGCATCAGTCGACTACTGTCGATCGAGAATACATGTAACTTGTTGAAAAAAGAATATAATTAAATCTCAAAATAATTTTCAGGAAATCTGCATCACATGATTCTCTAAGCAATGCGTAGAGCGAGTCATTAAAAGACCCACAGAAAAAAAAAGGTAGATATTAGGAACATAATCTATTGATATGATAAATTGTTATCACATTATACTTATTAAGTGATCGCCTTAGTTATTTACTACCAAAGTTTGGTAATACAAAAAACATACGAAATTTCAACTTGCCTCTAGGCTTGTATTTGAGATGGTCCTCAATGAATTGACAAGGGCAACGGGCGGAGACACAATGACGTGGTGCAACAGAAAGACCCGTGATGTCTCTGTTACGTTCCTGTGAGTCTATAACCAGATCAAGTCTCCGGCGCACAAAGTGATGTGCCCATCGAGATGCATACCTCAGCAACAGCAACTCCGCCCGTTCCTGTCAACACATACCATCATCATTCAGTACCTAGAGCCAAAGTGACAAGAAAACTATAAAATCCATATATTACATATGGTGACTCTTATTAATATTCGGAAATTCTTAAAAAGACGATAAGTTTTGTAATATCGGATCATACAACATGTACAATTAGTTTATGCACTGTATAGGCATTGATACTTATTCTTGAGATTTGGAAATTTCGCATTTAAACAATACACATTGCTATATAAAAACAGCAAACAATAATTTTTTTAAATATTAAGTACTTTTGATTGCTTAAGTACTTTTGATAGTAAAATTTCTTAAGTACCTAAGTATCATTCACCATTTTACAAAAATAGTTAAGATTGCAGTTCATAATTTTCGAATATTCAAGTTCTATATACAGCATGTACTATATGTAATAACATTAAATATTAAAAATATTCTTGCAAAATATACACATATATGTGTAATTTGTACAATTTCTATACAAATTTCAAACTGTATATCAAATGTTTAGTACTATATTAGTCAACAAAGTAATAAAAGCAATATTAAACTTCATTAAAACCTATTTAATGTCTGGTATATTTGCTACTAATAATCCAAACCACCAATAAAAAGTATGGCTATTAAAGTCGTTTACAGTTAAAAAAAAATATTAATAATGAAACAAAGCTTCAATACCTTGCAGAGACTTATTTCTATTAAAACAAATTTTGATTATTTGTAATGGTACTACCTATACGGTCTATAATCGTAAATGATTATTACTATAAAGAAAGTTTAAGTACTTTAAAAATCTTTTCAATTTTAATGCTTCATATCTCTTTCATTCAATTTAGTTTCTATAAAAAAAATGATATTAAAATAGCTTCAACAAGCTAAAACATAAGCTTTGTGTCGAAGTAGCTGCATCACAATACTGCTTTCAAGTTTTGTAAGCATGTAAAACAATTTTAAATGCCTCTATCTTTAAGAAAATTACTCCAACTGGGACAGAAATCTCTGCCTCGAACATGCGGCTTATTACGAAGCCATTCTTCTATATATTGACACGGGCATAAAGCTGACGCTAAGTGGCGAGGTGAAGAAGGATTTCCACCTTCTTCATCGACCGTCCAATCCAATCGTCGACGTAAATAGTCCTTTGCCCAACGTTGTACATAACGGCAGAATACTTGTTCACTCTTATCCTGATAGATTTTATTTTATGTTTTCAGGAAACAAAATAAAATACTATTATAAAAATTTATAAGCAAAACAAAAGATGTTTAATTTTATAAAGAACATAAATGTAGGAGACATCGTATTTTCGTACTAAATCAATTCTAATGTTATTAAGTTACACTGTTGTGTTAATGAAAAAAAATTCATACACTTAACTAGAATTAGTAGTTACCTCATATAAAAGATGCTTACCTGCTTACGAGAGATTCTGGTAGTCGTGCTGCCTTGTATCACAATGTCGCTATCATCGATATCCATTCGTTGCTGCAATTCTCTTTTACGACGCATTTCCGAATTTCCATCTTCGCCAATCACTCTTCCTTCCCGTTCCTCTCGTTCTATTACTTCTTGCAATTTTTTCTATTTTAACAAAATGCAACATGCTGTAAAAATGTTATAGTTCCAACGAGAAATAATATTTTCACAAGCTGACAATTTAAGATAAACATAACAAGACTATTACAAAATATGATCAGCCCTAGAAAATTTAAATCTACGCACACACATCACTAATTGTCTAGTAACACTTACGATACAATCTGCAGTATCAAAGTATATGAAGCAGAGATTGACTTTATGACACGAAATCTTCCCTCTATCATCCAATCCAAGCAATATTTTATGTCGAAGTAAATGCTTGTTCACTTGAGCCATACATTTCTCAAGATTATGGTTTAACTTTATCTTGACGAACATGCAAAAGAATATTGCTGCAGCATTGAGGACTAACCACATGACGCCGAGGCCGAATAAAGTAAGACCAGTCACTCCAGAAAATAACAAGCCAAGCAGCACAATAAATGCAGTAAAGATCCAAAGAACAAGAATTCTCTTATAGCATACATTGTACATATTAAAACGTACATCGTTTACAAGCAATTCCATTATGTGTACATAATCTTCTACAGTAAGCTGTAAAAGATGTATAATAATGCTTAAAAATTCAATGGTTTTTTTTTTAATAAAAAAATATTTTTTAGACTTAAAAACAAATATACTAACATTACCATAATACAATAACATAATATCGATAAATCAGTTATTTAAAAATTTACCGTCAAACCCTGTGCCATTAATTCCTCTGGTACCAATTCTGGTCTAAATTTAGCTGGAGTGATCCATGGCCATCTGGTATTAACTGGTAAAAGAGTAACAATAGTATCTCCATTGGCAAAACCTTGTCTAATATTTCCAATGGGTGTGCTTATAACATTACTCGCATTGCTTCGGCCATTGGATACATCTCTGAGATCGATAGTCTTCAAAGAAGCACTTTTGGGATCAGAGATTCTTACGTCGGACGGTACATTAAGTTCTGGACTTTCAGATGTAATGGAGCGACTTAAACCTGACCTATCTAAGTTAATCTGGACGGATTCTGTTGATATCACAGCACCTCTATATTCGTTACTCTTACTTTGTGAATTATCTGTTTTCTCAATGGCTTTCCCAATCTTTTCAACATTTACTGTAACCGATTCAGGCTTTATTACAGCTGGTGCATTAGTTTTAGTTTTTTCTTCCGCATCGCCATTATCTTTAATAGGTGTTTCATCCTCAAATTGGACCCAATTTTTTGTTCTTGAGGATATACTAGGTGAATTTGCTTGCACATTATCGGTTGTATCTTGAGAACTCATTTTTGCTAAAGAAATAATACAAACAATAAAATTAAATTAGACATACAAGGTAACATTTAGAAAGAAACAAATTAAGAATTTTAAATTACTTGTCCATCAATTGTCACTATATAGTTCATAATGTTTTTTATTTCTTGTAGCGTGCATACATTTGGATTTATATATTTTCAAACAATAATTTGAAAAAAAAAGGAAGTGGGAGTGTCCATGAGCGTGCAATTCTGGTGCAAATAGAATGCACCAAAACAAAACAATGGATTTCGAAATTAATTAAAGAAAGGTGGACAAATAAATCGTCTCGCCCTTCGTTTGACAAGTGACATATATTATTAATTTCCGCTACATTATTTAATCTGAAAAGATTGTTAATGTATATAGAAAGCACGAAATATGTACAGGGACTAAACTCGTGACCAATATTTACGTTTGATTCCTATTATCGAGGAAATGGAGATAAAAATCATACGAGATAATAGGAATGCCATATCGACAGCTTTATCCGCGTATAAATACGTAACTGAGATTTTGTTACCTGTGTGATATGACCTATCTCATATCCGTGAGGTGAAAAGGTGCGTAATGCACGAAATCAAGGTGTGCAGCATTGGGATGGATAAAGACGGGTGGGGTAAAGGGTACCTCACGATACCGTAAAATGGTATATATATATATAGATATATATACTTCTACCTGTGTAATAATTTACCGCGAATACGTTAATTTAAACGTTCTTTGCATAGGTATCATTATTTACATGCTATTAATGTGCTATATGTAAGTAATAATCATTGTGCGAACAATTATATCGCAATTAAAATTCGAAGTACATATTATAGTGTGTTTGTTGTATCTAATAGAATCACATACTTTTTTGGTATAGTCCCGTGTACGTGTGCACCTATCCACCACCCAGTACCTAGTTAAACGTCTAATAATTAGACGTTCACATTCAAGTAGCTACATATGTATGAGTATAATATATATATATATATATATAGACCACCGTGTACGTATATGTTTGCTTAATACATTCCGAGTTAGAGATTTATACATACGAATGTGTATTTACGTTTGAACAGTCGTATAATTCCCTCCGCGACATCATGTTTGGCAACCTTTCTAGCGTCACGATTTCTATTCCCACCGTTCCATTGCGCATTCTGCAGTGCGCAGGCCATCGTATAGAATCATAAATGAGTCGATGAGCGACAGAGACAGGATCACAAGCAAGTGAGGGATAAACAAGTTGTTAGTTACATGTATGGCATGATCAGTACATAGAGATCACTTTTTCGAGTAATATTTATGTAGTTTGCGAAGTTGTGTACATTTGGTGCACACTGTGTTTCACTGTAGTACTACATATCAAATATTGGCGCGTTTTCTGGTTTCCAATTTCTCACATGCAATTTCATCAACCTCATTCATTCAGAAGCGGCAACACTGTCTGCATGTTGATTAAAATTCTGACAGGAGTTTCGCTTCTATAAAAATATGATTTCTCTGTACTCGGGACACACCATGGATATTCCATGTGTGACAGCAGTCCTTCTTTAACCTCTCGGGCGTCGCATTTTAACCTGACTTTACCTCTAACCTCCTCTAATATCGTTGATTGCAAGATTTTAGAATACCTGTTTCTATATACATAACAATTGTCATGTCACATTATTGTAGATACTGAGTGCATACTTACGTGACTACACATATCACTAAAGATATTACATAAAAAAGTGTAACAGGTATTATTATTTTTGTGTAGTCAATCAATAATTTAGTACAATGTACTGTCGGAATATAATTACAAATGCGCTTAAACATACTCAATTATTTACAAGGTCTACTGTAAATGTTACAAACATGTACCAACTAAATTTCAGCAAAAATACATTAATAATGTGTTTACCACAAATTTATGAAATCAGAAAAAATTATAGTCGTCAATTTTTTGAACGAGGAAAATCAACGCAATCGAAAATTATTTTAATTTCGGGTAGTTTTCTGTTCACTCTGTTCGGTTCTGAAGAAAAAGAAGAAGAGAAAGATGAAGAGTCAAAATTGATAATGACAATTAAACGATCAATTTTACTGGTTCAGGTTAAGTATAATAGATGACAATATTGTACATTATAACTTTCATTACAGCCGACAGCAAGGTGATCAGACACTGTTGACTTAAAAACAAATGTTTTGTTTTAATATAGTTTCATCGGTATTCTTTCCCTTTTATAGAAGGGAGAATTTAAAAAGGCAGAACAAATGTTGCATATTGCTTTGCGACAAGCACAAACTTTACAGCATTATGATGGTATAACATACATTTATGATGTAATGGCTAATCTTGCAATGAATACAAGCCAATATAAGAAAGCACAGAAACTATTTGTATCGGTTCTACAAAGATTATTGTCTAAAGGAGTAGCTCAAGATGATTTAGCGGTCATTCATATTTCTCTTAAAATTGCTAACATGTATGATAAAATGGGAGAAACAGAGTAAGCAATCTGATTTGATATTATGTGTAATATTTAACATTATAGAACGTAATACGTTATTTGTTAACATAGAATGGCTGAAAATGGTTTCCAGTTTTGCTTACAACATTTAAAAAAACATATGGCTAAGGACAGTGAGAATCCAGACATTCTACAATTAATGGGTTTAGCTTTAGAATGGTATGGCAGTTTTCTTTTCAACCGATCGCAATATGTTGATGCTCTTAGATATTTCAACGAAGCATATGACATAGCTGTAAGAACTCTTGATAAAAATGATGAACAAATTGTTGTGTTGCTAAACGATTTGGGAACTGTACATTGTATGATGAAAGAGTATGATCAAGCCATTAAATATTTAACTGAAGCTACAGAAATAGGTAATATATATGGAACAGTTGATCATTTTTTACCTGTTAGTCTCAGAGTAATTTCAACAGCGATTTATTATATTTGTAGGGATAAAATTGCCTGATATGTTTGATATAGGCTCTATTTATGTTAATTTGGGAAATGTATACCTTGAAAAAGGACTATACGAAGAAGCTAAAAAAAGCTGTAAAGAAGGAAAGCGTATAGCTAAAGAACGAAATCATGATAATTCTATAGATGTAGCTGAGAAATGTCTTGAAAGTATAAAAAAGATGATGTCCTAGTATGAAAGCGACTGTAAAAAAGTTATATTATGTTTTAACGTATACAAGGTTATATTAACAAAAAGAACATAGTGAACAAAATAAATTTGTATAGTAGCTAATAATTATTTAACTTAATTAATGTAATAGTTGTGATTAGTCACTTGTACCTTTTTTTTAAACAATAGGAAATGTATTCATCTATTATAAAAAACATAGATTTTTTTATTTTACAGTAGCTATATGTAAAAATCTTTTTACTAATATATAAATATATCATTTCATAATATAAATGTTATACTGAATATGAATGTTATTTTTACTGATTTTATGATTAGTTCATTAATTTTTATATGTTACTATTTATAGTAAATACATAGATAACTTTGTGGTCACTGGAATTCATTTTATACAATTAAAATTGTTACTAATATCACTCATCACTGAACAAAAGTGCAACTTTGTAAAAATACAAGTTCTAGTTTAAGGATCTTAGTATAGCAGTCAAAACAGAATCTTAGTAAATGATCACAATATATTTGTAAAGAAAAGTATTATACGCTTCTATTCATATTCTGCTATAAGTACCATCATATATACACCTAAGAGAAGCGCAATGATTTCTTTTACGGACTGTCCAAATTTAGTATCAGTTAAAAGTTCTGGTATTACAGATACTGTTGCGATGTAAATAAATCCACCAGCCGTGAATGGAAGAATCCACATGGTTGCAAGATCGCCTATAAGTTCAAATGAACATTTTAATTAAAGTTTTGTATAAATTTACATGTATCTACTAATATTAGAATTCTATCTCACCCATGCCCTCAGCGAGTAATGATACACAAGTTCCTAATAAAGCACCTAATGCGGTAATAAGCTGAAGCATCATAGCCTGTAATAATAATAATGATATTAATAATAATAATAACTTAATAATATGTTCTAACAAAAGTTTGCTTAATTAATCATCTCTTTAGTATCTTACTTTTCTTTTACTATAACCACTTTGTATTAAAATAGCAAAGTCTCCTATTTCATGAGGTATTTCATGTAGTAAAATTGTGAAAGTGGTAACAAAGCCGATACTGGTGCCAGCCAAATAACTGGCTCCTATAGCGAGGCCATCTGTAAAGTTGTGTAAAAAATCTGCTACTAGGTTTAAACAACCACTAATTTTTATTTCATTCTCTGAATCGTCCATAGATTCCTTAGAAGGTGAATCAGATTTATCTTCATCTTTGTTTATATCATCTTTTTTTTCTTTCAATGCATTTTGTGTATCGCTAAGTGCATGTACATGAGTATGATCAGTTTTTATAAGTCTTACTATTTTCTCCACAACTAGAAACATGATTATACCTAATAATACACATAAGCCAACAGACATATCATGAACATGATGAGGTTCTTCATCGTCATGACTATGAGAATGTTGATGGGAATGTGTTCCTCCTGACTCATGTGAATGAGGTACCAAAGCATGAGGTATTAAGTGTAGAAACGCATCTCCTAACAATCCACCGGATGCAAAACTTAATAATATCTTTAATAGAGGCTCGTGTTCTTTTGTCTTGTCCAATGGAATAAAGAATAAAATAAAGAATGGAGCTGCCGATATAAGTAAGGTGGATGTAATTGCTTTGAGAAATACATAATCCTGTGCATCCTCAGCCAAAATTTGCTTTTGTTGATGTTCGTGCTTGTGTTGATGCTGAGCCTCATGATCATGTGCGGAATGTTCACTGTTTAGATACGCTCGATTAGCCTCTTTGGTGTACTTAAAACTTGGTGATTCATCATGACTATGGGCTTGACACAGGGTCGGCAAGTTTAAAAGTATAAGCAACAGAAATGTCGTGAAAACAACTTTTGATATCCATTTATTCGCACAACTTTGTTGACTACCGTCTGTCGTGATCATTATTACAACTTTGCACGGACTGTCGAAAATACAAGTTATTCACGTAAGTACTGTCGATGGGGTATTGTTATACCATCCGTACATACATCCATACATGAATTTGTGAATCTCAATATTGTAGTTATGGTATTTGAAAACAAGATACAAACACTGCCACGTAAGACATTCGTTAAATGTTATTAAAATGTGGTTCGGTCAAAGAGTAGAGATACAAGAAGCGACACTCAGAAACATAGAAAGAAAACGACTTTTTAGAGAGAGACAACCTATACAACCAGTTTAAAGGTCCATTCAATAAGGATCGGTAAACTTCGGCAATGCTCGTTGAATGCTCGTATATATTTTATAATATATATATATTGTAATAGGAAAAATTACATTTTATATATATATTTATATTATTAGTTACCAATAGATTTCATTGTAAGCAATAATAGTTGGAAATATTTGTATGATAAAATAATGGTGTGCAAGAATGATTGTCCGAGTCTGTGAGGTTAAAATTATAAATACATGTGTACATATGTATGTATATAATCATATTGTTTGTAATTAATATGTTTTCAGTGTATGCTATAATAGTATATTTGTTATAAACAAATAAATTTCTAATTATTAGATATTAGCGATCTAAGAATATTAAATCCAGTTGATTTAAATTTCCCGCGTGCCTATACAGTCGAATGACCTACATCAAAGATACTGACCGGAGTGTCGCATCTTATTGTATGCCTATACTCTTTGGTTCGGTCCAATACCCATAAAATATTATAGTAATGTTGGCAATACTGGTTTGCAGGTATTGCCCAGCTTGAAGTATGAATTTGAAATTTGAGAGATCGTTACAATTACTTATTTGAGGCTAAAAATTTGGTGCAATTCATAATTTTAGGACATTATATTGGTTAGCATAAACATGTAGCTGCGATACATGTTAAAGAAAGTAACGTGCAATTGATTATATGGAAAAATATTGGCCCAGTGTGAAAATACGTTGTTCAATACGATGGCTAAAATTGCGATTGGTTGAAATAAACATAGTAACTACGCGCATCTGTCACACGGCGGGCTTTGACAAGGTTAGATTACTGGAGACAAAATTCTGAACGCATAAATGCCTGTTACTTAAAAATTTGTTACACGTGATACTACCATGGCACATAATACTTTGAAAACTGTGCGACATGGGTTTTGCGATGCTATTTTCTCGAGTTCACCTATTAACTTTGACAAAGAGAATACAAATTCTCTGAATAAAATGTAAGTGCAATTTCTGTTCTCGGTTTATTGTTTGTCTGTATATTTATTATATACTCTATCCATAAATAATAAATATTTATTTACGATTAACATTGTCATTTTTTCAGGGAGAATACATGCTCTGAAACATTTGACACACCTTGCAAACGGATTCAAAGTCAACATGAAAATAAATGTCTGAAACTTGAGAAACATAAAATATTTTTCGATAGTGATTTAGCTGGGAATTCTAAATTAACAAATACACCTTCTAGTTCAAATCTTACTCATTCAAAGTCTATAAATACGTTTCAAAGGAAACCAGTCTTATTTCCTGAAAATATTTTATCCAATGACAAATGCAAAAGTACCAAAACATCATCAACAAATTCGTTAAATGACAAAACGCCAACAGTGTATTTTTGTACTCCAAAACAGTATAGAGCTCGCACTGCTATAAGCAATACAAAAATAAATGTTCCATCTGTAAACAAGACGCCTATAAAACGTTATTTCAGTGACAATACTTTGTCTGAAGCAACGCCTGACTGTTTTACTGTAGTTCAGGTGGAAACACCATGCGTTAAGTCAAACGAAATTGGTATAGAAGATCAAACAGTGTTCGAAGGAGAAACTAGTAACTTGATTGTGGGTATACGTATTAGGCCCTTAAATGCAAAGTAAGTTACAAAGTTATTTTATAAAAGTTCTAAGATAATACTATCTTTGAATATAATGTTTTTTATCTTGTTAATACAGAGAACAAACCGATTCAAAAATTGCCTCAGTTGTGCAAGCGAATGGCCAGAATCTTACTGTCAAGTGTGAATCTATCCAGCACACTTTTATGTATGATCACTGTTTTATATCGTATGAAGATTCAACCAGAATTGGTCATGCTAGTCAGGAAACTGTATTTACAAATATGGTTCTACCACTAATACAGAATGCCTTCGAAGGGTATAATGTTTGTTTATTTGCTTATGGACAAACAGGGTCTGGTAAAAGTTATAGTATGATGGGTCAAGAATCTTTGCAAACAAATTCAACGGTACTTGACGAGGCAACTGGTATTATTCCAAGATTTTGTCAAGAAATATTTTCTAGAATACCTACAAATATGAACACCACAACCACTGTAGAAATTAGTTATTTTGAAATTTATAATGAGAAGATACACGATCTTTTGACGAATGTTAATAACGGAGTGAAAAGAGCTCCTCTTAAAGTCAGAGAACATCCTGTTTATGGTCCATACATCGTTGACTTGAGTCAACATTGTGTACAGAATTATAAAGACTTGCAGGTATCCTCATACTTGTAACGTATAATATGTATAACTGTGAACTATATTTATTGTTTAAACGGTTGTTTAATTATTCACATGTGTAATTACAAATGTACGTATTTTAGACTTGGCTTAAAGTGGGCAATTCTCAACGGGCTACCGCAGCAACAGGAATGAACGAGAAGAGCTCAAGATCGCATAGTATATTTAGTATTATATTAACCCAAACCCAAGTCAGTAGTCAATTGAACAAGGAAAACGTTGATCCTAGTCGTCGAAGTAAAATTAATTTAGTGGATCTCGCAGGCAGTGAAAGACTGAGTCAAACTTGCGCCAGCGGTGATAGGCTGAAGGTTTGTTACATTATATTTCAATGTATACTTATAGTTTGTAGTAACTCGTCTATACATAATAGTATATCGAATTGAAATTTATAGGAAGGTGTGTCTATTAACAAATCGCTGCTCACCTTGGGAAAAGTAATCGCATCTCTTGCTGAAAACACGAATAATCGCAAACGAGGTTTTGTTCCATACAGAGAGTCGGTTCTCACATGGCTGCTGAAGGTAAGTAATATTAAAGCAAGACTTAAGGGTTTCGTTTATTTTAGCGGATTTTTTTTTATTAATAAAGCATTCTTTTTCTTAACAGTCTGTAAACTTCGTGATAATAATATTTCTTTACCATTTTATACCATCCCTATAAGGATACGGTAATTTACAAACTAATCACGATATCATTATCGCTAGATAATATTTCTTCCAATATAGTTTCGCGTGTAAAATCAGTCTTATAGATGATTCAATCTTTCATTGAATATTCCCTTAATTCTAATTTTCTCAATGCTAAAGAATCTTCTAAAGCTAAAACATTCTAAAGAACCCATTGTCTTCTGAAGGATAAAGGCACGCAATTTATCATCACGCTTACGATATAAATGCAGTTGTTGCCATGGCGTAGAATTGTAATATAAAATCTTTTTCGATGGTTTCGACGGTGTATTGGAAGAAATTAATACGTTCGATATTATGCTTATGACTTGTGAAAATGTTCTTCAAATTGATATACGATTTAGATGAAACAGATCCATCGATCGTACACTTCTATTTCAATGAAAGATTCACGCATCTCGTGTGCATCGTGTGCGATGAAATAGTAAGCGTTTTTTGCCGTTTATATTATTTTCGCGGGCTTAATGATAATCTAAAACTCTATAATCCGACAAGACAAATCTGCTAAAGTAGAAGATTTTAAATCGATATTTTCAACAATAAGATTTAGAATCGTATTGCTGTTTTACACGTTTTAAAGTATCGTGTTTTATACGTATAAATTTATCGATGTCAACGAAAAGCTGACCACGGTGTTATAATTATGCGAAGTGTAATTATGCAGGGGCGGCTCGAGCTATACTTGCGTTCCCTTGATCTCTTTCGATTCACCGGGTTCCTTCGAACTTTTCTCTTCCACTTTCGACGATAAATTAACGCTATTTACATTATCCTCCCTAACATCCTCTTCCTCTTCCTCATGGATCTCATGACAAGAGCTCCGCCGCGATTTGCCTCTTATATAAGCCGCGAGTCTTCTTCTTTTACTCTCTCGGCACAAATGGCAGCTCTCTTTCGACTGCTGTTTCTGCTCGTGGTGTTGCTGCTGCGGCAATCGCTGGCAATGATTCTGCGACGATCGCCCTGGAACACAATCGTACCCCGCCATTGGAATCACCGCGCCATTTAAAAACGACTTCTTAACTTTTCTGTCGCAATAATGAATTTTTTTTTCCGGTCACAAAGCTTTACGCGCGGTTTTTATTTGCCCCGGTTTGTACGCAAACGCGTGCAAATTGTTAGGTGCATAACAGAAAGCCGGCAAAAAACAGGGAACCGTGAAGAGATTGTTTCAACTCTAGAAATCTATATGTTTGCACCGGATTATGACACAGGTGTTAACAGTATATAGAAGACGTTTCGTCATCGGTGCGAGACCGAAAATTTTCGGAAACCGACGACGTGCTTTCACGCACGTACACAATTCCATTACTCAACTTCCCCTCGACCTTCGGGTCCAATTCAGGCATTTTTCTAGTTTATTCGAATTATTTACGGTGCTTGCACGCGCTTCGTTAATTCTTAACTGTAGGCTCTCCTCGGTGCTCGTAACTAACGCAATTATAAAACAAAAGGAAAATATAGTAATTCGCCCAGCCGTTCATGTTTCAAATAAGTCTACCTCATTCGTTTCTTTGTGGACAGAGCGCACGCGATGGTCCGCACGTACACATCTTGCGTTTCGCTTCACGCGTAGAGTAGGTACACATGATTGCTGTTAGATCAAAGAATGATTAAGAGAACACTCGACGCGGCAGATAATGAAGGATCACGATTATAAAAATCTATACTTCAGCGAGCTGGTATTTCCGGTGTTCGCGAGGTATCACGATCGCTTTCTGTACTCGAGAGAAAAAAAAGAACAGAAAAAGATATAAATTCTTTATCGCGTTCTCCATACGCCGTTGTTGCAAAAAATCTGCGAACAGAATGGAGTCACCAGGACATATTTTGCAAATCGGTCAACTAGAAATAGACTCGCGCGCATCGCTAAAAGCACGTGAGTTTATACAGAGTCTAGAAACGGATTTTAAAGTTCCTTCAGCGAATTACACGTTCAAATATCTGTTACAGATTATCAGCGATGGAGTTTTCTTTTTCTTTGACGAAATAAGAGGTACACGTGTATAAAAGCAGTTACAAACCAATATTTTTCACCGCGAACATTTACGCGGAACCAGATATTGACTCCACCAGATTCTAAGAAAAATACTCATCATACGAACGAATTTGTAGTCTAGCGACAACTACATATTCGTTAGCAAGAGACGTAGAAGCTCGCTAGTATCATCGTTCCAACGAATTATGCTCAATCTTCGAGAGACGGAGCGATGGGCGATTTTCTATCGTCGCAAATACGCTATTGCAATTCATACAAGGCACCTCATTGTCCCGCGGTATTTTTAGCCCTGTTTACCCATCGGTAGTATGTCACGCCTGTAACGAAAGTATTTATAGACCAAGTTGCATATTCTTTTAGCTTCGTATACAAATATAGAGGAGGCGGCTCTCTTACAAATACGTCGGACAAGCATCTGCAACGGAATGCTCGTACGCAGATCATTAGCATGTCTCATTACGAAACTGCGGACGAACGCGAGCCACGATCGTAACACGGTTGTAAATATGTTTTTTTTTTTTAACGTATAGCGTCTAGAGTATCGTGTCCTGTTTTGTTTACAGACCCGCGAGAGTCTTATGCAATGATCCCGGCGCGAGAGATTTATCTCGTTCGAAAGCCCGATGCCGACCCCGGCTCCAAAATATTTTGAGAATCGTCGCGGCTCCTGAATGTGAACGGTTGATAAACAACGCGGCGCAACGGCTCTCTGCGACCAGTCCTCGTCGACGATAAATCGAAGGGCGGGGCCAACTACGTAGAACGTTTGTCGGAACACGCCCAACAAAAAGATCAATTATGAATTCTGTATCGATTGAATTCTTTTGGACGTCCTCTAGATCCGAACACGAGATTAACTTTTATTCGACTATCATTGAACTTTGCCGTCGAAACGTAGCACAAACCCCTCTATGACGTTTCATAAATTATCCTATCGCCTTCATTAACCGTTCAACCGATTCGATAAGAGAGAAATCGATCGAATTCGGTCTCCGTGTTAGCGATCGGCCGTTACATAGTTCTTTCTTTCTGAAAGAAAAATACGTTTTTTGTAGCAGACGAAGAGGTTAATTAGAATTTGATCGAGGAGGTGATTAAACCGGTTCTGCTCACTTTTTTTGTGTTTTGTTATTCGGATTGCAGTTCCGTGATTATTGATTCCTTGTGAACAGCTTCGACGAGTAGTCAGGCTGCACGAAGAAGAGATAGATTCATGGAAACCAAACGGACTTGTACTGCGTCACTTTGATTGGCGTCATTATTATTGCGACTGGAGTCGGCCGGAAGCGCGAATTTCATCGGACGCATATCTCAATAATCTTCGCGATTGCAAAGTACAACACTGACTCACAGAATTCAAAATGAAATGTTTCCTTTATTTTTTTTTTTTTACTTCGAACACCAAGGACTTGTGACCGAAGAGATAAGGAAACGAAAGTGTTGCGACTTGGAAATATTTCGCGAACAATTCGGATGTTTCCGATTCGCTGAAAAATCGCAGTATTCTATTTTCATTTACGAACGCTGTCAACGATCCGGGCCTTTCGAGCGAAGAATTGAATCGTCTGTTAAAGGTGACCAGGGGAATCGAGTTCCTTAAACGGCAATCGAGGCTCCCGTGCGTGCTTTCACATCGAAGCATCCTCGGCGAAAACAATTCATAACATTTACGCATGGATTGCAAAAACAAACTAACGTCTCTCCGAGTTGTTCGTAATAATGTCAAAATATATAAAATTTGACGAAAGCTTGGAACATCTGAGGTGTACTGTTGGCGAACGTGACATTCTCATCCGAGCAAGATTCGAGTCACCTCTCGCAACACAAAAGAAGAAAGCCGAATACGTCGCGAACGTTCGTCGCCTTCGCAGCAATACTAAAACAGAGTACGAAGGCTGTTCGAACGAACTTGGCGCGCGGTCAGATGTCTGTGCATTACAAAATCTAACTACTTTCACACGATTAAAAACGTATTGTCGTTCGAACAAGATTCGACTCACCCTCGGACGAAAGAAAGGAAGAAAGTTAAACGGATTACGAATATTATCGCTTTCCATAGCGAAACGGAGCACGATACGAAGAGACAGACTCCGCCGAGCTTCTCCACGACCAGTTAACGAGTATATTAATTACAAAAGTTAATAGACGTTTAAAACGGATCCAAGGATAAGCAAAACGCGACCGCCGCCACGTTGCTGTCGCGGCAACGTTAATGCGAATTATACTGGGGAACGCAGACCAACACGTGCGCTTGCTGCGAACGTACACAGTCTATTATCTATCCATAGAGAGATACCCTTCGCCGAGGAACATGTCGACCGAGGAATAATAACAAGACTTCTGGTAGCCACAATAGAAACCAGTTTCGCGCGGAAGAGAATCTATGAAATCCGGAAAACCAATGTCATCCGGTGAATGAGAAACAATACGGTGGACTCGAGAGGGGGGGAGGGTCCTGTTTCCACGCGGATATTTATTGACAAACGCATAAACAAGACTCTTGTACACGTACCGTTGTTGAAATAGTTCGTGTTCCAGGGTTGCTCGTAGTCCCTGTACGAGTGGCCCCGGAGAAACCCGTAGTTCAAGACTTCGGGCACGTAGACTAGATCCATGCTCGATCTTCGGCTATCTGTTGCTCGTCTCTTATTGCAGAGGATCTATGCGCATCTCCACACACGTGGACAACCTCGATGTGTTTGTTCTGCGAATCCTCTAGAGAGTGAGAGACAGAGTGTGTGTGTGTATGAATGTATGGGTAAAGGAGAGAGAGAGAGAGAGAGAAAGAGAGTCTCTGGATCCTCTGATGGTAGCGTTTCAACCGGCTTGATATCTCGGAACGGCAGATATCTTCTACTTTGGTTCCCGTTCTTGGTTCGATATGGGAGAATCCGGATGTCGACTAACTTGCTCTTCCTCGCCTTTCTAAAGCGACTACTTCGTCTCCGGTCGATCTTGACGGATCGATCGACGCGATGCTTCGTAGAACAATTCTCTCGTTGGTACAACAACCAGATCCCAGTTTTGGTGTCACCTCGGTGGCGAATCAAGCGGCCTGGCAAAGTGCAACGCGATCGCGCGTCCCTGCTCTCGAATCGCCACGATGTTTTCCTTTGAACTAAACGAACGTGCGTGGACGCCGTGCACGTAATGTTTATCCGCCGGCTTGCCCCTCTACTTCGGCCACCGGCCTCACCGCTTCCCCCCTCATTCCCCCACGCCCCCGGAACCGTCTGCACACGTTCCACCCTCCCCACTCCGACAACGATCACCTTCGCGAATTGCGGCGCGGATTTTGCGACTTCTAAATGTTTTCCTGGTTCACCTTCGCCTTTTCTCTTTTCTCGATTCGCGTTATCTAAGGCGGATTCAGCGTTCACTATCTCTGCCGGAACTTATCGGCACCGGTCACGGATTTCACGCTATTTCTGGCCTGTCCGCCCCCTCCACCGCAGGACATTTACCCTTACCACGCGAGCGGGGCGACTCTCTGGCCATTAAAAATTGCTATTTTATTGTTCGACATATTTTGGTTATTATTTAAGGAAGCAGACTCGTTTCTCCAGGATTGCAAGGGTGCGGGGTGCGCGTTCTCATTTCTCTAATTAGTTAAAAACGCTAGATCTGGGCCGCGATCAGCCTCAAAAGTCCTATTTTTTTCGTAGCTATTTTCGTAGCTACACGTTACCGAATAATGCAAACTACGCCTCGTAAACGAAAAAAATGAGACTTTTGAGGGCGACAGCGGCCTAGACCGATCTTTTATCTAGCGTTTTTGACTAAAAACCCGGTTTTTGTATTGTCGAGGAATGAGAGTGCGCATTCCGGAGCCTTGCCATTCTGGAAACTAGTCTACCGCCTTAATGAATTACCAAACGTTCAACTATCGTATGTAGAGGTGTGCGGGAACCCGAATCAGGAAATTTTCGAGGACCCGGACGCTAATTATAAAAAAGAGGAGCTTAATTATCGACGAGGATATTTTCTTATATTTTTCTTGGATCAATAAGCCTCTTTGTCCAAATAAGGTAAAATGCGATTTTTCGTACAAGCAATTACTAGATATTTTACCGAGTAGCTGTTGTTATTATTCTGAAGTGCATTCTCGATGAAAATGGCCGAAATTTTCATAAAAAATCGGTCAAGATAGTGGAGATGTAGCAACAGGCAAGCGCGAGATAGTTGCTGTTACATAAAAAAAAGCAAATAAATCGGCATTGCCGGAGCCGGTTTTGCGCATTCCAGTGATCCGTCAAATGGAATGAAATATGTGATTTTTTTAGTTGTATAAGTTATCTGCCTCTTATTTTTAAACATGTTTACTGCATTTACGGTGTTGCAATATACATAGAGAAGATAATACCGATTTTTTCCCAATACTAGCTTTACCGTAATTCAAGATAATGAATCATGTTATCCTATACATAGATTCAGCGTAAAACGAGCGAAGTGGGAGTGTCCGTGCATACAGCACGTGACGCTCTGTGAGATATAATAATTTACAATTTTTTATTTAACACCCGACAATCGTAATGCAACCGTTAATGAGAAAAACAACTTTTTACCTGTTGTCATGTATCGAATTTGCGAGTTTGCATACACAGTCAAGGTCTAATCGCAAAAAATTTCACGTCGGCGCACTGTCACCCGCATATCAACGCAGTCTACGATTACTAAATATGCATTTAACTGGGAAAATATACGTCGATATATTCTAGAGTTTGTTTACGAAGCGTTCCAATTTTCCTAGTTTGTTAATTTATCGATGTAAATACATTTTTGATATGCATTCGTCGTGCCCCTGTCTCCCCGATAATGGTCACTGTCGACCTTGTGCAAATAGTTGTTCTCAAAGCAGTTATTAACAATGCGATGCGAAATGTGAGTGCTCTAGATACTGTTTGCTCGCCAGATGCACGCTCTTGCGATGTAAATATCTATCCCGTGAATCTTGTTAGGTAACGTAAAAACGAGTCGTCGATTATATGTATATTTGATAATTCTTATACAGTCGAGTGCAAGTTCAATGACGTCAATTTACGTGTACGCTCCGTGGTTTATCAAGCTCGTCAAGATTACAACCATCACTTTTCGTTTATACCGCCGATAAATACCGTCGATTACCTAGAGACTCATTCCAAGTGGTTAGCACCGGTGCAAGTTATCCTTGAACCACTGAATAATACATAGTGTACTACGCAAGCTTTCGTGGCTACGGACCATAAAAATTCCGTTTGCAATTACAAGCCGAATTACAATAACGAGGTGATATAATAAATAGAAGGATCATATTGTTGATAACGCGGAAAATAAATTCGCTTTATACCGCGTTGTGGAGACTTTTCTTGCATAATTATATCTGCCAAAAGAGAACAATTGCGCCGGCAACGTAGACATGCAAATCGATAATTTGTTTGCGCTTTCAGCCTGCCCTAATGCATCCGTAACGATAAGGTATCTGATAAAACGCTTGAAGCCTTCTAAATTTATTTACCTACATCCGGTGTAACAGTATTCGGTGCAGCATCAAGAAACGATCTTTTACGATTCGTAATACTTGATCAGAGCCGGATGATCGATGTCGGTTGAACGTCCAAACTCTATCGAAAATCTGAGAACGATATCATTAATTAGCGATAAGAAAAGTGCGTACTTGAACGTGTATTCTGACTCAGCCAATCGCCGCGCAACGCCGCCGATGATGGAAGACATTTCTTTTCTTTCGTCGCTAAACGCAGGCTTAACGGCGCGAGGTTCGCAAGGTTTGCACAAACGAGGAACTTTGCGTTTTGTTTGCGGACTTATCGTTCTCTTGGTAGTATCAGGATAAACGATAAGAAAGACACGCCAAGGTGCGATCGATCACAAAAGCGAGCGAAACACCACTTGAGAGATTAGATTGCAATCATTCTTTTCGAGGCTCAACTCCTTATCATCTGATAATGATTATTTATGCATAACGTCAATCACATTACGACAGATAAAATAACCGAGTTATTGTAATTGAAGCATGAGACCCCATGCGTTGTTAAATTATACCGAAATAACGATTGTTTCTTCAACCAATCTGTGCTCTACCGCTATCGTTCGCTATCGAAGCAATCGTTGTTCGATAGAATTAGCTCGGATCAATTAATAACAATTAATCATCAGTAATCTATAATCGATTGTACCATTGTCCACGATGCACTCGCCTACATTGTTCCGTCAAGCGATAACGAGTTCACTTTTTAAAAGTCGCGGACGACGTTCTCGATCTTAATTCGTAATCGTAATGTTGTTGTGACGGTGTTTATAATAAGCCTCGATTGTTTTATCGCTGTGTACAAGTCGATTTCGCTGATACGCATATATTGTTCGTCTGCATTCGAAAATGCATCGAGCGATTCGACCGCTCGTTAAAGTCTCTCGAACAATGCGTTCTTCGGCAGCAACGCGCACTTCGACGACCTCGACACGATTTTTCTATTCGAAAGTACCGCATTTTTTTCACGAAGTCCATTATCTGAAGTCGTTATGTTTTTTTTTCTTCTGCTTCTGAGATTGAGCGATATTTCACAGTAAAAAAATTCTTTTTGAACCTCTTAGGAGAGCCTCGGCGGAAACTCGAGGACGGCCATGCTTGCAACCGTATCACCAGCTAACGTTCACGTGGAAGAGACACTCGCAACCCTTCGATACGCCTGTCAAGTTCGAGCCATTGTCAACCGTGTACGTATCAACGAAGATCCGCACGAGAAGTTAATTCGGTAATTCATTATTAAACGTACTCTGTTGATCCAGAGCTGTACGCTAGATTAGATTTAATCATGCATGTAGAGTAGATTTTCGGCCAACGAAACGGATAGAAAATTATTATCTTTATCAAGGCTGTGATATCAGAGGTTACAGATCTGTATGCAAACTAGATTGTTTTATCGGAACAAGAAATAATTTTTTTCACCGATGAATAAATTTCTTACGGTAAAAATAAATCAAAAAACAGATACCGCGGAACGGTTTTCAAAACTTCTTTCATACTTTTTTTTTTGTTTTTGTTAAATATTGACCCCAGAACACCAAGAGTCAGACTGATAATGTCTGCCGGTTATAGACTGTTGAAAGTGTGTGTGTTATTTTTTATCTCGTTCTATATCACAGAAAAATTATTCATGTTTGTCCCTTCCTGGTATCAAGCAATCATTCCCGATTTCCAAAAAAAAAAATGTGGCAGAGTGGCTGCGCACATTGATAAAGTTTATTAATATCAGGACTTGAGTCTTTCCAGAGTAAACAGTAAACATAATCGTGATAATTGCTATGGAATCACATAAAATTTCCGTTTACCTCGACGATTGCTAGACTGCGGATTACTGTGCAATAAATTTACTGTTGCGCAATTTAACGGTGAAATAATTAGAATCGTTGGAACAGAAAATACATTTTCGTTAAACTTCGGTCGTAAATAATGGCAAGATAATTTTATACCGCGTAGAAATCCGCAGTCTAACAATTATTACAGTTTCGATCGCCGCTTCGATGAGACCGGATGTAAGGGTATGAATATAGCGGAGCGACAAAGACGTGGAGTAGCAACGAGGCGAACATCACGGCAAAATCGTACAAATGTAATTAAATGCGAGTCGATATAGCGATGCGACGAAGAGAGCTGCGATCACGATGGCGTACAATAGAGAACCTAGTGAACCCAGAAACAAAAATGTCCTGTCCGCATCGCTTTGCTCACCGCGTAGTTCTCCTCTCTACACTGCGCTCACCTCGCCGCGCCGCTCCATCATAATTTCATACTATGTGACGCGGACCGTCGCGTCGCTCCAGCTTGGGATGGCAAAACAAAAGAATGTTGCTATATCGTTCACGATGTCGCTGCATATATAACCTAATTATTGTCAACGGTTACAATTATGCTAACGACACTTATTTCGTTTCGTTACGGTAACCGTGTTTCCCTTACAGTGAGCTGAAAGCGGAAGTGCAACGGTTGCGCGGCGTCCGCGAGGGATACGAACGACAATTGGGAATTTGTCCACGAAGACTTTTAGATTCCATCGAACCCAACGAGAAGAGTAATGACGAGGTTAAACAGAAGCAACAGGAGATCGATAAATTAAAGAATCAACTGAAGAAAACCGAGGAACAGCTTACAACCACTCAAATGTAAATCAACCAGGCAACTGATCAAACTTTCTCTCTCCTGTCTAATCGAATCTTTCACATTAGATTTCATAATTACGAGAGGATCTTTATACAACATACAAATTTTCCGGAGCAACTGCAAGTAACAGAGTAGTTAAATAGTAATATTTTTACTGTGTTTTATTACCACAGTATGAGTCATAATGCGGTACAATTATCGCTAAAATTATTTGCAATTCAAGACGCTTTATATTCTATACATTGTCATAATTTTTCCATATTTCATCATTTTTATGTTTAGCCAGTATTGCGATAACTCCTCGGCACTAAATAACGACACTAATAGTTGTAAGTAGGTTTTTTCGAAGGAGAACGAAATGGAACGGCGCACGAAATCTCAGAGCGGCGGGTCGCTGAGAAAAAAAAAACAAGTCCAAGGACGAAAAAATGCGGAATTTAGTTATCTGTAATTACAGGACGTGGTCGAAAAGGCTACAGGAAACGGAGCAGAGGAAAAACTCCGAGTTAAAATATTTGCGTCGCTGTGGGATCGCCATCGAGATCGATTTCCAAGAGAAGGACAAGCAGCCTTGCTTGATAAATCTCGCAGCCGATCCTATGTTGTCCGGTACGCTCTTGTACCTGATTCCTCCCGGATTGGTTCGCATCGGCAAAAATTCTCGTCCCGATGGGTTTCCAAAAAATTTGGATATCATATTGGATGGGCCTCTGGTTAGACCCCTGCACTGGTTAGTTGCCGGACGTTCGCAATCTGCTAGTTGAACAGAATGTAGAGATCATTGGAATTGCTCTATTCTTCTACATGTGTGGATTTATCTGTCCAATGCATTTTGCATACTATGGTTTGTTGTGTCCTAATTTCCGGTTATGGAGTACACATTCTTCATTTTGCATACTGCTTTGTCATTTTCCTATCACAATTTTGCATGTTCCTTGTCTGTGTTGCTAATGCAATACTATTCCACCAGTGACTCTGAGCATAATGTTGAATAAATTATAATTTTAACACGATTGTACGATATTCTTCTGTGTAACACAATTCTCTTCAAGCCCAATCATGTTTTTCTTGTTTTAATCGGTTGGCCAGCTGTTTTCATGAGTGACCGTGAGCATGTTTGCAAGATTTCCAGGATAATGTGCACGCAATCAAGATTTTCTGTTGTATATATACATATATATATCCTGTATAATATTTATTGTTTTAATGCTTTGTCTTACGCGTGTTTAATTTACTTGTTTTTCGTATATTTAACAGCACAATTCAGAACAGTAACGGGAAACTTTCACTATCCTCCGAGATGGACGGGGATACTTTCGTTAATGGACAGGTATAACATATTTTAAATTCATTGTATTTCATGTCTTTATCATGGATTCACTATTTTTAAATTGATCCTATTGTAGATTGTAACCGGAAAAGTAGTCCTGAAACATGGCGATCGATTGGTCATCGGCGGCAATCATTACTTCAAGGTTTCAAATCCTCACGACGGGCATAACAATATTCAGATTTCCGCGCAAGCCGTGGACTATGAGTTCGCTTACCAAGAAATCCTTAAAGTGCAAGAGGAAAAGTAAGTGTCTCTTGTGATATGCAGAAAATCTTGACTCAGCCATGTATTTCCATATTTAAATATTTAATACAGTGTTGTATTTAAAGATTGAGAGCTGAACTCGAGGAAAGCAAACAAAAAGCTATAAAGGAATTAGAGAACGCGAAACGCGAAGTCGAAATGCAACTAGGCTCGCAAAAGCAATCTTACGAGCGCAAGATTGAAGTGCTTGGTTCTACAGTTGAAGAACAGAAGCAGGCACTAGAACAGATTCATCAGAAGAAGAAGGAACTGGAACTAGAGAAAGAGATGCTTGCGAACGAGGTCGAGATAAGTAATAGATTAAAACAGATGCAATTTGAGGAGAAGAAAGTTACCGTTTCGCCATATCAGTCCAATTTCTTAGAAGAATTAGAAAATATTTTGAGCGAGAAAGCAGCGGATGCTGAATACGCCCTGAAGATGAAAGCGAGCACCGATGCTATCCACGATGGCGGCATAACTCTGCACGAAATGCAGCTATTCGTGAGAGAAGCTACCGAACGATGCAGGGAAATCGGACTTAATTACGTACGTATTCATTGATACAATACACTTGATATACACACACCAGTATTCATAAAAATAATGACAGATTATGTTTGCTTACTCTTTGCATAATTATGTAATCGATTGCTGTATTGTAGGAATTTGATCAACAACAAGTAATTGTGAATAAGAGTCTTAAACCAGTGATTCGTATACGTAACAGAGACTGCATGAAAGAAACGCTGTGGCAACCAATACCATTTTTAGATTGGGTTCATCGATTGCGAGATTACGATATAGAGGATTCCATCAAAGAATTGTGCACGACATTGGACGGGACTTGGGAGCCCTACGAGAATACAGAAACTTTTGAAGATTCTTTAAACAATAGTCGAATATCTATTAACATGACACCGGTAAAAAAGCACTTGAATGAAAGTTTACAGCAACTTTCGATGGACGCGACGGCATTGGAGGCTACAGTCGACAATCAAACGTTAGATGATACCAAAGAACAAGAGAGTATAAATAAGTGTCTTGTACAGATGGAGCATGCTGCAAAACTTCTGCGTAGATTATGCGAGAAAAATAATGAAAATCAAATGGTCGTAGATTCTCTTAACGGTATACAGAATAACATTGACAGTTTGCGCAAAGCATTAGAAACCCAAACCTTGTGTGAACACACAAATGAAAGTATAAATCACAGTCAAAGTTCTGATAGCACTGTACCACTTAAAAAGTCTGATAAACATACAAGTCCTTCACGAGATTGCCACAAGGATTGTACAAAGTCTGTTAACTCTCCGACAAAGTCCAATTTACGCCGCAATAATAGACTGTTCGATAAAATAATTCAGAAAAATGTGAGATTCAATGATAAATTAAGAAAAGAACCAACTTAATTTAATAAGATATAATGTATAGATTCTTTTAATTTTTGCAGGGGATTATTCCTAATATAATTGAACGAACTCCGTAAGAGTTGTCTTGCATAGATAAAGAATGTAATTCTTTATAATAACGTAAAGGTTAGTTGAAACGTTAAATGGTGCTAAAAAAACGATATAATTAAGAATGAATCGCACCATTTTATTTTCTACCGCCTGTATATTTATCCATAAAAAATACTTTCTATTGACTGATATATGATATAAAATAATATTTCTAACGTTAAAAACTACGTTAAATTTTTTTTACTATAATATGGTTGATTCTTGTATACTATGTACAATAATAAAAGAAAACTGTAATTAAAGTCTTACATATAACACGTTGTTCACACACTCTTTACGTTGTAATTGTAACCAATATTGTAAGACTGTAGAAATGCGGTAACAACAAAAATTTATTCAATTCAATGCAAATATACAGTTAATCGAAATAATCTTCGATGTCAATGTCTGGATTTAGTAAGTCTTCGCCGTAAATACTTAAATCTAATTGATTCAATATTAAGTTTTCGCACATTTCTTCTAAATCAGTGTCTCCAATTAAAACTGCTCCTTGCATTTTACCATCTTCTAGTATCAGTTTTATGTATTCGTGTCCTTTAGTCATACGCAACAGAATCTCGTATTTAGTGTTTAACTTTTGACCATTGTAAAGACCAAGCAATACTACTTTATAACCGAAAAATTTTGTTACATGAGTAAAAAGTTCGAAACAAAAATCTTGCAAAAAATCTTCATTCTTTAATGCAGAAACCATAGATTTTGCTGCATAACGCCCCATTTGAAGAGCCTGGGTCCACAGTCTCATTTGAAACCAGTGCTTCGCTATCTCCCAGCCTGCACCGCATACATCTCCTGCAGCATATATATCTTGCTCCGAGGTTTCCAATTTCCAATCTACCAATAGTCCGCCATCATCTCCTTTCTTAAGGCCCTCTAAACCCTCTATATTGGAGCTCGGTATGACACCTGTTGCTGACACAATAAAATCACACCCAATAATTTTTCCATTTGTTAATTCAACATATATAGGCCACTGCTCCGCAGGGTCTAATTCTTTCTTCTCCGATTCATTAAGAACCTTTAATATTTCACATTCATATTCAACTTGTACTTTTGCAGATTTTAAGGCAGTGCCTTTTATTTCGATATTATTGTGCCAGTTTGGACCTAAGGCTGGTCCATCTTTTACAAGTTTTCTGTCAGATATTGTATACCTCATTGTCTTAGTTATACTGCTTGCAGGAGTACTTGAATCTGCATCTGTTCTTTGCACTTTATCCATGAAAAACTCTGCAGCTCCAGGATCAACAAACGTTGCAGAAATATGTTTATCTTTGATTACCCATATTATTTCAATACCATCAATCTCGTGTACAATCTCGGTGGCAATGCCACCATTTCCAACTATTACTATTTTTCGCGAATTTTTAATTTTTTGAGAAAATTGAACAACTGACTCGGTATCGCGAATTCCTAAAATGAAGTCGTTATTCTCTGCTATAAGTTTTGGTCTAGCACCGTTACAAAGGCATAGTTTTTTATAAGTTATAATTCTTCTATTTTTTGTGAATACTTGTTTATTTACTGTATCTATTTTAACAACAAAATCATGAATTATTCTTATCGAATCATTTGCTTCTGTTAAACATATTGCATCCTTCTCTTCCACATCAAATTGCATTAACGTTTTACTAAGAGGGACTACATTTGTAACAGCTTTAATCAAAGGACTAGCTGTAATTAAAACAGTATCTTCTTTGGGAGCAAGAAAGCCTATGCCCTCTGCACAAGAAACACCTGCAATACCACCTCCTACTATTAAAAATGTACAACTTATTTCTTTATCATTCATTGTTGATTTACTCTCCTAGTGCCTTTCCACTCAGAATAATCGTAATGTCTGTAAGGAATGCCAAATGTAAGCAAACCATAGTCCTTTGCTTTAAGTATAGCAACAAGCAATTTGGTGTGAGAATTCTGGCACAGGCCAGTCTTCCTGTAATTAACAAAAAACAAAAGAATAAACAAGGTATATATGTAAGTATTTTATAGTAGTAGATTATGCGAGAAAAATATATCTCATCAATTTACAGAAAAACAAAACTTACGTATAACTTATGACCTCTCCACTGTGTTCAGTAATAAACTGTTTTAATAACTCAATATTACGATAATCAAGAACTAGATACTCATCTCTGCATATTGGACAAGGACTACCAGTAGTAACTAAATTGTTTCTCTAAAAAAAAGATGCAGTATGCCAGATTAAAATTATTATCAATTTTGTTTAAAAATAAAAGGTACTTACAATACAAGTTCTTCTAGTTTTTCTTGGTGGAAGTTGTCCCTTGAAATTTCGTCTGTATAATGTCCAAACTGGAGAATTTCCATAGCATTCTTTATACGCTAAAATAATATTTTCATAAATACATTTAATTTGTACTAACGATTGTGGTTCAAAGAAAATTACCTTGACTTTGTAAATATTCTATGCTAGTTTCGACTGGAATTATTTGACTTCGATCCTTTTCAGGTGGTATTGGTTCGGTTCTTTCTGCGTCAAATCGTATAAACGAAGAGTGCAAAGATCTCACAGGTATAACCTAGAAAAATAGTTTTGAAGATTATAAAGATTTTAACATAATTGTTTTATTTACTCTTACTTGTCTTGTTAAATTGTTTCGGAAAATTGAACCAGCTAACTGGAAACTATTCAAAATTACCGACATTATTTTCCTTTTAATGTAAACTTTCTCTATTTAATAGAATACACTACTATTCATGCGACGTATTTACATACTATTCAGTGACCGGAGTAATTCATGCTGTAAGAACTCTACAAAGATATATCATAATTATCATTGCAAATTGTTTCGAGTATAAAAAATACTTTGAAATCATAATCATTGCGCATTTTTACAATTTCTTAAATTTATTTTCTTTTGCATCTCAAAAATTTTCGAAGGTATGGTGATAGATTAACACGTGAAAATATTTGAATGCCGTCGAGATTAAAACTCTTCTTATCAATAAAATAAAAATTTTTTAATCATATGAAAAAATTTATATTCTAACAAATATACATACTGTGTTGCATCATAAATGTTTTTTTTTATAAAAGTTGCTGATTTGACAAGAAAATTAAGTTCAGCAAATCGGAAACTACTGCAAAAATGTTTTAAATATTTCTTTATATTAAAACATCGTTATTATTTCAATAATTGAGTGCAATTAAATAAAATATATTTAAAATTTTATTTTAATGCATATAAACTCTACGGTACAAAAGTAATAGTATAATATTTTACGTAAAATAGATAGACACTTGACTCGTTTCGAGAGAATAAGATGTTTCCGGTTCGGACGTAACAGCAGATTCTACTTTAGTTAGGTGAGGATAATTTTACTCGAGTTAAAAGTAAATGTTGGAATTGTTTGACAAGATATTACAAGAAAATCAACAATAAGGTAATCAAAGTAAAATTTAAACAATGTTTGATTGCAGATGGCAGATCAACAGGAAGATTCTCACGGATTCTGGACAATCTTGTAGCATTTGCCGAATGCGTTGTCCATTCCCAACGAAGCATAGGGCTCCGTCGTTTTCGTGTATAAGAAATGCACAATTTCTTATGCACCGCTGTGAACATTTATTTTCCATAAAAAGGATTTAATTATTAATCAAATGTGAGTGGCTTTTCTGTCGTTCAAAAAAGCCGAAGCCTTATATTCTTTTTTAACACCGTTTAAGTTTGCAACGTTTTTATTAGGGGGGTGGTACAGTTCTTTTATTCATTACGTATTACAAAACTCTTTTTAAGTAAACATCCATCGTAATGGATAACAATAAGAATAGAAGGAGCTTGAGTCGCAAGCATTAGAGGCCTACAGGAAGGTGAAACAATGAATGTATTAGTGACGTAACATGATGGACATATTGTCGGGCCTGTCGAATTTTTGTACTTAGTAATTGCATGCAAGATAATGTTACATTTTGAAACTGCACGTGTGGTAATGGAATATTATTTGAGAGAGTATTTGTCAAAAAAAGTGTTAGTGACGGTATATGGAAAACAAAATTTTACAATTCGGAACTAAAAAGAGAAAAAAAATATTTCGACGCAGCACAAATGGACGATCATGGTGTGCTATAAATAGAAGTTGCTCGGTGATGATGTCAAGTGATAGGGTGGGGTCGCGGCAATTATTGGTCGGCGTTCAGATGGCCTCGAGACGCGATTGGTCGGTTGTGTAACCATTCTGGGTGGGATATGCGCGGAAGTATTGCGCAGGAAGGAATCTGCCAGTTGACCATCGGGTGAGCACCGTTGACTGGAGGAGCTTGCATCTCGTACCGATAGTTCTCACATTTGTAGCTTTCAGTTACTTAATTTCATTAATCGAAGTTCTTCCTCGTTAGGGAATGAATAATAGCGAAAATCAAATAGACGAAAGATTCGATACGAAAGTCCTTTCGACATTGCCGTTTCAGATTCGCGACATTAACGATTTCCGTATAGTATAACGAAAGGACGATGAGGATAGAAAAGCGTCTCGAGAGATTAGTAGTCGCGAGCGATCTCGGGTGAATGTAATTATAGGCCTAGGTAAATCATTTATTTTACAAACGTAATCATTTTCACTCTTTCATCCGTAGAAGTACAAAGGTTTTTCTTACCTATCTATATACGTTCGTGCGAATGTTCGACAATATGGCGGTGTAACGTGTTACGCTCGGCCTTCGACAAAACTTACCGTTACGATATTTCTACCCACAAAAAAAAAACACGAGTATCTTTGTGTTTCATTACAGATTTTCGACATGATCCTATCTTTGTACTTCGATATGCGCTAAATCGTCCAGAATAACGTCAAAATGGTAAGTCGAATTTATTAAAATTAATTTACTTTCCCTGTGCTTCGCGAGTTTTTTGAGAGAGGGCGCCATGTACTCAAAATTGCGATAGTCCGTCAAGGGAGGGGGAACAGCGGTAGGATCAATAACCTTCACTTAACATGACCTCGTATCCTATTTCTGGCATCGCGAACTTTCAATGATCGTACAATTCGAGCATTTTCGTAGTGCAATGTTGGCTTTTCTAAAATTAATTTAACATTCACTTATGATGCACATGTTTGATTCTCGAAATGGGGAAGGTAATCGATTCTAATGCTTCTGAATTAGTTTCTGTTTTTATGCGATGCATATTATTTACTTTTCCGTTTTGTACGATCGGAAATTGTGCTCGTTCATTTAATTTATGCAACGCTTACATAAGATTTCTAATTTATATAATAATTTCCTGTGGATCTAAGATTTATATCAAATGATACGTTTCGTAATAGAGGTTAAATTTTTTTTATTTTTTGATTTTTTTTGTAATTGCTGGTTCTATGTGAAGTTATTGCGTTGTCTCGAATGAAATTGGAGTATTACATTGGTTTGCTTTACGAGTCAGTTTTTCGGAGTATTAGTAGAGTAACATTTTTTAAAAATAATAGTTATGTGATAATTGGAAAGTATTTAAGATTGTGCATATATTTTTCAGCCACGTATAGATCCACTTTCTTTACTAAAATGTCTTAGTGTTTTATTGGGGCCAACTGGAGGTATTAGAAGTAAAGAAGAAGTTCATCGGTTAGCTAATTTAATGACGAAGTTTTCGAAAAAGCTAGTTTCGAAATGCATATACATACAGATATTGAAAACTACAAACACGGATTTACTTAGTCAGTGAGTATAAATGTCAATTTCATTATATTGCAAATTAATACAACATTCAAAGCAAGGCGAAATTTCCGAGAACCGTTCATGCGCGATTTACCTGAAATTTGAAGATACTCATTTTGTGTGAAAAGGATATTCTAAAATTTTTGAAAACTAGAACCAAACCTGACCCAGACTAAGAAAACTTAAAATTATATTAAAGAGTGACACTAAAATGATAAAAACGTTCTTCGCAAAATTGTGGTTCTTAAATTTTGAGTCGAGAATTTTTTTAATGCAAAATGGAGTTATTTGTAAAATTTTAGCCAAATTGGACATATTCGTTTTTCGGAAGTACAGCTCAAAACAAATTTTACTTTGTACATTGCATGTAGACACACACAGAGTATTTGTAATTTGTATTATTGTGTGATATACAAAATGCATGCTAGATCAAAGATATAGGAGCTCTGAACCATTGGACGGTTCAATACGTAGGCCGTACTCACTGATGCGAGTCCCACAAATTACAGTCGAAATACATTCTATTCTCAAATGATTAAAGAATATATTGCGCTGTGGGATAGCTTAAAACATGGACCATCTCGTGTGTTTTTAGATTTATGGGTGCTGGAGGATGGAATCTCATTCACATGTGGCTTACCGATGGTATACTTGCCAAAAATTGGGCCCTTATTCAGGAATTACTTGAACTTCTTCTGCTATGTCCAGTAGATATTGAAAGATTAAAAAGTAACAATTGTCCGAAATTGGTCAAAGGTCTGACGAAAGAAGGTAGCCATCAAGGGGTCAGAGTGTTGGCCAGTCGGCTGGTAGAACAATGGTTGAAAATAGTGAAGGGAGAAGCTGCGCCGAATTCTGTGCCAGCACAAATTATGACTGTCCCAGCGCAAAATGCTGGAACTCTAGGAGCGAATATTGTATCTCAGTCAGTGCAGCAGCAACAGCAACAGTATTCCATTCATTGTGGTATTCAACAAGTTTCCGATGGCACAGAAAGTGCAACAGTGCATGTGCAGGATCTACAGTTCACATCGAATTCTACGCCGTCTATTGCAGTATCTCACATTCAGCAACAACCGCAAGTACAAGAGCAGCAACAGGCACAGGAAAGGACAACCGTGCAACCCTTGCAACTGCAGGTAGTTAGTAAACCGCAGCAGGTGCAAATACAACAACAACTATCGTCGCAACAATCGAAAAAGCCAGCATTCGTTGTGGTATCTACATCTTCTCAATCTCCAATTCCTGTGTATAAGATCACGATTCGCGAAGGTAAACAGATTCTCACAAAAGTGGAGACAGATGCTGCGAATATTAGTAGTGTTTTAAATGCGAATAGTACAAATGTAGAAATTAATGGAGACGTAGACGACACCCTTCCTGTGAAGGAGATTACAGAAGGAGTAGAGTCTGCGGAACTCAGTGATGGTGTAGTCAGTGGTCAAGACTGTAAAACGGACATTCTAGAATCTGAAAAATTAGACCAAGTTTCGAGTGAAGTGAAACAGACTGTAGTAGATTCCACAGACAGTACCGACGTGGACGTTGTTAAAAGTAAAGAAAATAAAGACTCTAAAGACACTGTTAGTAGTGAAAGTAGTAAATCTAGTAATAAAGAAAATCGGGACTCTTCGAAAAAAGATGAGAAAAAATCTAGTAGTTCAGACAAGAAAAATCATCATAGTTCTTCTTCATCCTCCAAAAGTTCTTCTAAGCATACCTCGAGTTCCAGTTCGCATCGTTCTAGTTCCACATCAAAGTCTAGTAGTCATCGTTCTAGTAGTAGTTCGAAAAGCTCGAGTTCCAAGGATAAGTCTTCCAAGGACAAGGACAGGCATCATTCATCAAATTCATCCAGTAAACATAGTAGCTCCGGTAAAAGTAAATCTGATAAAGAGAAAGAGAAACAGAAGAAGGACCAGGCAGAGAAGGATAAAGCAACATTGGAGAAGGTACAAGGGCAGGCATTGAGCTCCAAGCTGGGAAAAATACCGAAAAAGAAGTCTGAAGACGAGAAACCGGGGGATGCGGCCGTAAGAAAGTCGTCTACGGATTCTAGGGACAGCTCTAAAGAAAATAAGACTGATTCGAAGAAAGTTGTTGTAGTGCCTGAGAAGAAGAATATTTCAATTTCTATCGAGAGCAGGAAAAATTCTCAGGACTCTACAACACGGCCAAAGACTGTGAAAACGTTCAACTCGAAATTCAGATCTACCGGCTTGGAGGAAGAAGTAAAACCACCGCCACCAAGATCAGCGAAAAAACCAAATCCTATCATTGAGAAAAAGGTCATACCTCAAAAATTACCTGCTCTGAAGAGGCCGTCTCCGCTCAGAGAAGCTATCCCAACAGCAGAAAAACGGACTAAGTTGTCTTTGGAATCACCAACCACACCTCCGGGCGAAGAAAAGAAGGGAGGCATTAAATTGATACCACCAAAACCAAAACGTAAGTATCATTCACTCTTTCAAATACTATGCTTAAAAATTTCTTTTTACAATCTATACATATATTTTTTTTCAATAAGTCAATACTATAGGGAAAAAGGAATGTATCTTAAAATCTTGTTTCGCACTGATGTTCCGAGACTAAACATTTTCGCGATCTATTTATTTTTCTTATTACGAATGCCTGCATTCAATACGAGATACTACGATAATAAAATTTACAAAAGCATGATTTCAAAATACACCATGTTATAGTGAAAATACTTATTGAAACTTTTGTTTTTATGATATAAAAGAAGGGAGAATGATTGGTGATATATTTGTTGTTTATGTATATTTAATTTAATGAATACAGTAGTCTAAATGACGGTAATAATATTGCAGAAAATGCATCATGGAAAGTAGAGAGTTCGTCGAATCTGTTTTCAATTATAATAGTTGATAGTCTTTGAACATCGGTTTGCTCTATTATACGTGCTACTACTAACTTCTTAATATTGAGTTTGCAGGTGGATGGCTCCAGGAGAAAGATGAGCAAACTATAATAACTTATATATTTTCTATATATTGTGCAAGCATTGATATTTTACAATTGACGGTATTCGTGCAGATTTTACTTCTCTTATTAATGCAGAATTTCTTTCAGGCCAAAGTTACATTAGTTTGTATTACCACACAATAGAACCCTGTTTGTACTACTTTCCTAAATATTATTAGAGAGCTTTATAGAAGGTAAAAGAAAACCTGTATCGTTCGAGCCACGTGGAAGTGGATCGAAAATGGATCGCACGTGCCTTGCCCCCGATAATTAATCATCGTGTTAGAAGAACGAAGACAATTAGGATCGTCTCTTTGAGCGTCGATTTATTTCCTATATTAAGAAGATTCAGCAGGTAATCTTCGCTATTAATTAAATCGTACGTATCGAAAACTTTTCAAATAAAATCTAGTGCCCGGGTGTGGTTATGGAGTAAAACGTAGACTTATCTCGGCTAAGCGACATTCAAGAAATCGTGGCAGTTTCTTCGATTGGTAATTTTGTTGTTTTTTACAAAAAAAAAAATTTCTTGCATTAAATTACAAAACCGGTGTGTTGTTATCCGATCGAATTTTTCGGGGTGTGTGTTTCTTTACCGTTCACCGACGAACGATACACCGAATAGAAGTCACCAACCGGATATTACTAATCTACCTAGGTAAGGAGACAATGCCAAACTCTTGTCTGTCCATACTTCTTCCCTTGTACATGTACACCCTATTAAGCATTTTAAATAAATTGATCAGAAATCTGGAAATATTTAACTCTTGGGTTTCTGCTATATATCTTGCTCACTTGAATGCTTGATCAAAGCAAACACTCATACCGTGGGCCCATCCAGATTTCCATCCTCTCGGTGACTAATCGCACAAACCGGAAGTGCAAGATCATTCTTTTGGCCCGGTTAAAATGGTGTCGTTGATCCAGATCCGTTTTACGTAACGCTGGAACTAAATCGAGATTATTAATTTACGATTTGGCGACGTGTTTTGCATTGGTTGCATGCTTCTTTGAATTATCATTTATGTTCTCGTAAAGACACGACGATGCGGAGAGCGCTGTCCCTCTGCTTGTCCTTAGAGTGCATTTTAGATCCCCCTTAGGCATCCCGTTTTGTTGTCCATCGCTATCACATTCGATTAGCGGTTAAGAAGATACGCTGGACGCTACGACACCATTTCGAACGGCGCCGCACAAGGGAAAGGAATTCTTTCAAACGTTATTTTCAAATTTGTATTTGTTGTTTAGTTCACAGTGGATTTGCAGAATCATTCGAATACGTTCGTGCGTTCATCAGAGAGAATTGAAATTTGTTTCGGGCGCATCAGTCCCGAGATATCCTTGTAAAAGCGAGAAAGAATGTTGATGAGAGATTGCTAGAGAGATAGAGAGAAAGGGAGAAAGATTGCGAGAGAGAGAGAGAGAGAGAGAGAGAGTGAACGAAAAGGGGAGGGTGGGAGAAAGCGAGCGAGAGAGATTGAGCGCGTGCGAGATAGATTAGAGAGAGAGAGAGGGGGGGAGGGAAAGAGACAGAGAGAAAGCGAAATTGTATGTTTCGGACGAGTAAATGAAAAGAAACGAGGTGAGAGAAGAAAGATATGTGGCACGACGTTCGGAGGAAGTTCAATTTTGAGAGAGACAAGTATGGAATCTCGTAGATGAAAAACATCTGAAAAATGCATGAAATGCGACGCTGCGTATCGACTCGACGTCCTCGAGCAAGCCGCCCCTTAGGATCAGCGGGCCTCTTCTTACACTGCACGTAATCGTCTATTTCCGGTGACGACGTCGACACGGCGAAGAAGTTACCTTCCTTGCCAGTGGTCGCAGATTTCGCAATCGGGGGTGAAAACGGAACGTTTATTGGAAAACATAGAGAGAAAGAGAGAGTGAGAGAGAAAGAGAGAGAGAGAGGAGGAGGAAGACATGGGAAACGGAAACTATATAATCGTGGTTGTCCTTGGCGCAGTCTAAAACGGTACTTAAAAAATTGCCGATCCGTAGAATCGAGTACTCTAATACGCCGAGTAATCGCGTTCGTTGATCTTGGAATACAGCTGAGAGACAATCATTAAAAAACGGAGACAAGGACAGCTGATAAATTTGCTCGAGAAAAAGTATATATATCTACGCTCTCAGGCTTCTATTTAAAAACAAAAAAAATAAGAAAAAATCTCGGATAGTATTATGATAATTTTCCGCAACCGATCCGCCTATTATCGTGCGGCGCAGTTAACGAAAACAGGTACGCGGCTGATTCTTTGCTTTAAACAAGTTCTCAGGGAGCAATTGTTTAATCTCGTGTAAATATCTTTTTGAATTTAGGGACTCGGGCCGTTTCGTCCGACGAGAAAGACTGGATTTGAGAATCACCGGTTCGAATTAGACGCGTGAGGAAGGATGGACGGGGAATTACGAGAGACGGAGTTGCGCAACGACGCACTTTTCCGCTCCACTCCGCGCGGAGTGCCCGGGGCAGATGTTTTTGCGACGGTGTGTCCGTGTCTGCAATCGCGTACGGGACCCGGTCTCTCTGTTTCCCCGTAGCAGTTGCATTACGTTACGCGCGATGTATTAACCGTTCAACGTATTCAGATCCGCGGCGCAACGCGAGAACACGTATTCTATCGTCATGCGGTCCCAGATCTTCCCGTTTGAATTTCGTAGAGGAATTCGAACATGAAACTATACTCCCTGCGCGCCCGTAGCTCGCCTTACTGTTAAAGCTACTTACTATCCTACCGTTTTGTTATTATTTTTTCAATTACTTTAACAAATAGAAAGTTAACAACAAGCCGAGATTATCGTTTGAAACGAGACAATGAGAATTACTTTTCACTTTCATCAGTTTTTATAATTCTGTTTATTGTACGATAAAAGAGAAAGCTCTCTCTTTTGTTTTACTGTTTTTTATTTTGTGAAATTTATAAACACGCTAATCCGTTCCTACAATCGGAGATAGTAGAGATGTTGTTTGAAACAGAGATAAGAAAGATTATTTTAATTTCTGTTCATTTCTACAGTTTGCCGATTGTATTACGAAAGAGAGAAAGGATTTAAAGTAGTCCGATGTTAAGTCCGATGTACTCAAATATACAGCTTTGCTACTTGTAAATCTATTTCTTGTACACATTTAGCGTCGATTAAATATAATCTGTGTACTGGTATTTGTTTAGACGAGATAACTGTAGAGTTCTTAGAGTGTTTAACGTTCGAGACAATCAAACATGTCTATACGAAAATAGAAAGAAAGAAACGTACCTGTTTTTATAGCAATATACCCTCACATAAAATTGCGTAAATTCTCTGTAATTTGTTTGTGCTAATATTTGACGGCACGTTAAATAGCAGAGGGGTTTTTTTTTTTAAAGAAAGATTGCACGAAAAGTGATATTGGAAAAAGCAAGTACGCTACTATTGTTACATAAAGAAATGCGCTAAGAGTACACTCAATAATTTGCATCGCGTTTAGAGCAAAGTAAACATAACTATTACTCTAGAGAGCTTGATGGAAATAAAATTGGAGCCGTACAATGAAACCCGTATATTATTCCCCAGTTTATTATTATCACTTATCGAATCCGTTAAAAAAAGAAAGAAGAACGTTTTTACACGATTATCTTGTAACACATTTTATCCATTTGATAAATCGATTTTGCACTTTCTGTGCACACCAATGGTTTTCGTTATTGTTGCGCCATCGTTTGAACTATCAAGGATCGTTAAAAGAAAGAAGTTGATTAATTGAAATGATTTGGCCTTCGCATATCGATCCTAAATTTTATCGAATCTGTCTATTTTAATCATTACTGACGTAGAAACAGAAATTTACCGCAGAGATAGATGATCAGAACAAAATTAACGGAGAAAAGTTTGGAGATATCGATTATTGAACGAATTACACAAAAAGTCCTTGTTCCTGTTATCGAAATGCATTCGTGAAGAGACAAACTATAATTTACATAGCAATCAATGCGTTGATAAACGTTCTGGTACAATCCAGTGCCTTCTTCTTTTCTTCTTGGATTCGATCTCTATTTTAACGCTCGGTCAAAGAGACGAATTGTTCGTTTAACAACAAAAGAATAAGAAAATCAAATGGAGACTGTAAAAAATGAGTTTACGCTTTTCGGATCTCTGTTTACCGTTCTTATTACTCGCGTATTCAGCAACTTTGAACAATGCGGATGCCGTCGTAAACACGCGCGCATTATTTAGATCATTCTTTCGCGTTCGACCGAAAAGCTGGAACGATCCGATCGATCAACGAAGTTTACCTGTTCGTCACGGAAATCGTACAATAGGATAGCATTTTGCATTCGAGTGCATAATTACGCAATAGCCGAATTTAACTTCGCGCATTGAATGTAGTCACTCTGGACCGCGTTAACGGCTCTCACCTTTTTCATTTTTAAAGATTCACTTCCCCGGTGAATCGATATCGTGTCTTCGTTCTTCTGCATTTTAAAGTGTCCCTCTTCCCAATTTTCTTTTTTTTTTAACAATGATCCGTATTTTCACTGTTTGCAGCTTTCCGTCTTCCTGGACGATCTTGCAGGAATAAAAAAAAATGTTTCTTTTTCAGATTTCCTGAGAATTGCCATCCACCTGTTATTGTTTATCAGCTTACTTCTCAAATTATTTCTTGCAGGTTTAGCGGACAGTCCGTGAACGTCAAAGTCTTGTTACAGACGAGTCTGAACTTGAGCGTGTTGCATTCGAATTTAAGAAGATTTCAAATGCAAACTATTTTCCACTTCTTATCGTTAGATCGAATGATTTTTTTTTAAAAACAAGATCGATACATTTCTATCATTTATTAATGATTTTACTAGTTGCATTTGCGATTCTTGTAGTTCGCGTGAACCACGTAGCGTCGATTTCTAATTGAATAATTTAATTCTTCATCAGGATGAAATGTTTTCCATTTTACGTTTGTTTTTTTACCATAGATTTGTTTAAATTGTTTTTCCAGCAATGATACTGCAAGAAAGCGATATGTTTATGGATGCTTTGACGGCGTCGACAAAGAGCAAAGAGCCGCGGAAGAGGAAACGTAGGACTTCGATTACAAAGGATGGTCCCACGGAAGCCAAGAAACAGGAGACTGCCACTAACGATAATCGAGATGTTACACCTCCACCCACCTCACCACCAAGTGCCGATGAAAAATCACCTGTAGTTGTCAAGCCTAACTTTAAGGTGCGCGTACTTACAGGATCAGACGTTAAAGATAATTAATTGAAACAATCCTTTGATATTTTTCTAAATTTAAATTATTAAATTCATTTAAATGTACTCATTGAAAATATTGTTTATCTACAGTTTTATCAAGATACTCTGGAAACGGACGAAGACAAGGAAAAGGAGAAAGAGAATTCGGACGATGAATGTAAAAAAGAGAAAGAGGAAGCGGAAGACCAGAAAGAGAATAGGATATTCAAATCGGATATTGATGACGACACCGGAAGTAACAGTAAGATTTTTAATATTATTTTATTATTGCGCTTAGATTATATTTTTCCATTGTTAATGTTAATTAAAATTATAGCGCCGACGCCTGAAGATGATATGGATGAGAAAACTTCCGATTCGCCGGAAGATTCTTCCGTGTCCGACTCGTCGAAAAAAGAAAATTCCGGTTATCCGGAGATCCGTTATGTTGACGGATTGAGAAGCGTTTTGCTGCTTCAGAAGCGCAAAGGCCCGAAAAAAGTACTGAAATGGAAAACGGACTTGGAATCGGTGCGTTACTTCGAGTTAGACGAAACCGAGAGGGTGAACGTGACGAAAACGTTCACCGATATGAAACAAATGGAGAAACAAAACGAGAGAGAAGCGTTCCAGATGGCCAGAAAATTAAGTGAGTACTCGAGCCATCGGTTTAAGGATATTTTAATTGTAGCATCGAATTTAATAATATGTGCGACCCGCAGGTAACGAGGATTTGATGGAAGAAAGAACGAGATGGAAACCTTTAATTCCTATCGATTTACCTCCAGCCTTGGTAGAATCTGGAAAAGATAGCAGAGAGAAGGATATCCAATACGCACGGGAAAAAGGCATTTTACAGGCTTTATACTTCAACCGCAGCATGTAAGATTCTATTTTTACAATTACACACTTTATATTAATGTGGGATCAGGACCCCCCAGACCAACAAATACCGTACGAAGATTGGGAAAGATGGGAGGGTTCCATGGGTGAGCGCGTTAGCCGATCGGCTACCAGCAGAAAGGCCCGGGTTCGATTCCCGCTGGCGCGGCGGGTTCTCCCCCTCATTTTTCCTAAAATCTTATATTAATTATACTATCTTTAGAAGAAATTGATTACAAATATTTTCAAGTATATACTTCGCATGTAGACACACACGAGTATTACGGATTTGTGTGGTCGTGTGAATTTTACTATGCATGCTACATTAAATAATTAGGAACTCCAAACCATTGAACGGTTTCATACATGAATCGTACTCACTGATGCGAGTCCCACAAAATCCTTTTTCTCTTAATCTCGTTTAAAATCATTGTAATAAATAAATGTATTTCGATTACAGGATCCCAGACTCTGCAGCGGAACCCGACGAAGAACGCCACCATGGATATAGCGACCCAAAAATCATTCCTTTAGATGATCTCACTGGAAACAAAGAGAGTGAGAAAGACTTCACTTCCATGGCGTGGCCAGAACCAAAACCGCAGTTACAACCACCGGTACCAGCAGTTTCGAACTTCCACTATCCGTCGTTCCCTCATAATCAACAGCCAGTCATGGCGCCTATTGGTCCTCCGACGACGATGGGTCCAATGCCTCAAATGTCTCAACAAATGATGGGACCTGCTCACATGGGACCCATGGGACCTGAAATGGGTGGACCAATGCCTGCGGGAGGCGGAGGATGGAGAACGGGAGACGGAAAAGTTGTTGTACCCGATGGCATGGGAATGAATCCTATGGGAAACATGCCTAACGCTTTTCCACCAGGTATGGAGGGTGGTCCAATGGTACCACCTGGAATGATGGGACCGCCGCCAATGTACAACCAACAACAAGAGGGCTATGGAATGATGGGACCAGAAGACATGGGCTTCAATAACATGAACCCGAATAACTTCCAAGGCCCGCCAGGTCCTATGTACGGACCTGGACCGAACTTTCAAGGTCCCAGAGGTGGTGGCCCGATGCACGGCAGAGGAGGTAGAGGTGTACCTGGGCCTGGTTGGTACAGAGGTGGTGGGGGACCACCTGGAAGAGGTGGATGGAGAGGTGGTGGTGGCGGATGGAGGGGAAGTGGGAAACAGCCGCCGGTGTGCAGACAATTTTCAAAGAACGGCTACTGTCGAGTCGGTGATAAGTGTCAGTACCTTCATCCCGGAGTGAACTGTCCGCCATTTTGAGAGGTGTTCAAATAATCGGGGAATCGATTACAATTACGCGATAACGTGATATTGGTATTCATTCTATACGAACGGACTTTTTAGAATGGATGATCATATAGAGATAAGAACATTGTTCGATCGAGACACACGTCAGGCGCGATAATCAATGATAATGTGCAATTTTCTAATAATAATGCTATCGAAGGAAGGCATGATATATTTGTACAGTTATATTTTCACGAACTCGAATGATACTCTACTTCATACTTGATTTCTTTGGATTAGGTTATGTAGGAAGTAAAATATTGAATGCAGCATAACAATTTTATTTTCTTGTGAAAAACATGGGCAGATATTCATTAACGAAAACTGCTTGAAATTTTTAATGTTAATGTAAAGAGAACAATAGGTTCATCGGCTGCTGGACGGCGAGAGGTTCCTACGATGCATCGCATTTTATTGCAGTTTGATTGGAATATTGCCACTCTGAAACAACTGGAAAACATACTACGGATTGGAATATCTTATCATGGCGTAAAATTTCGATTAAGTCTTCCTTTTGCGTTCACGGTATACAGACGATAGTAGCCACTGCCGAAAATATGTTGAAATAACAATTATTTCATTTGACCGCATTTTGGCGATTTTTAATACAATTGGCAATTTGAACGTGTGTAACGCTACCATTTCAAAAGTGGAGAATTCCAATTTAATGAGCATTTGTCTTTCAAGATTGTCTGATGGGTGTCCACTCGCTTTCTACTAACGATAACAAATTTATGTGATCGAGAATGTTGTTAAGACGAATTATGCGTAACATACAACGGAACATTGTAACACCAAAAGTTCAAATAACAAGTTAAATAACTTTTTATTAACTTAAAATGTCTCACATTTAGTCCTATATGTAGATCTATTGTAAATATCATAATTGTATCATTTTGTATAAAAAGAATGTCGCTAGCTCTAATAACAAGAGACTGTTTTAGGCTTAAATGATATGTAATAATATAAAAAGAAAGGCAACAATTTTTAGTAAAAAATGTGTACGTATGATTTAATGAAGTAGTCGATGGCGAAGCGATCCATGAACTATAGAGCGCATTTTCGGTGATATGTTGAATTTGCGTTCCATAAGACGGATAGCGGATACACTATTATTAAATATTTTTTACGAATTAAAGGTAGTGGTTATTTTTTGTATATGATTGATCGTTACGTTTGTATATAACATTGATTGTTGTATAAGAGCTGCTTGATGGAATATATGAATCAATAACTATTTTCTAAAAAAAAAAAACATGCTGCATTACTGTACCAACACAGAAAGGCTCCCTTTCATTTTACTGTCTTTTTACATCATTTTTAAATCTTCCCATTCATCTTTCGACTTTTATACAAAAACGGTGGTTTCTTTTTTATGTTTTATAGTTATATTCCTCACATATTTGTTAAATTCGGCAGAATTAACGACTATATGTGTTCTATCAAATTTATGAACATATTGTACTATGTAAAATTATTTGAAGGAAGGACATATACCAGTATTAAATATATATTTATTGTATGCGAACTAAATATATTCATAATGTACAATATACACATAAAGTATATATTATATTTCATATTTTAATTTTAATCTGCACGTAATTGAAATATTTTTGCAAATCAGTCGTTCATTGAATTAAAGAATTCAATTTTGCGTATTTTGCAAAATTTGTAATAGTAAATTTCATATTGGTCTAAATTTATTTAAATTGTTGTGGTGGAGGACCAAAAATGCTTCCGCTTTGTTTGCTTGCAGTTCTGGATGGTGCAAATCCAAGCATTTTTTGGATATTCTGTAAATAATGTTCACATTGAGTAATTTCATTTCAATGAGAAGTATTGCGTACAATAATAAATACCTGTCTTATGCTCATTGTGCAAAGTATATACAGAAAAATGAATGAACATTCTGTATAGTCATCGCCAGGCAAATTTCTATGTGACAAACCTTGTATCCAACTGATTGGAACGAAAGGCAACCTTGCTACAACTCTACCATCGAAAATGCTATTAAACATGCTCAAAAGAGCTGTAAATGCAAATCCAATTGCAAACATTGATTTCATTTTTACAAGTGACAAGTCTCTGTTGTTATTTTTTAATCTCTCTTCCTCTCGTTCTATTTTTTTCTTTTGCTGTTTATCCAAAGAATCACCATGCGCCTCTTTTCTTTTTTCCACTAGAATCAATTTTATTCAACAATTTATTTAAATACTCGAATAAAAAACAATTCGTTAAAAATTGCCTGGAACCACTTTGCAATTAACATCATCACTTAAAAACTTACACTTTTTACTTTGTTTCTCGACCTCAGCCTTTAATTTTTGATACTTTTCTGTTCGATAAACCATTAGCCATGTTAAACCTGCAAATGTTGAAAATTATGTTGAAAAATAATAGCGATAAAGTAGGAAGTATAACCTTAATTCGAATAACGTGAAAACTGTTTGTAATTTCACACCTTCTCCTAGTAAAGCAGTACAAATACTGATAAAAACTATTAAAATAGTATCTGCCCACATATTGAATAAACTATTAAATATTGCTTAAAATTATTTAAATAGACATTTAATGTAAGTATGTATTGCTATGTTGGAATTCTCTGTCTCGTGTTATGCCTGGAACTTGGAACAGCTGTGAATGGGTACGACATTAATTTCGTTACGTTTTTATATAAAATACACGCGTTATTATAAGTAAAAATGATAATGAAAGGAGCTTTCATTTTCTCAAGGAAAAAAAACAAAGTATGATAGAAAAGAAATGATTCATTCGAAGATTTTGTTATAAAGACTTTATTTCACAATAAATATTCCTTTAATCATTTTATTCGTCATTATTTCTCTTCTAAAACTATGTTGATAAACAATTTTATTTTTAACACATAACTGTAAAAAGGTACAATATATACATACGACGTGATAATTGTTATAAATGAGTCCTTGCACGAAAATAGTTTTCGAGGCGACATGCACATCTTTATTCAATATTTCCGATATAATTTAAAATGCTAGTTCCCGCAATTAAAATTGTTATGCATGAAAATAAATATTGCTTTTTCTACTGTTAACGTTGCATACTGTATATGCATCACATAATACTTTTGGTCACGTAAATGGTATAAGGAAGCATCTACATATTTTTACTGGACACTTATTGGTAAATTTATATAGATAAAAAAGACATCTATAACATATTGTGCTACCATTAAGATTCAATACAATAGTTTGTCATAAATATAATTACTTTTAACATTGCTATCAGTCACCAAAACCGTCTAGTTTATCCTCTAGTTGCTCGGTATTCTCAGTTGTTAAACATTTTCTAATCTCGAAGCCAAGTGCAGCGCCTAGCGGTGGTGGCACGGCATTGCCAATTTGGCGATGCTTGTCAAGTATATTTCCATAAAAGCGGAAGGAATCTGGGAAACCTTGCGATCTGGCGCATTCCCTCACGCTCACGACTCTGGTTTGTTCAGGATGTAAAACGCGGCCTTGTTTGCCCATAGGTTCAGGATTAGTGATCGTAGTGCCAAAGAAACCATCCCATTCCAGTCTACCATACAACCCCGCCCAGTGGTTATGACGATTTCCAGTGTGAGGTAAACACCATGGAATTAAAGTATTGTACTGTCTATCCAATAAGTCACAAGCTTTGCCTGCACAACAGCCGCAGACACCACGAAATGCTCCAGTGGAACTTTTACCAGCCTTTTTATCATGATAAGCATATTCTCTGCAATTGGAACAATTGTTACTCAATAAATCGATCGTTTTTCTGGACGATACTGAGAGATATAAAGATGAATTATACTTACAATTTTTTAGAATACGTTCCATCGCTCAGACGTACCGCAATATTTGGTAAATCTCGCCAATCAGATCCGACTGCGATTGGAATGTGTGCTATTCGCGCCTCGATTAGAGGTCCCATGTCTTTGCAAATGTGATCCCGTAGTATAGCATCTGGTTCTTTACGCCTTACCTAGAAACAAGTATCAAGTACGTTTGTTGAAAAACATTTAGATAAAAATCTTACTTATGAAGGATTCGACTTTACCTTTCTTTGAAAGTGAGAGATTGGCTCGTCCCCATAGGCGATCTCTTCTTTATTCCAACCGTTTCTAATATTTGGTAAATCAGACATCGCATCGCGGACACTAATTGTCCTGTACGGTGCTGATCCTGTCCAATCACAATTAGACGAATACTATAAAAGACAAAACAAACATTACCGATTTTGCACACAAAATTATTCTCGTGTGACCATTCGAATAACTTACTTTTTTATTATCAACAACAACGCTTAATTGACATGCCCGTTTGTTGAACACATGTGTTGGTTCTGGGTAATTTGGCAGTGTTTCTCCAGGTGCAGCAGCTAATATTATTAGTCTAGATCCATAAAAGTAAATAATTACGATCTTACACTAGTAGTATACATTTAGCTGATACGAATTAGCTGCACATACCTCCTTCTTGTTTGTGGAATGCCGTAATTACCGGCTTGTAAAATACCAAATGTACATTGGTAACCCATTCGAACAAGACACCGCAATGTCAATTTAAGAACCATACTTCTTTTAAAAGAAACGAAGTTTCTAACATTCTCCATAATAAAGTATTTTGGTCTATAGTAATCGCAATAAGACAAACACGATACCACTAGCGAGTTTTTAAATAACGAATATTGCCGTGAATTGAATCGATTCATGCCACTGAAGCCTTGGCATGGTGGCCCACCACATAATAATTCTACTTCCCCTTTCCGAGGTAAACGTTGTCCATTGTTATCACAAAGTTCACCCTGTAAAGAGCATATGTGAATTTCGTATACCCTCGCACTACATCGATATACACTTCTTTAGACTGTACACATTCATGTATGTAACTTACATTCATAACTTTCCGCAAAAGCACATTGCAATCCTCGCAAAACACAGTTGTGTCAGGATTGTTAAGCCGATAAGCACATGCAGCTGGCTCTTCCCTCTCAATTGCCCAACGATTGTCTACGATACCAGATTGTCGCAGACCTTCGGATAATCCTACAACATAAAGTTTAAGTCAGAAATAAATATTAAATAGAATGCTTCACCTCAATATTCGTACTGACCACCGCAGCCAGCAAACACATCCAGCGTTCTCAATTTTTTTGTCACTCTGCAATACTCTACTGGTTTTTCAATTGTTTTTTTAGCGTCATTGTTTTCAAAGCTTTTATTCTTGCATTTTGATTTTCCTTTCCCCTTTCCCGGCTTTCCAATGCTCGAAGCACGATTCGGTGGATCAACGAATGTCTTTTCTGCCGCATTATATGCATGGGAAAAGTAAAATCGATTTGGACCACCTGCAGTCCATTCTTCCACAGATTCGTCCAAATTTTCTGAACACGCCAAGTAACATTTTCCTACCACTTCCGAAAACTTTACATCACAAACTGTAAAAATTGAATCGGAATTATCGATCTTTTTACTTTTCCTATATTTCATAAGATAAGATGTTGCGATGGATTATTTTACCTTCGTCGCTCCAATACACCATATTAAGATCAACTTGTTGCATCAATGTAAGTCCTTTGTGTGTATTCTCCGGTCGATACATCTTATTTATCTTAATCCATATATCGGACGAAGCAACCAATTTATTATTAGTTTTGGCGTATATCGAGTTAACGTAACCAATGTGAAATGGTTCGGGCGTATCATAATTTGAACCCTTCACATGCTCTGAAGATTTTCTGTAGTATTCTGGATACATATCCTCGTCAACTTTCCCTTTCTTCGTCTTGGAATTAATGTGATATGTAAATGTGTATTTGTATTTCAAAGCACCAGGCAATAAAAATACAGCAGAACCAACTCTAAATTCTTCTCCTTTGTATTTTACAACACTGTATGTTACTTCCTTACTACTTTTCTCTTCTTCTTTGTCGAAGACCTGAATCAAATTTTTTTTTCATTAAAAATTAAATGCGTAATCAAGAAACAGTTGTACCTTTATTTTTCATACCTTTGGCGTATAATAACACTGCAATGTCGTGAAACGCACGCACGCGGGGCAAAATCGATGGCTAATTTCTTTCCGTTGACAAACAGGATCCGGAGGAGGATCTTCGAAACGAGCTGTTTCAGGCGTATATCGCTTTTGATAGAAAAATGTTCTTCCATCTTTATTTTGTATCTCATCTTCCGGTAATAAGTCTGCGTTTCCTACAATTACGTCAACAATTAGTAATTTATTCAATAGTAGTAGTTTAGTCATTTCTTTGATAATAAATAAAGTACTTACCTAATTCACTCCAATTCTGTGGCCTAGATTTGTAAATAACAGTGGCTTTAGATTTTACAGAAGTGAATGGTACATTGTCGCATTCATCGAGTAAGAATACTTCTAACGGGTCTGAGGTTTCACCAAGTACGGTATCGCTGCCTCTTCTAAACCAATTCGCGTGACACAATTTTGCCCCATTTCTATCATCCCACATATACATGACTTTAGCGATTTGCAGTGGTACAGTCGGATCGTTCGATTCAATCAATACATAATCATTTATTTTTATCTCTTCGTCAACAACCATAACTGATTTATAAAATGTTCTTCGTCCATCGTCAATAATCGGTTCTCCCACCCATGTGATTTCTTTTTCAACATGCTTGAACTCCTTTAATATCATTTTTTGTGTAATCTTTGTATTTTCTATTAACGTGTCGTTGAGCTCATCATCTTCTTGGTCCGAATCATCAGCTTCCTAAAAGATACATAAGGTTTTATGACCCGTTTGTTTTATATAAATGGATATTTATAGGCTTCTCCGAAATTTGATTACTTGAATAGCCATGTTCGGACATCTTCTCCTATTACAAGCTTGTTTACTCTTTCCAGACCCACTAAACTTGATCATATCTTTGCATGCAGAACATACTCCGCAATCTGGTTGTTGGCACATTTCACAAACTCCGCATCTTTGTCTCTTAGGAGCCTATTCATTTATTAATAAAAAAAAAACATTACATCTAATAAATCAAATGTCATTAATTGTAAAAGCCCAAGATACTTACAACTAAATCTTTTTCGTTGTTTGTGGCCAATTGTTCAGAAAAAAATATTTCAAACATATTTTTAACTAATTTTGTAGTAGTAGCTTTTGTCCATCCAATTTTCTTATTCTTTTGATCTCTCGGCTGTATTCGGCGTAACGCAATTCGTTTATTTAAAGTTACACCCGCAAGTGTTACTAATGCTCGCATACATGGACTTGTAATTAATAAAGGATCCTCGGGTCTTGCTGATGCATCAAAGGAAATGACTTGGTCACAAATAAACTGAGCATATCTTAACAAAGAATCTTCTGTAAATCTAGATAATCCCTTTGGAGGGACTATAGTCTAAAAGAGCACAGGCAGAATTAAGAAAGGCCAAAAATTACTTGCACATAAAATAGCTTATTTTTGTTTCCGATTTACCTGCAACTTATTCAATAAATCTTCATAGGTAGGATTAATTTCGTCTAATAAGAATTCTGTTACTATTTTGCTCATATAAATTTTTTCTTTTACAGAGTCCATGAACGGTGCATAAGCTTCAGCAGGTTCCATCAATATATATTCAGCAAATACTGTAGTAAATCCTATAAGAGCTAGTTCTCCACCATCGAAACCAGACACCCACCATTCATTTATTGGTCCCACATCTTTAGTAGGCACACCTCCCTCTGGACATGCATTTTCATCATAAATAGGTTTCATGTAACCCGAAAAATAAAGTACTACATTTTTCTCAACCAGGCCAGTGTCGAAAGCACACAAATGTCCATTCTTATCATATACGCTATAAATAAAAAGATAGATAATAGACATTTTACGAATAATGCAACTTTTATTGGTTTTTTTATCTACTAAAAGATTACTTACCAAAAATCAGTCAACTTATTCTGCGGTCTTTCATCACCTTCATAAAATGTAGCTTCCTCTCCTGTGAATAAACATAACTTGGGATCGGTTAGTGCAATGGGTTCTTCTACAGCTCCATTGGGATGACCCGGATATATCTTTAAATCAGGATCGTTCAGTTTCTGACAACAATATTCACACTTTTGGTGAAAATTAATGGGTTTCTGGTGCAGAGGTTTTGGTTTATCCGCATTCACATTGTAATTTTCTGTCTTAGTTTTCTTAAGAGTATTGCTCTCAAGGTCATCGCTTGACTCTACTTGTTCATGGTTTAGTTCATTTTCAGGCTTAACAATATTTCCTAATGTCTCTTCTTTTTGCTCCAGCATAGGAGTCTTGGCTTCCAATTCTTCGGCTGCGTCGCTTTTTCTTTTGGTGGGTTTCTTTGATTGATTTTTTTGTTTGGGTGATGCATTCTTAGTGGCATTCCCGTTAACTCTGTGCAAACTTGTAACATCTGTATGTATATACTTTCCACTACGAAGCTTCTTTCTATCTTTATTTGCTTCTGGAGGCGTTGTAGCTTCGTTCACTGACAAAAAACGAATTTCAATATATACCGATAATGATGGTTTTGTATAGTGCTAGTTTTAAGTAATGTTCAAGCAATTTACCTGTATTCTTGTTCTCCTTATTAACATGTTCGTTCATAGGTATTTGACGCCTTTCTGTATCCTCGATCTTTGTTTGTTTTCCTGTCTCGTAACTCTCACTGTTTGCTGTGATAGCCGATATCATGTTGAATAAAATCTATTATATTCACTGAACTCTCGAGAATCTCTCTTTCCACCCGAGATTCAAGCTCCTTACATCTAAACAATAACAACTCTAATAGGAATGTACTTGTAATATTAGAGATAATTACAAATGAACACGTTTTCTCATAGTTTCACGGATGCGTTACACACACGCAAGTAACAGGACGTGTCGCTGATAGTGTACCGCCAAAATCTTTTAAAGCCTGTTTACATGAAAACGCCATTTCTACATGATCATACCACAGACAAGATACAGAAGTAGATCAATCACCCAATGTATATTTTTGTCTCACGTCCGCGGTGCCTTTACCATTTCTGTGTCATATCCTACCGTATCAGCCGAACTAATATTTTAGAACTAATACCACCGACGAGAACCACTCGAATAATTCGGTGTTTTGTTGGATGGAGTTCAAAATAATAAATTGATCAGCGTATTGTGTTCAATAAATTAATGCTTGCAAAGTTATTCTGTACCTCGAGTTCTGTTACCTACTTTTACTAAAAAATTAGATGGCAATAAACATTAAACAGCCAGCAATAATGAATTTATCAATAATTACTATCACGGCGATCGAAATTAATCGAAATTAGATGAAGTGGGGAAAATTTCACATAACTGCGCAGGTGCGCTTGATATATAGGCGAGCACTTGCGAGCACTCTTATAAGATAGTCAGTTAGGTTCTGTTCCAGACTGAAGATAATATAGATCCCTGTAAAAAGAAAATGAGGTAGGTTCTGTTCCAAACTAAAATAGTTGTAGGGGGCAGCACTATAATGGGAACGGCTAAAACCGGGGCGTGAGCACTCTCGTATTCTCTCTGGTATAAGTTTTCGGTAAACTGTGGTCCGCACCATAGAACTTTGCGTCGTAGATGGGAATACTGATTTTCGTATCGTTTTTTGGGGTGGCGAAAGTGGGGTGAACAAGTAATATGTTCAGCGGTATACCTACATTATTTGTAATCATTTGGTTCCCTAATGTGAAATGTGTTAATAAAACACAAATATTTTATGAAGTATATGCGTTTTGTAATAATGTCTGACTATACAAATTTGTGAAGACGGCGTTTGAAGGCTGTTACATGAATAAATGATTATTATTGTGTTTTATACGATTTTCAATTCTTGCAAACAAAGTAAAGTATCCGTATATTTATTAGAAGGCTCAGTATCATTCATTATTGATTTCATTCGATATTTTCTTTCAAAAATATATTTAATTACTACGTTTAAGGCTGAATAATTATTGTTTGATCAAATTTTATTCATGTATCCCTTTTTACTATTTTAGGTTAATATATCTACAGATGGCAGACAAAGCTATTATGAAGGTATAATTGCACAAATTACTTTTATGTTGTATTGCAGTACTCTTGGAATGAAAACTGTTTTAAACGATAATTATTTAAAATATCTAGCAAATTGCTGAGCAGAAGCTAAAAGCATTTTCTATTGGCACAATGGGTAAAAGACCATTAAGTAAAAAAGAATTAGAAGAACAACGTAAAAAGGAACAAGAACAAGCTGCAGCTCAAGTATGTAATGTTAGCAACACTGTGTTTCAAAGAAATATCTTTATGATTATAATTCTAAATGCTATTTTTCATTTATGTGTATAGGCATTTGAAGAATTTGTAGCAACGTTTCAAGAAACACCTAGTAAAACAACAAGCAAAGTTTGGGTGAAAGCAGGTACCTACGATGCTGGTAAACGACGTGAGTTTATTGTATTAATCATTGTTTGTGTGTATTACTGTTACCTATTTATATTTACTATACCTTTAAATAACTAGATTCAAAAAGTTTTAATTAGTCTTGTATGATTACATTAATGTCTCTTTAACAGAGGAAGATACAAGAGAGAAAGGGAAGCTGTACAAACCTCAATCGAAACTATCAGAGCTGGTTGATAGTCGATCGTCAGCTGAACAAGCACAAGAGTATGCAAGATTGCTTGGATCAAATGAACGAAAATTGGACAGATTGGGAAAAAAGAAAAAAGAAGGTGAAAAGAAAAAGAGCAATCTTGAATTATTTAAAGAAGAATTAAAAATGATTCAAGAAGAACGAGAAGAAAGACACAAATATAAAGGAGTAGTGAAAACTGTCATTTCTGCTCAGTCAGAGGATCCAATGATGGCAGCTTTAAAATGTGTTGAAGGTAATTGTTTTATAATCTGAGTATAGATTTAGAACTGTATAGTATATTTTATAGTAAATGTATAGTATATTTTGTGTGATTAATATGTTGCTAAACTGCTCCTTAGAAATGGTTGACTCATTTTTCCACGTGTTTTCTATTTGTTCAAGTTTTTTTGGAGTTACTCATTCCTTGGCAGCCTAGCAATTGTGTATAGTAAATTGCACAATACAGAAATTTTCTTTCATTAATGTGTTGATAAATTTTTATTTGAAAGAAATATAGGTTTTATTGATCAATCTTTGCTTCTGTTCGTAATATATATGATTCAATTATTAACATTAGTAACCTTTCTGAAGTTAATCTCTTGCCTTTCTCAATGTATCAAATTCTGATACTGATAAATTCTGAAAATGTAATTCTGATACAAATAACCGTGATATAAGTTATTTATTTCTCAAAATTAACAATTTGAATTTGTTAAAACTTCCGATAGGTATGTCCTCATATCCTGATCCTCGAAAGGCCAACTTACATAACCTTATTGATGATCCCCGACTCCTAGCCCTGATTTATGAGGGTAAAACAATACCCTTTAATCCGTTCCCATTGTTTCTTTTTATAAATATGTGACATACATGACAAATCAAAAGAACTTGTCTTTTACAGATGGATCATTTGATAATGGCGATCCTAATACGACAAACTTATATTTGGGAAATTTAAATCCAAAGGTATACTTTTTTTTATAACCAATTTATATATGCTGTATCTCATATTAATCTTTTTTTCTACATCAATACATCAAGATATCTATATAATTTCTTCAATCATTTTTTTACTAAAAGTTATGGTGTTATTTGTTTTATTATAGATTACAGAGCAGCAACTAATGGAAATATTTGGAAAGTATGGACCATTGGCTAGTATTAAGATTATGTGGCCGCGTAGTGATGAAGAAAAAGCTAGACAAAGAAACTGTGGGTTTGTTGCCTTTATGAGTCGCAAAGATGGAGAACGTGCTTTAAAAAATCTTAATGGTAAGAGAATTGTTTAGGTCTACGAATCCAGTTGTTATTAAAGTAAAAGTATTTGATGAAATAAAACAACGTTAGTTATTTATACATACATAACATTTCATAAATATTTCGTTTTCATTAGAAGTGAGATTATTTTTATTGTGACATAGGTCGTGATATAATGCAGTATGAGATGAAATTAGGTTGGGGCAAGAGTGTACCAATTCCACCTTACCCTATTTATATTCCACCTGCTTTAATGGAGATCACGCAACCACCACCTCCATCTGGTCTTCCATTCAATGCTCAACCGCATCGTCGGGACAGACACAAGGTATATCAATTAAACGTGCATGCAGGCAGAGACTTCTACCAAAATATAAAATACCGGTATTTATCGGTAATTTTTTCGGTTTCCTTATTATGTTATAACTTCCTAAATATTTTTAAGCAGATGATTTAGAATCAATATTATTTTAAACCGGTGTTTCCTTTCATCGAAAGTAGACTTTTTAATTCAAAGTAATCTCAAGATTATAGATATAATAAATATAGAAATTTCAGCTTCTTCACACTTATGATCTGGTGTTGATTTACAATACATTATAATATTATTTTACAATGTCAGTTTTAATTATTCTCTGTCATTTACTTATATTCACCCATTTATATTTACTTATTCATATACTTTTCTTAAGGTTTTTATTGATTTTTTTATTAGCTCTGTTGCGTGTTACTATTTTTTATATTTTCATTTATCAGTTGCTAACATTTTAAAATATGAGCTTTTTATTGAATCCTCTATCCTACTTAGCCTTTGTAAAAATCTTTAGAAAAAGTGCATTCATATATAAGTAATATTATCGTTTCTAAATATGATATCAGGTACCTCGTATTCGCAACCTTCAGACAACAGATCCTCAAGAAAAGGAAAACTTTGAAAAGGTAACATTATTTCTTTATAATAAAATAATGTTTTCATTTCAGTGTAAAAAGCTTTATTGCAATAAACTTTTAGATAGGCATTTTATCTTGAAATTAATGGTTTTAATGTTTTTAATTAATATATTTAACAAACACTGCCTTATCATAGTTTTTCATATTTTAAAAACAAATTGATAATAAAAATGAATTCAAACAATTCTGATGGTTATTAATAACTCCAGCGAATATTATAAACCAGTTAATATTCATATTTCGAATTCTCCTAGAAAGATTTAATCTTTAAAGTAAATTAAAGCATCCTACACAACTCATTTTTCAAGTAAATAAACTAAGTACCACAATACTACTTTTATAAGTACTTCTGGTTCGACATATGTAATCATTATTAAATAAAATATAAGAGTAAAAGTGAGAAACATTCATTTTATATGATTGTCTTTCATTAATATATAAATATTGACTGTAATCTACACATTTGTAAACAATGAAATTTGTATTAAATTGGCGGGTATCGTACATGGGATGGATTAATTTGAACTGGAACATCCACTCAACTGTAATTGCCGTGCTATAATGGGAATATAATGGAAATTGTCACAGGTTTTGCAGAATGCAGTTGTCAAAGTGGTTATTCCGACAGAAAGGTATATTTTGATTTCAATAATTTGAAACTTATACTTCAAAATATAGATAATCATCTGTAAAGATAATAAACACTTACCCAATTTATGACCAATTTTTAACGAAATTCTGTACTGTAGGAATCTAGTTATGTTAATACATAGAATGGTAGAATTTGTAATTCGTGAAGGTCCGATGTTTGAAGCGATGATTATGAATCGAGAACTAAATAATCCGATGTTTAGGTTTGTAGAATTGTGATTTTATATAATGAGATATACCAAATAATACTCACAGAATTTCAAGCTGTATGATACCACTTATATTTTCAGATTTTTATTCGAAAATTATTCTCCCGCACATACTTATTATCGATGGAAATTGTATTCCATACTACAAGGAGATGGACAGAAAGAGTGGCGAACAGAAGATTTTAGAATGTTTAAAGGAGGAAGTGTATGGAGACCACCACCAATCAATCCGTGGACACAAGGAATGCCTGATGAATTGATTGAGATGGAAGAAAGACAAGAACCTAGAAGAGGTAGTTTGTCAAACAGGTAATGATGGAGATGATATAAAAGAAACATTGATTATATTATTGTACATTACACTGCTTGAAATTACTATAATACCACCATGTTTGTAAAATAAATTTTTATTATTTATCTGTACCAATGAAACATTTATGTTTGGTACTGTATTGTAATTAATTAAAGAAAGCGTATACGTCGGTCTCACAAAATAAATACACCAATTATTTCAAGAATTTAAATAGTAGAAAAATGTAACTACAGATACAACGGAATAACAAAATTAGTGTTTTTTTAAAAATGTCCGCGAAAATGAAGGTGGCGTTCTAGAAATTTCGGGCAGTGTATGTTATCATTTCCAGTCAACAATATTAATATTTGATTGATACAACATTTCATATTTATAGTCAGCGTGATCGATTAGAAGATTTGTTGCGAAACATATCACCCGAAAGAATAAAAGTTGCGGAAGCAATGGTATTTTGTATAGAACATGCAGAAGCGGCAGAAGAGATTTGCGATTGTATTTCAGAATCACTATCGATATTACAAACTCCTGTAAATAAGAAAATTGCGAGATTGTATCTTATATCAGATATATTACATAACTGTGGCGTTAAAGTAAATAATGCTACTATTTATCGAAAAGCGTAAGTTATATTAATTAAAGATATAGGACAATCTTATAGTACGATTTGACTAATTACATAGGTATTGTATTACCATTACTATATGAATGTAGTTCAGAAATTTAATATTATGAAACTTGCTTATAATATAGGTTTGAAACCCGATTATTGGATATATTTAGTGAAGTTCATCAAGCCTATAAACAATTTGATAGTAGATTAAAAGCAGAAGGATTTAAAGTTCGTGTAATGAGAATGTTTAGAGCATGGGAAGATTGGGCAGTTTATTCACGAGATTTTCTTGTTAAATTACAGAACACTTTTCTAGGTCTTGTTTTGGTAAATTAAATCTTTTTATACGATGATGTTTCTTATTAATGACGATAAAAAAGAGAACAAGAATAACTGTATGTTTTTAGATGGATGAACCTGAACCAGAAAATGATGAAGATATTGATGGAGCACCTTTGTCTGATGTGGATGGAGACGGTGCAGAAGATCTGGATGGGGTACCATTAGACGGTGCTGCTCTCCTTAAGGGTGCTATGAAACATGGTCTAACTCCACAGACGACTTCTAATTATGATGATATCGATGGCGTTCCTAGTAAGAATATTTTAAAATATTAATACTCATCAATTTATAATGATCTTTATAATATGTATGTGTATTAATATTTTGCACGTTTATTTTCAGTGGATGAAGATATCGATGGTGTTCCTATGGATGAAGAAGACTCTTTAAATATTCGAAATAAGGAAGATGATAAGAAACCATCGATTCCTGCTGGTTTTGTGCCATCTCGATGGGAAACTGTAGACCCCGATCAGGTATAAGAATATTATCAAAATTACAATTATCCAGTTAAAATGTTTCATTCTAGTAAAAGAAATTGTTCAACACTAGGTAGAAGCACAAGCTATGACAACTAGTAAATGGGAGGAGTTGGGTCAAAATGATGACTCTAATTCTCAGGATACTAGTATGGATTCCAGGTAACGTACATACAAAGAAACGATTTCAACCATTTTTAAATTTCAGTTTAATGATAAAATTCAGTTAACTATAAGAATATAAATTTACAGTGGCAGAGATTATAATGAAGAAAGAAGAACCAGGTTGCGTGAAATTGAAGTGAAAATTATGCAATACCAGGATGAATTAGAAAGTGGAAGGAGAACGTTAAAATCTGGTATGACAATTCAAGCACAAGTAGAACATTACAGAAAAAAGCTCATAAGAAAGGTGAAAATTATTTGTATGACTATTTTTAAAGGGGTTTTTTTACGCATTTATATTATTTAATGAAATACGGTCTGCTATAGAGCGAAAGAGAAATGAAGGATGCAAAAAGTGAAGAACGGGACGATGACAGACGAAGAGAAAAGAAACGAAGTACAACTCCAGAATCTCCCAATCATTATAGAGATCGACGACGATCTACGAGTCCATCGTCTAAAAGTAACAGATACAGGTAAAAATATGTTTATACAAGTTACAAAAGTTTCTTAGAAAAGATTATAATATTTGTAAAATTTAAAATTCAAATAGAATTTATTAATAATTTAATTAAAGCAAATTTAAAAACAGACTTTCACCGTTATCCGTTAACTTTGGTCTATTTAATTTCTGACATCCTTTCTTTAATCCTATACTTGGTAATATTAGAATGCACGAATGTTCAAACTTGTGACACTAATATAGATTTCTTGTTAGGTCTCGCAGTAGATCACCACGAGGAAAACGTAGATCACGTTCACCATATAAAAAACGAGTACCAGTGACGCCATCACCACCACGTATTCGACGGACACCCTCACCTTCCTTTTCATCCAGAACATCTCGTAGATCACCTGGCAATGAACGAAACGACAGAAAAAGAAGAGCTAGGTCACCATCATTATCACCGCCGCCTCCTCCACGTGCTTCGAAACATAGAGCTAATAGTCCACCGTCTCCATCTCCACGTAAACATAGACACAAGCATAAGTATTAAGTTATATGATTTTACGTTTCTTATATTGTTCCATAACAGTAAACCAATCCATTAATTCTGTAATGTGTATGTAGAAAATTCATACGATTACAGAATGATATTACCATTAATAAAAACAAACTTAGTTAATGCAGTAATACTTACGTATTCAATATTGTAAGATATTTTTATCCGATTCTAAGTATTCTAATACTCTTTCTTTCTCCAAATCCTTTTAAACTATTTTATTTTATATACATAAATTTGTATTTATGATAATATGATGAATGTGTGAATAAGAAACATAATGGCACAATTTTCAAATATTATGAGAATTGTGCATCCCTATTCTGTATTCTTAGGATGTAATTATATTAAGAGTTATTAAAAAATATGTACAGACATAAGATTGAAAACATGGTCTTTTTATTCTTGTTTATTTTATTTTAATATATGTTTAGAGTAAAGAATTGGCCAAACAAGTGTGATCAACATTTAGGAGAAATATATAATGTGTTCTATTTCATAGGAAAACTTTAAATGAGAGTGTCTTTTGCATTGACATTATTTGCAAAAGATCATAATACTCTTGAAGTGTAGATTTATAATTTTAAATGCATTATTCGTATTAAATTTTAATACATTAATATTTTCTACTTTAAATGACAACATAATAAATTAATTTCTGATTAAGTTTTTTATGTAATATACAATTATATCATAAAGTTTGTTATTTTTTAAATTGGGTTTGAATTTTCGACAAATTTTGATATCATTTTTCTATAAATTCATACATGTACTAAATAAATAGGCTTTTAATACGTATTTTATTAAACAGCTGTTAATAAATACATAAATAGATTCTATGTAAATACGTCTTTTAATAAAATACTTCAACAACATCTAATCCAAAGGGCAATTCCATAACAAAATAAATAATATATATTATATGGATTTATATACATACTGTGTATGAAGAAATCAATGGTGGAAATATTTACGTATATTTTCACACATAGCATTAGGTAGAAGCAATGTTATTTCTTTCTTCAATAAATGGGGATATATATAGATGTAAGAAGTTGTGATGTACATATACATACTTGTAAAAACATTACACGTGTTATATTTCTACCATTAATGGCAGTAAATAATATAAAATCAAAGAAACAATTTGTTATTTTGTTCCTAAAAGGAATAAAAAACGTTACACTTTCACAATATATTCAAATATATTGTTTAAATAGAGATCTACGAAAAATTGTAATAATTGCCAAAATTATTTTCAAAATTATGACTAACCTGATATATGTAACATAATTACTGTCTTTCTCAGTAAAATTAGTTGTTCGATACATTATGCACCTTTGTGCTATTTTTGTTCTTCATGACATTTTCTATCTTCATATTATCATTAGCTTTTGTTGTAGTTGTAATTTCTGCTACTATATTTATGGATGCTGTAATGACATATACAAAAGAATTATGCTCAATCATATAAAAGAGAGTAAAAAAGCAAAAAGATTCATTGTTTAGTAAAATTTTGTTTCATTAATTGATTATGCAAAAATATAACAGATCCTCCATGCTCGCTAAAGTTTATCAAATTTTTATATAATTCATATTAGTCATAATTCATACACGTCTATTTTTTCCTTAATGCAAGTTCATTCTTTCATTTTTTGTTGAAAACAACAAAGATCATACAAATATATTATTACACAATTATTTATTATTTTCGTAATATCAAAGAAAAAAAAAAGATAACACGAATGTAGAAGTTATACAATGTTAAAGTCTGTTCTTAAACTTTATACACATATATTTTAGAGAAAACGTACATACAGTCTAAAACACTATTAGTTACGTTTCCTTTTCGTTATGTTTTTACTCGGCACTACTTTCTCTTCTTCCGAATCTTCTTCGTTTTTTGGTACAATTTGTAATTTTCCGTATTTGGCTTCAAGTTTAGCAATTAGTTCTGAGTCATCAAAATTTTCAATTTCACTTTCTTCTTGGTCCTCTTCTTCTTCTTCCTCTTCTTCTGATTCTTTCTTTTGTTTTTTAACCTCTCGTCCGGTTCTTATTTTTTCATGTTCAAAATCATTTTCTTCTTCATTATCACCTTCTTCTTCTTCTTCATCTTCTATTTCCTCTTCTTCATCCACTTCATCCTCCTCTTCTTCTTCCATCTCCAAATCATCTTCCTCTTCCTCCTCCTCTTCTTCCTCCTCATCTTCTTCATTTTCGTTCTCAGTCTTTTTATTTTCTTGTTTAGACACTTGTTGTTTAGAAACTATTTCAGAAATTTTCTCCTTCTCTGCAAGTATTTTTTCTTCTCTATTCTCTTTCTCAGACGAAAATACTTGAGGTTCAATTTGAACTAACGCAACTTCTAAACATCAAAAAAGTATACCATTAATTAATAATATTTCAGTATCTATTTTAGTAACTCTAAACAATAAAATAATAATAATATACCCTAAACAACAAATAAAACATTACTCTCACTTCTTAAGTATAGTAATTATATCCACTATATTTGTGTAAAAATTTATCAGTTTTCTCTTTTTCTCTAAATAGTACTTTTATATTAATATTTAAGTACGTCTTCTACAAATAATGTTAGAACATGCAATTCTTTTTAAAACAACACTAAGTGAACATAATATGATTTCATTTTTACGATAGAAATATGCTCTTGCTGTATCTGTATTATATCAATATTTTTATTACAACAAATTGTATTGCTATATTGATACATAAAATGAATTTTAATTACTTAGATTGAATTCGTTACTTTATGAAAATTTAAATGATTACATAAATTATTAGAAAAAACATGATATTGTATAAATAATATTATTGAAAGAATATAGGTAATTTTTCAATTCATAGAAGAATGGCGAAAAAAATCATTACTAAATATACTTATGATTATGACATAACACTTGAAAAAACATAACTATCACAAAATTTACCATTGTTCCACCGTTTCACAAGGACAAAATGTGCAGCAATAACAAGTGCCACACCAACTCCAAACTTCATCGCCACTGCAATCATTAAACATTATTCTTTATTGATGCTTGAAAAGCATGGAAAAATTTAGTCACAAATATCTATGTTATAATTATATTTGCGAAGATATACGAGAGCATGGAGGATCGTGAAAGTATATACGTTGGTTTTACATATACAACCATTCTATACATCAGTGTACTCATGTTTGACTTACCATTAATGGATTCTTCTTCTTCTTCTTTTTCTTCTTCATCTTCATCTTCTTTTTCTGGCTTCTTATCTACATCACTAATATATTCTTCAGGCTCTATACTTTCTACCTAGTACAAAAATGGTTAAAGACTACTTTATAATTTATATAAAACAATGTATAATATATAGATGAAGAAACGAAATATACATACTACAATTTAGTGCACTTTATAAAGAATAAATATCTTGTTTAAATAATATGACTTATAAATTCAATAATTTTTGTACAATGTACTCAACAAAATGTACATATAACATTATTAGTATGAAGAATTACATGTATCAATCTTAATAATTTCTTCTACAATTACTATTATTATTTAATAAATAAAACATAATTACAATAGTCTTACCTCTTCTAACGGTTCAATATTGTCGTCATTAATATCATTAATACCAGGAATGTCTACAAATCTTTCAAACACATCCTCACTTGCGAGGGGATTTATGATTTCTTCAAATGGACTCTCTGATTCAAATAACATATTTTCTTTACTTTCTTCTTCTTTACTAGCATCATAAATCTCTTCTAATATATCAGTATCGTAAAAATTCTGTGGATTAATATTTTCATCTTCTTCAATATCTTTTCTAAGGTTTTCGTCTTCATAATCTGTTTGCTCATCTAATTCTGTGCTAATATATTCTGTTAGAATTAAAATTTGATAATAATATCTTCAATTTGTATATTTGTTTATATTGCAATGTTTTACATCTCAGTACCTTCTTTATCCAGAGAACCTCTACTTTGTTCTTCATCTGATTCATTTTCACTTGCCTCTTCCACTTGCTCTTCATATTTATTTACTTCTTCCTCACTTCCTTCTTGAATTTCTCTATCGTCTTCTTCATTTTCTTCCTCAATTTGGTTCTCTTCTTCACTTTGCTGTTCTTCTTCCTCATGTTCTCCTTCATCATCATCATCATCAACATCATCTTGTTCTTCATCTTCTTCTTCTTCTTGTTCTTCCTCTTCTTTAGAAGTCTCTGCTTCTGTGGACTCTACAGCCTCATCGTGTTCGTCCTCTACATCACCTTTTTCAATTTCTGTACTTTCTTCATGATCTTCTTCATCATGCGATTCGCCATGTAAGGATAGCGAATCGTCTACCCACCCATCAAAAATGAAAGCCCAACGTGATGACTCTAATGGCGTATCAACTTATAACATGAAACATATCTCGTATGAATAATCTGGAATCTTAATTATCATCTTCATATTACAAATATACTTCAAATTTACTTACTATCTGTGGTGCCCCTGTGCTCAAAAATAATTACACCAATTAAGCCAACAAGAGCAGCTAATATAACAAAGAATATAATTCGTGCACACCAATGTCCACCTGTGATACTTTCTTTATAAATATGAATAGTAACGTTGTCTGATAAATTTTCAGTAGGAGTTCCAACAGTAGGTGCAACTGTAGCACTTTCCTCCTCATCTGAGTATAATATAATAGATTCAACAATAAATATTCTATAAAAGATCATGAAAATATTTTGCATTTATAATCAGGAAATTGTGCATAGACATATAATACATATAAACATATAAAAATAAGTTTTATTTCATGTATTTTGTAACGTATATTATATAAATCTTATTGATTACATTATCTGAATTTTATTATTTATACTTAATTAAGTATAATCGTAAGAAATTATAGAAACATTTACAGGAATTATTTTCCTTATTTCCATTTGTATTTATATCAATTATATTATGATTGACTATTCTATTTGCACAAATTCTTCACAATTATTTCGTTTAGATATAAGTATATACTAGTTATATCTTGTATCTACCTAAACTTGTAAATTATTCAAATTTCTATACTTAAATTTTATATAATTAATTACACTTCTAAACATGAAATTAGCCGAAAGTACTTATTTTTTGAAATAATATTAATAATATGTTTATACAATTTCGATTATTAGTCGTGGAAGAACATGTATATGTATATATATGTTTTAACACACAAAAATGTCTGTAATAAGTGTGACACTTGCATCTGTTATTAATAAATATTTTTCTGCGTAACCTACATTGTTAAATATTTGCGAGGTTTGTTAAATTCATGTTTCTAGATTATTACAAAAAAACATAGAATTTATCATGTATTGTGCTATAAACAAACATATAATTTATTATTTTTAAAATTTACAACAAATACATGCATAAGAGCAATATGTTTTTGGAATGGATATTATAGGTTGTTCTATTTTTGAAAGCTAAAAGCTAGGCTGATCAAGCTTCTAAGACCCTGTATTTTCTAATTTGAGCAACATTGCCAAATATGTCTTAAAATATCCGAAATGCCACACATAAAATAATATTTTTAAAAAGTGTATCTAAAGAAAATATTATAAATACGAGTGTGTGCGACAGTGTTACTAAATAATATAGAATAAAATTTTCCTAAAATTACACTTATTTTGTAGAAAAATCATAAATTTAACAACAAACGCGCAATAACATACTTCTTAATTAAAATAAGAAAGATGATATGTTACACTAAAATGTTACTTTGAATAAAACTGACTCATATTAGTAAATTAGTTGCATAATAACGCCAAAAATGATTACATTAACATTTTTATATTACAAAAAATCGGCATTAAAATAATGGACACATTAGAATGACAGACAAAAAAATAGTTACAAATCATGTAAAAATATTGACAAATTTTTCACATAACATGTCCAACTTTCAATAAAATTGTCATCGTTTAACTTTATAAAATTGTTTTACATATACATAAATATTATAGATATATATATCAATTATGTAATATTTTATAGATTGAAAAAATAAATCCCATAATCGTAATAAGGAGGTTGTATCATTTACATATAGCTTTTTCAATTCAAAGCAATTATATATAGATATATGAAAATCAATTTAAAAGATGAAGAACAATCAATACTTATTTTTTTTTTTTAATGTAAGATATGTAACATGTACCACCAAAGCTAAAAATAAAAAAGTAAACATTGCTAAAAATATTGCGAATGTAAGAATCGAAGTTAAAATAATTCTCACACTATTTCAGTAGTCTGTTTTTACCCTTTTTACGTCTCTTCTCTTTCCGTTTTCTTGCTTGTACATCCCCAGACATCTTCTACGAGGAAATGTACGTGTACTTTTTTGAAAATAAACGAACACAAAGAATTTAAATTTTTAAAACGATCGAACACTGTGCCGCGTCTGCGATAATTTAATTTGTAATGATCTTAACAAGTGTTGACATAATGTGAAAATCCCTAGCGACTTAAATTGAACATTTCCTCCCTCGGTATTCAGTGTTTCCCAAGTTTTTGTTACTTTTACAAAATTAGAAATACTTGTATATAGTTGTTGAGCATAGAATAACACGTAACATTAGAAACACTTTAAACTAGAAAAGATAAATATCAAGAATTAAATAAAATTTTCTAAATATAATATATATATTCAACATTGTCAGTTACAGCATAATTAGTTCAGTAATTACTAGATTGAAATATAGTAAATAATAACAGTTTCTTTGCGAAATCACATAAATATCATTGGAATGCGTTTTTAAAATAAAACACAATATTACACATATCTCTTTATTAGAAAAGAAAATATTTTCTCATCGATACGGTTCATAATAAACATTTTATTAACATTCCGAGTTACAAAATATAAACTTAAATTCAATGAACTAAGAAATATTTACTTTAATAAGCATATGTACAACTTTAAAATACATAGTACGTTCAATATAAGACATAGCTCATTTTTTATTTCAATAAATAATTTACAAAATACAATTACTTATGAAATTTTTAACTATTAAACATATTTTAAAACGCAGTCATATTCAAGATTTTTGCCAAAGGAAAACGAAAACTACCTAAATGAACACAATAAAGAACAGTAAAAAAGTATGATTAAAACAATTATTAGTATATAATTTCATCATATATGTATAATACCACTTGTAATCTAGAATAGTGTACATAACTATAGTAAATTATGCAAGAAAAGATTACGGTATTATGTACAATAAAATGTATTCAATAGAAGTTTCAAAACACTATTTCATGGTTCAAATATTATAACCCATATCGTTTTAATACGATCAGAGAAATTTTTACTTTACAAAATGTATTTACTATATAGCTCTGGAAAGATTTGTGTATAAATTTTCATTATTAATCATTATCAGTAGTGTACATCTAAATTAATCGTATTATAACCAGATTTTACTATAGAAAGAATTGTAAAATACAAGTCTGTATTTGCATATGTGTAAAATTTGTTTTCGTTTTCAACCATTTATGCAAGTAATTCTTGTGCCCTTACGCCATGTCATGATACTATAATAAATTTTTTATAAATATCAATTTATAATATTCTGATATGTTTACTACTTGAATGCATTACAATCCGAGAAATCAGAATATTAATTCTGTTTTTAAATTATCAAGCACTTATTGAATAAAATTTGTAATTACTACAAAAGACCGTTGTGTCAATATGTGTCACACTATAAAGTTATACTTCAGTTTAAAGTTATGTACAATCGTTTCATGTTTAAATAATTTAGTAATCCTACATATCTGACAAATAATCTATAGCTTCCTTAATCTTGATTCTCATCTTGTATCTAAGAAGTTAATGAAAAATTTGTTCATAATCCAATTGTCAATGAAGTATATAATTGCATATACTGTACACATAAAATATATAAATTATGTATTATTTATAATACATTATAAACTACATACATTTATGCACTAATTTTGGAGGGATATTTTAGTATGGCTTGCTATAAATAGAAGTACAACATTACTTTTCAAATACCTAATTATTAGTTATTTAATATAATATTTGAAAATTACGGAAATATTACTCTTTTATTAAAAATAAATATTATAAAATTTATTTAAAAGATTAACATTACTTATTACTATTTTTAAAATTCTGGAAGCATAAATACTTTTACTATTTGTAGATTAGTTTCATAGTCAAAGAATGTTAAGAAATAATTTATGTAAATTTGAATTTTTATTTTATTTTCTTGAATTCCATTAAAAAATTGCCTCTGATTTACTCGAGATAAAAAGATCATTGACGCAAAAATAATATTAAAGTTTGATTTTACAAAAATATTTTATGAAATAATGAGCAAATACTATTGAGTTTATGTCATTGTTCATATCTACAATACCTATTGAGTATAATGTTAAATGTAGTTTATGAAAGACGAAGTTTTTTACTAAATGCCAATTACATGTTTTGTGCACCTATAAAAGTAAATTATACGAAGTTATCACAATTATGTACATTAATGAATATTGGTTGCAATAAATGAACTATTAATCTTTTACACTTAATAAACAGAATAAAGTTAATATAATTATGTTGAAGCAGCAGTCTTATTTATATTAATAAGATCAAGATTTTTTGATAGAATTTTCTGGATAAATCGTAGATTTTTGGGTTACTGTAGATTTTTATTTTTTTAACTTTGTTAAATGTTGAAAATGTTAAAAACGATTTAATAGATAACATAATAAAAATTTTCACATATGGATTTTTATGTACAAATTTGTCACATATAAAATCAGAAGACATGAATATAAACTCATCTTAAGCAATTTTAGGCACTTGTTCGATTCAGAGTAAAAATGTTTTCACAAAGATAAATGCAGTAAAAGATCATACTTTCCTCTCAAATCATGTAATGCTTGAAAACATATGAAAAGAAGCAAGACACAGTGAAACGCAGAAACATTTTGTGTCCCATAAAATTTTAAATATTCTACTAAATCACTGAAAAATTGCTATATTTAGATAAGTTTAAAGTTTTTATACATATTTCACTTGTCGAAATCGTATGAAGATATAAAAACAAATTTAAAAATCATGGTTATAACAGTTTTTATATTGCTACTATGTATACATTAAAATTCAAATTTTATTTGCAATAATTGTATAGCACATTTGTGGTGTTAGATTTGAAAATGTAAAAATGATCACGACCAATTTTCTAATATTCAAGTACTATCATTAATATACAATGCTCTTTTATTGTTATTTACAAGGACCTAGCAGTGAATGACCTATGAATAGTGCTATTTACTAATAGCATATCATCAAGTACAAAATGCTATAATTTTATGAAATTATGAAGCAATAATTCAATTAATGTGTTATACATTACGAAATTTATGCGAAGTTATGCACAATGTGCATAATTTAATTTCCTCATTATTGAGATTACAGATTCAGATTACTAATAATTTAGTTTACTACTACATTTTATGCACATGTATCTTGAACATATCAAAATAAGATATAAATAAATAAATAAAAGACATCTTCATTGACAAAATATTATATTATATGCAGCATAATAATGCGAATCAAGAAGTACGTTTATCTACCTCCTAAAATATTGCTCGCAACATGTTTTTTAAGAACTCGTGTTTAATAACATGGAATTTATGCAATCCAAATCTAACTAGTTTCATAAAGACATGTGCATATAAATAGAAAATATATGACTCCTTATAAAAGGAGAGTCAACAGTATACTAAACAAAAACAATTATACAGTAAGTCTAATCTTATTACAATAAAAAAATTGTTTAGTTACATATTTCAAATGTAAAAGACTGTTCGCACATAAATAGCCGTTTCAAAGGATAAAATGTGGTAATGAATTTATACCTTCTAAATATCGGTTTGTTAATCGTTAGTATGTGAACACTGACATTAAATCACCATTGTAATTTTATAATAAAAATTAATTTAAACGTTAATGCGTTATTCCTGATCATCGTATGTATGTACGATCTTAAAAATAATTTCCTTACTCAATTAATATTAATCACAAGCAGTGTTAATAAAATAATAATAATTATTATTATGCAATATTTTGCAACATGCAATATAACAATTATGTAATATTTAAATAATTATTATGCAACGTTACATTATTGCTTGTGATAATATGTTATATACAGTCTTGGAATGTATAACGGAACTGAAGCAACAAAACTATAGTTTCATTTCAAGAACTAATGTTATTGTGTTTCAGGATAAACTCATTGCCATACTTTTCCCATTAAATCTAGCACCTTTTATATAAAACAGTTATTTACATTTTCCATAATCTGAGACATGATGCATGTATACCCAGTCTTCGGATATATTACTTTAAAATATATGTTTTTATATAATTTAAATGAATTTAAATCTACATTCTTGTTAAAATACAAGTAATGCAAACATATGAAAAAATTTCTTAGGAGAATTCATAGAAACGTATTATTCTTATTTCCACACTTTGAACGAGTTATTAATTGGCATGTTCGTTTAAAAAATTATAAGATATGTCGTTTCATGTTATCCTTCAATTCTGTCACTGTATATTCAATCAATATGTCACTATGATCGTAATTGTTGGTCTTTTTGTATAATGTACCAGATACAGTAAGTTCATCATGTGGTCAATACCGTGGAATTGTCCAATCTTCTACTGTTTTCTAAACTTGCAGATTTTTCAAACTTATCTATTCTTAATGTATTATGTAAACTATGATCGTATTTCTTGAGATTGTTTTGGATACTTTTTATGGTATCAGTATTATTTTCGTACCGTCGTAATAAATTGTTTTCGTTTTCATACCTACGATGTATCGAATCAGAATCTAAACATTTTCTAAATGTTTCGTCGTATCGTCGATCCTCTATTCGCTTTGAAAATCCACTTTCATAACAATGTTCTGTCTCTATGTAATGTTGATTTAAATTATCCATTTCATAAGTATACTTCGTTAACTGACTCTCGAACCCAGCTCTGGCAGCTAAATGGAGGTAATTGTCATCACCAATTGGAGCTTGTCTAAAATTATGGTAATAATTTTACATTTACATAGAATCAGTCTAAGAACATAAATCATTGTATACGTATATAGCAATATTATGATTCTCTCTTTCTGTCCACTTAATTTTGTCCCCGATTGTATCTATAAAATATAATCGTGCAAATTTTACATATGTTAGACTTACTTGCTTCCATATTTGGTATCGCGAGCTAATCTTCTAAAATAGGCTCTATGTTCGTGCTGTAAAGCATACGCTGCTTCTCTTAATGCAGTTAACGTTTTAAAACAAGAGGGTACATCTTCTATAGGAGATCCACCACCTGGTAGAACACACATGTCACTGGCGCCGTAAACAGCTTGACATTCGCATGCACTCATTAACGTCTCAAGCCTTGGCATGTTCGTAAATATGAGTGAATGTATTCGCTGCAAATCTCTATCTGGATCTAGAACCATACGTAATCCAGCTTCTGTGCCTGGTGACACCTCGCTACATCCAGGAGCAATTTCAGCCACTGCTTTGCAGCTGTAATAAACATTGATTAATGATTGAACGTATTTCATACATGTTACAATAAAAGTGTAACATAATTTAGCAAATTTATACAATTACTAGTCAATGCATAAATTTATGTACGATTTCAGCAAAGCTATCAACTAAGTATGAAAATATTTACTATTTAAATGTATGTATTTAAAATCATAACATTGTGAACCTGAATTTTTTATGTATATTTAATACATTTAAATAAATTATTTGTTTTTTTAAAAATTACGAATACTCGGTTAGTGTACACATCGTAACATTTTAAAAGTCAATAGTGACTTTTATTGAAGGTATTTTTAAAAATAATTGTTAGCTTTTAGCAGCTGTTTATGAATTCAGTCATACTTGTTTTGCATTTTTCCAAAATGTTTGATAAAAGAATAACATACCAAAGCCAATGACCGTTAATGTATGCACTGGGATGGTACTTTTCTAAACGATTATTGTTTGTACGACAAATTTTTGTCAAAATGTCAATCCATTCTTTTTCTTCGACACAGTTGCCAGCTTGAACGTACAATGCTCTTTGCGACTGAATAATTTGAAACATATTTTTCATTTTAAAAGAATTTTCTTGAAGTCTTTCAACAGCTAAAATTTCTTCAAGTGGTATTTTACATAAAGGTTCTTTACCTAAGAAATAGTTGACTATGTATAATATCGATTAACATCTTATAACTAATAATACATTGTTTTTATATATAGTCCACTTGTATTTACCTTTCGTTTTAGAATAAGTTAAATCTTGAGTAGTAAGTCTAAAATATCTTTGTTTAAAATTTTTACGTCCAAATCGCTTTCTGCCTTGTGCTCTTTTAATCATTATTCTGTAATTAAATAAGAAAACCGTAAAACTCACATTTCCATACTCATTGTGTATTTTAATGTAGCAATCATCAAATGTCACTACAAACCTCTTATCACAATCAGCAGTATGCATGAAGAGAAAATATATTCTATTAGGAATATTTTCTATTAATAATACTTATATGTATACATGTGTCAGTAATGTTAAAAGGTATAATATTAAAAATTCAATTCACTGAAAGTAATAATCTAACACACAGGATGCACAATTTAGTAACCTAAATGTATTATGGTAGACATTGCAAAATACTTAAAAATATTGTTAATTTCATAGAAATAGTAAGCATAGAGATTAATGTAAGGGAGCATTAAAAAATTTTAATACAATTAAATGTACATACCCCTCTTTTAACACAACCGGTTGTTCTTGCTGAGTACTTGGTCGTTGCTTTGTACTTCCGCTGTTGCTACTAGTCGATATTAGTTCCAGAAATTGTTTAACTGCTTGTATGTGTTTCTCCGTGTAAAATTCTCTACAAAAATAATCTATGAATAATACATGAAATCTGTTTATTCATAAACTAAATTCCGAAATAATTTTATTTCTGTATACCTATACACACATTCCATGTATTCTTCTTTACAGACACTACCTGCTCCACCTCTACAACTTACTAGATTTCCTAAACTTTGAATAGTTTTTGAAATCAGTGTTAAAGTTCTATTGGTTTGAGAATCCTGAAATGAAAATAATAATACTATTATTATTATAAAATATGTTATTGTTTGTTTGATAATGGAAATGCTCTTACAATTTGCTCGGTTGTAATATCAAATAATCTTGGACCCAATATCGCAGGAGCAAAAAATCGTAGAAAAATAAAACCGCTAATCACTGAATATCTTACTTCCTTATTTTTTGGGAAATGTGTTGTTGCAAGTTCTCTTAAGCACCAAAACATTTCGCACATTAAAGGCGGGCATCGTACACCCGATGTTGTAATAGCAGTAAAAACTCTTTCAACATATTCCTGTTGATCGGTACAATAATATATAACGTACAAGTTAACTTAAATATAAAATTCCCAAGAAAATATTTATTTTATTTTATTCTAAGTACCTTTAAATTTGATAAATTTGTTTGAATTGTGTTTGCGTCCTTTACTCTTGTTGGGTCTATTTCACATGGTTTTTTTTCTAAAAAGACTTGTTCCATAGCTGGTCTTAGTGTACTATGCAGGTAATGAAGGCCAGCTAATCTCATACCTTCATCCATCATTTTACTTACTAACGTGTTACCACGGAATATCGTTGTTGGATCACTATTAAAAAACCGTATTTTATAGCATAAGATAGTATATAATTCATATTGTATTCATTTATATTATATAGAGTTCATAAAAATCTAGGTACAATCGGAATGACTGACTTTAAATGGCATTCGTATACTTTTGTGAGCAACTGTAAGTCAAAAAAAGAATCAACAAGTATTTAGTCAAATGTTCTAATACTGGAAAAATATTGCAAAATTTTTTATGAAGATATTTTAATCTATGTTTTTTCACTCATTTTTGTGTTTTTTAAATAAATAAACATATAATTTGTACACTTACGTTAATTTCGAAATTTCATGACTAGCTAAAGCTTGCATTACGGAAACCAATTGTCCATGATGTACTAATACTCTAACCAATGGTTGTGCAGCTTCCATTTTGCTCGCTACAATTTCTCCCAAAATATAAACAGCAGATGATGTGATTGGTTGAACATTAACACTTTGTAATAATAAGTTTCTAAGTCTGTCATACATTGCTGATGGAAAAACATGATCAGCTGTATAATGTATTTTTAATCTTAGAGATCCTAATCCTGGTAGTGCAGCAGATGGTGTACAAGTGCTTGAGACTTTACTCGGGCGATGTTTTGCTGCTCTAGGTTGTAAAAAGTACCTATTAACAATAATAATTTTATGGTTTCATAAGTTTACAGAAAAGTAAAATATCGAATGATTCCGACGATAAATAATCAAATCTGTTTTATTAATAATAAATGTAATAGGTACCACGCAGTTGTTGTACTAGTTGGTTGCTTTTGTAGGCCTCTCAATGTAACTCTAACTTCACCAAGAAAAGCTGGTTGTTCTCCCATACCAGGAGATGCATGCCATAAACCTACAACTACTTCACCTACTTCTCCACTTTCAATAGGGTAATGAGAAACATCCTTCTCTTTGGATTCTGGTATTTCTGGCTATGGATAAAATTTAGAAAATGATTGTACAATTGCAATGTAAAAATAATATAAAAAATTCATATAAGCAAGTAATGTAAAGAAAACATGAGAATTTACCTCAAAGACAAATGTTTCATTAAAATATGGGGTCACTGTCTTCTTCTTAGTTTTTGTGCGTTTTATTATTTGTTTACCATTACTATAGATGACCATAACAGTTGCATATGGATCACAGCCTCCATTTTTAACAGTTAATTCACTACATTCTATCACTCTACAAAAATAATAAATATGAAAATATTGATCTTTGGATGATTACATGCTGCACATTTGTAGTTAAATAGAAACAACTAAAAAAGTAAGAATTTTATAAGATAATAGAAGGAAATTGTTACTAATTTAAATTATATTTAACTATAATCTTAAAGTTTAATTGTCTTTTTGGTTGTAAGTTTGGATAAAGTATAATATTATAGAGATACAATTGAGTGTTAACAGTTTGCATATTATACCTCACAGTAAGTTTAGATTGAGCATGTCCAATTTGAGGTTGGAGAGCAAGTTCCAGATGTGCTTTGCCTTGAACTTCAGAATCAGCATCAACCGGCCTCAAAGGAAACCAATGTTCCTTATTGTGATATGTTGCTAAATCTTCTCTTTTTATTGCAACTTTGCCGAGAATTTTATCTTGTTTTAAATGTCTATCTCGGTCATAAACATAAATGCCAAGATAGCGAAATTTCCTAGGTACTTCGAATTGAAATTCTTCTCCGAAAAAGGGGCTGCATGAAATATTCTTTTGTAAATATATTGTGACAAGAAATTTCATGAAGCATATTATATTATAACATAAAAATATGTATTAATCGATCTTACTTGAGAGTTCTTTCCATTGTTGTTGTTCTAAATATTTCTTCTTGATCAAGGGACAATGCACAATACACGTCTCTTGCACCTGGAGATCCATGACTTCTACTTTGTAGATTTTTTACTTCACCTGAATATAAATGTATATTATTTATATCTTTGTAAATGAAAAGATATGGATTTCGCGTGCTTCAATATAATTTCCGAAATGAAATCATTCATTTATGGAAGTAATCAAACTTAAGGAATGTATCATAAACAATAAATTCATATTTTAATGTTAATACATGACTAAAGCATTTGTGTATGTAAAAAGTACAAGTAACACAAGGTATATAAAATTGCATTATTAAAATTATTTTCTTTCCAATGATAATACTGTATACAAAATAAAATAGAACAAAAAATAGTTAATCACAAGCAGTGCTGTTGTTACTGTAATAATTCATTTCACGAGCAGTAAATATCATACAAATAAATTCTTTATGAAACGTGTAATAAGTTTTTGTAATAATACTTTGTTTCTAACGTTTCTTTTTCCATCTCTATCATAACGTTAATAAAAACCCCATTACAAGTGCAGAATAATGGGATACATTATTTAGATGAAAATCATAAGTAAATGGGAAAGTCATGATTCCTGTTTATTGTAAACGCACTGAACACTTTTTACGTTTCATTATTAACAACATAATATCATCGCATTAACCAGTGTAGTTAACATTATTTAATGGTAACTATAAAAAATCACATATTCCGTGTAAGGACAATAATGCGTGGGAGTCGAAAATGTACGCGTACGCGTATATGATCATTAAAATTTCGAAAAAAATACCACTATATTGTAGCTGTATAACGGATTAGTTGGTCGCGCAGAAGAAAACGTAAAATGAATCGTGGATTGATGCAAGAAAAGGACCAACAATGCTTTTCGTTTAGGTAGTAAAGTTGAATAATCGTAGGAGACAAATTAGGTGACATCCCGAACGAACAGTAGCACGCGAACATGAATATATCAGGGTTTTTGAAACAACAAAATTCTTGTGGTTCTGGCACAGTATACACCTCGATCAACTTTCACATTATCGTTAAACGATATTTCTGACGAGTTTGCGTACCGATTTTAATCCTTAATCTTTCTTCAACGCGAACTAGGCGCGTCTCCTCGGCCATGTTAACTCCATGACACTACTGAGTAACTACATGAACAGAATGCAGGCGGTTCGTTCATTCTGTGAATGGATTCTAGTCAGGGCCGTACGTTTCTTACTCGAGCACCTGTTCTGTATTTATTTATGAATCAAAAGCTTTTAAAAAATTTCTCCTATTGTGTAACGACATATTATTTTTAATCGTCGTGGGTAAATTTAAAGACACGATCGTTGTAATATAAATATCAAACAAGAATTCGATGTATATTAAAGAGAATTTGAAATATTTGCAACTTATAAATTATTATAATGACAATGTACCATATATATGCAACGTCGGTTTTTACTAACATATAGTTAATTATTAACTATATATAAACATTTCAATATCATTAACAGACTGTACAAGGAATCAACTAGATTACAGCAATTTATTATTATAATACTTTACTATCTAAATACATGAATTACACTTTATTAAATTTTTAATGATATTATATTTATATAGAAAATTATATATGACCATTATGAATTCTAAATTACTGACAACGACTATAATTATATTTGGCGACGTCCTAATAGTTCGTTATCAAAAGCACGATGAAAATTAACGAGACCAAAAACCGGAGATGTAGGTATGCCTATACATATAATGATTCAACGGAGAGTCTTCGCAGAAATTGAAGTCATCGTAGGATTAATTCATGAATCGGTGAACGAGAAAAGAAAAATTCAGCTCCTTCGTGGAAGATCTTTATTCAATGTCAAGCGAAATGAAATATTCCGTTTTTGCGGAATTACGTTTCACGCGTGCTCCGCGCGTACAAACGCGTCGTCAAACCCTCGGCCTCTTGATCGCCGTTTTAGGGCTGTCATAAGAGCGAACTACGACCGACAGGGCTGCGTGTGTCCAGAAGGAAAGATTGCTTCATTGGATTGTACAAATGCTAGTGGCATTGCGATATTCGAGTACGGGATTGTCATGTACCCAGTATTCGGTATGTAAAGACATTCTCCCGATGAGGTCGATATTTACACACATACAGGATAAAACCATCATTCGCGCGTTCCCTCTTCTTCTCGTCGCGCCACTCTTTTGGCCGGTGCCTATATTCCGTTCTTATCTCAATGTGTTAAGTTTGCTGCTTGTGGTGGAATGGGAGCAAACCTCTGCGTTGGAACATGTTAGTTAACGACACTCGTGTAAGTGGTGAGCCACTTCCTCATGGCGCAATGGCCCGCTTCCTCTCCTCTGCGCTTCTCTTTGCTCCTCACTCTTTGTAGAGCTCTACAGACCACATCGCCTTCCCCTCCTCCTCCTCCTCCTCCTCCTCCGCCCCCTCCCACCTTCTTCCTCTACTCTCGTTCCTTTTTGCTGTCCCTTTCTTTCCCCTTCTTCCTTTTGACTTTCCACGCCGCCACTGCTGTAAAATATTAAAAATGAAAAAGAAAACACGCATAACAAATCCATCTGTAATTCATCATCGCGGATCGCAACATTTCCGAATAAGCGAGCGACAATGAAAATTTCAATACAATTTTCATTCTTTCTCTCGCCTCCTTTTATCGCGGCACCACGCTTTCGATTCATTCATTTCTTCAGCTGTTTTTCAATTAACATCGGAAATTCATGAGCATCGTCGACATGGAAGTTTGATTATCATTAGACTACCGGAACTTTATCCCCATGGAGTTTTTGTAAATTAAAATTGGAGCAATTTCTTTTCGGAAGAATTATCAAATGTAAAATATGTCTGCGTCAATTTCGAGATACAAGAGAGACATTTACTTCTGCTCTTTTTTTCATAATCTTGGCGAGTCAGGAATAATACAACGGTATTTTTCAATGCTTTAAATGTGTTATTTATTTTGTCTTTAATATAGATTAAAAATCATTTTTCAGTCAGAAATTAATGAGATGCACCGTAAGAGATGTAATGTGAATATAGTGCATTCTGTGGATACCGTGAGAATATTTATCGAAATATTCGTTTTTGTACATTATTTAAAAAAAATCATCGTCGCAGACAGATCGCAACATATCCATTTTTCCTCTTGCTCGTTATATCGTGCGGAACTAGGTGCTACTTACGTCTGCGATTCATTCATTTCTTGAAGTCGTTAAAAATTAGCATTGGAAATTTACGATCTTCGCCGACATTGAAGTTTGGTTGTCATAAATTAGTAATGTAAATAGTGTTTGCTACGGATGGAAATCCGTGGGAACGTTTATCTAAACATCCACGTTTATAAATTACGTAAGGAAAATGATTCAAACTGGAAAAAAAACGAATTTTCATTAATCATCGCTATTGCAATTAAAGAGCAACATAATTAATTACTACTATTGTACAATACTTAACGAGGTCTATAATGGGAAAGAAACAGTTGCACGATACATACATACTTCCTAAACGGGTGTTTATTCTCGACGATCGTACGAACGCAGTTGTGAAAAAAAGAAAAGAAAGCTGATAATTCATGATAATACAATACACAATGAATTCTTCTTTGTTCACATTGTACAGCAATTCATGCCCAAAATGGTTTTCTAGCGTGGTCTCACTAAAGCATTACCACATAATAAGTTAGGGCTTCGTGAAACTTTCACGCTGTTTCTCACTCAAACGCACGTGTGTATATGTAATTATATGCCTTTTTCAGATAGCGAAGATATACCAGCGGTAAAAATAATAGCAATAATAACAAATTATACGAGAAACTAAAGACCTCATTTCTTGACGTTATTTAACAATCTACATAATCTATACATATTATACCGCGGTAAGATAAAAAAAAGTTCAGAGATCTGTACGCAGCATTTTTATAATTAACAAAAATACTTATCATGGCCGCAAGATCCGCGAAACAAGTGAAAATGTGTAATTTTCAATTGTACATATTATATTACGCTTTCTCCGTATGGGATAGCGTAAACGCATTAAACCGATTTTATGAGTTCCTTTGAAGCTCCGTTATGCACAATACATTATACACCCGTACGCGTCGTTCGTGACTAGAAAAAGCGAGATCATGTTCGAATGTAAATAAATGATTTTTGCAACAATTGCCTTTCAGTTTTCCCCACGAAAAACGTGTTCTACTAGCGCGAGATCTGCCGAGCGAATTGGCTATGATGTGAACCTATTACGGCCAATCCAATGACTTGAAAATTTCTCATTAAGTATTCGTGTTACAGCACATAAAGAATGAGTTGGACAGTCATTATGTTTGCACTACTTCGCGGTATGTATGTATGTTCTTGCGCGATCCTAAATTTTTGAGTTCAAGGTCATCCTTGTTTCTTACATTTGTAATGCGTTGTACGTCCAACAAAAAGCACGCGAACCGTTCGAAAGATTATTAAAAATGCAAAAGAACGTGAATTTAACGCGTTTACTCGACATTTTGGCGTGGTTTGGTAAAGCTTGATAAAACGGTGCTAGCCATAATCTATCTTTCCGTCTGAATGAAGAAATTATTTCTCAGTCATCAAGTACAGGCACTCCGTCCTGGTATACGGAAGTTCATTTGTTCAATTGCTGGCAATACTTCTCAGAGTAAGCAGTTTCACCTTCTTTTACTGGTTCATAATAAACTGGGCTTCTTCTATCCCACCATATACAATGAGCTGAACTTTCTTTCGATGTGATTCAGCCTTTGTCACCGTTGGTAGCGGTGTTCCTGGTTTACAGTACATATTTCTTTTCCTGATGTAGTATTCCATTGTAGTATTCCCGATGTACCGTTTACCGTAAAAGCGAACTAAGCGAATTTTCCGAGATGCGAAATCATCTTAAATTGTGTTAAATGATTGAAATAATAGTTTTGAGGAGAACAGTGACCGTATTAAGAATAAAAATCACTAAAAATAGATGAAAATAAATGAAATAAAATAAATGTGAGAATGAAACAGCGAAACGACCCCTTTTCACCCCTAATCGGGACCATTTATGTTCGAGCTTGCACGGAAAACTCACGCACGGTTGTGTCCTGCTTTAATTTTAATGAAGCGTTGCAACCGTGAACACCAACCAGCTATAATAAACACGTATTTATTCGGCTACGATAATGCCTGCTGATTACACTGCCCTCGAAAGATCAATCCATAGATTTACTTACATCGCCTGCATTTAAGTGTCATCCTCATAATCCAGTAAGTATGCTAACGGGGTAGCATCTACTCGCTGCTAACACAGAAAACTCAATCATTTTCTTCAAAACACACGTTTATCTAAATGTACTTTAAGATAAATTTGAAACGGCGTTTCGTAGTGTTCAATTTAACTTTACACCGTACCCGAACTTACGGTTTTTTGCTGAAACAAAAGAAAGCATTGCAATGAAATTTTCTTAGGGAAAATAATATAATTTCCATGAAACAATTGAAAGTCTGTGAGAAAATCTCATAAGGGTGCAACGAGGTCATCACCTTGTTTCGATAATAGTTCGGTGGGAAGTATTACACCAGGGAGTGCCTCAAATTCACTTTTGTGAAACTAGGACTTAAACGTCGATGAAATATAACCATATAAGAAACATCAAAGGATATTTGTAATCTATATATTTGCAATCGACGAGCAATACATTATATCAAGGAAAGAAAAATATTCGATAATAAAATTTTTCACTCATTTGTTCAATTATGATGACTATTGAATAAACTCTTGCAAATTCAAAATCTTTAAAACAAATATAATCATTATATCGAAATTAGTATTATAATATAATGAATTTTCATTACGATTCTTTGTACATAAGAGATATTCAGTAAAAACAACATGTTTACATATATTAACAGCATATATATAATAACTATAGACTATAATCTATAAATAGATACAAAGGACACTTGACGCGTGAAAGGTAACTATAGAAATTAGACCTGTTCTAATAGAATATATTATAAAAACTAATTGATAAAATGCAGTGGATCGACGTATGGCAACGTGTCTTTTTCAATGTACATCCGTTCGGTGATCACTATTTAATAATGAGACATTGCGAACATATATAACAAATAACTGTATAAATTAATGTAACGTAGAAATTACGAACAAGATATTCATTTGAACTATCAACAAATACATTTCGCTTATCCATTTCTTAATTCTTACATATTTTGGATATATTTATACTTGTTTTTTCATATTTCTTATATATCGTACACAAAATAACGTAAGTACACGCTATTCCCTTTATAAAAATTGTACGAATTTTCGCACGGCGATCGAACCATAGAATCTAATTGCATAGATAGATAGAAATACTAGGTACTCGTATATATACTCCTGGTCTGTAATTGAATATTAGTTTGGATTCATGCCACAGACTACAAAAATGAAATGGGTTCTGTTCCATGCTAACGCCGGGCGTGAGTAAGTACTCTCATTTCCTCTCGTAACTTTCGGAACCTAAACATCAAAGGTTCCGCCAGGACCTTCCAGCCTCATTCACGCTAGAAATTGATTACCGAAAAACGCTGTATTTCCGCTTCTATGTATGTAATATTCCCTGTATTAATTTTAAGTAGCGGCAACGCTGTTTGTATGTGGTTCGTCAAGGTCTCCCACTTTGGAAACAGGATAGAAGTTCTACCTCTACAGTCTGTCCGACGAGACGAAACAGTAAACGTAAACAGAGCTACTTGAGTGCGATAAAGTTGAAGCTGAATTCACTGGTGACATTTGAGTGTAGCGTCACAGCCTAATTATATAGAGTAGGCTGTGGTAGCGTGCAGCAAAAACATGCGTTTTCCGTTGTGATGTTTTAGTGGCAGACCTGCCATCTGTCACCGACCTTTGAATAACTCTATCGACGGGATTACCCTGTATATTGGTGTATACATAAACACCATGAGAAATTCGTAAATAATTCAAATAAATTAACGTTTCTCTACTTGTATAATATAATTTGTAGTAAGTTGTAATATAAATGTGTATATATATATATAATTTTACGTATTCGTCTCGTAAATAACTGGTTGTTTATAAATATATATGCATCAAGAGAGAGGAAATTTCCTCTATCACATAAAGTATAGTTTGTTACAACTTTTACTGAATAATGATGTCTTCATTTGGAGATAATTTGCTAAAAGAAGTTTTAAAACTTGACTGTGTTAATAAATTAAAAGTTAGTGTTTCGAATTCGTTAAAATACGGATCTTTAGTTGGAGCAACAACAATAATGTCTGGGATTGTTGGTGGACCTCTAGGACTTGCAATTGGTAATTATTTTTTACATAAAACATTTCAATTTAGCATTAACTGAAGCAATCTATAATACAACTTGTAAATACAAAATGTTTTCTTTGCAGGTGGTGCAATAAGCAGTTGTGTAGCAGGTTATGCATCGCACGGAAAATTTAAGTCTGTTCCAAGCATACTTTTAAACGAAACCACTCCAGAACAGAGAAAAAAATTATTTGAAGAACTTTCTAAAGTAGTTAATGCAAAAAATATAAACACCCTTAAAGAATTCGTCTTTTCAATAAATCATAACAAAGAATTTCAGCAAATCATAATACAAGTGTTAATAATGTTTTTATCTACTGAGATGAAATATAAGGTTCTAGTGTAATATTGTATCATGCTTAAGATTCTCATAGAATACTGTAATTCAAAATTTGTCACGGTTTTTAATCTATTGTATATTAACATCATTCAATGATTCATTAGCTACATGTCTATACATATATTTATAGTAGCTTATACATCATTATGTAAACAACTGTATGAAATGAATACCTATTAAAAGAAAAGTTATTTTTATTGCATCGCATTTAACTGAAAGTTTCTACCCATTTAAACGTTTTATCTATTTCATATAAACATTAAGGAGTTTGAGAAGCAAAACACAAATACTAACACAACATACTGCCTACAATTTTTAATATATGGCCTCCGCAAAAAAGCAAATCAAAATAAGTGGATCAAAGTTTGTAGCAACTAATATAGGAATCTAATACAATCTTCAAGCCACTATTATACAGGGTGTCTAAGAAATTTTGTGCTATTTTGGAAGAGATGACTCCTGAGGTCATTTGAAGTACACTAACTGTTTTCTTTGCGAGAATGTTCTCCGGGAATTATTAACGATAAACACGGACCAATCAGAGCGTGGCTGCTTCGTAGGAACTTCGGCCTACAATCAGCCACAGATCCCGCTGAGCGTGGCAATGGTATTGGTTGAACCAAAATCCGTCCGCTGCAGTCACGCTCTGATTGGTCTGTTGGTAATACGAAAACGAAGCATTTCGCACAAATTGGGAAAAGAAAAAGGTACTTACATATATAGAACCACTTCAGGAATCACCCCATTTTTCTTCCGACATTCTTTTCGGGACACCCTAACCATACTTACTTATTTGTATGCGAGTCGTCAACCTATGTATGTAGTACCAGTGCCCTTCGTCAGGTGGCGAACTTCGCAAAATCACAGCCCATGTAAACATCTTGTATACGTGTATACATAGAATCTGATAGATTATAGACATAGAGAGTATTCTCTCTGTCAATGTTATGTTTTTATGGTGCACAAACTTGTGTGCACATGCGCACTTGAGTATATATATATATATATATATATATATAGGAAATGGATTTGTCAACATAAGAATATTCTATGACCAACAGGCTTGACTCAATTGGAAAAACAAAACTCTTATCGTAATTTCGCTACTTTTGATTTTGATCTTATTTTAGTCTATGGAATCATTTCCTAAAATATTGTCTATACATGATTGAACAGTTTTTATCAATTAAAAAAGTTTGTATGTACAGCTATATCTATATAGATAGTATTCTTCAACGAGGTAATAACAGAGATACTCTCTGATAATAATTGTTATCTGATTACACCAACATAATTATTACAACATCAACGAAAGTACAACACAAGATTAACACCTGACAGATATATTGATAACAGAATAATTCTGAAATAAACATGTTCATAAATGCTATAATGTAAAAGCGTCTTTCAATGTGTGAAAAATACTTTTAAAAATTATCGAAATATTTTTAGCAAACAGCTGCAAACATACAATCGATATTAGATAATGTAATATTATCCGCATATACAGAGTAGGCAAAAAGTCTCTTTTGAATTGACAAAATTAATAACTTTTTTATTCTTGAATATTTTATTTCAATTTCTTTTTAATTTTATGGAGTTTGCAATGCTCTAAGAGCTCCCACTATTTGTGCTATGGTGGCCAAACTTGAGCGATGGTAATATTTTTAAATCTTTCAATATAATTCTACACAATACCAGACAATACATTTTGCAATACATAAGATATTATTTACTGGTATCAGAACTGGTATGTATATATATCTTTGTGAGAGAGATATATGCTATAGTTTAAGATTTTAAAACAATATATTATATGCAATCGTATTTTTCATAATTCATTTTTATTAAATGGAGAAAGAAAAAAGAGTGTAATAAAAATTTATATGAGTAAATACATACAATCACTGATATATATCAGTGCATACAATATGTATACATACAATACATACATAAACGGAGAGGGATGGAGTGAGAAAGAGACCAATACAGTGACGAGTAGAAGAGGGGTAGAAACAAAATGTCTGCGGTTCTCGATATGTTTACTAGCAAAGGTTTATATGCAGCGAGAGATGCTTGACATTGCTCAAGAAATGATTAATCAAATGATACAAAAAGTGTGGCGTGATGGCCGTATCTTTTAATCGATATCTTATTTTACCGGAAATTGAGAAAAGTGAATTTAAAATATCTCAAGAAAATAAACACAAATATACGGATGAGAATACTATCAGAAATTCGCCAAATGAACAGAAAACCTCCGTGACAGCGGCAACTGTTCCCTTGTGTGTCTTGGGTGACGTTCAGTTGCGTTTCCTCTGTCCGGACGATTTAGAGGAAGTACGAGCACTTTGTCAAGATTGGTTCCCAATTGGTACGAGGTTCTCATAAATTTTAAATTCAATTTTACAATTTTATATCACATGCAAAGTAAGATATAGGTACCTTTTGATATGATTCATTTTTTCTAGTTCTGTGTACAATATTACTAAACTTTATTGCTACGTATATTATTAATTTCTTAAAATTTTATGTTCTTCTATAATAAATAATAGTGTAGTTAAATACATACATGTTACAGAGCTTATTACATTACATGTTATATTAAATCAGTTATCATCAAAAAGTACGTCAACTGCATAAGACAAAAGACAGGTTTCCTATTTTGATTTTTGAACTTATACAGTTTAGATTTCATGGTTTTTAATGAACCAAAGTATTAATTAATATAGTAATTAATGTAACATATTACGATTTCATACTAAACTTGATAGTTATCCACTATTGCAAAAAAAATATTTTTTTAAATTATGTGTTTTATAAAAATATTTTGCTTTGTGAAATAAACATAGATATAATAAAATTATATTTTAGTCTTAATGTAATCATAAATAATTAATTAATTTGATTATATTGTACAATTTTTTAAATGCTGTTTATGTTTTATGCATGTTAACATATCAGTGGTATATTGTCTACTGATTATATATTAATATTTATCAAATTATTGACATTATACTAAACAAGATATTAATACAGGAAGTATTAACAAATAAAAATAATGCAAAAGTAGATATAAAGTTTGTTATGTATTAGTCATTTTTTATGTACTAATTATTTTTATAAAATGCTTATTTTTAATATGTGTATTAATTTATTTTGTCATAGATTACCCTTATTCGTGGTATGAAGATATAACAAGTTCCTCACGGTTTTATGCACTTGCAGCTGTATATGGTGGAGTAATAATTGGGCTTATTGTTGCGGAAATAAAACCTTATGCCATACTGAACACAGAGGATCGCGGTATTTTGTCTTCAAGTTTAGGGAAAGATTGTTTAGTAGGTTACATTCTTAGTTTAGGAGTGCGTCGTGCATATAGAAGAAATGGAATTGCTTCGTTATTGCTGGAACAATTACTTGCACATGTTACCGCTCCAGAACGTTCTTCCGTAAAAGCAGTCTTCCTACATGTATTATCTAGCAATTCACCTGCTATTTTGTTTTACCAGAGATGTCATTTCCGATTGCATAGTTTTTTACCATATTATTATTCAATTCGTGGTAAATGCAAGGATGGCTTTACATATGTCCTTTATGTTAATGGAGGACATGCACCATGGGGTATCTGGGATTGGTTACGTCATATAGCAAGTGCAATGGCTAGTCTTGGACCGTGCAGAGTTCCACGATGGATTTGGCAGCGGCTTCTTTGGGCTACTACTATTCTTTCATATCAGAGATGATACATTTTGACAACTACCAATGTTAAACCAAATACTTGTTTCTTTTTATATTTTGAAATGTGTACGTATCTGCCAATTGGATGTTGTGCCTATTCGAGCAATAAAATTATTAACTTCATAATTATTTCTAAAATTTTATGAATTAAGTAGTTGTAAAAATTGAATTAACACTGATTGGACAATACTTGAATCGGCAAGTATCAATCTCTACTCAGTTAATAATAATACAACTAAAAATTTGTATAGTATTTTTTTTATAAAAAATGACGAATTTGAAGTTTTGTGATTCTTTCACCATGGAACATATTAAATTATCTATTTTACTATTTAAGATAAATGGACATACAACATGAAACATCTAACTGCCAGGGCATTTGATCAGTTCAAAATAATTTTATCTCAATATCCTTTTATGTATGATACATGCATAGTATACAATTTTATATTTTGTTTATTACATTTTACTGGCTGATCTATAAGATTAAGGCACAATTGTAGAAATGAATAAGGGATGTACAAATAATGAGAAATGTCATATAAGTACAAAGACGACTATTTGACCTAACTACTACAGTTCAGGAACAAGATGAAATAGGACAAATTAGTATATACACTTTTTCCATTATTTGTATGTGGTTAATTTACTCATGGTGTCGCATCTATTTATTATACAAGGCCCTGAGACTAAATTTGATTACAAATTAAACTAAGCACTAGGTCACAATTTATATACAAATTTTAATTTTGGGATTACTACTCATTATACTAGTCTTTCTCGTTTATGTTATCATTATATGTATAACTTCAATGAATTTGAAAACTTGACACTTGTGACTGTTGGTACAGCAGACTGTCCCCTTTCTTTTATCTTAGCAATACTATGCTAATTTGCTTTTAATATGTGTTCAATTAAGTGCCATTATTTCAATTAAGTTCTTATATTGCAATTGAACTGAACTACTTGATCATATTTTTCATTAAGAGATATTTGAATGTGTTACGAGAACAAATTAAATATTTTGTTTTGTTATATTTACTGTTAGGTATATGTTCACTTGTATAATTTAAAAATTTACTACAAAATATTTTAATTTGATTCTTTTTATATATTATCAAATGAAAGTTTCTACAAAAAGCTTTATTATCTTTTTTAGATTTTCAAATTATTCTACAACCTGTACTCTACCAACCAATCTAATATTGTAAGTTCCTTGAAGTCATCACTATTATTTGTTACTGAGAATATGTCATCATAATCATGGTGATAATATTTGACATAAGGTGCTGAAATCAATACTTCCATTGTGCTTTTCCCAGAATATAAACAAGATAAGTCCAATCGAGTCACATTTTTACATATTGATAATATTAATGTATCTACTTTAATATAATGTATTTAAATTTGATTTTGTCATTTCTAAAATGCTTTTTTCAGTTTGAAACACGGCTTGGAAGTTTTACAACTTAAATTCTAATTAGTACTATTGTAGGGATTAATGTTTGAATTAAATTTTGTGTCCGTTTTTTATAATTAAGTAATGGATAAATATTCAAAATTATTTATCATTTAATATTTCCAATAGAGACGAAGTAAACACCAAATTAATGGATTTTCATAGCTTTGATAACTATAACTGACATGACAAATTTATATACTCAAAGCTATGTGTCCAAATTTTACATTATAAAACGTATGCATACAAAAGAAACAAGAAAGTATAGTAAGATTTACTCCACATGATCCACATTAGTCTTGAGCAGCCAGTAATTTTTTATTGTTCAATAAATATAACTATTTGTTTTTTGCACAAAAAAGGATTAACACAATTTTTTAATACATTTTCATTGTATTTAGATGAAGATTTTAGCAGTGTTATACTTACGAAGATGCTAGTTTATTTTAAGAGCACAACGTGATCACAGTTATCTATATAAATTTAAATAGAATTTATCTGAAAGAAATGTCACAAATAATTTAATATTACTTTTTCATTTTTTAACTATAATATGGCAGCTGAAAAATAAAATTTTTATGTGATTTCAAAGGCCCACAATAATGGAATGAATAGAGTAAAAATACTGTATGCGATTAAATTTCTCTTTGCAATATAAGATATATAATGTTTATGCTAATATTTCTGTCTTGAACTTTTGAAGTAGATTGAAATTTTTCATATTACTAAAAATGTATTTACTTACATAGGAAATGGAAGTAAAATTATAGTAATGAATAACTTATAAGTATTTATAGTATTTTTCAAATAAAAATTAAAATTCGTCTTAATTTTTCTTCCATTCAAGGAACCAATTTACATATTATTTTGTTATTGTGGATACTGTTAAAATGTTTAACGAAAAAGATTTAGATACATTTAATGACTCTTAAATACCTTTGATAATACTGTCTTTTTATTATTATACTTTATAATTGCAAAAGAAATAAGATATATGTTGTTAGAAATTAAGCAAAGATAAATAGCATATACAGAAAATTTTGTATCTTACCAGTTTATTGTGTAATTGTGTATAAACAAGTATAATACAAATAAAATAGAATATGCAATATATGCATATTCTTTAATTATACGGTATAAATGCTATCAAGTATGTTTCATGTGTGTAAGAAACACTCAAAGGTTTTCATGAAAAAGTTAGACCAAAGCTTTACAAGAAAATTTAGTTTGAATGAAAATTTTATAGAAATAATATTCAACGGTGATGGAAAAAAATTGAAGAACAGTTGCTTCTTGTTTAAGGCTGTGCATGTATTCTACGTAATTGAAAATAGTCTAATTTCTTGTTTCTGTTTAATCATGATTGATGGTTCAAAATTAATAGCGTTATTTACACCTGTATAATCATAGAGAAAAGCTTTTATATTGATAACATATAAATATATACGAATGTGAGTCATGACTGTCTGGGCATATTCTTTATATAAAATGTACATATATGTATACATATAAAATGTATCAGAGTAGCTGTACATACACGTTAGTGTATTGACCTTGTTTGTAATAAATTGACATGTTATAATTTTTTTGTACTATTTGTTATTGTTTTAATAGAAGTAAAATTGAGGACATATATAGGGTGTCCAGTATACTGTACTGAATATAATCGATTGGGGAACTCGTTTTTGTTAAAAACTTGTTTTTCTTTCTTTTTGACACACTTGCGTGCACAATTATATACTTCCCAATCGGTTGTCTACGGTATGCGAAACACCCTGTATATAACTTATAAGAACTAAGAATAATCGAAATTGAATTTATATAATCAAAAGGTTTCATTTCATTAAATATTGTAGTATAAAAGTATTCTATACAATAGTTCATTAGCTTTTAATTTACTCTATCGAATTTAAACCTAATTTGATTGTAATATTTTATTTCTTTTCCTTAAATTTATTTTTTAATTTCGTTCACTTAATAAAATTAATGATTTTTCCGCAATAACGTCATATAAATTCGAAGGATACAGTGTGACGTTAGGGAGGGATAGCGTTTAAACTATACATATAATATAGTCTCGAATCTCGAAACAAACTGACACAACTGAGAATGAGATAAGCCTGTGATTCTTGTTTGCACTCAAATTTTCATTTCATTTTGTAGTTACAAACGTTTCTTGTTTTTAAAATGCGTGTGCGCAAATAATTATTATAATAGCGATATATAAAATTAGCATTATTGTTTTAATGTCATCTAAATTAAAAGTTTAATTAAACAACAATTTAATATTAAAAAGTTACTCTGATGGCATAACTCACCTGTACGTTTAACCTATTTAGTTTTGTAAACGTGCAGATAACAGACGATTTAAAAAATATATATGTTATCAGAATTATATTAAAAAAAAAAACATGAACCTTTTAGTAAAAACGCGTGAAGAATTCAGTCAAATCGAATATTGGGATACATTTTTTAAAGAACGTGATAAAAGGAGTTTTGAATGGTACGTATTATTTGTATTTATAAGTAACTTATAGATGTAATTTATTAAATTTATGGTATTTGTGTTTATATTCAGGTATGGAAAATATCCAGAATTATGCAGCGTACTCTTAAAGTTTATAAAAATAAAGGACAACGTTTTAATTGTTGGTTGTGATAATTCAACGCTTAGTATGTGCTGGTACGATGCTGGTTACAGGTAAAATTGATGTTTGATGAAAGTATAATGTTAAGTATATTATTAAGGGCAATCAATCATTAATTTTTATGATACTTAAATATTTGTCTATAAAAATTGATGTTGAAATACATTTGTTTTTCAATCACAGGAACATTACCAATATTGATATATTACATATTGTTATTAAACAAATGTATGACATCAATGCTTTGTTTAACTAGCAAACACTGGCTAGTAGTAGCAGAAACACCTTGTATAAGATATTATAATTATATAGTAAAACATATTTTTAATTTTTGCAGTTGAAAATTATTGCTGTTGAAATTGATGAAGTAATGTTGAAAGTTGCAATCGACTACTTTAAGCTTACCCATGATGCCAGAATGAAGGTTGAAATTGCTGATGGGATACAGTTTATTAAAGAAATCTCGGTAACTGGAAAGAAATTTAAAGCTGTACTTGTTAATGTGAATAGCAAAGATACTACTGCAATCAAAGATACTTCTAACGATTTACTATTTCGTTTCTTCTATTTGTAATTTTATGTACATTAAACAACCACAGTATTCCATACTCATATGGTATATGTATATTAGCAATTGGAAAATAATTTTTTGCAGAACGATCAAAATTATATCACCGTAAGTATTTCTTAGTATTTAAAGTAACAGAAATTAATAATACAACAAAGGTAGTCTTTACATATCGCTTTATATATCTATTTTCTAAAAAACGAAGCATAAAAAAATGTATTCTACTCTGTACATAACAAATAAGGCATATCTACTTAATTTTATTAACCGATTTTAATGAGACAAATTGGTAAAAAGTATTTTAAAAATTTTCCATTCATACTTTGATAAAAAAAGTTGTAGAAATTATCTTTAGTATTTTCTTCAAGAATCTGACTAACTTTTCAAAAGGGCTCAAATCATTTGGTGCAATTTTATAAAAGTTATTCTGCCTTAAAAGGAATCCTTATATATATTATATATGTATATTAATACAAGTCACCAAAACGCTGACTATTTTGTATAGGACTTTTCTATTAAGTGGGATAAATTATTTATATTAAATAGGAAAACCCACAAAATTATCTATATTATTATTATCTATTTTTCATTAAAGTTTCATCTTGAATCATATATTTCTGATTAGTGACATTTTAAATTATTGGCCTTGCTTTTCTAAGAAATCTTTTTCTTTTCTCTACGTTCAATATAGCTCACAATGATTAAACATTTTTTATCGTTAGTGTATGTATTTAACTTTAATAATTCAATCTAGGTTTGAATAAGTAGCGTGGTATAACGTGGTTTTATTTGCTTGAGTGGAGAATCAACTTACGAAGAAGTTCGTAGAATTCTGGGAGGGGAGAACGGAATTGTAAATCAATGCCTCGGTTTATTACATACTCCCGTTTCGGTACGTTTTCTTCGAGGAATTCAACGACTTTTGTAATTACCGCTAGTATTTTCTTGTGAAATTCGTGGGTTTCAGTGCCTTGACCATACTAGGATTATACTTGAGCTTATTTCGTGCTATAACCGAGGTTTATGCGCCTCCGTTACCTTCCGAGTTCCCGCATTTGAAGTACTTATTGTTAGTCGGTGATTGTGCTTCCTAATAGTGACGACGATGCCTTTTACAATTCGCTCTGTTTTTTACCTTTGTCTAATCTACCGCCTTCCCAGAACATCTAAGGAATTGGCCCGCAACTTTTAATACACCAATTTTTCAATGGACAACAGTCCTCGAGCAAATCTATCAATGATATAATTAAAACGTAACCTGCATGAAAATATTCCTATGTAATTCTATTTTTATTCAATCGTATCAACACAATTTGAATATGTTCATATAAAATGTTGTTTCCATTAAGATTTATTTACGAAAATTAAGTATTAATAGTCACGATTTACAACAAAATTTTTAACAATTTTTTACAATTTATAACAAATACAACTTCATTGAAAATATCAGTGAAAGACAACAGTAATGACACTATAGTATTGAATTATTTTTAAATAAATATATAGTATGTCAAATTTTCATGCTTTTGCGATGTGAGCATTAAATTCTAACGTTGTTATTAAAAAATTACAATATATTGGTTATTAAAAAATTATTAAAAATCAGAGCAATTTTATACTAGTTTTATATATTAAAGAATTGAGAATCTTTTCATATTCCTTAATGATTGTTTTAAATGAGCGGCACTAATTAATGTCTGTTCGACAGTTAACTGAATAATGTGAGACTATTTTAGAAGATGGAATTTCTCACTAGTAAATCAATCCCCATACGTTGCCGCGAGAAACACTTAAAAGTAAATGTTCTACCAAGAACTTGCGGTTGCTTTACGAGGAAATTTTCATGGAATACACTTACGCACCCGTAATATTTCCTGCGAGATCATTGCACTTAATTTGCGTTTCTACGATTATGGTAACATTTTTCTGGGGTCGGTCTATGTAATTGCAAGATGCGTTATATTTTTCTCCTGGGACCGGAGAATAGCTTTGATTTGTGCCATCGGTAATATTAGCACACATCCATCAACGCATTTTTACGTATTACACATGTAACACAGGATTAAGGAAATTCTATTTAAAAAACAGAGATTTTAACATCTTCTTCAAGAGTCTTTTGTTTCTTGCAATTGATGCAGACAATTTTTATTTTGCATAAAGATCTGAAGTCCAATCATTACAATTTTACATTTTCCAACTTAGCGAGTTTTTTCAAATTTAGTAAATTTTAATCGGAAGTTGAACTTCGCTAGAAATAGAAGAAATTGAAGTTAAAAGTGTATGCACGTATCATTTGTCACGTAATTAGTCTCACAGTGTAAAACTCATTAATTTAACAGACAAGTAAATTAAATATTTGGTTTAAGAAGCTGCTACAAGATTGCCAGCTTACAAATTGCACAGGTTAATTCGTTCCGGGGGAATCGCAGTAAGTTGTTTTAGCTGAATTCGTGTTTTCTCTCGGATACATTATATGTATGTATACATAGCACAGTACATTACACGTATGTGTGTGTGTGTGTATACATACGCATCAGCGAAAGTCCGTACACTCTTAATTATTAAATGATCATTCTAAGATGAATGTCCAGTTCGATCGACATTTTTTCTCGTTAAGCCAAAGTTTAAACTCGGTGTGTCATTTGTTACATTAACGTCTCATTATCCAGTGAAAGTTCATCGTTACACATTTTTTTTTCGCGATCCCGAAACCAGTGCCACCTGCTGTTTTTATCTTACTCGACAAACACGTTATTCTAAGCTTATATTTACGTACAACAGTGTCCGCATTTGTCTCTCGTTTTTTTTTCCATTTCTAAAAATTCGCTACAACAATCATGTTATAATTCTTGGGAATATTTGCCAAATGACAACACCTCATATAATAATGTCTAAAGAGTAAGAAACCGGAAGACGACAATGCTCTCTTTGGTTTAGTGAACAAAAACGAAAATACAACAAATCATTTATAATGATCAAATAACAAGAAATGAGAGATGGAGGAGCTAGTTAGGTTTGAATTATTCTTGAAAAAAGTTAGAAGCAACAGTATGTAGTACAATGAACAATCGATTGTTATATGTACTATTCTTGACTTATTAAAAGTATTACAAAAGGAAACGCATTTTCATTTAACTTCTGCTTCTTACAATTGTTCCGAACAATTTTCACAGTGCATAAAAATCTGCGGTCTACTTATGAGATATGTACGTACAAGGATATAGAAAATTATTTCACGGAATATGCACGATTGGCCTATTGTTAGTGTCGTGTTGTCTTCCGAGGAAATGTAAATAGGGGTGCGACGTAATGTTCACGTTATTAGCATGAGAAAAGTGTGAACTGCCTTTTGATTTCCACCCACATTGTGTGGATTTCTGAACGATTCGTTATATTTCATAGTCATTTGTTGTTCGAATTTGTGCCTGATGGTTCCGAGAGACCGGGAAACTCACCATAATGTCAAAACTGGCGAGAAATCCCTTTTTCATGCTAATCGAGGTCCTCTCGAAAAGTGAAATTTTGTGGATTAAATACTCCGGGACATTGTTGGGCCAACAGTGTCATAAGCTTCGCTAATGGCCTATTTGTGGGTTGCGGCATTTCAGGAACTAATCGATTCAATCACAATCATTCAAATCAG